>CM074577.1:2410000-3610000 GCA_037305975.1 Chrysolophus pictus
GAGTTACGTTAAATGTTATGGAAATGAGTTCTGATGCTATAGAAAGGTTAATGAAAAGTCAAACTGTCATCCAAAATTGGGAAATAACTGTAGAACTCCAATGAGATATTAGAAAACAGGCATTCTTTATTCATGACACTGGTGCCAGGCATCCTGAACCAAGCCAAGCATGCCTGACCAGGAATCGCATCATCTGCATAGCTAAGCACTTCTCTATTTAGTTCCTCCTTCCCTGTCTAGTTTCATTCTTCTGCAGTTAATTTATTACCAGTGGTCTAGCACTACATCATCATTCTGGAAAGACAGCAACTAAATTTCTAAGGCAAAGACTAGTTAGGTTACAAAAAAACCCAAAAGATTAGTTTCGTTCCAAAATCACTAACCTATCATAACTGCCCAAGGTCATTGGCATAAATTAGTGCAAGGCGAATAACAAGATTCAAGCCTTCTGAGGGGGACAACAGAAAAGAAATTTATTCTAGAAAGTAAGCAGGAGCAAACAGAGATGGAAAGGTTACAGATTCTGTCAGCAGTTCGGTGGGAAATTTTCTCTCTTTCACACATAAATTTTTGTCAAAGGTTTCGGAAACCATTAATGTATTAAAAAATTTTCTTGCCAGCTGATTTTTTGCTACTTCCAGCCCTCTCCTCCTTCTCCTACATATATTGTTCCTATTCTGCTTTCTATCCCCAGGACTTTATGCAGTATTGTAGGCTAACTGACCAAGCTTTTAAAAAAAACATACATGGAATCAGAGGACGTCCTTGCACATTTGAGGCAAAAGACAAAAGTATTCTATTATGTCCCCAGTGCAAAATTATTGAGGAAAATAACAATATGCACCCACTAAAGTTGTAATGGAAAATTTTAGAACTATCCCTCATGCATTTATTTTGTTAATCCAAATGTATTGGTTCTTAAACTAATAACCTGTATTACCTTTTACTGTAGTATCAGATAAAATGATATTAAAATGAATTCCAGATATTACAGTGCTTATTGTCTACTACATCAGGAAAAAATACCAAGATCAGTTTCCTCCCTTAACCACTTCCCTGCCAACCTTACTTCCCTATGTGCCACTGAGTAGTAGGTTTGAGGAAATGGAAATTGAAGAGGTTAGTGAGCAGGCATGGGAAGATTTGTCGATGATATTGCCAATGGTGAGGGAGTCGACACTGCATCTCCGGACTGCCTTTGCTAAGAAAAACAGAAGGGTTATTGTTGTAGGTGACACCAGACTCGACTGGGGCCCATGTCAAGGACATAATTAGAAAACTCCCAGATCTGGTTTGCCTCTCTGATTTCTACCCATTACTGATTGCTTAGGCAGGCAGGAATGAAGTAGTTCAGAGAAGCCCGAGAACTATCAAAAAAGACTTCTGGATTTTAGGGCAGCTGGAGCTTTATACTAGATCTAATGGAGGAAGAATGTCGTGTGCAACAAGACAGAGAAAGTACTGGGGTTCCTGCCACACCAGGAGATTTCAGGAAAAAACCTCTGAACTATCCTACAGGATCTTGCAGGGAATCCTCAGAGGAGGTAAAATTGCCAACTCCCTGTCTGAAACATCCTTGTTTCCCTTTAGGAAGCAGTGGGGGAAAACTTCAGATTTCTTCTGGAAGTTTGAGGGAGGCCCCTCTAGAAAGGTGTATGTGTCAGAATGCCCAGCTGAAGTGCCTTTACACAACGCACACAGGATGGGAAATAAGCAGAAGTAGTTGGAAACGGTGATGTGCTTGGAAAATTGTGATCTCGTTGCTATCACGTGGTGGGATGACTCCCGTAACTGAAATACCACTATAGAAGGGTATCACATTTTTAAAAGGGATAGGCTAGGTAGTAAGGGTGGGGGAGTTGTCCTCTATGTTAAAGATTTGTTCAATGAGGAACTCCCTCTGAGAAATGGTGAGGAGCAGGTTGAGAGCCTGTGCGTTCGAATTAAAGATAGGACTAATAAAGAGCACCTGGTGGTAGGGGTAGACTACAGGCTACCTGATCAAGGGGAGCCTGCTGATGAGGCCTTCTTCCTTGAAATGTTGGATGTGTTGCACTTACAGGTTCTTGTCTTGATGGGGGATTTCAACCACCTGGATATCTGTTGGGTAAACCACACAGTGAGCTGCGAGAGATCCAGGAATCTCCTGGAGTGCATGGATGATATCATTCAAGTACTGGATAGACCAAACAGATGTAACGTGCTGCTGGGTCTTGTGCTCACCAGTGCAGAACAGATAATTAAAGGCATTAAGATTGGAGGCAGCCTAGGCTGCAGTGACCATGCCCTGGTTGAGTTTGTGATCTTGAGGATTGTGGGCCTTTCAAAGAGCGCAGTCAGAACTCTGAACTTTGTGAGAGTGAACTTCAGGCTGTTTACAGAATTGTTGGATGAGATCTTCTGGGAAGCTGTACTTAGAGAAAAAGGAGTGAAAGTACACTTGCTACTCTTTAAGGATGTCTTTCTGAGACAAAAAGAGCTCTCTGCCCTCAGAATAAGAAAGTGAGAAAGGGAGGTCCACTTTCGTAGTTGATGCACTACATAAACCATAGGTTTTATATAGCAAAACATATAAATATTTATATCTCATATAAACAAGTTTGTACTGGCTGTGGAAACAAATGCATGTCACCTGAGAAGAATACAGGGATGCTGTCTGGACTTGCAGACAGGGGATTAGGAAAGCCAAAGCACAGATGGAACTCAACGTGGTGAGGAATGTTTAAAAACAACCAATAGGTACAGTGGCCAGAAAAAGCAGGCCTAGGAGAGCATATCTTTTTTAGTAAATGAGAAAGGAGAACTGGCTATGACAGATATGAAGAAGGTTGAAGTGCTAAATGAGTTTTTTGCCTCATACCACTGAAGCCTGCATCCCTTGGCCTCTAGGTGTGAACGGGGGAAATAAATTCCTCCCTGCACTATAGAAGCAGAGCACGTCTGTGATCACCTCATGAGGTTGAATGTTTACAAGTCTATTGGTCCAGATGACATGCATCCCAGTGTCCTAAAGGAGCTGGCTGTTGTGGTTGCTGTGGTTGCATCATATTTGAAAAGTTGTGGCTATTGGGTGAAGTTCCTGGGGGCAGAAAAAAAGGAATCATAGAATCATAGAATCACAAGGTTGGAAACGACCTATAAGATCATCTAGTCCAACCATCTTCACACTGCCACTGCTACCACAAGCACTAAACCAGATCTCACAGCTCCTTGTCCAGACGCCTCTTGAACACTGCCAGAGATGGCGACTCCACCACCTCCCTTGGCAGGCCATTCCAGTGCCTGACCACTCTCTGAGAGAAGAAGTTCTTCCTTAAGTCTAACCTAAACCTCCTCTGGTACAACTTGTGGCCATTCCCCCGGGTCCTGTTCGTTGCCTGGGAGAAGAGGCCAAACCCCTCTTCATCACAACCTCCCTTCAGGAAGTTATAGAGAGCAATGAGGTCTCCCCTGAGCCTCCTCTTCTCCAGACTAAACAATCCCAGCTCCCTCAGCCGCTCCTCATAGGACTTGCGCTCCAGACCCCTCACCAGTTTCGTTGCCCTTCTCTGGACACGCTCCAGGGCCTCAATGTCTTTCCTGTAGTGAGGGGCCCAAAACTGAACACAGTACTTGAGGTGCGGCCTCACCAATGCTGAGTACAGGGGATGATCACCTCCCTGCTCCTGCTGGCCACACTATTTCTAATGCAGGCCAGGATGCCGTTGGCCCTCTTAGCCACCTGGGCACACTGTCGGCTCATGTTCAGTCGAGCATCAACCAACACCCCCAGGTCCCTTTCCTCTTCACAGTCATCCAGCCACTCGTCCCCAAGCCTATAGCGCTGCATGGGGTTGTTGTGGCCAAAGTGCAGGACCCGGCACTTGACCTTGTTGAACCTCATTCCATTCACCTCAACCCAGCAATCCAGCTTATCTAAATCCCTCTGAAGGGCCTCTCTACCATCAGGCAGATCCACACCACCTCCCAGCTTGGTGTCATCTGCAAACTTACTGAGGGTACACTCAATCCCCTCGTCTAGGTCATCAATAAAGATATTAAACAAGATGGGCCCCAGTACCGACCCCTGAGGGACACCACTTGAAACAGGTCGCCAGCTGGACTTCGCTCCATTAACCACCACCCGTTGAGCACGGCCCTCCAGCCAGTTTCTTACTCAAAGGAGTGTGTACCTGTCCAGGCCACAGGCAGCCAGTTTCCCCAGAAGAAGCCTGTGAGAGACCATGTCAAAGGCTTTGCTGAAGTCTAGGTAGACTACATCAACGGCCTTTCTCTCATCTACCAGTCTGGTCACCCAGTCGTAGAAGGAGATGAAGTTGGTCAAGCACGACCTGCCTTTCATGAACCCGTGCTGGCTGGGCCTGATCCCCTGGTCACCACGCACATGCCGTGCGATCTCCCTCAAGATGATTTTCTCCATTACTTTCCCTGGTACCGAGGTCAGGCTGACAGGCCTATAGTTCCCCGGATCCTCCTTACGGCCCTTCTTGAAGATGGGAGTCACATCAGCAAGCCTCCAATCCTCTGGGACCTCTCCAGTTAACCAGGAGCGCTGACAGATGGCCGAGAGCGGCTCAGCAATCACCCCCCCAGCTCCCTCAGCACCCAAGGGTGTAGGCCATCCGGTCCCATGGACTTGTGACAGTCCAGATGGAGGAGGAGTTCTCTGACTGTCTCCACCTGAATCGCTGGGGGTGCTTCCTGAGTAGCGTCCCAGACTTCCAGATTAGGGCATAAAATGCCCAGAGGATAACTGGTTTGGCTAAAGGCAGATGTAAAGAAGGCATTGAGGACCTCAGCCTTCTCCTCGTCCTCAGTGGCCACATTCCCTGCTGCATCAAGTAAAGGATGAGAATTGTCCTTGGTTCTTCTTTTGCTGTTGATATATTTATAAAAGGATTTTCTATTGTCTTTTACTGCAGTGGCCAATCTGAGTTCAAGTTGGGCTTTTGCCTTCCTAACTTCCTCCCTGCATACCTTAGCTACTTCCTTGTAATCTCCCCAACTAGCCTGTCCTTTCTTCCAGAGGACGTAGACTCTCTTTTTCTCCCTGAGTCATCACTGCCATTTACAAGAAAGGGAGGAAGGACGACCCAGGGAATTACAGGGCGCTGAGCCTCATCTCTGTGCCTGGGAAGATCACGGAACAGATCCTCCTAGAAGACATGTTAAGGCACATGAGCAGTGGGCAGGTGATCCACGACAGGCAGCATGGCTTTACCAAGCAAAAGTCTTGCCAGAGCAATCTGGTATCCTTCTATGATGGAGTGATGACACTGGTGGGCAAGGGAAAGGTGAACAATATCATTTACCTGATCTTTGTGCAAAGTCCCCAACCACATCCTTCTCTCTGAACTGGGGAGATACAGATTTGAGGGAAGGACTAAGGACTAGCGGCTATGGAATTGGTTGGAAGGCCATAGACAGAGGGTTGTGTTGAATGGCACTATGTTCAGGTGGAAGCTGGTGATGAGCATTGCCCCCTAAGGGTCTATCTTGGGACCAGTGCCCTTCAACATCTTCATCAGTGACATCAATGATGGGCTCAAGTGCACCCTTATCAAGTTTTCCGATCACACCAAGCAGAGTGATGCAGTTGACACATAGGTGGGCCTGTGTGAACCTAATGAGGTTTAACATAACAAAATGCAAGGTTTCCTACTTAGGTCAGAGTAATCACAGATACATGACCCAACTTCACAGAAGCACTGAAGTCATGATAAACTATTTTAATCTTTGCATTCACCAGGTGCAAGGACTTTTTTCTGGATTTCACATGTATTGTTTTGAGCTACAGTGCACCAAAATAGCGCATAGCAAGCAATGGAAACTTGCAAAACTGGGGAAAAATAGCTAAAAGGTTGGCCAAAATTCACCATGAAGAAGTTGGTGATGAAAAAATGAGGAGGAAGTAAGTGGTCTAAGACCACAAGAGTCCTCTACCACGCATGCCCAGAAGGACGTTAGTATGTATTAATGAGTTCTTGGAAAAGAATGAATATGTATGCCAATGTACTGCATATGTGGGTCTTAACTGCTTAAATGTACAACCTGAACTCTGATAGTGTACGCTTGATTTGTCTAGTGGCCTGGTACATATAGTGAGGAATAAAGGGATGCTTCTTTCTAACACCATACTGGGGTTAGAGAGTTTTCTTCCCAGAGTTTGGATATGGTAGCTGAGGGCTTATTTTGATCCTCAGCAGCACTCTTGATTAAGTATATGGTGAAAGGTAAATACGCACCTGACCCCATAACAGCATTTTAATAATTTAATAACTATGATAATTTCATAATTCTAGAGTGTATCAAAGTCATCCAGATTCTTACATGTTGTGTTAGAGATAGCATCACTGCTGGGACGTGGGATTCAGGGGATCACACATACAAGTGTGAGGGATTAAAGATTAAACCCACAACCTGCTGCTATATGGATTTTTTTTTTTTTTCTTTGATATAGAGATTAAAAAAACCCGTTTTACTTCCCTTAAGGCCCAACACGCGCACCCGCTGGTCCTCCGGCGGCTGCATTGCCAGATACCGCCACCAGGGGGCAGCCTCGGGCGGCTGCTTCGCCTCGAAGGCGCTGCGCGGAGCAGTATTAGTAAGCAGAACTTCCTATCGACTGCTGCAAAACCGATCGATTAGTCAGTCACAGGAGAGGAAAGACGTTGCTCCTTTTATTCCAGAACACGAAATTTAATAATACGCTTCCAGGATAACACCCTGCAATTAACAAGCCCACATTTCTTTTAGCATCTTCTTGTGTACTTTGCATATTAAGGACAGGATTTACCAAGCTTGTATAATAGAGTGGATGAATAAGATTTGCTAGGCAAACGTATTGCAAATTATCTGGCAGAAATTTATTTCTCAATGGAAAGCTTGAGGACTGCAAATATTTTTTTCCTCCTTTTTGAGTTTTTTTAGTAGCGTGAAAAGACATGGTTACACCCCAAAATTTCTCTGTAATAGCAATAGAATCAGGTTGCTTCTCGGTGAGATAACATGGTTTAATTCAACTCTTAAAAAAAAAAAAAATCCATGACAATAGTAACTGATATTGTTGTTTTTTAACATCTCATTTCATTTTTTAAGTATTCATTTGCTGTCAATCTAGTAACATTTTAATAATCATTTTTCAAAAAGAAAAGAAAAAAAGAAAAAAAAAAGAAAACAGAATAGCTATCCACCTCCCTAAGCTTTTTCCCTTGAAGACTTTCCTATATCTAATAAAATAGATGTAAATCATAGAATCACAGAATGGCCTGGGTTGAAAAGGACCACAATGCTCATCCAGTTCCAACCCCCTGCTATGTGCAGGGTCGCCAACCAGCAGACCAGGCTGCCCAGAGCCACATCCAGCCTGGCCTTGAATGCCTGCAGGGATGGGGCATCCACAACCTCCTTGGCAACCTGTTCCAGTGCCTCACCACCCTCTGTGTGAAAAACTTCTTCCTAATATCCAACCTAAACCTCCCCTGTCTCAGTTTAAAACCATTCCCCCTTGTCCTATCACTATCCACCCTTGTAAACAGCCATTTCCCTTCCTGTTTAAATGCTGGAAGGCCACAATGAGGTCTCCCTGCAGCCTTCTCTTCTCCAAGCTAAACAAGCCCAGTTCCCTCAACCTTTCCTCATAGGAGAGCTGCTCCAGCCCTCTGATCATTTTAGTTTCCCTCCTCCGGACCTGCTCCAAGAGCTGTCCTTCCTTTACTGTGGGCAAATACCACATATTACATACCACATTGCTGCCTGTAACTGATTGCCACCCACTACAGATGTCAGTGCAATCTCTTCTGCTCAGCCAGATTTGAACATATATCTGTAAAATCAGGCACATAGTAGGGCTGCAGGGATTGCTGGTGTCTCAGGTACTGCTTTTGGACCTAGAAGGTTGGAGACAGACTGCTGTAAAGTCCGAAGGTTGCTTCACACAGTAAATAGTTGTCTGTCAACTTCTCCTTAGCAATGGGTACCTAACTGCTGTGGGTTGCAGGCATGTTTAGACTGGAGGGTGCTAAAACAACTGAACAGGATTTGAACTTTGTCTTTTCATCAATGCAAACTTTTCATATCTCATGCGTCAGAAATGGACAAAGTCAAAAGCAGCACAGTAAAAGAGGAATGCTAGTCAGCAAATCTGAAAGCAATCCCCTCTATTTGATTGCTCCACATGCAGTGGCTTGCTTCTTTGCCCAAGAAAAAACGCTTCCACCCAGCCAGTGGTACATATATTGAAGTCATTACTGAAAGTTGTTTTTGTTTTTTTTTGTTACAAAATCTTGTCAAACAAAAATCTTGCCTGCAAACCTTTCAAAACATGGGCTTGTTGATATCTTAACATCTATGAGGAAACAGTCAAGAATGGATCAGCCTGGGTTGTGCCTCCAGGAAGCCAGTAATTCACTGCAGCTGCAGCTTGCTTAGTACACTGTAGTAAGTCTCTGTGGGGGCAAAAGTACTAGCTAAAAATTGCATGAAACACACATACACAACACATCTTTAGTACCTTGATAATTGTGTTTTCTGCCAGAAAAAAAAAAAAAAGCAAAAAACAACCCATGCACCCACTGCAGGTGTTGTGCTGTATTTGCCCTCAGAGCAAAGGTGAGAAGAACTGCCCCTGCCTCTTACCTGCTGCTTCTGAGCAGCCTTCATATTGGCCTGCTGAGTCCTCTGTGATGACACCTCTGTTCCTGCAGCTAGACATCACAGGAGGAA
Source organism: Chrysolophus pictus (assembly GCA_037305975.1). NCBI lineage: Eukaryota > Metazoa > Chordata > Aves > Galliformes > Phasianidae > Chrysolophus > Chrysolophus pictus. The sequence goes on from CM074577.1 coordinate 2,418,725, forward strand.
AAGTCCTCAGCACCCTACTCTGCTTTCATGCCTGTGCCTCGTCACTAGGACTCCTACACCTGAACTGCCTAAGGACCTTCCCCACAGCAGAAGAACAAATGGGTCCAGCAACTTGGGTTACAGCTTAAGCCTATCATCCTGCTTTTTTGGGCCACAGTTCTTCCATTCATAGACACTATCATTTCACTACATATTTGATGTCTGGGAAGGGATTTGAAGGAGTTATTGGTCCAGGTAGGCAATGTAATTGTGGTCATTATATATGCATAGCTCTCAGATGATACAGATTGAACTGAAAACAGGTCCAGCCACATCATCAGCCTTTGCCATACTCCTTTAGAGTCTGCAATGATATTTCTGTGTGCTGAAACAGAACTTAGAACAGAGACACCATGTGAAAATGTGAGCATACTGTATTCAATATTATTTGCCATGCAATTAAAAATCCATATAGACTCACAGAATGGCCTGGGTTGAAAAGGACCTCAAAGATCATCCAGTTGCAACCCCCTGCTATGTGCAGGGTCGCCAACCAGCAGACCAGGCTGCCCAGAGCCACATCCAGCCTGGCCTTGAATGCCTGCAGGGATGGGGCATCCACAGCCTCCTTGGGCAACCTGTTCCAGTGCCTCACCACCCTCTGTGTGAAAAACTTCTTCCTAATATCCAACCTAAACCTCCCCTGTCTCAGTTTAAGACCATTCCCTCTTGTCCTATCACGATCCACCCCTGTAATCAGCCATTTCCCCCCCTGTTTATACACTCTCTTCAAATATTGGAAGGCCACAAGGTCTCCCTGGAGCCTGGAGTACATTCTGTACCGTAATTGAAGGTTGGAAAATCCCAGATCTGAATGACTGCTCTCCCAGGTTTTCTACGTAATTGTAGCTCACTCTTTCAGATTAAGATTTGAAAACCAATGGCCTAACTTAAGCTACTCTAATTTCCAGAAGCTGCTTAGTCTGTTTGCTGTATTTGAGTTGTGGAGGGCCATGCTCAGTATCTGGAAGATCAGCCAACATTTCTCTTTCCTTGGGCTACAAAAATGAGAAACAGCAGAGTACGATCAGTGATTCAGCTTTGTAACACTTGTCATCCGTTTGTTTGGGTGTCATTTTCTGTAAGAGAGAGCGGCCTTACTTAAGCCTATAACTTCTAAGAGAATATCAAGAGCAGAAATAGAGTTTCTTGTAAAAACCATAGCTGTAAAAAAGCAGATACAGATGTTAAACTGATTCACCAAATGCACCAACAAGTACATCCGTTACACTTTGTGTAGTGCTTATCTTCCATGTGAGGCTCTCCAAGATAAAAGAATTTCTGATAAATGGAAAATATACCCTGACCTTCTTCACATCAGTGATATTTTCTTTTTTGTGTGTGTTCCAATGATTGTTTTTTAGTCTTTGATGTTAAGTTGAACATTTTCTGTCATGTTTTGTGTGGTGTCACTCATGATTCTCAAAAGTAAAGCTCATGGGATAAATCAGACAGAAAATGGAAGTAAGGAAATTTCAGAAAAAACATTTAAAAAAAATGCACAGGGAAAGGGAAATACAAGTGAGCAAATCTGAAAAAAAAAAAAAATCCATGAGAAATGAAATATCTAAGATGAAAAGTTCAGGAATGAATAGTGTCTGGAAAAATCAATGAGGAAAACCCAGCAAGAAGTTTTTTTGTAAGGTTGTTTTTTGTTCTTTTTAAAGTAGGAAATGTTATTCAGCCTTTAAAAAAAATTAGGATTAAAAACTGGGAGGGAACTGCAGGGGGACACACAAACAGATGATGTGAAAAATGGTTTAATAAATGAATTAAATGTAATAAATGAATTAAATTTAATAAATTGATTAGAATGAATTTGAATTAAATGAATTGAATTAGAATTCATCTATTTCAACTTGCAAACAGAAGTTTGTATGCTGCTTATAATAGCATGTATAAACCTAACTTCTGTTAAAAGCAAGAAAAATGTGTAGAAAATCTCACTGCATATATATCTTCAACTTCAGACATTAAAAAATATAGGCAACTGAAGTCTCTCAGGGCACCTATTTCCACTTCCAAAATATAATAATTCACTACAACATAGATGTATTGTGAAGAGAACTGATTACAATTCTACAAGACTACCGCTGAATTGTTCTTGATTTCTTGTGAGAGTGTTATAGAATAGCATATCCAGCTAGAAGTAACTGGCCATTTTTTTCTTGTTGCTGGTCTATTTTCATGCATTGCTTGCTTTGTTCTGAGTAGATGATTGCTTTCTGTAGAAAACATTTTTGTAAATACTTCTGGTACTTTGTTCCTTATAGAAAATGAGGCTAGACATGATACAGATACTGTGCATTCCATTTCTGTGTTTGATTTCTTCATATAACCTACACAGGGGTTAAAGTCTTCTCAATTGCTTATGAACTGCTTTAAAAATCTGCTTCATAAAGTTTGCATTTTCCATTAGTGACCCTCAGAACAGAAAGACAACTAAATGCAATGAGCGCACCTCATACACTTTTATGAGCACACATATACTTTTATAAAGTGACAGAAGATTAACCTTACCTTAAAAAGATTCTGTGCTTCTATTCAAAGTATCAAATTTTTAGCACCTGAAGATATAACTACGTGGCACTTAGATAAAGCACTTTCACTAATGAACGCCAAGAGCACACATGGAAAACTTACATTTGCTCAGCACCACTACAGTTCAGTCCAGATCAGCTGCACAAATATGAAGCAATAAGCCTAACTCAGTTTTGGAAAGCTGTGGTACACAGTTTCTAGTTTAAAAGCAGGACATTTCAAAAATCTACAGCTAAACTAAAGCAGAAGCTATGCTTGTTAGGATCCTGTTACTGAAAGATTTATTAAGAAAACCTTTCTTTCCCTCTCCCCAACAAATTCCTTATCTTTGGAAGCAGAGAAGCAATTTGTTCTAGGTGCCACTGAACACCAATGGAATGACATCAGTGCATTAACAAATACTTCAATAACAAGAAAAAATTCCACCTTGTGAGAGCAATGGGGAAGGCAGTCCCAGCACTCCCCCACACCAAGTGGACGTACACACTGATGCTCATGTGGGTGATGCCACCTAGTGCAGCCAGAGGTTAGCACAGCTATTCTGGTCCTTTGATGGCTGGGTATCAGCAAGAATTTTATGAGACTTACCAGTGGTACCTGCTGTTTTCAAGGGCAGAAATGTCATAGATGACAAACAAAACCAAAAACTATCCCGTGTCCTCAAAGGAAATCACACAAGCCTTCTTACCTGTCAGGCCAGCTTTCCTATATAAAGCAGTTGGGAACTAGCATATTATCCAGTTTATTTGCATGGTTTGTGAAAATTACATTCCCAGCTCAGAGGAAACATAAAAGGAGGCATTAAAGACACCTTACAATTAAATACTCGAAGTCTTAACAAGAAGAAATGATGTTAAGATGGGAAAGTTGCAGTAATCATAGAATTGCAGGAGTTGGGAGGGAGATCATAGAGCACAACCTCCTTGCTAAAGCAGGTTCCCTACAATAGGTCACACAGGTGGCTGTCCAGGTGGGTCTTGACTATCTCCAGAGGAGACTCCATAACCTGTCTGGGCAGTCTGTTCCAGTGCTCCATCACTCTAACAGGAAATAAGTTCTTCATTGCATTAGCATGGAACTTCCTATCTCCCAGTTTCTGCCCATTCCCCCTTGTTCTACAGTTGCTCACCACCAAAAAGAGTCTCATCAACTTGGCTCTCACACTTTTATAAGCAGTTACGTGTCTCACTCTCAGCTCTCTCTTCTCCAGACTGAAGAGTTCCGGGTCTCTCAGCCTTTCCTCATAAGGGAGATGCTTCAGGCCTTAGTAATCTTTGTTACCCTCCACAGGACTCATTCTAGGAGATTCCTTGTCTTTTTTGAACCAGGGAGCCCTGAACTGGAGTCAATATTCCAGATGTGGACTCAGCAGGGCAGGGCAGAGTAGGAGGGGAAGATCACCTCCCTCAACCTGCTGACCACGTTCTTTTTAATGCATCCCAGGACAGCCCTCTTGTCCACAAAGGCACACTGCTGGCCCACGGACAACTTGTTGTCAATCAGAACAGTCAGGTCCTTCTCTGCAAAGCTTTTCTCTTTGGATTGGTACATGCGGTTATTCCTCCCCAAGTTCAAGACTCTTCTCTTGCTCTTGTTCAGAATGGTATCCACCATTCTCCCCAACTACTCAGCCAGTGATGACGTCACAGAAAGCTACAGGTTGGTCAAGCATGACTTCCCCTCGTTGAATCCATGCTGACTGCTACCAATAACATTCTTCTCTTCCAGTTGTTTGGAGAGGGAGTTTTCTTTCATTCCTCAGGTGGTCTTTCAATATTAAATGGCATATTCAGGGTGTTTTAAATAAAATATTACATTTTTCACGTTTATGATAAAAAGCAGTAGTATCTGGCATCTTGAGCAAGTATGTTGACACTCGGCTAGAGTATATGGAGGGCTTGTTTGGATTGTCTGGAGTGATGCATCAGCTACCATCAGGAATTTACCAACTATATTTATATCACTATAGTTATCTATAGTTATATTAGATATAATCAAAGGTGTTCACCTGGAAAACTACATTGTATTTAGCATTTTATTCACTTGTGTTCTAATGCGTTGTAAACCTTCCAGTTCAGTCAATTCATTACACACAGGCATTCACCTGCTTTATTTCAAATGCTTTCTTGAACACAGAAAGGTCTAGAAAAGCCTAAGCAAGTTCAAAACAGTGGCTAGGCCATCTTAGTCAAAATGAATCCCAGTTTTATGTCATTTTACACAGTACGGAAACAAGGAATTATCAACATCATAGTTAGTGCCAATACGTAGATAAGAAATGCTTTCAGCCTACAACTTCACAGGTTGTGAATTATCCATTCACAGTAAAGGTGCACAGTGCAACTGCATTATCTGCCAACCTCAATGTCGCCAGAATTATTTTCAAATGTTTTTATATGCTGTTCTTCAGGGATTAGTTGCCTTGGGAATGACTTGTACTGTTTAACATTATTTTTCTCCCTGGCAAAGCACTGTCTTCAAAGATAGACTTAAATGGTGCAGAAGTGGGGCAAGTTTTTGATACTCTGATTTAAGAAAATTGCCATGATCCTAAGCACAAGTAATCCTTTCCAAACTTGAGTCGAAGGATCAAAGTTCACACTATTTTATTTTTCCAGATGAAAAGATAAACCTAGCAGGAATTGAAAATTCATCTGCATGGAGCCAGGGGCACACATAATACAGCACTTCACTTTTGATGACACCTGGACTTGAACAATTCATGTTAGCTCCAGACATTTGTCTTTCCATGTCATGTAACTGCAGTTCATACAGATCGACGTATAAATGCTAAGTAAGTATACACTGACCAGAAATACTTGTGGTATTTGAAATGTGGAAATCAGAGTAAAATAAACACATTCTCAGTTTCTGCAGGTACTTTTGTTTACAGGGGGCAGTTGTAATTTGGTAACGTCTTTAAGTATATAGTGTTCCAAATGGTCCCAGGTTTTAGTCTGTGACAAATTTCAAGGAGTGGAAGCATTGCTTCCTGTAATTATCATCCAGAGTAGTTACAATGGATTTTTATTTTTTATTTTTTTCTCCACATACTAATATTATCATTATTCATTTTATGCATTCTTTTATTTAGTGAAGAGACAAAATTGTTATTCATCAAACTAGGTGAATTTTCAAAAATATGTGGGAGACCTACCATATATTACTGAACAACAAAAGCAAATTGTAATTGCAAATAACTAAAAGCATAAGTCACAAGCGACACAATGTTCTTGGTTTATTTTAGCATCAGTAATTTTAATTCCTTCACAATTTACTTGCAAATTAGCTTTCTTTTCAAGAAAAAGAAAAGTACATCTTCCACTGCTATCTGGGTTTGAAAAAAGCTTGTACTTGACTATGAAAAAAACACATCAGAATTAGAGTAAAAATGATTACTTGATCAACTGAGTGTAAGTCAGTTCTTCATGATGGTGTGAAGGTGGTTGTGATTAATCAACAAAATGTGTCTTCTGCCTGTAAAAATTCATTAGGTTTTCTCAGTCTTCTGAAATAGAAACATTAAAGCATTCTGGCAGCTACCTCAATATGCAAATTACTGAAACTCATCTGATCTAGACAGAAACGACACAAAATATATACTTGGATATTTGCTAACTCTTCTTCATAGTAACTCAAAGTCTTGGTTGTGCTAGACCTTAAGAATCTAGAGACCAAGTGTCTTATTTTTAATTATTGGGTTCCAGCTGTAATACTTTTAAACACTTCCTGTTTCTGTTGATGCCAAAGAACCACTTGTGTTACAATATTGTTTATACTCTGTTCTGCTCACAAAGAGACCAAATTTCTTCTGAGAGGTTCTTAGTTATACCAGAACTTACAGGTAGGCCAATAGTCATATGCAGAAAGAAGAGATGAATGCACCCAGCTGGCGAAGGGGATTTCTGACTATGCAGCACTCCTTCTCAGGAGGCAGCCTATGTTTTCCCTCCAGGTGCTCAATCCCCAGTTGAAGTTGTGACCTAACAGTTCCCCTACATACACCAATTCAGATCATTCACTGTTCAGACCATCACTCAAGTACTGATTTCCCAGGTTCCTGAACAATTAAAGAATTAAAGAAGCTGTGGTCACTGACATAAAAATGTTTGCCAACCTCTGGAGAAAAAAACCACAAATCTAAGATGCCAAAAGGACTGATGTTCTTACCAGTGTATGTCTGATATCATGATACTCTTTCCTGATAGTCCCTCAAGTAGCCACGAGTGCTCTAGCAAACCTATTCCCATTTCTGCCTGCAGACTGAAATATCATAGTGATCAGCTATCTATCTGCAGCTCCCAAGTGGAGAGATAGCAAGATGATGAGATTTAGAATCAAACATACATCTGCCTTCAGCAGCAAGAATTAGAAATCCTCTGGCAGGCTACTTACTGTTGTGGTCAGGACATTCAGTGCTAAAATTCAGTCTGTTGCAGACTTCCAGCATAATAGTTCAGGTGAAAAGCACTTGGTAGAGGAGAGCAAAATCAGCAGTTTGGAGGACAAGTACAATCCTGTGCTATTCTTGGTGACACAGACAAGCAAGAGGGCTCGCCAATGTTAACACTGGCCTGCAGCTACCTGTGAATGAAAGAGCAGCAGATTAACTAAATTACCTTATTGGTGCAGCTTTTCTTAAGACTGCCTTCTTATTCAATATGTGGCTACAGCACTACCTACCTTCCACATGCAGTTGTTTGTCTCTGTGAAAAACAACGTGATCTCTGCAAAATCAGAAGGCAAATGGTGACAACACAGGAAGAGGTAGAATCTTCCAGGTACCTCTGAATTCGGAAGGACGGATGATCTCTTATTTCAATTAGCTTATACAAACATTCATGATAGATAGTGGCACTGATTTACGAGCCATGATGGATAATCCTGAAACTCAAACTTTCCGCTTGTATGGGAGCTGTTGAGTCACAGCCTGAATTGAGCAGCTGGGGAAAGGACAGGGTCAGCCCTGTGAGTGCAGGGGAAGGCAATTCAGCTGTGTGACAAGAAGGGGTGGAGCCTGGCTGTACCTCTCTTAGATCCCCCTTAAGGGCTGATTGCCACTGGGCAAGGATCTCTTTTTGGAGATCTCTCCTTGGTGAAGCTTTCCTCAGTGAATGTGAAATCTTCTGATACAGGTAAGTTTATCCCTTTCCAGCATCTTTCTATTGTGCTGATCCTTCTGTCATTGCACCTCTGGTGAAATGCCTTTTCCCATCATACTGATTTGTCCAATTGCTACACCACTCAGCAGAAAAGCTGCAAAATCTATCACTTCTTCCCAGTATATTTAAATACTGCAGTCAACCAATCATCCCTTCCCTGAACATTTTGTTTGATATTTACCGTACCTTGGTTCACAACCCGTCAAGAAGTAACAGTAAGGACGAAAATATACCTGTAGCCTCTTACTAGTTAAAGAGAGGGAGCTTTTCAAAGCTAGGAACTAACTATATTCAGCTTAAAAGAAAGAATGAAGTCTTAAAATGGGAACAATCACTTACAAACTAAGTCAAATGCTCTTGACTGAAACATTCAGAAAAACAGATCTGCCAGAAAAAGAAAGAGATATTCAGTACAGTCAAACAATCTTCAGAAGCATCTGTTCAGCAATATAGCCTCACAGGAATAGCTAAGCATTACTAGAAGCAATTGTATTGTTCCTTAAATCTACGATCTGAAAGAGACTAATAATTAGGAATTTGATGCCACACACAAAGACCAGCAGACCACCACAGAAGGGCATTTAAGCTCAATTTTGCCTTGTTTTGAGACTCTATCTGACATTAGGCATATGTTCTCTTCACAAGAAGCAAAATCACTTCTCAGCAAGCAGCCTAGTTCAAAAGATGCCCTCTCTTCAGTGTCTGGCCCTTAAAAGTCCAGGGTGGTTCCACCTTGGGTCTACCCTGGCTGGTTGTGTGGGGAGCACAGGTGCAAACATTTGCTTGTGCTCCTTAGGCCACCCACACTTCCACCAGGTGCTCAATCCCCAGCTCAAGCAGTGACCTAACAGTTTCCCTATGGCATGGAAATTGGAAGACCCCAGAGGAGGATATTTTGTGTTTCAGTAGATATACGTATGAGTAAATATGGTTACAGTTAGTGTGTATTTCTTACATCAGTCTTGACAATGCTTTTTCTTGTAGCACTCGTAACAATCCTTGCTTTCCCTGGCAAATGTAATACATTTTTGAAAAATGACAGCTGTAGCTTAGTCATTTTCAGCTATTAGATGTGAACCTACAGGCAGGAAGTCCCACCTCCCAGCTGCAGGGCGTAATAGCAAGAGAATCTCTCCTACTCTTTTTCACTTCTATGAAGTGCAGTATATGGTGAGGAGGGCTCATGCTAGCATAGCCAAAGCCTAATGCTACTTTAGAAGAGCATTCTTCTTATAAATAAGGCAAATTTATAGATCTCTGCAATGCTCTGACTGAAAAGAAAACAAAACTTAGTTTCTGGTACTCATAGACAAACTATTTCCTTCCAGGTCAAATAATATGCCTTATGTCAAACAATGTGAAGACCTATGAGGGGAAGGGGGGCAAAAAAAAAGGGAAGAAAAGAAGGATATAGTTGTTCTGGCCAGAAAAAGAAAACCCTGAAAATATACATCTATTGTGATCTGCAATCATTTACAAAATAAGTTATCCACACCAACTTTCTCCTGGAAAAGAAAATGACTATTAAGTATCTCATAAAGAGAGGTTATTCAAAACATTTTTCCTTTAAATTGTTAATGTTAGATTTGAATACAAAGTATTCATAGTATCGAGAAGTAATAAGACTTCTGAGAAAGGAGTTTGTTTAGATAAGGGGTGAAACTTTGTGTCTTTATCTTGGGAATAGAGAATATTTTCCATTGATTTCTGATGCATTTCTTTAAGAACAAAAGGAGTAGGAGCATATTTTAAGCCACTTCCTGGAGGTAAAAACATACAATCATCATAATACAGCTCACAAGAATGCATGAGATACACAGAGAAACTGTTCTGGTACAAACTCTTGATACACAAGACTACCGAAGGTTGCTCTGAACAGACTCCAGATATCTGGAAAATGTAGCTCCTGTCAGGGCTTGAGGATGCACAAAGGAGTATCAAGTATTCTGGTTATGAAGAAGGATGGAAAAAACATGCATTAGGGCATCCTTATCTTGTAGTATGTACATGAAAAGTATCCAGACAACTCTACCAGGTTGCACAATAAATTCCAAAAATGTCACTCTGACTTGTAGCAAGAAAAATTGTTACTCAGCTAGTGCCGAACTCATATCAAACTCCTCAGAAGCTTGACTGATCAAATGATCCAATATCATTTAGCTATATTCCATTTCTGAGTAGCGCTGGGTTCATCTGTTCTCAAAGAATGACAGTGAGGAACTGTGCTGCACTCACAGGTCTGGTTGGAACTGAGCAGACTTCCAGACATAAATATATCCTTCCTGGTGATAAGATCAGATGGATAATTCAGAACTTTCCATGCTGCTTTTCACAGTGCAGAAAAAAACTTGCCTTTGGACTATGAGAATCTCTTACCTTTAGGTCTGAATATTTGAGTCACAGCACTGACAGTGTCACAGTCAAATGTGATTAACCTCCACCCTGAGACTCAGGGAATACCTTTCTTTAGAGAAAGAAAATATAACATGCTTCTCTCAAATCCGATTAAAAATTATAGGCTTGAAAGCAGTTACTAGCAGGCCTACCTCCACAGCACGGAACGTGGTAACTTTATCAGACTACATGTATGTAGCACAGTATTGAGGAAAACCAAACCACCACCTCCCACTAACTACTGGGAAATTGATCAAACTTTTTTTTTTTTTTTTTTTTTTTTTTTTTGGCATGTGTGTGTGCTCGGAGATTTATCAGGCTAGTGTACATAGTTGTAGTCTTCCTTCTATATGCTCCAGTTACATCACAAACTCACAGGCACAGCAGTGTTTGTGCCACCAGCTTAGTGCTAAATCTACTCCTGAGTGATTTTTTTTCAGCAAAACCTCTTCTCTCCCTTCACCTACCTTGCATATCCTCACAGTAACTTATTTTTGCATCTCTATTACTCTATTGTTCCAATCAAATCATAATAACATTCTTAGTGCTCATGGCATCTGAAGGATTTTCTTGGCAGAAAGTAAATTGCAGGACCTCTTCATCGCTTTCACTGACGGGTTGTATGCTTCAAAATTGGAAGCACTGGACAAAGTAACTGAGATGAAAATAATAGTAATTAAAACTTGCACACCTTTAAGAAAAGTCAGATGTGCATATATAAATTCATTAACTGCATTGAGGATTGAAGACTCCTAGTAGTTCCAGTTACGTTTTTGTAATGTATATAAAAAATCACCTACCATTCATCAAATAAATGTATCAGTTAGTGACAAACTTTGACTACTGCTAAGATGTCTTTGAGGGAGACTTTCAAACTTGTGTCCCATTTTGTGAGCATGCTGAGTATTGCCACAGAAATTAAAAATACTAAGTACCTTCTCACTGATTAAAAAGTGTGAATACGTTTGGGAAGCCCTGTAGCATAAGTCTACACTAACTGTTATGACAGAAGCAAGTTCAGTAGTAGCCTCTCTGCTATTAGCTACTCTTTCATCATATATTCCTGGGAATCCTAGTACTGCCTCAATGTGTAATAGAACTGCAACAAGTGAGAAATTTGTGGAAATTAAAAGCAGATCCCTCTCAGCAGTTTCGTAAACTCATACTGGAGTTGATTTCTCCCATGAAGTTTGTCCTTGATATTTTGGCTGCTGCTTCTTCTGAAGGAAATGTCTCCCCTTTCATGTCATGTGCATAAATTCCACTGGACAATTTAAAATACAGTAAACATTCTGCATTTGGGGGTAAAAAAGTGATATCTACTTTAGTATTCGTTTCCTTTTTTCTTTCTGTGACCACTTACCCTGAAACTGGATTTTTTTTCGGTATGTGTATGAATGAATCATATTACACATGATGTCTCCATCTTACAGTGTGGTTTTTTTTTTTTTTTTTTTTTTTTTGGCCTATCTCTTCAGAGTGCCAAACAAACTACCAGCATCACAATTAAAAGTAGAGGACTGTGCCTTGCCTCCTTAAAGTAACAACAAATCAACGCAAACAAACAGCAACATGCATAATTCTCAGATCTCAAGCAAAAACCCCAATCTAGTGCAGGACCTGCTTTCCTCCCCTACTTTTTGCTCATTTCTTTTCTACTTGCCTTGATTATCTGTGGCCCTGCTCTACACTGGGTAAAAAACTGATTGGATGGCTGGGCCCAGAGAGTGGTGATGAATGGAGTTAATCCCAGCTGGTGACCAATCATGAGCGATGTTCCTCAGGGGTCAGTACTGGGGCCAGCCCTATTTAATATCTTCACTGATGATCTGCACAAAGGGAGTGAAAGCATCCTCAGTAAGTATGCGAATGACACCAAGTTGGGAGGAGCGTTGATGTGCTTGAGGGTAAGAAGGGATCTGGATAGGCTGGATCAGTGAACTGAGGCCAATTGTGTCAGCTTTAACAGACCAAATGCTGAGTCCTGCATTTTGGTTACAACAACCCCATGCATCCCTACAGGATTGGGGCAGAGTGGCTGGAAAGGAGGGAAAGGATCTGGAGGTGTTAGTTGACAGCCAGCTAAACATGAGTCAGTAGTGTGTCAGGTAGGTGAATGGCATCCTGGCTCGTAACAGAAATAGTGTAGTCACAGGACTAGAGACTATATCCCTCTGTACTCAGCACTGGTGAGGATGCAACTCAAGCACTGTGTTCAGTTTTGAGCCCCTTGCTATAAGAGAGACATTGAGTCCCAAGAAGAGTAACAAAGCTGGTGAAGAGTCTGGAACACAGGTCTTATGAGGAGCAGATGAGGGAACAGGGATTGTTTAGTCTGGATAAGAGCAGGCTCAGGAGAGCTCCTCCTCTAGCTCTCTACAACTACCTGAAAAGGAGGTTGTAGCAATGTGAGGGTTAGCCTTTTTTCCCTGTTAACTAGTGATAGGAAAATATGTAATGACATTAGTTGTGCAGGGGGAGATTTAGGCTGAATATTAGGAAAAACATCTCAGGAAGAGTGGTGAGGTATTAGGACAGGCTGCCCAGGAAGGTGGTGGAGTTCCCCTGTAAATATAACTATTTGAAAATACGTGACTAAAACTTACTTTCTAAGACTGAAAAAAACGAGTCCTTATCTTTTATCAGTCCATTGGATTTGGTTCCATCTCCCCCAGACTACTTTATTTGCTCTCACCCTTCCTCATCTTTACTGTATTGTGCAGAGCTGGCCACAGTGATGCAACACAGAGGATGACTAAAACTGACTCTACTCTAGTGCACTCCATACTGGCAAACCAGAAACTTAGTCATGCCTAAGAATGATATTTGCAAAGTATGTCTCCATGGACAAAATTAATATAAGCACTGTGATGCCATCTGACTGATGTGTCCATGCTCTACATTACACCAGTTTCTCAGACAGTACTTCTCAAGTTAAACCAGAGCTGTTTCATTGGAAGAGCTATATTTTGCTTGTGTCCACTTCAGCAGGCTGTGCTGAAGGCATTGTTAGAGGGAAATATATTTGCAGGCATTTAAGTGACTAAGGGCTTTGAGTTTAAGCTTTAAGAAGGCTGGTTTTTGAAAATCATGTAAGGCTGATGGAGCCAGCAACCAAGTGAAACATTTTGGAGAGCAAAGAAATCTTTTGTTTCTCTTTGTTGCTTCCCCATTTCTCTCTTCATAAGAAGCATTACATTTTCTGGGCAGAATTCTTCATATAAAGAACAAAACTTTTTTATGACCCCATGCAAATTGTTTTAAGTACCTTCAGGTATAATTCAGACCAGCATTTGACTTTATCTTGGCAGGGAAAGTTTGCATAGTTTGGGAGGATATAGTACAGAGAGCCTTGACTAAGCAAAATACAGAGGATCCATTAATCCCATCTCCTCCTTTGCAGCACAGTTCCATGAATATTTATTCCTGACGACTGCGGAATTGTAAGGCAGGACAGAGTCCAAAACATTACTTTTCCAAAACCTTAATTTTAATCACCTGGCTTAATTTTGGTATGATTTTGCATAATCCATTCCATGCTGTTAAAAATTTTACTGCCCCTCTTGCAAAAGCTAGGAGTTTGTATTTTATCATCCTGCATTAAAATCCCATACGTTTGTTCACGGACCACAGACACAATTATTTAGTTCTATTTAGTTCTATTTATTTTTAATTATTTAGATCTATTTCTCTATCAGTCAGACATCTCCCCGCCAGCAAACCGAATGATTAAACTTTCCTTTCAAAGAATTTCTACCCCATTCTCTTCATGATGCTGTTCTCTGAGATTTTTTTTTTTTGTAATTCACTGTTACATTAAGATTTCTAGTTATATTTAGGTTATGATGATAATCTCTCTGTCATTTCTCAGCTCAGCGTTTACTTGAAGCTAACGGCCCTTGCTGCCATTCGGGTGAGAGCCATTTAGTTTAGTAATGCCAGGCGGGGATCTTCTTTAGCATTCATTGGAACTTTGAGACTGGATAGCGTGTAACTCAGCGGCTCAGTGCAAGCTGAGAATCCGCATCTAACAAATACAAAAGCATCCGTGATGACATCGCGGATATGAATCTCAGCAGTTTAGACTGGCAGCGACAACACGCGATGCCTCCGGCAGCGGCAAACTCCGTGGTCCGGCCGGGCGACCCCTGAGGTGCGGCAGGACGCGCGCGCCACAGCCGAGGGCCGCCGCGCCACCGCGGCCATTTCCGGCTGCGCGCAGCTGCCCTTGTCATTTCCGCCGGGCAGCCGGAGGAGGAAAGCCGGCGGATACGGGCACAAGCGAAGGGCAAACCCCTCCCCGCCGCGGCTGCCGGTTATTTTTAGTTCCGGCCGCGAGGCTCGAGCCGATCCCTTCCGGTGGCTCAGGCGGGGAGAGGTCGCGCCGCGCCGCGCCGCCTCTGCCAGCCTCTCGCCCGCCTTCGGGGCCTACCCGCGGCTCGGGTCTCCTCCGCGCCCAGCCGGGCGGGGGGCGGCGCCTTCGCGCTCTCTGAGCCGCGCCGAGGGGAGGCGGCGGCGGATCCGGGCTCGGCGGAGGCGGAAGGGGCGGGCGGACGCGGCCTGACTCTGCGGGACGTGCGGTACTGGTGAGTGCGGGAGGCCGCGGCGCCGTGTCGCAGCTGAGCCGGGTCGGGCGGGGAGGCCCGGCCGGGCTGAGGCGATCGGGGCTCGACGGAGCGCGGCTCGGCCCTGAGCGGCGCGGCGAGGAGCGGGAGCGGCTGGGCCCGGCCGCCCGCCCGCCTTTCTTCTCCTGGGCGTGCGCCGCGTTCCAGAGCCGGCGGGAGCCGTTGTCTGACGGGATCGGAGCTCCGGCCTCGAACCTCCGGCCTGTCGCTACGCGCTGGAATTACGTCGCCCCACCGAGCCGCGGGGGCCCGCGCTGCCGGCAGCCCTGCCCTCGCGGATCCGCCTGTTGTGCCCGCTGCCGTCCCGAGGTCGGCCCGGCCTCCCTCCCTCCCTCCCGCCGCCCGGCCCTTCCCGGCACGTGGCCCGGACCTGGTCGTTGCTCCAGCCTTACGTCTCTCTCGGATCCTGGCCCTTCTTCCCGGAGTCCCGCACCTCCTCTGCCCTCCCATCGGCCCTAGGGCTGCACGCCCGAGCCGCGTTCGTCCTAGGCCTCGTCTGTTCTATCGTGAGCCTCCTGGAGCTTTTCCCGTAGCCTGTCTCGTCGCCGGTGTTAGTTTTTTGCCTGCCTTCGCTTCTCCTTTGCCTTCTCCATGTGGCTGCCTTTCACCCTGCTGTCTCCATCGCAAAGCTCTAGCGGCTCTCAGGTCTGTTTGGACCTGTGTGGTTGTAGCTAAATTTCTGTGTCCCCCAACCCCTTACCGTCGTCTCTAAAGTATTTATTTCTGTTCTTCTCATCTTCCCCAGCTTTCTCTCTATCAGAAAGCGTGCTGTGACTCAGGCTTTCCCTTGTAGCTCCCTTCTGCCGTGTTCGCGGGGAGAGGTTCCCCCCCAGGTAACCTCTTACCTGATTGTTTGTTCATGTATTTATTGCCTCCATTCAGGTGGCTAATCCTGCATTTTTTTTGTCATTGCAGCTTATCACCTCCTTTGTCTCCTAGTAACTTTGTCTGCCACTGAAAGCTGTGTCCTTCCTGGGATTCTTCTCCAATCCTTTTTTCCTTTTCAAGCTATATTTCTTAATCATCATCATTCCCTTATGACCTTTCCTGTTTCAGCTTTCTTCGTCCCAGTAACTATTTCCTTACCGAAGTTGGCTTTTTTTGTTTGTTTTTGTTTTGTGCCCTTCTGATCATATTTTCTTGTCTTAAAAATCTTCTTTGTTATCTCACCTCTTTTCCCTTGACACATTCCTTTCCTCTGTGGGCTCACTTGCCATCTCCTGCCGTTTGTGTTTAAGTTCTCCATCTGTGCCTTTGACAGGAATGCAATGTGAGCTTAGTTTATCTTTAAGCATTAGGAGATTACAGATTTTTTACTTGTTTCACCTTATTTTGTTTTCATTTGTTTGTTACTGACTTCCTTAATAACCTTTTGTCAATAAATGCCTTCATATATGATCACTTTAATATATGCCTAACCCGATGCTAGTCTAGAAGAAGAAATTCCAGCTCAGACTATCCTCTTAGTCCTGCCAAAAGGTTTTCATGGGGAGCAGGAATACCTAGTGGCTGTGTGACTTAAATTATGTCACTCAGTACTGTATTGTTGTAATACTTTAAGTTGGTTCTTAGAAGATACAGAGTGTGTTTAGGATGCATTTGCTTTGAGGAAGTAGTAAGAAACTTCTTCGGTACCATAGTACATGGTTTTTGCTCTAGATATGCTTGTACTGAGCTGCAGTGCTGTCATTTGATGGTTAGGAGTGTATTGCACTGGCACTTGGTGACTGCTGTAGTCTTTTCCCTCTGCTTTGTGATTTCTCTTGTTTCTCAGGAGTTGCTGCTAAATTTATTATGTCTTTTTTACTTGCTTTGGTTCTTAAGATTATGAGATGTAACCAATCTTACTGTCGTGATGTATTTGAGTATGATTTAAACACTAAACGCTGCTGTCCTGTGGCAGTGTGGGGAATACATTGAATCTGGAGAGTAATTTCTGCACTTAACTTTAGAAGCCAAGTTTGGTGTCTGATTTTGATGATTTGATGTTGTTTTCTCAACTGAGTGACAACAATTCAGAGCAACTGGACTGGGCTTCTGAGCTGAATTACCCCTCTGGAGGAAACTTTTTTATTTGTCTGTTCTATATTGAGGAATAGTTTACAGTTTGGGCACCTGAATTAGGCATACATGTTTCACTGCTGAAGTGACAAAATGATTGTGCTGGCTTAATTAATTTATCCTCCTTTCACTATCGTCCTTTTTCCACCGCATGAGAAGATTTCATTGCATTTCTATAAAGCATTGAAATTAAGCTATATTGATGCATACCCTCATTTGGATACTGATCTGAGGGTGGCTTTTTTTGAATTTGACTCATTCTCCATCGTGGTGTAATGTAGGACATTCTAGCTGTACTGTTAGGCAGATGATATTGGATACTTTGAAAAAGTTATCTCAGGTATTTAGCTTAAAAAAGTGTTTTCTTACAATTTGTACGTTAAGATCTCTGAGTACTGTTAACTTTCTCAAGCAGCGTGTAGTTCTGCATAGTTACACTTACTTCAGTAGGGCCCAGTTTAATGATGAGTCGCATACTGGGAGCCAGTAGTTGTGTAGATTGGTTATACCTGAAGTCTTCTCTGGCATTTAAACTTATTGTTTTTAAAAAATTTTCCTAGTGGATGAAGTAATTTCAAAGATGTCTCACTTACACTTGTTTTAACATCAAAAATATGCATTAGTAATGTGAAGATTTGGAACTGTCATTATGGTATAGTTGAGTACTGATGCACATTGTGCCATATTGTGCTTTTTAACCTGTGTTTTCCAATTTGCTGAGGGCAGGAGTGGGTTAGATAAGATAACTGGGTGGTGGTTCTGCCTTTGTACTCACTGTGCAGCCTTAACTTGGTGTGTCTGAGGAAGCAAGCAAGTTACACCCTGTATAGGATGTAAACTTAAAATTTTTATTACTGACACCGTTGAGTCGCCCTTACTTGCTAAAGTGGGATTTTCCTTAAGGAAAAGACAAACGTAAGTAAATTCAGTGCTTGGAAAGTTACAGAGAATCATTGAGCTTGTATGTTTTTCTGTGTGTGTGTGTGTATTAATATATATATATATTAAAGTTTTTTTTGTTGTGAGAAATAGAGGTTTTTCAATGGAGGAACTACCACAGATTGACTATTGGTTGCTGTACGGCACAGCTGGGACCTCTTACAGACAGAATTAAGTAATTAAGTAGCAAAGTTGTCCTGCGCTGGTATGCACTTAGGTAGTGCTGTAACTTAGAACCTTACTTTAATGTAACTGTGGAATTGGAATGTGGTTAGATTTCAGAACTTTTTGCATTATGAGTAGCTATATGAGGTTCATCCTGCTTTTCTCTGTAATTTAAGCTTAATTTCATATGTAAGTTCTTCATTTTATCCAGTGTCACAGCATTGTAGACTTTGCAATTTTGTCTAAAGAAATCTGGGAAGTTTATCTAAGGTTTGGAGGACTTAATTGGGGAGGACAGAGGTGGAGGGGCGAAGAAGGATTATAGCAAACCGTTTTTGTTGGGTGCTTTTCTTTCTGTCTTGCTTTTTGTGATAGTAATACCATGAGCAAATGTTATGGGTAGTCAAGGAAGAAACTTCACTATACAATTTAAAACATTTATTGAAAAGCTTGCATTTTCTTAAGAAAGCAGTCTGTTCTTTTACTGTCTAGCTTTATTATAAAAATTTTGTGATCTCTGAAAGCATGCCTTTGTGGGTGTGCCATCACTAGTAGGAGGAGTGAAACACAAAGATAAATATGCTTAAGAAAATTGATTAAAATTTATTTCATTAGGTGCAGGCTTAGCTTTAAGACTTAATGGTGTGGACATGTTCACTTCAGAAGTATACTTGTGTTAGGGATGTGGTCTCTTATTTACAAAGTTGATGTCAATACAGTAAGACGACTATGAAACTTTTCTTAGTAGATGATTAATATTTACAGAAGTTTACTTCAGCTTCCAGTGGTGAAGACTGTGTAGATGTACCAGGAAAATTTGCCTCGTCTAGACTTAGCCTTTGTTTATGAGACAGCACTTGTTCATTTTGCACTAGCTAATGCATTACTGTACTGAGATTCTTGTCATTAGCTTCAGGAACTGTTTGCTCAAGAAAGATATGGGTGAAGCTGAAAATAAGAAGCCATGGAACAATGTTGAGAATCAGTAAAAGAATAAGCAGAGAGAAGTAAAAAAGCAGCACGTTGAAACTTTCTTTATGTTCTCAGGAACTGTCATCTTTTGGAAAAATCCTTGAAATTAGGCATGCAAGTTAAAACAATGTCAGTTAAAAGTCTTTTAGTGAACACAGTTATGCATAATTTAAGAACATGTGAAAACTGCAATTTCCCATTACTTCCTTGTTTTGCTCAAATATTTAAATTCATCTGTATTTTTATATCTTTCTACCTGTGAGGAATAACTTTTGTTTTTCCAGTTGGCAACTTAGTCATTGGTACATGAATGAAGGTAGAAATGTGTTCCTTGTAGGGCTTTAGATACTGTCCATTGGAGTAGTAACTCACAGAAGGAAGGTGGAAGAAGACAACTGAAGTTTTAAAGCTCATTAAGGTAAACTAGTAACTGTTCAAACTGTACACCACATGAGCATAGCTTGGTATTCAAGTACTGTCAAATTAAGCATATTCACTTGTGTTCTTCTTTTTTAATTAGAGGGACTGAATTTAACTCCTGAAAAAAAGATGAACTAAAGATTTCCACACTACGTGTAGCTCAGTATACTGAGATATACAGAAGAGATATAGATAGATAGATAGAGATATATATATAGATAGAGATATATACTGAGATATACAGAAATACTGAATGTTGCAACTTGCATAATTTGTTTCTTAAATATCTTTGCTAGAGTTGAAAAGGGAAAAGGAATATTTCTCTTCTGGTATTGATATAACTTGTTGTGATTTTTGGAATAACTTTTCTTTATAAAACAGTAGTTGTGGATTCATTTTGTTGGAACAGTGGAAATAAATGTCTAGTGTAGGCAGATTCTCTGGGTTTTGATTAATTACGTGTTTGTATTGTGTGATGTATATGCTTGCTTGTTTGCTTCTAGTCTTGCTGTAAGGATTAGGTCATTTTACATGAATAAACTGGCTATACAGTTTAGTGACCTAAAATACTTCTGGACAGAAACCTCAGTGCTATAAAATGTTGTGTAATGGACCATGGCTCAACGAAGCTATATTATGTTGGAGCTTTGAGTTCATAATGATAACCTCACTTAAACTTAGGTGATAATAATTAATTTGGAGGCACATGATTATAGAAAGTATCTTAGAAATTGTAAATGATTAGTGCAAGTGAGTAGAGGGACAAAATAGAATTACTTCTCCTGCCTCTTTCCCCCCTTCAGAAATAAATGTGCTGGAGGGAGGCTGTATCCTTTAGGATTTGTGAGATTTGAGAAGTTAAACAGAAAATCTTGCAAAAAAAAAAAAAAAAAATTCCTAGAAACAGTTTATGTAAATTTTAAAGACACAAAAGTGAAAAGTGAAAGAGAATTTTTAAGTTGTCTTCCTTCCTGCCCAAGCTAATACTTGTAACTGTGTAATGTTGTAAATTGCATCTTATGGATTAGCTGGCAGTGGAAGAAGGTATGTTGTTCTTGGCTCTCTTTGTTTACATGCCTTTCCTAAAGGTGTGTTTCTGCATGACTTGAGGAGTCTTAGACTGTTTTATATCTATAGAACTGCCTGCAAGTGGGGATGTACAAAGAGTAAATAGACTTATTAGGTTATGAGACTCTGGGAGCCAAACTGCTGATAGTCTCTTTGAGAGTTGCTGTTTGCTGAGTACAAGAGCATCTGTTGAAATTCTTGATCAGACTTGCTGAAATACAGGAGAGTGGGAGGAAATAAGATCAAGAACAATAACAACAATAGAAAAAAATCTCCCACATCCAAACCTAGCAAAAGGCTCCCTGGATCTTGATCAGTTGAAAAAAGCCTGCAAGTTCTCAGTGGGTCAAGAAGCTAGCAGCTTCAAATTCCATCTGTAATTATTTATACAGTTGCAGAAGTGAACTGTCTTTTAAAACCATAGTCTAGAAATAAATGGCTATGAGAGGACAATACATGGGCTGTATAACTCTTAAGGCAGAAGTTGTATTGGGACATCAAAATAAAGTAGTAATTCCAGCATATAACTTGAGACACTGTAAGTCAGGCAGATTTCAGTGTGCTTTTTATATGATTCCTGAAAATTAACTCTTCTTATAGAACCTATCCAACGTGCACGTTATTTTCCTTATAAAGGATAGCTAAAAGAAATAGAGCTTACTATTAAAATGTCACTAAAAGTCAAAGTGCTGTTTTCAAGTGAGATCTGATGCCTTGCATATGAGCTGTGTTCCACCCCAAGTAATGGAAAGCAGAGGGAGTAGCACATCTCTCTGTTCTAAAGTTTTGGGAGAAGTGCAAGAACTGCTCTGAAAGTAATGCCTCCTGTTTTGTTATGTTGGCCCACAACATCTAGCAGCTTATTTTGGTGGTATGGCAGTAGAGGATGAAACTTCCTGACAACATTCCATCATATTTTGGCAGCGGTGGGGCAGTGTGACAGAAAGGCATCATTGAGTGGATTGTTGTAATGGTTATAGCACCTTCTCTTAGCTAATTAAGGGATTGGTCTTCTGTTGTGAACTTTTATACGTTGACTAAGTATTTTGTAGGAGTTGGGACAAATACATATGTATTATTTTTACTAAACTACATTCAAATTCTAAGCTGTTTACTTTTTACATATAAGTAAGAGTAATGGTCAGTTACTTTTTACAGGTACTGATAGAGTAGTATATAGGTTCATAACTGTCATTTTTTGCTTATGTGGAGAGTTCTAGTAGTACCAGAAATTAAAAGTTGTTTATCTTGGATTCTAGAGATGGAATTAATTTGTTTGCTTCCTCTTCCAGCACAATAGGATTGTAGGACTACTAGGACTGTAGTCCAGGCTCGTGGGTGTGTAACATGCACTTCAAACTATGGCCTCAAAAAGAGCTGAATAGCCACTCTTGTACCTTTGAACTTCTTGGCTTTCGTTGCAAAGCTGTGAAATTCCTTCATTATTAGTTCTGTGGCACACTTGTTTGGGACATTAAATATGAATAAGATATGACTTGTTTTACACTTTAGCGTGGTGCATTGTTTCAGTGTGTCTTTGTTAGTTAGTTTGCCATAATTGTAGAAACACAAAGCAGCAAACTTAAGTGTTATATATGTTCTATGGGTTATATATTGCTTTTGTTCCTGTTTTTTCTCCCCCTAATCTTCCAAGTAATTGTTGCTTATGAAAAAGAAAAATTAGCTTTAGAAACGGATTGAAATGAGACAATACTTGTTGCACAGATTGACGTAATGGAAATACTTCTAAATGTTTTTTTTTTTACTTTGAAATGAGGTTTGAATGCTTAGATATGACAGATAGTAAAGGCCTATGAGGTTTGTTAGCTTCTGTGTTACGTGGAAAGGCTGATTCATTGATTGAAAAAACCTAAATGTTGTCATCTCTTCCCAGCCGTCCAGCACCTGTAATTTGCAAGGGGGTCGTACAGGGAGGGTATAATGTAATATTGATCCTTGAAAACTGTGTGAAATCTCAAGTGGAATGTGCAGTAGTCTAGAAGTGGCTGTGACAAAGAACAGACGTCAAATTGTAGACCCTGGGAGAACATCTTTGTATTCTACTGCAAAGAGATGAAAACAAATAATGAGGTTTATCAGGCCTTGGTATACCTTATCTTTGACATTATGAAACATTGCATGTGATCCTTGGCAGGTGCAGGCTCCGTTATCGTAAGGCACTGTTTCTTTCTCTATAGAAGCATAACAAATCGTAATAATGTTTCACAGCGAATGGTCTATAATGTCAGTTGATCCTTATTTATTACAAGTTGGTTACTTGTTAATTTTTTTACCAAGTTAACTGCTTTGATACATAGGGGAATCTCTTAATTCTGTATCGCTAATTCTAATTGCTACAGTGGAGGACTTCTATAAAAGCAAATCTTTCTTTTATGCATTCAGTTAGTTTTCTTCCTACCAAGTAGTGCATGTTCTCTTGTTCATACAAGCATATCAGGAAAGTGATGTTCATTTACTTAACACAGAAATTCACATAGGCATGCATTTGCCAGATAAAAATTCTTCCTAAAATACCTTGGATTTTAAGATTACCTGTGATAGAACCTCAAATCTGGAAAGGTTTAGTGATAAAAGAAGAAAAATAACGATATTTAGTATCTTCTGGTTGTCTTAGATAACCATCGTGATGTTTGTTAAAACCATAAGTTATAACTAAACATTGAGCTGATGTGAAGCACTAGGGTTTCCTTCTTGTATAGAAAGGAAACGCTTCTTAGTAGGATGCTATCTGCTACTTGGAATAGTTGCTTCTATTTTCTTATTAGCATTACGTTTTTATTGGTCAGCAACACCGATAGAGGTATGTACAGACTTTGAACAGATCTGGACACTAATAGTCATATTTTGTAGCACATTGCTAAACTGCAGAATTCTTTGTTTCTTCTATTTCGGATCTC
Source organism: Chrysolophus pictus (assembly GCA_037305975.1). Taxonomy (NCBI): domain Eukaryota; kingdom Metazoa; phylum Chordata; class Aves; order Galliformes; family Phasianidae; genus Chrysolophus; species Chrysolophus pictus. The sequence continues at coordinate 2,442,029 of CM074577.1, forward strand.
ATGTGTGAATTATACCATTAATTTTCTCCTTTTCTCTAGTGGAATGTTTTATGATATATACTTTTTTTTTCCTCATGCAGATTATCCTCCTGGGAAGCATCGCTGTTTGTGTATAAAGAATCTCTTGCTGAATTACTTCAACTGAGTGTAGAATGTTACTTTACTTGTGATTCTGATGGAGAAATAACCAGATCTCAGGCTGCTGCACTGGAAGACCTTACAGGAAATAAAAAATGTCATCTAATAGGAGTCAGAACCCACATGGACTTAAACAAATTGGTCTTGACCAGATATGGGATGACCTAAGAGCTGGAATTCAACAGGTTTACACCAGACAAAGCATGGCAAAATCCAGATATATGGAACTCTACACGTATCCTACCGTCTAAGCAATTAATGCTTTCATTGTTAGTGTAAGATAGTTTTTTATATATTTAAACTCAAAATTGCTTTGTGTTTGACTTAGTCACTTCTAAGAATATGTTTTTATTTTGAAGATTAGCCTTTTCTGTTTAATTTGTCTGGCAAATAAGCGGAAACAATCTGTTGTCTGGAAAACTGTAATGATGTATACGTCTGAGTTTCAGATCTGATTATGATCATCTTTGACAGAACAGATATTTAAAGTGATTCTATTAGTAGGTCTAATTTTGAGTCAATGATACAGCGAAAGAAACAGAAAAAAATTTCTTCCTTTTTATGTTAGTTTTTGTCATTATGCTTTCTTTGCAGTTATCTCCAGTTACCTTGAATTTTTTTTCCTTTCTTAGCCCCAGAATAGTACTTCATTCTGAGTTGATTTTATAACTTTCCAGCTAGTGTGAGGATGTGCACAATGGATTTATCTTGAATTTCAAGCTTGAATCTAAGAATTGGTGAAATTTTCCATCATCTCCCATGCTGGCAATTGTTGCTATCTGTGTTTACTGAGCTACTATTTGGAAGATTTCGAGCAACTTGTTTCTGTCAGGTAATGTGCAAAGGCTTTTAATCAGGAGAATTTTAAGATTCTAATTTTAAAAAGGCTTTTAATTTTAAGGAGAATTGTGCCTCTTTTTTTGTATCACAGCTTCAGTGTTTGATTTCCAAACTTTGTTTGGAAACTGAGTAATCCTACTTTTTTGCCCTATTGAGGAAGAAGTATATAAATGGATTTGATGAGGAACTACAGTAAGATAAAACTTCTGACCAGACCTGTTTTGCATCTGTTGGTCAGTGTTTGCTTTACAAACCTACTATATAGCAGAGTAAGTGCTCCTTAAAAAGATTGTTGTACAGCCAAGCATGTAGACAACTATGATTAAAGAAATAATAGTTGAATATATTTTCTCTCTTGCTTCAAGCAACTGTGATATTTTTCTTTTTTTTTTTTGAGGTTTTTTGTATAGATTATTCTGATACATAAAACCATGTTCAAAGCTTTTTTGATACATATTTGAAATTGCACATCAACTTTTAGTCACTATTAATTTATTCAAAAAGACAAGCTTTGAGGCTATAAGGTAGTTGGATCTGTGATTCTCTGAGCTTTGTAAGAAGACAAGTTGGTTTTCTGTACATGTGGTTACATGATCAGAATGGTTACAGAATCTTATCTGTACCTGCCGACTTCGTGCTCCTAAGGAGGAAAAAAACCTTGAACAGTCTGAGGATCTAGGTTACTTTTTTAGTAGAGATGGGAAGATGGAATACCATTTGGTTTAGGATCAGAACTTTTCTAAGACTTGAGGTCTTTTCTGAGACTGATTCCTGGTGCTAGTAGTGGTATTGTTCTTGACCAAGTGAAAGAAATCTACAGAAGTCTGAAAAGTTTCATACATAATGGAACATTGGAATGCCTCCTATTTTATTATATTGGCCCACAGTATCAGTGGCACGTGTTGGTATGGCAATAGAGGTTGAAACTTCCTGACAGTATTCCATTGTATCTTGTTGCTGTGGCAAATAGCAGTTGGAGGGGCAGTCTGACAGAATGGCATCTGACTGGAAAGTGTGTATGAAGCAAAGGTGTCATAGAATTCTTCCACATAGAAAAACTGGCATCCATTGACATTTGTGGACTTGCTGAACGTTAATGGAGACTATGCAGTGGATGTTAGTATAATGAGTTGGTGGGTGGTATGTTTCAGCAGCACTGACAGTTGGAATTTTTAGGAGCCTGCCATGCAGGCTGTTGTTCATAGCTGGTGAAAGTGCATAGTTAATGGTGATGATTATGTTGAAAAGTAGTGTTTTGTAGCTGAGAATGTGCTCTATCAAATAGTGTTGTTATGCTCTTGTAGTTTCCATGGAAACAAATGAGGCATTACTTTCGGGGTGACCTACATACTTAGTATGCTGTTATTCTTACAAATATTTGCCTTTTTCTTCTCTACCTGATATTTCTAAGTGTTCGTGGGATGAAAAAGAGGTATGTTGCACATTAACTTCTCATTTCCTTCTTGCTGCTGCTTCAGGAGAAGCAGCAAGAGAGGCTGAGCCTGAAGAGTTTAAGGTAAGTTTTGCTTCTTTCATAAGTGAATTTGTTTAGTGCATAATTCTGGTGGTTGACTTCTATTTGTGGATTAATTTAATAATGTGGTACTTCAGAATATTTGGCACTGATTAGGCTGAGTTTTAAAACAGCTGTGATGATAAGAATGGAGTTTACATTCTGTATCAAGTGCATATGTCCAAAATGGTGCTTTAAAGGTTTCTGCCCTTTTAAATGCCATGCATGAAATGTTTGCTCAACAAGTCCACTAGATTGATAGACTTATTTTCGGGAGCCTCTGACTATGAAAAAACTTGGATTGGAAAGCAAAGCAGCAGATCTGTTTTAGCTGCAGTTGTAATGTCTGAAGATCAATCCTATTCTTTTTAAAAAAAAGATGCCAGATCATGGAACACCAACTTTGGAAATCTTGTGAAGTGGATAATGTTGTCATTTCTTCATCCTTTTTTTTTGTCTGCCTGTGCTCTCCCACTGTATTGTTGTTTTCTTTTATTTTACTTGTTTTATTTTTATTTATTTATTTATTTGGATGAGATATTGCTTCTGAAATAACGTGTTTGATCTCTTTAATTAACCATTAAATAACCATTTATGTAAGCACAACCGCCCTTACTTCTGTCTGGTATTAAATTTTGGGCCAGAATTGATAGGAGATGTGCAAGTTTTGTTGTGCTTTTTTTTTTTTTTTTTTTTTAAATGAATCTTTAGAAGGAGTTGAGTAGCTCAGACTGTTAGGATGCAGATCCAATTTCTTGTCTGTCCTCTTTGAGAGTCTCCTGTATGGAACACTGGATTCAATCTCTGAGTGTGGGTCAGAGCTTGTATTTAAGATGGTATTTTTCTCCTTTTTTCTAGCGGAAGTAATAGAGGGATTATTCCAAAGGTTTTCTAGATTTGAAAATGCTGGAGAGATGAACCAAGAAATCTTGTTTCTGAATGGTAGTTTGAAAGATTCTCATCCCTAATTTTACTAATCTAGATTAATTTGTGCTTCTGATTTCAAGGTGATTTTTTTTGTCAGATCAGACCATTACCAAATGTTTCTTAGTACTGCATATATTGATGTGGTTCTCTTTTGCTGTGCCAGAGCACCTCAGCAGTTATTTTATTCACCATTGCTTACAAACTTCTGATGAATTGTACTTTAATTACATTCTTGTGCACGTTCTTTATTTCCTGTTGAGAACGTACAGTTTCCATTTAGAAAGAAAATTCCTTTAAAATACTGCTTGTTCTCGAAGATGACTGTTTTCCCCCTGGCCCTCCCCAGTTGAAATGAAGTACTTTATTTGGGTGCTTTTCTGTCTCTTACCCAGATAATTAGACTATTTCTAGTACTGAAGAGCCCAGTAACTCCTGCAGCAATAATGTCTTAGGCTGTGTTACAGCAAGCATAGAGTTACCTGGCAAGCATAAACTTCATCCAGGAAAGATAAATAGTAAAGAAGATTAACTATCTTTCTAGAATGGCAGCATGGGTTATTGATTATCCGTTGCATTAAATGTAAGTAATTGTAAGCATATAAAATGTAAGTAAGCATATGAAAAAAGGTTATTATGATGTGTCTTTTGAGGTAGTTATTTCATCTCAGATGTTAGCAAAAAGAGAAACCTTAAATAATGGTATAGTGTATTAACATTTTTAAAATGCCAAGTGATTTAGGATAATCTCCCCGTTCATAAAATAGAATACCTAAATACATTCAACGTGTTCTTACCTGTGGATAGTCAGTACCAGTTAAATATTCTGCCCAAGCAGCATCATGTTATTCCCTTGGCAACTATTTGCCAAGGTCTCTGTAATTGCTTCCGTTGGAATCCTTGTCCTAGGGGCTTTCACTAGAAATCCTGTCTTTAGTAAGGTTTTTAATAAGCAGAGGGTACTGATCACATGGATCTGATATTACTAGGCAGTACAGTGTGGTTTTTTTCCTCTAAACAGGCTGTTACTCTTTCTGCATAGAAAGAGATACCAGCTTGTTAGTGCATGCAGTTCTTAAAGCTCAGAAAGCGTTCCTTTTTGAAATTCCTTCATTCAAAGCCATTCTTTCATTTTAATGTTAAATGGTTTGAGGTTACTCTGGATGCATCAAAGCAACCTCAGCAATCTAACCTGCTATTAATCCTATTTAAATTCAGTATAATGTTTATTAGCATTTCTACCAGTTAATGCTTATGTGGAAGGTGAAGATAGAAGTAATGGTATATATTTATGCTTTTTGAAGGATCTACTACTGCTTGTGCAGAAATGTAGATATAATCACATGGTCTTAGGTATTCTTGTGAAAGCTGCTGCTTTGGATTGAAAGAAGTGCAGAGTATATTTATACTAATGTGATCAGTTCCTTTTATTTTCTTCTCTAGGCTGATTGCTTCCTATTCTACTTGCTTCTATAGTAACCAAGAATATTCTGTAGAAAACAGACTTCTGTCAATTCAAGAACTTTAAGCGTAAAAACAGCCTCAGTTATGTTGGTTCTTGCATGTTCAAATAAAGGCTCTAGACTTTATATATGTATTTATGTTTGAAAATGCCTTTTTTCCTCGCACTTCAGTATTTCTCTGCTGTTCTCTTGAGCTTATACCATGCGGAGGGAAACGAAATGTTACCTGCTAGTCTTCAAATAGTTTTTGCTGGAAGTTTCTCAGATCTCAGACATACATTAATGTATCAGAGTTTTATGCCTGAATTCTCATAGTAAATGCATGACCGATTCTGTAGCAGGTCCTTTCTTTCTCTGCCTCAGTCCTGCCCTGGCTAAAGGGAATGGTGTAACAAAGCAGTAGTGCTCCGTGCAAAGACTGAAATGTGTGATTCTTTTTTCTCCTCCTTTTGGTCTGCTTAAACTCTGTAGGGTATCTGTAAATTTGTGTTCTGAATGAACTTAATGTAGAAGAGACTCTTGCTGACATCTCCCTGAAAAGAATTAACTCTTCTGGTTTTTTTTATTTTTATGAGTTTTTTCTTTGGTTATTTTGTGGTACTTTGTTTTGTTTTTCCATTGCAACTCCTCAGGAGGTTGAAGTTCAAGTTGAAAGCTCTTATTTTGAAAAGTGATGTGATCTTGGCAACCTCATGATTTCAGAAAGTTGTACAGAATTTTATTAACCTGGTTAATAAGCAGTTTAAGTTATGTAGATTTGTCTACTTCTCTTGGAAACTTTAGGTACGCGTGAGGTTGTGTTATAAAATTGGATGCATCTGTGTTGAAATTACTTTAATCTTCCTGAAGAAAATATGTGAAATACTTTTCTATTTAAATAATAACTTGTATTGCTTCTATTAGAGGTGGTTTTACAAGTATAGAAAACAATATTTTGGTCAGTGTTTTCAATAACTCCCTATATATATGTTATTCTTGCATAGCTTTGGAATAATTAACAAAAATACAAATTTTTGACAAGTATAGGCAAATCTGAAACTATTCTACCCTGACATACCCTTGAAATGACAAGAGTACTCAGCTATAGCTAACTGCTGCTGTTGATTATAACCAAAATAGCAAATTTATATAACAATCAATTTTAGGCATGAAAGGGATTAGAAGCAGCGATAGAAACTGATTAGGAAGTTGTTTGGCTTTGTTGTTGTTGCATACTTCCTCCTTTTCGAAAGCCTTATTGTAGTTTTCTCTGCTGTATAGCTTTGTACTATACTACTTCTACTTTCTCTTCAGTTCCTTTTATTTTTATTTATCTGTTCCTCAGGCAGACTTATTGCAGCTATGGTAATTTTTGACAGCAATATGGAAAAGCTGTGGGGACCCAGCTGCCTCACTTAAAGTGGAATCCATTTTAAAGAAAATGGGGCTTCTGAGTTTACTTAAGATTAGGGACTTGTGGAACTGAGTTATCTGTACCATCTGTACAAAGTGCAAGTGTTTTCCTGTTGTGTTGTATTACAGAACTGATACTTGTCTCCGATAATTTTTCTTCGCACCTGCTTCTTCAGGAAAAAAACTCCTGCATGGAGTATTTTAGCACTTTTCTGGGGCAGAAGTTAGTTTAGAGGTGGCGTGGCACTCTCAAGCTTCTGTTTTGGTGGTGTATTTGCAGTGCTGCTGAGTGTGTTTCACTTTCCATGTGACAAAAGTTCAGAACTGCTCAGCAAATGATGTGGGAAAAGGAAAATGGCTAAAGTAATGGCAGTTACTTCGCCAGCCCAAGGTGATGGTGCTGTGTGTGAACTCCTGTACTATTGAAAAAAGCGGGTGGCAAAGATGAGGTGCATTGTTATGTCAGGATGTTTTCCTTCAATGGAAATGATGATGTACAGGGCCATAAATTCACTATGGAATAGTTTTGTGGGGAACACTGTTCTTTTGACCCACTCTTCTTAAAGTAAAATTGTCAAAAGCAGTGTATGCAGTACTGAAGGTGGTAAAACTAGTTTTTGTCTCTGGATGCTGCTTGTGTCACATTTTAAAGAGCTTTAGGGAAAAATAAAGTTCTGAAAGATTTTTCATCTTAGTTCACACAGTGCTGTATAAATTTTTAAGCTTTGTTTTGATCTTCCCACCTCAAACTTTAATTTAGATAAGTAGATCTAATCTCCTTTCACCGTAAGAATGAGGTGGAAGTTAAAGATTAATCTGTTCATCCTGTAGGTGGTTTGCTTGTTTGCTAGTGTAAGCTTGAAGTTAGCAGCCAGAAGCCTGGGGAGGAGTGCAATTTCACTGTAGTACAGGCTGTTGGTAAATTAACTTCCCTCCTTGTTATAGTGTGAGAATCACTACGTGAAAATGTCCACGGAAATATTTCCTAACAGGTACTTTGCTGCAAGCAGAACATAAAATCATAGAATCATTAAGGTTGGAAGGACCAGTAAGATCACCTAGTCCAACCATCAGCTCATGCCTGTGACCTCTTTAGACTATGTCACTCAGTGATTTTCTTGAAAACCTCCAGGGATGGTGACTCACCACCTCCCTGGGCAGTGTGTTCCAATACCCCACTGCTCCTTCTGAGAAGAAGTTTTTCCAAACATCATTCCTGAACCTCCCCTGGCACAACTTGAGGCCATTCCCTGTTTTCCGAGGTAACTAGTGACAAAACAGGAGGTTGACCCCATTTGCTAAAATGTCCTTTCTGGTAGTTGTAGAGAGCCATAAGGTTTCTCCTGAGCTCCTTTTTGCAGGATAGGGCAAGCACAAGGCAGTGCACGTACTCAGCTCAGTGAACACATAGCAGCCCCAAGCTAAAGCTCTGTCAAAAGGCAGGGCTGGACATCTCTGAGAATGTCCGTGTCTTTCTGTCAGTAGTCAGGTTTAGCTGGTAAGAATGTAGATCTGGGGTAAGAAAGTGTGAGAGAGCAGTCTTTTATGTGTCATGTGTCAGAGTTCTGCATTTACAAGCTGCCTGTTATACAGGCAATCCAACATAACAGGTGCAGAACAACTAAAGTAGAGCTCGGAAAGTGTTATTTTGGACACTCTGATTAGCAAGACTCAAGCTGGAATAGTGAATAAAGATGGTCACTACTGATACAATTTCTTCTGCAGCTCTGGGATTGCTTTGGATGGAAATGGATAAAAGATTAAGTCTATCTCAGAGTTTACAAGAAGTTTTGATTTTAAATAGCAAAGTGTACAGAGTTGGAAAAAGGTTTTGTCTTCTATTTTTGTATTTTTTTGTTTGTTTTTCTGAAGATTATTGGGATTATTGTTAGAGAAGAGCAGAAAGTATTCTAATCAGGCAGTATTTACCAAAGCTGTAAGAATTACCCCCTGTCATTTTATTCTTAGGCTTGCTCAAAGCCACTTGGTTTAAGAGAGCTAGGGGAAGGAGGAGATTAGATTCCCAGCTGGGTGTTCATGAATCAAAGCCCCAAATTCCTTGTGTCACTGTGAAGGATCTTCCATATACGATTCAGAGCACCTTACGTATTTTAAAGTTAAGCAGTGAGATAAGCCCTGCTTTTTTTCTTTGTGAGAAGAGTGAGTTTTATATCCAGAGAAAAAATGTATGACATTACTCTCTTCAATGAGGAATTCTGTATAGTACTATACTAATTTCCTAATGTGTGGCATACCACAGGCAAAGCCTGTCTAGTGATTAAAGCTTGGCTTTAACAGAAGTTAAAACTATATTAGACCTTCTAGATTACTTACAACTTCAGTTGTTAGTCTCCTTTTTTGTGGAGTGCAGCTTCTTCCACTTTGCTTACTTACATGAAGTGTTTCAAACAATGTGATTTCCACTTACTACTTTGGAACAATGTCAACAAACTGTATTGCTTTGTTTTCCCAGTTAAGCATTATGTAAGTTCAGTGTTTGTTTCAGTATTTGCTGTAAACTCTGCAGTGTTCTGCACATTCTGCTACAGATAATTCTGCTTAAAATTATTTTTTTTTAGTTTTGTTTTTATTTTCCATTCGTTAATGTGTCTTGTAATGTGTCTTGTATTATGGTTAGGTCATTTATGACCATATAAAAACAGCTTCTTGAAATTAATGTGTTTTTTTTTTAATTGTATTCTCAATAGCTTATACTCACACAGATATTCCTTAACTTCCTTGTTAGTCATGTTTATAACTACTGTACTAGTGTACACCAGTCTAATCAAGCACGAGGAGCTGGAGTACCTCCTTCTAAATCGAAAAAAGGTCAGACACCTGGAGGTGCTCAGTTTGTGGGTTTGGAATTGTACAAACGACTAAAAGAATTCCTGAAGAACTACTTGACGAATCTCCTTAAGGTAAGATAGTGGATTGGTATTTGTGGTAAGATGGGCCGAGTTGAGGAGAAAACTCATACCTGCAAAATTAGAACTGTATGCAGTCATCAAAAGTAAATTGAATTAACTTAAACTTGTTTTGTCTCAGTTATTCTGTTAACCATTAGAAGGTATTGTAGGATCTACCTTGGCGTGAGCTTTTTTTCCTAATCTTGCAAAAGAGTTATGTATGTGGGTTGTTAAAGTAAAATCAGATGCCAACTTAAGCTGTCCTGTAACTTTAACGAGTGTAGCCAGACTTTCTAATCAGTTAACTAGTGTGTTAGTAATCCTGAGAGGATGGTTGCCTGTGATGTTGAAAATGTCTGATGTTAGACACTAACTAACTAACTTTGCTAATTACTATTAAGGCTGCTTTGTAAGAGAGCAATTTCTAGTTATTTTTGAGAAGGTGTTCAATATTAAGCTTTTAACTTCTAGGATTTTAATTTTGAGCAACAATAAAAGAATTCTTTGAGTCCTGTAAGTATGCAGCTGTGTGAATTAATTACAAGACAGAAAGTTGGCTCCCAGTTTTATCCAGGATGCATGCCTGTTTTATTGCCATGATGATTCGAACTGTTTCCATTTACTACCTGACAGATTTCTATAGAAGACCTTATCCATTTATGCTCATTTGTTTCAGCCACACAAGTAATAGCAGTAGGAGTGAGTGAAGAGGTTATCTTTTTGAATATTTTACAGTTGTCCTGGTACATTTTACAGATCACTCTCATTAGTCTAGCTGCCTGTTTCCAGTGCAGATCTGTCTTGCTCTCTTGTAGGGAGTAGAGTCTCCTGGAGTTTTGTCTGTGCTTTGTTTAGGAAGAGCCATTTCTGTTTTGTGCTTTATTATTGCAAGAATAAATTCATTAACCCTTATTGTTCCTTATAAATTATTGCTTAGTATAGATATATTGTACACCTATACGTGTCTCTGCACTTTAAGATTACCGTACACTACTGGCAAACTTTTTTTTTAGGATGGTGAGGATTTGATGGATGAAAGTGTGTTGAAATTCTACACTCAACAGTGGGAAGATTATAGGTTTTCAAGCAAAGTACTCAATGGAATATGTGCCTACCTCAATCGACACTGGGTTCGTCGTGAGTGTGATGAAGGCCGTAAAGGAATATATGAAATTTATTCGGTAGGTCACTTTTTGAAGTGAGTGGTTTGCTCATTCTGTCTGCTGGCATTTGTTGTATTTGTATTACCATTGCTCATGAAAATTTAGTGCTTGTACGAAGTTCGCAGAAGTTTTAAAGTGGGCATTGTTGCAGAATTTGCTGAAAGAAGTTTGACTCCTTTCAGTGTTCTCTTAGGACACCCTTCCATTCCCCCCACCAATTCAGTATATATGTAAATGCTTCATGAGATGTACTCACTTTGTACCCACTGAGGCTACCAATATTAGATTGTCACAAGTTGACTGGAATACTTGCTGTATGTGCTGTTATCTGTGTGGACTCATTTTTCCACTTAGAATTCAGTCAAGTGCTTCAAATAGAGAACAGGGAACGAACTGCAGTTCTTTCCTGTTTGCTTCAGTACACGCTTCAGATCTCTAGCATCCAAGCTGCTAAGACGCAAGCTAAGTGTTGACTGCAATAACAGGCTGGAAAATTGATTTGATATTGATAATTTTTTTTCCCCAAATGTAAAGTAATTTAAAAAGGAAAAAAAGAAAAAGGAAAAAAAAAAGGAAAAAAAAAAAAGGAAAGAACGTAATTATCCAAGGTATGGAACCCCTTCTGAGAGTAAAGGGTAAGGATTGTCCTTGCTGGTGATGCACTAGGAAAGATGTTATTTTACTGCTTCACTAGAATAACTTTGGGTTGGATAGAATATCAGTTTTTATCCTTATTTAACTGCCTGTCAATTGTATTACCTTTCACTACTCCCATGCTAAGGGATTGTGCCAGCCCGAATATCCTCAATTGAAAAAGCTGTCTATTGTCAAAGTTGCAAAGTTCGTTATTTTTCAGAGCTGGTGGGAGATCACTCAGTCCGGAAAAGGAACCTCATAGGAGGAATTAGTAACAAAATAAATGGTGATTTTGTTGTAAATCTGTTTTATTGAATGAGAAATATGTGCACCACCACATAATCATAAAAATTTGGAGTGTTTTGCATACTGTATCAGCTTTTCTTAGAAGTTACTGTGTGTATATGCGTATGCATGTGTGTATGAGTACTTTTTTTATTCCATTTTTCATCTCCCTTCCCTTACTTCCAGCTTGCCTTGGTGACCTGGAGAGACTGCTTATTCAGGCCGTTAAATAAGCAGGTATATATAGATTATATAATTGTAGCATTATTTTAGGGGATTAATTTTATAACTGTTCCAGGGAGAATTTGAGGTGCAAAAAAAAGCCCTAGAAAATAAAACAGATCTTCTTGCTGCTTTTTTGTGATGTTAAAAATATAATTATTTCAAAGGAATTAACTTTGTCTTGAATTTTTTTTTTTCCAATGGTTATGCTTTCATATTGAACCCATTGTGTTCCCTCTTTGTTTAGAGAACACCTGGCATTCTTAAAAAAAAAAAAAAAAAAAAAAGCTGGTCTTAAAAAAAAAAACAAGTCTTAAATGAAGCAGGATGTCAAGTTGCATCCTTATTGTATCATATGTAAGTGTAAGATTAGCAGATATATTCTTTGTGTGAATGACAGTTAGGCATGTAATTTTCCTTTTGTATTGTTATTTTTTTAACCAATATAAACTTCTAAAGCATTTATGAAGCCTGAAATTCCAGTACTTAAATGTTTCCAGGACAGGCAGGAGTACATGCTGACAGTGATGTATTAAAATTGGAGAAAGTAAAGATTCAGTGGAAAAAACAGATAAGTGACAGGCCTGGATTTTTGATCTCTTTTTGTATTACTGTAAACCTTTTAATTTATATTGATGCCTGGGAAATTCAGGTCAATTAAATATTTTGAAGTAGTTTATTAATATAAAACAACAAGTTACATCACAATGAAATATTGTATTTATTTATATTTTGCTCTTATTTACCAATACTTCATGATTAAAAGAAGTATTTTATTAAGTACAAATTAGATTTCAGTTGAAGAAAAGTAGTTACACCACTTCACTCATCAGCATGGTCAGTAGCTTTCTTTGTATAAAGGTATTGGTGTTGAAGTTCTGCTCCTGCAAAGTTTTCTTTTTTTTTTCAGGTATAAAACACTCAGAAGTTTCCTTTAGATACTTAAAGCTTTTTTAAGAATGAAAAAACTGAAATAAAGGGAACAAACACAAAAATCTTAAGCATATTCATACTCTTTTATGGCCCATGACTAATTGTGTATAGTCACATCGAAGAACTTAGAGCTGTAGCATACTGGCAGTAATGTTTGTATAAATTTTATATCTTCAGGTGTCTTTAAATTTTGTTCTTAAAGGGCTTAATTTGTCTTGAATATAGGAATACATACCTGATTAAATCTCGTTCGTGACGTATCAGAGTTTTCTCTGTTGACTTGCTTTTATTCTCTGTTCCCTAAGGTAACAAATGCTGTATTGAAATTGATTGAAAAGGAAAGAAATGGTGAAACTATCAATACAAGGCTGATCAGTGGAGTTGTACAATCTTACGGTAAATGAGATTCCTTTAAAGTTTTGTTATTTTCTTTTAAAAAAAGTTAGAATAATAATCTTATCAGAATTCAGAAGTAGGCTGCCACATCCTTGGATGTCCAGTAGATACTTTTGATATAACTATGTTTATTTTACTATAAGTTTCTTTTTATGTATGTGGACATGCTAGACACACAACTACAGTTAACAATAAAATAGTTGTTAAGGTTGAAAAGAGAATTGATAGACAAGAGCACTGATTGCTTATTAATCAGTTTTGTAGGAGAAAAAACTAGAAAGATAAAAAAAACATGATAGCTGATGAAATGGAGTGTTCATTTTTTTCCATTTGCATAAAGTTGAGAGTTTCACTATGCAGATTAATTATCACTTTAATTGCTAAAAATATATATGCTCATAACCTGCAACTCTAAGAGGGGAAAATACAGAAGGGTAGTTTTAACCAGGTTTTATGAATGTGAAGTTTATCATTTCCTGTAATCTGTTGTATCAGGAAGTACAGTTTATATGAGTAACAACTTACACTGCTTATTTTTTAATTGCAAAATAAATGCTTGCTTAAAAAAAAAAAAAAAAGCGATGCTGATGTTGCCACAGTTGATTACCGTCATTTAAGTTAGAGGGGAGGTGACCTGTTTACTTCATGGAATCATAGAATGGTTTGGGTTGGAAGGAACATTTAATATCATCTAGTTCCAACCCTCCTGCTATAGGCAGGAACACCTCTGACTAGACCAGGTTGCCCAAAGCCCTGTCCAGCCTGGCCTTGAATGCTTCCAGGGAAGGGGCATCACATCGTCTCTGGGCAACCTGTTGAAGTGTCTCACCACCCACACAGTAAAGAATTTCTTCCTAATATCTAGTCTAAATCTGCCCTCTTCCAGTTTAAAGCCGTTTCCCCTTGCTCTGTTGCTACATGCCCTTTTAAAAAGTCTGTGTCCAGCTTTCCTGTAGGTACTGGAAGGTATTTGCAAGGGACTACTTCATAGAAGATAGTCTTATTGTTGTTTGCTCATTTTTTTTAGTGGAACTGGGGCTGAATGAAGATGATGCATTTGCAAAAGGACCTACACTAACTGTCTATAAAGAATCATTTGAATCTCAGTTTCTTGCTGACACGGAGAGATTTTATACACGAGAAAGTACTGAATTCTTACAACAGAACCCAGTCACAGAGTACATGAAGAAGGTAGGTTATTTTCTGCATAGAGGTAAAATAATAAAAAAATTCTTGACTTTTATTATTGGTTTCTTAAAATGACAGTTATTTTACAGAAGCAAAATAAATCAGCTTTTGTTCCATGAGGTGATTTGCATCTGTGTTTTCCTTTTAATCTGTTCTGAAGTTTGTCTCCTGAGTGAGTTTCAGAAAGCACAGTGAATGTTTGAAAATTTCTTAGTGGGCAAACCAGAAGAGGGTGTTAAACACAAATTTTTGTTAGGCTTCAGAATTTGACACCAGATCAACCATTTGCTTTAGACCTGCAAACTTGCTGTTCTTGTATGAGGAACTTGTGTGCTAGCACATTATTGAAATCTCTTCCTGAGTAAGCTGACCTCCACAGAGAAATTAGAAGAAAGAATGCTAATTAATGATCTAAAATATTTTCAGGTACTGAACATTATGCGTTAATTCTGATCATCAGAGGCAGGATTTAAATTGTTAATGTCTTTGGTTTTGGGGGATCCCAGACAAGGTGATTAAAAGTAAGCTGGATAAATAGTACTATATCTTGCCTGGTTATTGGCTGAATTTAAAATAAATAGATTGTGTTCCATATTAGACAAATGTTGCTATGTATAAAGGCTACTCTGAAAGTAATGCCTCTTATTTTATGTTGGCGTGTGATATCAGAGGCAGATGTTGGTGGAGATTGACCCTTCCTGCCAGTATTCCATTACATTTTGTTGCCTGGCAGCAGTGGGGCAGTTGGACAAAATGTCATCTGACATGGAATTGTGTGGAATTGAATTCCTCCATGTGGAAAAAATTGTATCCGTTAACATTCATTGATGCTTGCAGAACGTTTTTGGAACCCAAACAGTGAATGATAGTACAGTGAGGTGGTGGGTGGTGCATTTTAGTAGTGGCAGCAGTGATGATGGGTCACTTCCTCTTGTTCATCGCAGGCGAAAAGGTGTAACTAATGCTGGTGACTATGTTGAAAAATAGTTTTGTTGCTGAGAAAATGCTCTGTCAGGTAGTGTTGTTATGCTTCATGTAGCTATTCTGGTTGCCATGGAAATAAATAGGAGGCACTGCTTTCAGAGCAATCTACACAGATGTGTCTTTTTTTCTTAGTACATCTCCTCAGTTAATGATTTACTGAAGGAGAATAAAAAAGAGTTTTTGAGGAAAAGTACTAGAAATACTGCTGTAAAATGAGTCCGGTTTTAAGTGCATTAGAATAGCTATTCAGAATCGGTTCTTCCCTGGCATATCTGTATTTACATTCTTGTTGAATTCATTTGCGTTTTCCCCTTCACTTTCTTTACTTTCATCCTCTACTATCTATCTTACATAGTTGCATGTATAGATATAACAGAATAAGGGAATTTCAGCTATTCACAATGCAAATGAATGGCTCATGCAGGATTCCTCTGCACAGTAAAAAGCTGTCTGAAGGTCGTTGCTATTTCAAGAGCTAGGGATTAGTGACAAGTAGAATGAACTTAATAGTAACTGAACCTTAAAAACTTCAAAAACTCACAGAAGCAACTTGCTTTGCTTGAAGCTCAGAATGTATAGAAAGCTATTAGAAGGCAGGGAAAACCTTCAGCAAGGAGTGTGTAGTCTCTGACTATATAGTATGTATGTCTGTGTGTGTGTGTGTATATACAGCCATTGTGTGTGTGTATATATAATGACCATATATATAGCCATTTTTGCTGTCTTAGCATCTCCTTCTAACTGATCTGGGATTTAAAACTGGGATTTAATTAAACTGATCAAGGTGCATATTAGACTCTACAGTAAATGTGATCAGAGCTTTTTAAATCTTCCTAAATGGTACAGTCTAAGGGATGTGACCTTAGGGAAAGGGGAATTATTGAGGCTATCAGTCTTGACTGATTTCTCTATTGTCTGTTTTTTCTACTGGACAGGTTAAGAGAGTTTATGCAAGTTATCAGAACTATTAACTTAAAATTCAGATGGGCTTGTCCCTCAGCTTTATTTTACACCAGGAATTCTTAATGTATTTTTTACTTTCACAAAAGTGTCTTATAGTGGTTCTTGTTGTTGTTGTTTGGGTATTTTAATAATGCATGCTATCAGTATACCTTACTTTCTCACTGAAGGTCTGTGTATTGAATTCTAACTGGAGATAGCATCTTGTTGGAATTATTGATTTAAATAATTTATGATATTGTTGTATAACAGTTGTTACATAAACAATTTCAGTTTTACATTTTAGAACAAAGTAGTTCCCCCAGTGGCTTTTAGAATTTTGGTTTGCCAGGAAGATAAGCTAAATTAAATACAGATATAATTTAAGTGATTCTAGGTTATTGGGAAGCTTACCTGTGTGAGAATGTATATGAGAACTTTCAATTAAGTTTGTAGTGGTTATACTGTTAAACTGCAGTTTTTGCAAGCACAGAACTTGTTCATGCTTGTTTTAAACAGTGCTAAGTCTGTAGTTGGAGAGCTTTCTGATGCCAAAACTGCAAGCATACTATGTAACCAGCTTTCTCTTTCTGACAACAGATCTTCATTTGAGAACTTTTTGTTCAGAAGGACAAGGAAAAACAACTTTTCTTTAGTTCTCCACCTGTTTCAGCGGTATAAAATGTTACTCATCAACATTGACATTGATTCCATATGTGAATAGTATGGCAGAAGCCACCTTATGAGTCCTGGAGAAATGACTGTCAAGGTGTACCATAAGAATTAGTTGAGATGTTTGGTTTTTGTTTGTTTTCTAGATGAGTTTACTTAATATACAGGTTTTCTGCTACTAGATTTTTCATACAGGTTTCATGTTTATCTTTCTCTCCTGTAGGCTGAGGCTCGCCTTCTTGAGGAGCAACGTAGGGTTCAAGTGTATCTCCATGAGAGCACACAAGATGAATTAGCACGAAAGTGTGAGCAAGTACTTATTGAAAAACACCTGGAGATATTTCATACAGAGTTTCAGAATTTATTGGATGCTGATAAAAATGAAGGTACACCAATCCAGACATTGCTTTTAGGCTTAAAGTTCCTCTCTGTTTTCGAATAACACAAATCCTGTTGATGGCTAAATGTGTTTTTTTTGGCAAATTAAGAAGTGTGTGTCTGCCAAACATGTTATCAGTGTCCCAGTTTGCTTTGCATTTCCTATCATTTCTGCCACTGCTGCCACAAGTTGAAGTACCACCACTTATTGCCTTTTCTATATTAACATATCTCTTAAAAGCTGTCCTGTTCATGATAAATTTTATAGGATGATGGTCAGCTGGAGAATCTTGTATTTCTGGCACAGCCAGCAGTAACACTAATTAAAGTCTTAATTCATGATATAAATTCAAAACTTCATATAAATAAGAGGATTTTAATTCTATTTTTAAATCATACATGTATGAAAACTAGAATAATCAGAAGTATGCGTACTTCTGTAAGTGAAGTGTTTTTTCCTTCTTGGTAAGTAGCAATGTAAAGGTAAAATGTTTTAATACTTAACAGATTGTTTTCTATTGAATTTGTCTTAGCTTTTGAGGTCAGTGGAAAGACTTGATATACTAGATAATTTGTTTGAACTTTTCTTATTTTTTACCATAGAAATTGAATGCATATTTTCATTAGTACTGATTCTTTAACTCATATTGGCAATTTTTAAATGACAAATTGGAGTCATAGGTAATACAAATAAGATACTGGCTTCCCTTATTTTTCAGACTTGGGACGTATGTATAATCTCGTATCTCGAATCCAGGATGGCCTCGGAGAGCTGAAAAAGCTGTTGGAAACTCACATTCATAATCAGGGTCTAGCTGCAATTGAGAAATGTGGCGAAGCAGCTCTAAATGCAAGTATCCCCATAAAGATATGTCTATACATGATTGCTTCCAGTTTATGTCAAGAACTTTCTTCAAATTCAGATTTTCAGTCCTCATGTGTTTTCCTTCTTGGTCATTCAATTTGTGCGGACTCGCACATTTGTAGTAGGCTTAAAACAACAGCTGAATTGTTGTTGTTGTTTTTTTCTTATTTCTGAAGTTTCTTTTCCTTACGAGTTTTGGCTGTCAGGATTTCATGCTGCTCATAAAGCTGGCTGTGCAAATATGACGTCCTACACTACAATTATAGTTTGAAGTCCATGCTATAAGAAGCGTTTTGTATTTTATTTCGTTTCTATCTTATCTCAGCATTGTTGTTTGAAAGAGACTGAAGAAGTTTTGTTTTTAATATTTTGATGAATTGCTTTATTCTTTTCACATTCTATTTGCAAAAACATTATGAATGGTAAGGAGAAGAAGGAGGGTTTAGGGTTGAAACTCAGCAGCATTAAAGTTGTTTAAAACTATTGTTAGCCTTTTTGAATGTAGACAATGTGACACTTCTTATAGAAAATAAGCAATAAAAATAGAGTAAAACAAAGCAAGATTAAGATTAAAAGGTTTATATTCAATTTAAAGCAGGATGAAATTTTGCTTCTGACAGATTTCATTTCAATGAGTAATTGGTCTCAGACACTGCTGAAATAGGGCTAGCAATAGTGCTTAGAATAGTGCTACTAAACACTGAAACAGTAGCGGCTGTAACGGCTTCATGAACAACTGTAAAAACAATGCTTTCAGATGAATGTGTTTTACGTGTCTGAAGTTCATGTTCATCTGTTAACTTCTGTAACTGTAAGTATGTAGCTTTTTAACGATATTGAGGTTTTCTGAATCATAAAGTAACTTCAGGAATCTTCTGTTTCGTTTAAAGATGTCGCCTTAAATTTAGAAATCAACCATGTTCTATAGTTATGCATCCATCCATGGGTTATCATTCTCAAGTTTCTTCATACCTGGGCCTTGAAGTTCATAGAAAAGTGAAAACTCCTTCTTATTGGAATTCTCTCATCTTTGAGAAAAAGGAAACCTGAGATCTATATTCATTCCTTCAACTCCATCCATTTAAACTTTTCCTGATCACAGTGCTTTCTTGTTTGTTAATTATGTTCTTTATCTCTTTCTTGTTCCTTTTTTCTTTTTTTTTTTTGTGTGTTATCCTTGTATATTTTCACAACTCTATCTCTGACTGATTTTCCTTGAGAAGCATCTTGCCACTTCTTCCAGTATCCTTTACTCTGCTGTGTCTCTTTTTTTCATCATTGCTTTGTAAGTCCTCTACCACATTTAGATAGGATTGATTGTAACCTCAGTTTCTGCACTGTGTCCGAACAGACAGTCAGCTGAGCAAACATCTCTCAGCTTTTCTGTAGTCAGTGGAGATGAAATAGTCATACCAGCTCAACTCATGTGACCTATTTTAGATTTTTACCACAGAATGAGTTGTTCTAAACTCAATTATCTATATTGATTAGACCACTCTTCAGTCAGAAGACTACTGCTTCTATTGCCTTAGGTTATCTTTTCTGGTGTCATAATCAGGAGACTGATCTTCAAATGTACTCTAGTTCTCTTCAATTTCTTGCCCACAAGTTATTCAGTAATCTGTCAGTTCTCTATCTCGAGTAAAGCCTCAGCTTGGCAATCCACATAATCTGTATCTGAATTCAGTGGCAACTGAACATGAAGATGAACATGAAGATGTTCTTCAGGATCCTGATAAAACCTTGCCCATCTTTTGCCATTTGTTCATAGCCTCTGGAATTCTTAAGGTAGAGATTTGACAGGAGCACTTAATGCACAATCATTTTGTTCATGGACCTGCTGTACATAAGTTCATCTATTTTTGGTCCTGGTTATATTATATGTTTCCAGAGGTCTACTCAGGCAGCAGGTTACAGAAGTTCACTACTTCACGTGTATTAATATATATATTATCTGTTTTAAACCTGTCTGCTATTACTTTCATCAAGTGCCCTTTAGTTTTAAAATGTGTTTTGTGAATTCTCATCTTTTCACTCATGTTCCTGATATTTTGACTTTGATCGTACCTGTTTTTAAAGTTCAGATCTACTAACTGGAGATTTCTAGCCTTTTTAGACTCCTGTGAAGTAGTTACTGGTTGGTGTTCTAGTTGCCTTTCATGGTTTCTACTGACCACTACATCTTTGTGCAGATGCAGAGGTTAATAATTGCATGCAGCACTTGCACTATGAGTGCCATAAGTTTCATGCTTACTGATATTTGGCTGCCATTATGTGTTGAGTTGGTAATTTTTAAGTCAGTGGTGATTGAGATCTCAGTACTATATTGTATGTATTGGCAATACATTGTTACGTTCTTAGCGCAGAGATGTTTTTCAGTCATTTCTTATAACAGTTGCCAATTCATAATTGCCTGGATCTCTCAGGTCTGATCAGAATAAAGCTAATATTTTTGGCCATGTCTGACTAAATAAGTGATTTTGGTTTTATTCCTAGTTGCTGTTAATGAAAGCTTCCAGTAATGTTGGTCCGACAGGAGAGTGTAAACTAGTCTGGATAGATACTAGTACCAATAGTATGTAATGCTTACTCATACTTAGTCAGACATGGAATCATAGAATCTTCTGAATTGGAGGGTACCCTTAAAGCTCATCTAGTCCTCCAAATCCCCTGCAATGAACAGAGATATCTATAGCTAGATCAGATTGCTCAGAGTCTCATCTAGCCTTAGGGCTTCCACAGCCTTTGTGGGGAAGCCTGTTCCAGTGCTTCACCATTCTTATCGTAAAAATGTTTTTCCTTATATCCAATCTGATATCCAATCTGAATCTCCTCTGTTCTAGTCTGAAACTATTGCCTGTCTTATCACTCCAGACCTTGCTAAAGAATCTGTTCACTTCCTTCTTATAGCCCCTCTACAGATACTGAAAGGCTGCTATCTGTCCTTCCTAGAGCTTTCTGTTCTCCAGCCTGAGCAGTTCCAACTCTAAGCCTGTCCTCATACGGGAGGTATTCCATCCATTTGCTCCTATTTGTGGCCCTCCTCTGGATGCAGTTTGTTTGCTGAGGGTGCGCTCACTCCCACTGTCAGTGTCACTGATGAAAATATTATAGAGCAGCAATCGCGGTACTGACTCTTGAGGGGCATTATTTGTTGTTGATCTGTCCAGAGATAGTCATTGACCACTGCTGTCTGGATGTGGTCTTGCACCTAGTTCCTCATCCATCGAACAGTCTACCCATCAATTCCATATCTTTCCAGTCTGTCAAGAAGGATGTTATGGGGAGGCTGTGTCAAAGATATTATTCATGACATTAGTAAACTGCTGACACACTGCACATTTTCACTGTGGAAGTTTTGCCAGGGAATAACTTCATTTTGGAGGAAGGAGAAAGTAATCTCTCTTTATTACAGGATCCAAAAATGTATGTACAGACAGTGCTGGATGTCCATAAGAAATACAATGCTTTAGTCATGTCAGCATTCAACAATGATGCCGGTTTTGTGGCTGCACTAGACAAAGTAAGTATGTGTGGTGAAGTATGGCAAACATTTTCTATCCCTAGAGTTTCGTTTCCCAAAAATTTCACTGTCTTTTGTGATTTATAGGCTTGTGGTCGATTTATAAATAATAATGCAGTGACAAAAATGGCTCAATCATCCAGTAAATCCCCAGAGCTACTGGCGCGATACTGCGATTCTTTACTGAAGAAAAGGTATGTTTTTGAAGACAAATTATTATTCCAGATTGGCTTTTGTTTTAAAAGGATTTAGAAGTTTTATTCTGTGCCTTCAAAAGCATTTCAAGACAACTTAATCATACCAAATTCTGATTTAAAAATAAAAAATAAAAATCAGTGGGGAATATCCTACAGATAATTTTACTTCTTAAAGAAGTGAGGGGGGGAATAGTAGAAGTAGTAGTACTTTTTTTTTTCTTGTAGTAATATAAGCTCAATTTTTTTTAAGTTCCAGGGCTTTTTTTGTTCTAGATGTTATTTTCTTTGTTTTTCTGCAATTTGAGTTATAGTATA
Source organism: Chrysolophus pictus (assembly GCA_037305975.1). Classification (NCBI taxonomy): domain Eukaryota; kingdom Metazoa; phylum Chordata; class Aves; order Galliformes; family Phasianidae; genus Chrysolophus; species Chrysolophus pictus. The sequence goes on from CM074577.1 coordinate 2,463,904, forward strand.
CGTGTGTGTCATGAGGAAAAGATGCACATTCCCCTTTTCCATTAAAGCTCTTGTTTTCCTCCTGTCATTTTCTCCTTCCATCTGGGCAGAAATTGAGGACAAAAACTTTTCTGATTTATCATCAATTCATAGTTATGGCATGTGGCTTCAAATGATTAAGCAGCTTATAAAGCGAGTTGATGTCAGTCCAGTTCATGCTGGATTTATGTCAGTTTTGTCACTGACATGTTTGCTAGCTGTTTTTGGTAGGGAGGTTGGGAAATAAAACCAGGAAAAGTTACTCTTTTTTTCCCCTTCCTATCTCTTTTTTTCCTCCTGAAAAGGATTGATTTTTCCCTTCTACAGTGTATAGATATGTGATATATTAGGTATACCTGATGTGTAAGCATGATGTGGAGGAAAACAGTGTGATGCCAGGTTAGCTGTCACCCAGTCAAGACCCAGCTCTCTGAGCAGTTTTCTCTGCATTACCTTTGATAAGAAGTGAAGGTAGCATTTAGCAGCAGATAAGAAAGCAGAAAGAAAAATATATCTAAGACCAGAAATCCTGAGAAATATCAGACTGTCAAGAAGTCCCAAGCAGTTCATGGTACAAGAGTTCTACCTACTGTTTCAGAATCACATGCTTTATATGCTCATATATGTGTGTTGTGTGAAATAAAGACAAAAATATTCAGTTCATTGCACCTTTTCCTCTTAAGAGTCTTCAGTCCCCAAACTATTCAATTTGTATTTATTTATGAAATAAATTTCCACATACTTCCTTCAAGTTGGTTTAATATAGCAATTTGGAGAATTTTAGAAAAAAAAAAAAATGTACTTCTTTCACTGCAGCTCAAAGAATCCAGAAGAAGCAGAATTGGAAGATACACTCAATCAAGTGGTAAGATATCTGTAAATATCTGTTCTCTTCAGTTTACGTTCTGACCAGTCAGTAATATTTGTCAGTTATAAGTCAGATGAGATCAAACCTTTTCTTTTGTATGCTTCATTTCAGTAGCTTTTCAGTAATAATCTTCACATCTGTGAGACTAGTTGTATTTTAATACAAATTAGTGTATTTAAAGCGAGTAGGGGGGATTTCTGCTAACTTCAGTTTTTTATATATATGTATGTATAGATAGTTTCTGCAATATGTTCTTATATAATAATACTTGTGGCTATGTAGATTTATGAATAAATTAGACTTTTGATTTGGAATACACAGTTAATGTGTTTTAAACTCTATTGTTTTGTTTTGTGTTTGTTTGTTTTTTTTTTTTTTTTAAAGTCACACAGAAAAAGCCTCAAACTGCTCAGGTCCAGATTTGCCCTGCTACTGAAGCAGATACTCTTACAGTTTTTTCACTACAAATACTTTTTTTCTTTTTCTTACAACTTACCTTTTATTTTTCCAGATGGTTGTCTTCAAATACATTGAAGATAAAGATGTGTTTCAAAAATTCTATGCTAAAATGCTTGCAAAAAGACTTGTACATCAGAACAGTGCTAGTGATGATGCTGAGGCAAGCATGATCTCTAAACTTAAAGTGAGTATTCCATGATTGTCCCATGATACCATATTGCAGGTCTTCACACTGCCATGGAATGCACTGATGTATGTACTTTCATTTCATGCTTTTTCTCATGTCATATATAACCAAATAAGTACACAGTCTAGTTCACTTCCACTTCTGATTTTTTTTTGAATTTAAACTCCCGTGAAGTTGGAGTGCAGATCGGTCAGATTGGGATTAAATATATTCTTATCCAATAGATGACTTAGATATTGTTATCCAAATGAACAGTTTGATTTAATTAACCCTTGTTTGTATGAAGTCAAACAAAGTAAGATGTAATGATCTTTTAGTAGTCTGTTTTATTATGTGCTTTCCTATTTTTAAAACAGTTTTCAGCTTCTGATGAAGAGCATGTTTAGTTGGGATTTGAATAAGAGAAACACTGAGCTTTGTACGTTTTCATTTAAGAAAATGGGCTCCTTTCAGAATTCTTTGTTTTCATTCTTTATTGTCAAAATGCATCTTGCTGACATATGTCCTTTTATTTTTTTTAAATCCAGCAAGCTTGTGGTTTTGAATATACGTCCAAGTTGCAGCGGATGTTCCAAGATATTGGTGTAAGCAAGGACTTGAATGAGCAATTTAAAAAGCACCTGACCAATTCAGAACCACTGGATTGTAAGATATATGTTTACTTATGTTACCTTTGAGTTCTTTTAGTTTTGTCTTATTTCTACGCATAAAAGCTAATTACATGAGGGTAATACTTAATTGGCACATCATAATCCCCAAAGTTTAGAGTTATTATTTTGACCAAGATAGATTTTATACTAGACTTTTTAGGTCTGTGTTTTATTGTCTGGTAACACTTCATAGCTTTTGCAGCTCACGATTAGGTCCATAATAAAATCAAGTTGAGTCCTGTCTTTTTGTAATGGTCTTAATGGTTTTGCTTTTGAGCACAACATAGCTTAAGCTATCTTCAATAAAAGCATTAAAAAAAAGGATGCTGTGTTTGAAGCTGTTAAAAGCTTTATTGCTTTGTTTTGGAAGAAAGTCTATTAATGAAGTATACTGAAACAAACCCTTTCAAAAACCAATAACTATTTGTTGGATTACATTACAGTATTTTCAGGCTTAAATTTTATTTAATTTTCTTGTATTATACCTGCTAAGATATCCAAAATGTCTTACAAATCTAATTGTGTGATTTTTTTTTTTTTGCTCTTGCCAACATATATTGTGATGCATTTTCAATACACGTAAATTTGTATGTTAGGTGAGCAGTCTGTTGTTGGGATAGAAACAGGCTAAAAATTTCTACAAGGGAGAAAATTGAATGACTGTCATAGAAAACCTAAACTTATTCTTTCTCCATCATCTTGTAAGAATTCCTTTGTTCTATGGTCTGAATAAAGAAAAGAAGATACATTGTTGAATGTTTTTTCACTGTGGCAGTTTGAGCAAGACAGAACCATTTCCTGTCCTTGTGTTAGAACTCAAATTTGAGCAGCAAGTGGAAGCAAGGATGATAATGCAGTTTGTCCTACTAATGTGCATTCTTCTCCCTTCCAGTGGATTTCAGCATACAGGTGCTGAGTTCTGGATCATGGCCATTTCAGCAGTCTTGCACGTTTGCTCTGCCCTCTGAGGTAAGGTTCTGAACTTTGTTCAACTGAGCAATGAAATTAATAAGCAAGAAAGGAAGTTACCAAGCTAAAAGTGTCCATCTGTTTTCTTTTTTTTTTTTTGTGCGTCAGAGAGGCTTAGAAGGTTCTTTTTTCTCTAGAAGCTTTGTATGCGTATTTTGTACTTGTCTTTTGGCTGATGGATGTTTGGAACAAGATAAATGAGTGAAGGTAGCGGGAGGAATTTGCGTGAAATATCTAGCTTCCTTCTCCTGTAGAAAGGTGGTGATTAATGATATTTCAAGGCATTATATAGTAATTGAAAAATTTGTTAGCATATCTATTTTAATATACTTCTATGTAAGAAACTTCCTTGGTAGTTGCTTCTGCTCTGTCCAGTGAACTGTTGGATACTGTAACCATTAGTTTTCTATTGAGCGCGTATTGAAAATAGATAAGGCATGAATGTTTAATACTTGAATTTAACTGCTATTAGTGGAGTATCATGGTAGTTAAATCACCTCATCTTGCCTTTCATTTCATAAAGGGAAGAATGGAATTTAGATTCTTATTTAGATTTGTGTTGTTAGTGATGCTTTTAAAAAGGAGAATTACCATCCAGACTGAAGAATGGAGATGTTTTTAATTTCAAACAATATGGCAGTATAGAGTGATCAGATTTAATTCCTGTGTGTTGTTCTACAGCATGTTCTAGTAGTGGGTGAAGGAAAACAACATTGTTGGTTTTCTTGTTCTTTTTTATACAGTTAGAACGGAGCTATCAGAGATTTACTGCATTTTATGCCAGTCGTCATAGTGGAAGAAAATTAACGTGGTTGTATCAGCTTTCCAAAGGGGAACTGGTTACCAACTGTTTCAAAAATAGATACACGTTACAGGTAAGAATAGGGTTGTGTCAATAGAAACACTTGGTGATGTTTGCAATCTTAGAGCTGATTGCAGTGATTGCTTAGGAGACTTGCATTCACACTGCTCTGGTGCTTTCATGTGTTTAGGATGAGCTGCTCAGTCTCTTCAATCCTCATTTGGAGATAACTGTTTTTTTTCATAGTTAGGGATCTTTGCATAGATAAATGTGTTTAAAACAGTGAAGTATGTAGTTAGTTAAGTTAAGCAGAATTCATGTAGAATACCTGTACCCCCACACAAATGAATTTTAGTTGATACAGTGAGCTGAGCAGTCTTATATTTGTATGTCAAAATATTCATTTCCCTAATTGTTGCATTAGTGTGTGTGTGTGTATGTATACACGTGTTCAACTACTAAGCATTCATTTGCTTTACTCACGTGAATAATGCTACTGGCTTTAAAAAAAAAAACAACAACAAAGTTCTTGGTGTTATGATAAATAGAACCTTTATTATATATTTGATCTATTTACTATGATATTACTTAAGATCTATTTAAAATAAATTTGACTTAGAAATCTTACGTATTACTTTTGGCTTAAATGGTTTTCAAGCTGCATTGTGTGAGGCAACTGCAACCTCTTTGTGAAAGACATCTTGTATGTCTAGCTTTTCTGTGTGCGTTCTCTCAAAAAGTAGGAAAGCTCAAAACAGTGAAAAGAAACAAGATAATCTTAGTCTCTGAACTTTTATAATCAACATATGTTAACTCAGTGTTGATAGGTTTGATAAGCTACTGATAGCTGTTCACTTGTAAATTTGGTTTTGTTATTCTGCTAGATTTAGTAGGGTTGTGAAGATTAATTCAGTAATCTGTGTAGGTATTTAATATTAAACGAGTAAGAGTCAGGGAGTGGTAGAGGAAAAGATATTATGAAGTGTCTGCAGCTAGTTAAATGCTCAGAATATTAGTCTTTATGTTTAGATGATGCTGGAAGATGGAGTTCTGGTTGTATAAATAGTATCTGTATTGTGTGTGTAATGATCAACACTAGTTGGCTATTTTCCTTTGTCCAGTTATTTCAGTGTGTACTTTTACACTGGTGAATTTCAAACTGCTCAAGTTCAGTAAGTATGTGTGTATTTTCTCATATTCTGATTTTTGTATCTGGTAGGCATCCACATTCCAGATGGCAATTTTACTGCAGTACAACACAGAAGATGCCTACACCGTGCAGCAGTTGACAGACAGTACTCAAATAAAAATGGTAGTGCCTTTGCACATTTAACTGCACTTTTGGTCGTCAGGGCTCTTCCTGCTATTGTAAGAAATTGTGTTTAGATATGCTTGGAGCCAGAACTGGTTTCTGTCCTAAAGGTGCAGATGTGCTTCCCTGGTTTACTTTTGTGTAATTACTAACTGCTTAGTCTTTTGATAAATCTTAGTCTGCCTTGTCACTAGAATGAATTGTGTAGCTTCATGCTGACCCCTGGTATTTAATAAGATGGCACTATAGGAGGAACAGCATTTTTTCTAAATGATTGTGTTTTGCGTTCCTGTTTTCTGCATTTCAAGGGTTATGTATGTAATCATATCAAAATCTGTATGTCATAAGTTCACTGTCTCCTGTAGAAAAGGTTCACCTCTTCTTCTTCCCAAGTAGCTTTTGTGGCCCAATGTTTATTTGGCATTTGTGTCTTTTCTTAGTAGTACTGAATCAAGTCTGCCGGGACTTCTGGAAAGCTTGGCAATCCCTAGTCAGGTGGATTTTTAATTTTTAATTTTAGAAATGCAAATCTAATATGTCACTGCAGTTAGTTTATAGCGAATACAGAAGTCTTCCACAGGATTGCCATTTATTACAGATGCCTTTTTGCAGATTTCTGTAGATAGATGCAAACATAGATATCTATGTATAGAATAAGTGTTTTGTGCAGATTGTAGTTGGAATAGAATAAAACTCCATACAGATGAAACCTCGCAACGTGAAACCCAGAAGACTTGGACTGTACTAAAATGGCAACTTTGCAGGCTTGCACAGAACATTGACTGGTATAGCCATCTGGGTGACTGACTAGTGAAAGTAAGCAGAACCAACCTCCTATTGTACTGAAGACGAGAGAAATATATTAATCAGAAAACAGAGGGTGCTTGCTTCTTGAGGCTTAAGTTTGGCATGGCACTTACATTTACATGGCTTGAAGAAAAATGATTTCTTAAACTTAAGAGTGATTTGCAAGCAGATTTATAGCACAACTGGGAGGTTTGGAATTAGTCTTTATAAAGAATTTAATGGTAGTTGCCAGTTGAAGGGTACTATGTCCTAACACCCAAGAAGGCTCACTACATTTTATTTCTGTGGAGTACGTTTTTTATTGCTTTCCAGGCTCATTTTATGGTGTTCTGCACTCAGTAGTTCTTAGTGTAAATCTGTGTATTCTTATTAAAGGATTTTAATTTATGGAAAGGAAAGGAGATGACTGGCTGGCTGTGCTGATGTTTTCTGTAATTTTGTAGGATATCTTGGCACAAGTTCTACAGATACTGTTGAAATCAAAATTACTTGTAAGTACCTCTTGCTTTTTTTATGATTTGCTTAACAGTCGGCAAAATGTACTGATTAACATATGTTTGTTTTGTTCCAGGTTTTGGAAGATGAAAATGCAAATGTTGATGAGGTGGAGCTAAAACCGGATACCTTAATAAAGCTGTATCTTGGTTATAAAAAGTAAGGGAAAAACTTGAGCTATATACTGTTGATAGTATGGGTAGCACCTTGTTTGCTTTTGAAATTTTAGTAGAATTTGATATTCCTGAAATGAAAGCTCCTGAGTTCAAGTACCAATTCAGATATGGATCCCCATATCAGCTTCAGAGGAGACAGATGGCTAATAAGGAAATAGAGAAGATTTCAGCTATCTGACTTTGATTTTGTCACTGGGGCTGTCATGACCTTAATGTTTTCACATCTCCATTTTGTTCCTTGAATCTTATGTATTTTTTGCATAATTTATAAGGTGTGTGACTTAAATGCAGTTGGCAAAATAATTCATATTCTGTGGTTGTCAGAGGCCAAACACTTAAATATTCATCCGGTGGAGATAACTTGAGAACATCAGCAGGCTCATTTTAGAACTTCAGAATGTAAAGTGAAGTGATAACTTCAACATGGTTCTCAGTAGTTTTTCTTACCTAATCAGTGCTGTTTTTAATGTTCGTGTATTTTAAGCTGCTCTCACCACTCTGGTGACTTTTTTACCATTCTAACCAGAGCATAGATATTTGGGGTTTCTGTTGTTTGGTTGTTTGTTCTTTTATGTAACTTGAATAATATTGTCTAAAACTTTCGGGAGTGCCGAAGTCCACTTTCCTCGTAAAATTCTGATAGTGTGGTGTGTAAGTTGTTTTGCTGAGATTTTTGTTTATTTTTTATTTTGAAAATAGGCTGATTTATCTGATGAACTTCTGTTTTTCTTTTCAGCAAAAAGTTAAGGGTGAACATCAATGTGCCAATGAAAACTGAACAGAAGCAGGAGCAAGAAACTACACACAAAAATATAGAGGAAGATAGGAAACTACTGATTCAGGTGACTTACATTGCAGGATTCTGCTGCACAATGCACACAGAATTTCAACTTTATAATCCTCGAGTGAAGCAGACTGCAAAGAACTAAAAGCAGTGTAGCATTCCAATGTAATAGGCTGAAACTAAAAATATATTACAGTTTTAAGTTCCTTCCAGTCTGTAATAGAAAGAGTAGAAAGACATACTGTGATACTGTTCTCCATATTGTTTTAACATGTTGGTATTTGGGTTCCATGGATGCATTTGCTCATGAGACTTCTGTTCTAATTGAAAATTGGAAATACTGGGTTAGATGAACTTGAAGGTATTTTTTGTCACTTCATTTAGAAGTACTTAAGAAGTAGAGGAGGCACAGAAAGTAGATCGAATAAGGTAGTTCAGTTGGAAGGGACATTCAAAGACCCAAGTTCTAGCTGCCTTTCCTCTTCAGGGCTAACCAAAAGTTAATGCACATCAATGTAGATGTTGTCCAATTGCCCCGAGATTACAAATGTACTACTAAAAGAATGTCACAATAAGGTTAAATATATAAGTAATATTTTGCATTACACAATTTTTTTTGTTAGTGGTGGTGCTGTTATTCTTACTGATCTTAAGTAACATAGTTCTTAAAATTCCTATGTGAGAAACACTTGATGACTGTATTCTATGTAAAATCTGAATTCTAAAAATCAATGTGAATAGTTGGCACTCTGTAGGTGTATGGGAATTGGTAAGTCAAGGCCTGAACCGATGATTGAGCCCCAAGTAAAGGGACACAGCCAGCCCTGGGAGCAATTCAGGTTCTACCCCACCCTAAGCCTCATTTAAGGGCTGGCTTGCCACAAGGGAATGATGTCTACCTGGACATCCCTCCTTTTGGAGTATTTGGTGAGCCCTAATCCTTGGGATGGGTAAGCAAATCTTTTTCTTTAACTGGATTGTGATCGTAACCCTTTTTTGGGTAGGTTAGAGCTGGTTATCTGCCATTGTCTTTTCCTACAGTAGATAAGTTTATCCCCACCTCCTGCTGAAGTTGTGTTTGCAATGCTGCTGTGGTAGTAGGTGTGATCCCCTGAAGAAATAAAATAGCTTTACGCAGGACAAGCTCCCAAGCATATCTTTCTGACTTTGTTGTGCAGGCTGCTATCGTAAGAATCATGAAAATGAGGAAGGTTCTAAAACACCAGCAACTACTTGGAGAAGTGTTAACACAGCTGTCCTCAAGGTTCAAGCCACGCGTTCCAGTAATTAAGGTATGTGAGAATTATTGCTCTAACTCTGTCCTCCTTTTGGTGAGGATTATTAAATATATCTTTCTGAATTAAAAAAGGAAACTAAAAAAAACATCTTCAAAGGCATGGCATGGCAGTTGGCTTGGCAGTTCACGTGGGAGGGTGCTGTCACTGTGGTTTCCAGCAGTGGCTGTAATCTGCTTGTGCAGAGTTCCACTATGGCATCCATCCAGAAGAAAGCCATGTCCTCTGTGTCTCCTGTGGCCTCTCAAGCCAGAGGGAGCAATGTGGCAACCCAGACAGAGCTCCTAAGGGAACACGTGGCCATCCAGGTCTCAGGCACAGGGTCTGCTGAAGTCTTCAGCCAGTGGCTGTTGGTAGCAGTGAGTACACCTGTGGAAAAAGTACCCAGGTTAAAGAGATGCTTAGCCTGTTGGTAAAGCTTTAGGAGGATGTGGGCAGGCTGAGGAGCATTAGGAAGTCAGAAAAGGAAATACGACAGAATCGTACTCCTGAAACAGATTCATCAGCCACTCAACACAAGAAACAAGGATTTCTATACTCTCCCCACAGCAGAAAAAAAAAGGAGATCTAAGAGATGGAGAAATGAAAGCAAGTGTTTCTGCTTAGGGCAGCAGATGAACCTCCCTCCCTGTCTACTTCACTTTCCCAGATGCCCTTACACATTAGGGATAAGCAAATGACTGTGTGGATGAAGGTGCATCTGAGTTGGAGGGGTCACCTAGGGCAAATCAACCTGCTCCCTGTATCATGACAACTCCATTTTAAAAAAAAAAAAAGGGCTTTTTCTGCAGATGATGGACTGTACAGATCTGTCATTTGGGAATGATGTGGTTGAGAGTCTATGGGTCAGGATTAAAGGACAAGCAAATAAAGAGATGTCATTGTGGGAGTTTGCTGTAGACCACCCAGCCAGTATGACAACACCAATAAATTATTCTCCATGAAACTAAGAGAAGCCTCTAGATCAACTGTCCTCATCCCTTATGGAGGACTTCAGTTTCTCAGGCATTAACTGAGAACACCACACAGCTGATACAAACAGGTCCAGGAGGTTCCTAAAACACTGCGATAACAATTACCTGGTATGGGAGCTGATGAATAAAGGTGCCCTCCTAGATCTGTTGTTTGTGAACAGAGATCTCTTGAGTCAAGTGGTGCTTGGTGGCTATCTTTGTCATAGTGACCGTTAATTTTAAACCCTTGGTGACTGGAGGAAAACTGCCACTTCAACCCTGGATATGGGGAGAGCAAATTTCAGGCAGCTCAGGTAAATAGTAAAGTCCCCTGGGAAACTGCTTTTGAAGGCATATTTGGCTTCATTAGTGCTGGTCATTTTCAGCTTGGCTGAACAGGGTTGTTCTTCTAGAGAACCTTCAGCAGGAAAAGAAAGTGTATGATCACTAAAAGCAAGGTGAGGTAATGTGGGAATATTACAGGGATACTGCATGCCTTTGTAGAGAGAGAATTCTTGTGGCTGAATCTTGGTTACAAGTTGAGGCTGGCCAATACTAAATATGTTACCTGCAAATGGGGAGAACCAGAGAGAACATTATTTTGTTGAGAATGGTCATCTTACAAATGGGGCATAGTTTAATGCAGTCTTGACCTTTGTCTTTAGCACTAACGATGAGCTCTGGCACTCCAGGTGCCCCAGTTGGGTTGGAGGTCTGTGACTGTGGGGACGATCAGAGTTTGCTGGCAGTTGAACTTGTGTGAGGTTTTCTGCTCCACATGGATGCATATAAGCTTACTGGACCTGATGGAATTCATCCCAGGGTACTCAGAGTGCTGGCTGATACCATCGTGAGACCTGTCTCAATTATTTTCCAACGGTCTTAAGAATCTGGAGAGGTCTCAGTTGACTAGAAGCTGGCAAACATTCCAGTTTTCAGGAATGGCAAGGAAGAAGATTCTGGCAGTTGTAGGCCTGTTGGTCTCACTTCAGTGACTGGTAAAATTATGGAGGAAATTATGCTGGGAATTAATGAAAAACGCATGAAGAACAATGTCATCATTGGTCACAGCCAACATAAGTTCATAAGGGAAACGTCATACAAGGAAATTTCCTTAAACAGGACAAGGTCACCCATTTGGCTGACAAAGAGAAGCTGGTTGATGTTATCTTTTTAGATTTCAGTAAAATTTTTGATACTGTTTCTCAACAGTATGCTGTACAAAATGTCCAGCATACAGCTAGACAAAAACAATGTGATGTGAGCAATCGGTTGACAGGTTGGGCCCAAATGGTATCACTTCAGTGACAAACAATCACAAGTGGAGTTCTCCAGGGCTCCATTTTAGGGCAAGTTCTCTTTAATGTTTTCATAAATGGCTTGGATGGTAGAACAAGAAAATGTTTTGAGCAAGTTTGCTGGTGGTACTAAATTGGAAGAAGCTGTTTCCTCTGTTGTGGATGGAGAGGCATTGCAGAGAAAATTAGATAGCTCGGTAACCACCTACTGCCTGAAGTTTAGTAAGAGCTAGTACTGGATTCTGCACCAAGGAAGGGGCAACCCTGGCTGTTCATACAGATGCAGGGATGAGATGCTGGAGGGCAGCCCTGCTGAGAGGGATTTGAGGGTCTTGGTTGACAGCAAGTTGAACAGTGTGCCCAGGCAGCACGGAAGGCCAACCATGTACTGGAGTGCATCAAGAGCAACATTGCTAGCCAGTCAAAGGAAGTGATTTGCCCTGTTCTGTACTGCACTGGTGCAGCCTTACCTTGAGTACTGGTCTAGTATTAAATGGGGAAGTTGGTGGCCCTGCCTGTGTGGCAGGGCGGTTGAAGATTCATGATCCTTCAGGTCCCTTCCAACCCTGGGGATTCTGTGAGGGGCTGAAGGTTTGTTAAGCGTGGATGTGAGGGGAGACCTCATCATGACTACAGCTTCCTCACAAAGGGAAGCAGCGGAAAAGGCACTGATCACTTCTCTGGTGACCAGCAGTAGAACCTGAGGGGAACAGCATGAAGCTGTGATGGGACATTCAGGTTGGGTATCAGGTGAAGTTTCTTCACCAAAGGGTGACTGGAACAGCCTTACCAGGGAAATGGTCACAGTATTGAGCTTTCCAGAGTTCAGAAGTGTCTGGACAGTACTCTCAGACGTATGGTCTGATATTTTTTTGGGGGGTTGTCCTGTGTGGAGCCAGGAGTTGGACATGATGATCCTTAAGGGTCTCTTCCAACATGGGATGCTCTATGATTCTAAAAAGATGAAATGGGTAGAAACAGATTTTCAAAGTTGTAACTAAGCAGGAAATATTTTAAGCAGAAAAATGCAGATTTCTTTTACGATTTCTCAAACTGTCGTAGTTTTGCATCAGCGCCAGCATGCAGTAGCCCCTGTTCCATGCTTACCCACTTGCTCTCACAGTTCTGCAAGTTCCACCTCTTTGCAGGCCTGGTTAATGTATTAGTTTTCCTAATCTCCTCAAGAATCAAAATGTTGGGGGGGAGGGATTATGGTTTAATTATGATTTCATGATTAGTTGGTTTAGCATTGTCAAGGATGGTTTTTTCCATCCTGGAGGGACAGGTGGAGCAAGGAACAGACAGTGGAGAGCCATTACCAAACCAGGCATCAATGCTGAAAGACGCATACAGACGAGTTATTCTAGGCAACTAGTTACTACAGTAGCAATCTTTAGAAAACCTGAGCAAACAAAGTTAAACAGATGCAGTCTTACTACCAAGTTGCTCAGCAGTGAATAGAATAGTGAATTTGTCTCCAAGTCACTACCATCAGTGGCATCAAGTAAGCATAATTCAGTTTAGTGGAGAGTCCTCTTTTTGGCTGCGGTCAGAAACAGGAGAGCGAATTGCCTTTGTCTGTGCTTGTAGCCTACTGCCATCCTCTACTTGGCATATGTTTCAGGGGCCAGAATTGTTCAAAGCTTGTAGTAACCAGAAGCATTCTGCCAGTCTCTCCACTTACCTTTGTTTCTCCCCATAGAAATGCATTGATATCTTGATTGAGAAGGAGTACTTGGAACGTGTCGATGGCGAGAAGGACACCTACAGTTACTTGGCTTAATGTTTTTATTAGCAATTTTCTGACTGTGTGACACTCGGCAAATAGGTATGTGATGGAAAGAATGAAAGCAACGGAACTTCATAGCAGCCACCCTGCTGCCATTTGGACCTCCCTTTTTAATAACTGAGACCAGGACTCCCCATCAGCCAGTCTCAGATTTACATCAGAACTGCTCAGGATTGATACATTTCAAGTATGTAAATATGGACACCAATGCCATTTAACCTAATTTAAGAACAGAGAGGAATCAGACCCTTCTCATTTAAGGGTTGCATGCTACTGCATTTAAATCAATACATTGGCTATATGGTAAACAGCTGCCATCACTGGCAGCACTTACAAATGTTGGCAGCACTTTGAGAGCAAGTCTGAATGGACCCATGTGTAATCTGCTATGGAAAAACCATTTGTATAGTGTGTTTCATTTTTTAATGTGTGATAAATAAAAAAAAAAGTTAAAAGATTTCTGTACAAGTTGCATTTGGTTTTATTAAGTTTCATGATTTCTAAATGTAAATAAAAGGTATAATAATGGTTATGAAAGTTACAGAAATTTGTTTTGCTTTTCCTCCTTTCCTGGTGATTTAAAGTATACTGTTCTCTGAAGAAATTAACTTTTATCTGTAATCAAACATTTATGTTATTTCTTTTTAAGAGGAAATGTGTTTTGAAAAAGAAGAAAATTGTGCTCCTTTCACAAGAGAGAGCAGAACAGAAGATAGGTGAAATATATGTGGACATCCCTAGTCATCTGAAATTTGACCTTCTTTTTAATACATCATATCACTCTTCCCACAGTCTTCTGGAAAAGCTGGCAGGCCAGGGCCTGGACATGTATGTGTGCTGCAGGATAAAGAAGTGGCTGGAGGGCTGCGAACAAAGAGTTTTGGTGGATGGAGTTATTTCCATCTGGGGCCTGGTCACAAGTGTTTTCCTTAGGTGTTGGGTCCTGTTTAACATCTTTATTGGTGATCTGGATGAGGGAATTCATACACCCTCTGTAAGAACAAGAAGTTGGGATCTGGATTGATGAGCTGAGGCCAACGGGATGAAGTTCAACAAGACAGCGTGCTGGATCCTGCACTTAACTCACAGTAACCCCAGGCACTGCCTGCAGTACAGGCATTGTGTGTAGGTGGAGTGGTAAGGAAAACGATGTGGGCGTGTTTTTCAATGCTTGGTTGAATGCAAGCAAGTATTGTGCCCAGAGGGCTGAGAAGGCCAGTAGCATCCTGACTTTTATCAGAAATAGCGTAGTTAGCAGGACCAGGGAGGTGAGCATCTTGCTGTACTCAGCAGTCATGATGTGTCCAGTTTTGGGCCCCTCAGTACAAGAAGGGCAACGAAGTTGGTAAAGGCAATGAAACACGAGTCTTAAGGGGAGCAGCTGAGGGATAGTGGGATCATTTAGTTTCTTCTGAGGAGGGACTTCAGAATCGTTGCTCTCTACAACTCCCTGAAAGGTGTGTGTGTGTGGTGAGGTGGGGTTGGCCTCTTCTCTTGCTTAACTAGTGATAGGACTAGAGAGAAGGGTCTTAAGGGTCAGTTGGATATTAAGAAAAGCTTCTCTAAAGGAGTGGTCAGGCACTGGAATAGGCTGCCAGTGAGGTAGTTGAGTTACTGTTCCTGAAGTTGTTGGAAGAATGTGTAGGTGTGGTACTTAGGGACATGGTTTAGTGGGCAATATTGGCAGTAGGTGGACAGTTGAACTGGATAATATTGGGAATCTTTTCCAGCCTCTATGCTTCCCTAACTACTGCCTTGAATAAGGTTAAGGCTGCCCATTTCATTGAACAGAAAACTGTGTTCCTAAAGACTCTTAATAAATAGTATTTGTGATGAGAATAAAATATGAGTGTTGCCATACATGTTTGTACATGATTGAGCAAGTTTTATTCCATCTTATCACAATGTTGTGTGTTCAACATATGCATGGGAGATAAATACTAGTTTTCTACATGTTACAAACAAAACTGCCTTTCCAGTTCTCTCTTATCTTTTTTGTCCTTGATGGTGAAAGGACTTCTGCTTCTGCATCCAAACAACTTTTTCACCTTTAGACATGGTGGCTTCCCATTTTTCTGAGAGAGAAGCTATGTTTTATGGTTACAGTTAGACTCCAATCTATAGAAATGTTTGATTTTTCACAAAGTTCCAGCTTGAACTGGGGAGTAGGTGTGATCCTAACATACTTCAAAAACTGAGAAAATATCTTATTGCACTTGAGCTTCTACAAGCTTGCTATTCCTGTACTGAAAGAACTTTAATTGTACCAAGACTGCCTGCATGGTTAATAGAAACACTTTGTTGTTCATGTTTTGAAATGCCTTCTGAAGATTTTAAGATGAGCTTTGTAGAAGTAGGAGTAACATGGTGCTAAAGAGGCATGCAAAATGATAATCACCTGTGGAAGCCTAGAACTACAGTACTGCAAGCTGCCTCTCAAAGCCATCACTGGTTAAAACAGGATTGCTTAGTATAGTTTATATACTGTATTGTGCAGAGCTCTTCTTAAATAGCACTTGCTGTCAAATTTATCTAAGCAGGGAGGAATTAACTTAACTTCTGCAAAAGGAGATAAGTTGTCTTGTTGGGTTACTTGTCACAAATGACCAGAGAAAGAAAAGCCACCCCCTCACAACTTAACACACTCCTCAACAAGTCAAGGCCATAGAGTGCCAGTGAGTGGCTCAGTGTCTGGATGAAGATCAATGACAAGTGCTGGTGCCAATACTCTGTAATATCTTCATCAATGACACTGACAGTGGGGTCAAGCAAAACTTCAGCAAGTTCACTGATGATGCCAAATGGTGGGATCAACACACCAGAAGGACAGGATGCCATCCAGAGGGACAGAGACAAGCTTGAGCAGTGGGCCTGGGTGAACCACATGAGGTTCAATAAACCCAAATGCAAGGTCTTGCACCTGGGCTGAGGCAACCCCTCACTACCAATGGGGGATGAAAGGGTTGAGCACAGCCCTGCTGAAAAGGACCTGGGGATAATGGTGGATGGGAAACTGGACATGAGCCAACAGTGTGCTCTCACAGGCCAGAAAGCCAACCGTATCCTGGGTTGCATCAGAAGCTGATCCTGCCCCTCTTCTCTGTACTGGTGAGGCCTCAGCTGGAGTACTGCATCCAGATGTGGAGTCCTCAGTACAGGACAGATATGGATTTGTGGCTGTGCATATAGAGAATGGGCACAAAAATGATTCCAGAGATGGAACACCTCTCCTACAAGGACAGGCTGAGAAAGCTGTGGTTTGAGCCTGGAGAAGAGAAGGCTGCAAGGTGACCTGATAGCAGCCTTTCAATATCTGAAGGGCAGCTACAGGAAAGAAGGGAACAAGACTCTAGCAGTGCAGTAGCGCACTCTAAACAAGTTTAGATTGAAATTTCATAACATAAGAATCTGTATCACTAAAAGCACAATAGTTGTTGCTTACAGCTAAGCAATACAAAGGATACAACAGAAATGGTCTCAGACCAGTTTGATTCAAGTGAGGTACATACATAATTAGTCATGTTATTCTGTTTGCAGAGTGAGAGATACCCCCCATGCAGGGTGGCAGTTACAGGAGTCACCATTACCTGTTCCCTTACCAAGTGATACAAATGGAATCTTGTCTGCGTTATTTCTATAGAGTGAAGTGAGTAGAGAAAATCATGGCACCTATTTGGGAAGCTGCATATTAAGCTAGTACACAGAGAAGGAAAGCTTGTAAGACCATGTTACTCATCTTAAACCTGGCATTAACACCTGTAGCTCCAAATATCACTACAACTACGTACTTCCTCCCAGCCTCCCTTCCACTTTTTTTTTGAGTACACTCCCTCCATTTTTAAATCCATCTGCTATCAACTGACCCCACATTAGGACTGATAAGGCAGAGCAGAAGTAGAAGAATAACAATTACAGTTGAACAGAACTAGGCAAGTATGTACTGCCTTTATTTAGAAATTAAGTTTTGTGAACTGGCTAAAACAGAATTTCAACTCCATTCCCATAAAAATGAAGAAGTTCAAGTATCGTTTATTCAAGATTGAAAAATGCACCACACCACATTATTGCAAAAGGTCATAGGTACAAAACACTGCAGCTGGTGAGAAGGCAATAAAAAGTTTTTTTTTTTTTAAATTGGTTGCTATAAATTACTGTTACAGTACTTTGCAAACACAGAATTTCAAATAGCTTTTTTTTTAATTGCCCACAGTACTAGATTTTCCTGAAGATAAGGCAGCTGTATGCTTATAAGAAGAGGTAGCTGGTGTCAAGGGATTTCCATTTCTCTTTCTATACCCACATACTTAAGGGCATCAGCTTGGCTATATCTGAAATAAAAATGAGAACAAAAATAAAAACCGGTATCACTGGAGCAGTAGCATTTCAGCTTCATTGTTCTGACATAACACAGCACAGTCTGGAATGCTTTCTGCTTTCCCATAGTTTCCTCACCACTGAAGCCTTTACTTCCTGTGTAAATTTGCAAAGGCAGAACCATACTGAACATTCAAGAAATGCTATTAGAGGAGCTTGAGCCAAAAGGGAGTCAGTAGTCCGTAAAGTTTCACACTTTCTGTATTGTAATCACTGCTAAAGTTCAATTAATTGCATTTCTCAAAATTGACTTACATAATATTGTTTTCACTAGACAGGTAAGTTCTCCTCTAGCAAGATTATCTTAGCAAGCACTCCTCTGTAACAAAACAAGCTTTCCTTACCCATTTCTGAATAATAGTAGAAACAACCTGTACTGCTTATCTAAGGAAGTGCCAGAGTTCCAGAGAAAGTTTTATGCTCATCTGCACAGAAACATTCTGCAAGTCTGTCTCCCTTCTTAAGTTACATTTCTTTTATTGATACAAGCCACCTTTCCAAGTTCACAAGGCTCCTGGCCAAATGCTTTGCTCAATTAAAAAAAATAAAGTAGCCAGAGGACTGCCTGTCACTGCTCACAGGTGCTGAGACCTGAAGTTATCAGGAAGCACGTACAGTAACTCATTTGGATCTGCTTAGAAATACAGGTAACTAATTGAACATGTCATAAAAAGAAGTTAGAGGAAACATCTACCAACCTGTAGTCAAAGAAAAGTTCTTCACCAGTCTGAATGGCTCTTTTAGCAAATATTCCTATTCTGTGATCACCATTAACCATCATAACTGTTAAAAAGAAACAAACTCATGTTAAGGTAAATCGATAAAATGCATATTTACATATCCCACAACACTTTATATATTGTTAAATGAAAGCTAAATATAAAACATACCTTTTGCATAGCAGTTGGGATTTACTGAATGGTTTGCAAATCTAATCTTGTTTCCCTTGCGTGTTGCATCAACCACAAAATCTAGGAGTAAAAACCATAAGCGATAGGAAGGTCATCTACAAACAGGCTCTTTGTAATTGTTTAATGATTAATATGCTTAGATTTTAGCAGCTGGAAAAGACAACCGCTCAACTTTCTACACTGAAAAGGTGGCACATCTTTATACAGCAGCTTTATTATTCTGCAGCTCAGAATGATCCTACTGCCCCACCCTCTGCAGTCCATTCATCTCCTGCCACAGTAGCTCCCACTGGAAGCTTCTCTGCCCTTACTCCACAAGGGCGAGCTCCAGGAATAAATTAAGCCAACATTTACAGAAGGCAAAGCTTTTCTTTCAAATGATTTATTGTATTCCATAACTGACAAAGTATGGTCTTTTATTTCCTGCAAGCAGCAGCAGCTGCCCATCTGCACAACTTACTGCTATTTAAATCACAGTGAAATTATTTCAAATAATACCTAGCAAGACAAACTATTCAGGCTAGTTTACTAATGCTTGTAAGTATTTCATGGAGTAGAATTACAATTTCTCAACTCATTGTCTGTAGCTGCCTTGTCTAATAGGCTCTTTCACTAATATCTCCTTGAATATCATTTATGTAAATCCCCTCTGCTCTCAGTATTAGGAATCAGCAAATAGCTAGGAAAAGATGTGGAACAGAAAGAGCTGCTTATAGTCTTACCTACTGCCAGCAAAAAAAAGGAGCCAAATTATATTGTGAACAAACATTTTATTTATGCTGCAAGGATTGTGACTAGTAAACACGTACCATTATTCAAGTTAAACAGAAAGCTGCACATGTACTTGTCATACACTTTTCCTCTTCTGTCTGCCTCATCCTGAGAGATAATCTGAAAGAAATAGTTCTTGTAAACCACCTCTCCCCTTTTGTAACTGTAACAGCTTAAGGCTAAGAAAACAAGACATTCTGAAGAATATTCTAGGTTTATCAAACAATCACAGCTTGCTTTTAGCATGAATAAGTTCTTTCAGAGTAGGAAGAAAGAATTGCTTTTCATCTTAAAACATAAGACTGTGTAAATCATTTAGTCTTCAATTTCTTTTTTTTTTTTTAACCATGGAATAACATTGAATGGAAGTGCTCACTGAATTTTAGTGAAAATCACATCGAAGATTAAAAATGGCACTCCAGTACTCATTCTCTTAAGAGCCTCAACTTTTGGTGCCATGTCAACCATTTAACTCTTGGATTTGGAGCAGTAGCTATATACTTAGCCAATCACCTCTCTCTCTCCAGAGAACAACATCAACTTGATTTGAAACCAAGAGATTTTCTCTAACACACAACTTTACCAATTAAGTTCATACATAACCAGAGGTGTCCTTTACCTCACCACAGTATTCAGAGATGAATTCATTCTTCTGTACAGGATCTTTGATGAAAATTCCCCAGCCTGCCACATCTGAAGGTGCCAACAGTAAGTGCTGTGGGAGGTGAACAGAAAAAAAAACAACAGACATGGTTGGCTTAGACTGACCTTCCCTCCCCATCTTGACACAAGGATTCTTCTGACTGACAAGCACAAACAGACATTAAGAACTTCAGACTAGAAAGGTTTGCTGATGGGAGCATAATGCTGATTAACTCGTTGTTTGACTGACCAACTTGTGAGAAGATGCTGCAGAGTAGAATTAAGAATTTATTTGTTTTTAAAATATCAAGCTGATATTTTAAATGAGCTGAACAAGCTTCACAGAGATACTTGGTAGACTTTATACAAGTTAAGTGCATTACAATCTACAAGTGAACAAAGAAATAGCCAGTACTAATGTCTGAGTGAAGTTTTCTTGTACTGATCCAGCAGCTAGTTACCCTTCAAAACTGCAGCCTATCTGCAAATCACAAGTGAAACCTGAATGGGAGAAAGAAGAGATCCTTCCACAGTATTTTTCAGAAAACAGAAGAAATGCTAACTTGGTGTTGGAAAATGCTAAAATGTATACAGTACTAAAAAGCAACATATAAGCAAGATAGCTGTCATCTATGTTATCTTTCCTTTTGATTTTTGATTGTTTTTTGTATGTTTGAAGGGTTTTCTTGTTGTCACCACCACCTCCCCCCTCCCTTTTTTTTTTTTGCTTGCTTTATTGAATTTGTTTCTTCCTGTTTGAAATCATGAAGCTGAAGAAATTCTGTTCTCTGGTATGAAAACACAAAAACACTTCAAAAAAGATAAAAGGCAATAGGCACATAGCTCTGTAACTATCTACATACTTTTTTGGATCCTCTCTGAATGCTGCAGTTCTTGCAAGAAACATTTTTGCTGTCCCAGTGGTCAGCTGCTCCACAAGTTAAACAGAGATCAGGATCACATTCACGAACAGCTAGGTAACATGGACACTGCTTAGTGTTGCATTGTGCTTTACAACGACATCCAGGAAATCTGTTTTGGCCTACAAAGGAATAGGTGAAAAAAAGGCATGAAAAGTATGAAAAAGCACCAAGTAAAAATAAAACACCATAGCTTTCAGCATATCAATATTAAAAAATAAATAACAATAATAATTAAAAACAACAAGCATAATCATTGATTTCTCCGTAGGACATTATGAAAAACAAGGGGAAATGGTTTTAAGTTGAGGGAGGGAAGATTTAGGTTGGATGTCAGGGGGAATTCTTTTATTATGAGAGTGGTGAGGTGCTGGAACAGCTGCCCAGAGAGGCTGTGGATGCCCCATCCCTGGAGGTGTTCAAGGCGAGGCTGGATGGGGCCCTGGGCAGCCTGGTCTGGTATTAAATGTGGAGGTTGGTGGCCTTGCATGTGGCAGGGGAGTTGGAGATTCATGATCCTTGAGGTCCCTTCCAACCCTGGCCATTCTGTGAATTACTATTAATTCACATAATCATTAAGGTTGGAAGAGACCTCTAAGATCATCCAGTCCAAACATCCACCTACCCCCAAGCATTTCCCCACTAAGAGGCATATCTACATATTTCTTGGGCACCTGGCAGGAATGGTGACTCAATCACCTGTCTGGGCAGCCTGTTACAGTGCCTGACCATAATTTCAGAGGAGATTTTCCCTAATGGACCTGCATGGACCCTGCAGAGTTACTGCCAATGTCCACTGCAAGGACCGACCTGCAGCTGTGGTCAGGGATGGCTGGAAAAATACCAACAGGAAAGACTTGCATCAGGAAATGCTGATTCACAGCATTTGTCAAGCACTGACATTTCGCAAGGATATGTTATTAGGCTCAACACAGCAGAGAGGGAATAAGACCTCCAAGTAATCTGCCCGTTGTAGTTCTGAACTGAGAAATGCTGAGCTAGTTTTGGAGCAAAAAAAAAAAAGAATTATGCTCAAAACACCACTAGCAGCAGTACAGCTAGGAGAGATGCACAGGTGGGATGTAAGCAGGAACTCAGGCTCAAATCATTAAAAGGTGATGAGTCTTAAACAGAACCATTTTACACAATAAATCATCATATGGACACACATTTATGACAGCCATTAACAAGCAGAATTCTGGGAGAACTGTTAGAGATCTTTCTTCAGCAAAAGCTATTCTATGTCTGCTTGGAAAAGCATTGCTTCTGTTACAGACCACAGAAAGCCAAGATTGTATTTTTATTCAGTGGCAAAAATGGTGAATGGGGACAGTATATTCTCTCCCTTCCTGAATTCAAGAGGCAAGCAAAAGAAAAAAAAAAAGATTGAGAGATGTTCTTCACACTGCCTAGCAAAGAGAGGGAAATTAAAATAACATCTACTAGTAGAGATAGAAGAGTCCCATGACTCCCTCACACCTCCAATTTTACTTCACTCTTCCTCGAGTCCAATCATTAAGACTGCTTTTGACTTTGTTCAATGACTAATTAAGAGGGCCAACTTAAATTGAACACGTGCTTCCTTTTCAACTGTTTGACACTGTTTACTGCTCTCACAAACACCGCCTGCAGAGGGGACAGAGTGCTAGCAAAGATACTGAAACGGTGAGAAAAGTTTATAGATAAGTTTTCTACTTTTACTTACATTCTGAGCTGCACTGGCAAAACTTCTCACAGAAGTTTTGAGCAATAACACAAGGGCATGAGCTGTCACAAGGCTGACGCGGATGATCACATGGCTGATAGTTGTAAACATGATTTGATGAACCATCTGAATAAAAATTGCAACATTTTTAATAGCGAAAGGTGCAAACAACCTGCAGTTCCCCTCATTGTTTAAAGCAGAAATTCCCTTGAAGTCCCCTTAACTGAGAAAGCCCAAAACCAAACAGACCCAGTTCTACCATCAGTGGTGGGAGGGGAAAGAAGGGAGGTGTGTGTTTAGAAAAACAATGTAATATTAGTTAGGTGCTTGATACCACTAGTTGCTTGCTTCTTCGTGCATCTTATTCTTCCTATTACTCAGCTGCTTAAGTGTATTCAGAGCTGAACACTCTCTATTGTGGCAAACCAAAAAATGAAGCTACAATAGCATAATTTCCTGTGTAAATATGCACTAGAGTAACATTGTTTTTATCTAGCAAAATAAATTTGCTCAAATGCTCCAAGTCATTAAGTCATTTTTACGCTCGAGAAACAAACAATCAACTTTAAAACAGACACGTGGGCAAAATAACACCCATTCATTACAATACCAAGCTTTCCAAAGCCAATTTTCTAATCCAGACAAAGCCAACATCTTACAGGCTAGAAGGGACTGTTGGAGCAAAGTCTAGCTTTATCTATACAGCAGTGAAGAGAATTTGGTGCCATATAGATTATGTTTCCTGTTAATTGTACTGAGCGTTTGTTGTGTTTGCAAAAATGATCCGTCAGCAATGAGGAAGGGGAAAGAATCGATTTTTTTTTTAATGTTGTTCTCAACCTTTTTAAAGGCAAATGCTGCTTTTTAGTGCAGCTCCTAGTACTGTTTTCCATACTTTATGAGCACATGCTATAAGAAGTTGTTAATTCAGCCTCCTTCTGAGTTATACAGACTATTTCCAAACAGTTATATAAATCAGTTAATACCTTTTACCTCTACTATATCTCTAATGAGAGCTTGCTTTATCTCTAGCTCCCTACGGAAAGTATATAATGGCCTAAAATTGAAAATGGGGAAAAAAAACCAACAAAACCCAAACCGAAAAAAACAATAGTAGGATCTTAAAAGTTCAGGACATAAATTGAATGGAAAGATGCTAACCCTTTTTCAGCTGTATCTTTCTGCAATGAGCAGCCCACAACCTGCAAAAAACACAAAACAAACACAAGAAAGTTGACAGGAACTCCACTCCACCTGCAGTGGGCTGGGAAAGTCCTCTGCATCTTGTACCCATATTTGATTTAAAATGGGCAAGTTTCTGGTAACATAAACGTCTGCTAGACCCACAGGATTGGTTGCAGCAGAAGCACCCTGTTCCAGTTCCTTGGAGCTGACTGTATCAACGCTGCAGACTAATCATTCCCCCCACCCCCCTCAGCATTGCACTAGTCCCAAGATTGTAAGTCAAGCAGCATCTACCCAGCCCTAGGCTTAAATTCATCTGGCTTTTAAGGAAAACCTGCAAATAGAAAAGCACTGGAGCAGGCAGCAGCAGAAGGCAGTATACTGAATTGCAAACACGCAGGGGCACATCTAAATAGAGGAGTGAAATTCTCACAGCTGTTTTCTTCAACACCTCACCAGTAGTCTCCTCAAGATCACAGCCAGGTATCACCCTTTATCTGCTAATCTCCAACAGGGTCACAGTGCTAAGCCATTTCCCTTCTGCTTCAAACTTTATATGCCTTACATACCTCTCTTAAATCCTTAAAACTGCCCTTCAGCATTCTTTCTTTGTTACATTGCCTAAACAGTGCTTCTGCGAGTTTGCTTTGGGGCAGAGGCCAGGAGAAGGTGGAATGAACATTTGTTGAAATATAGCATGCTTTTGCTTACCACAACATAGCTCACTGTACTTGTAAGTCATTATTACTCCTTTATTTTGTAGATTGCAAGTTTCAGGAGCAGGGAATCGAGAAAAAGTATCTGTCCAGCCTTAGGTAACAAACACATGCTAGCAGAAAATTTCACTAGCTTTAAAGTAGAAATTGATGTTTCTTAAGGTTTGTTCAATTATATGCATTTTTGTTAGCATTTGAATTTCAGTAATACTAAAAAAAAAATCTGTAAAATAAGTAATATTTTAAAAGTCTGTCTTCTGAATCTCCCGCTGTACCACCTCAGCTTGAAATTTTTACATAGTACTTTATTTTGTAAATGCATTATCTCAATTTCTACTTTAATTCAATGGTGTGCTGCACCTTCCTGCCATGCACAGTGGCACTTATCCAGGCTACTGAAGCTGTGGACAGGGCTCAGAACCAGACTACCCACCAGAGATACAAAACACTACAAGAAGTAGATGACATTCTTATCAAGAGTGGTTTGCTCTAGAGGAGGAAAGAAAAAAAAAAGAAAAAAGGTGCCAGCATATATTTATGAACACAGACTCTTTCAAAGACGACACTGGTACGAGTGCAATTTTGACTTAAATTACTCTAATGTGCATCAAACTTTTTTTTTTGCTGGCTGGCTTTTGGCAAATGTAGGAAACACAAAACTTTTAAACAAATCCTTCCCAAAACGCATGATAAACCCTTCAAAGCTTTCTGTGAATACAGGCCTTAAAGCATTATTTTATTAGCAATTAATATGAATATTTATTTCAAGTGAAGCACTATCTGTAACAATCAGAAAGATCAACACGATGGAAAGTTGATGCAAGAGGTGTAATGACAGAGGGACTAACTCAATAGAAAGTTGTTACAAGGGAAGGAAAAGGGACTGCTCACCTGTCTCCAAAGATCTAGGCTCACAGGGGAAAAGTCCACAAAGGGAAGGATCTCTTTCCAGAGATCCCTCCAGTGACAGTCAGCCTTTCAACAGGGTCTAGGAGAGGTGCAGCCAGGCTCCACCCCTTCGTGTTTCACAGCTGAATTGCCTTCACCTGCACTGCCAGGGCAGGCTCCGTCCTTTCCCCAGGTGCTCAATCACTGGGGTTCAGGCCATGACTCAACTGTTCCCATACAACTATCCTAATACCTTAGTGTAAAATGCCACTTGCTGACTAGTTGCCAGCTAGGACTTTTTGGTTTTATGGGAAAGTGGATTACATTGACGTGGCCACCTGAATATGACAAAGATCATCATCAACCATAAGTTCGGAATACCAACAACCCAGGATCAGTACAGAGATCAGTATGGAAGTCACAATGACAAAGGCATCAGATTTGCTGCTCTCCTAACAGCGACCAGTGTCAGAGACCCTGGCAAGAAATGAACAAGGCTTGCATGCAGCGTGATCGTGACTTGAGGGAAGTGGCAGATGGCAGCACAAAGCTGCCAACACTCACCAACTAGATAAGTTTGACTGGTAAAACCAAATACTGCAGCCATTTTCTCATAACTCTTAAGGACTGTCAGGAAGAGCTGTAAGTTCCCCTTATTAGTCCATGAAGTTGAAGTCTAAGTACCATATCAGAAATGGACTGATGTCTTGCATCCACCCCCTAATTTGCTATCTCTATCAGAAGAGAAGATCTGATCTCATGGACTAGGAAGTGAAGGCAAGAAGACGGTTGAGAAAGAGTTTGCAACATGACGTTACAGAAAAAAATAACCTGTAAACTCAGAGGCAGATTTCCAAGCAAATAGGTGGATCTGTATACATCTGATAGCTGATACCTGCTTGATAGCCAGTTCTGAAAGCAAGCATTTCCAGAAGAGCTATGACAGCAGTTGTCAAAAATATTCATGTTCTTCTCTGCTGCCATACATCTTTGTACCATAAACACTGCGCAGAATTGTATAAAGCTACTTAGGCACATGCAGCAGTCTGGGGGAAGCTAGGGAAAGGCAGGATGAAAGAGGAGAGAAGTGGAAAAAAAGTACTTTCAAATAAAGCTTACTAAGTAAACTCACATCTGAATAGAGGATGAGAAAGGGGAGGGAGAGCAAAGAAATCAAGCAGCAGCATTATATGACACTACAATCAGATTCTTATCAATCCATGGGAGAAAGTGCCAATTAGTTAAAGCAAGCATGAAGTCAGCTCCTAGCCAAGGAAAAACAAATATATAAGAGAATGAACAAAGGACCCTTCTTTCAGCATATAACAATGCTTTCTGCATTTTTTGTTCTCTCAGGTTTTTCTATTGTCTGCTTCCTATGCAAAATACTTATTAATCCTGCCAAGGAAAGTTGACACAAACTCTATCTCCAGAAACCACTATATAAAGATTTTTTCTGGTTCTTGATCAGTCTTACTGCAACTATCTAACTAAAAAGACACTGGATGGAGGGAGAGAGTATTTACTATCCAGGATGGGTGCAGCCATACCAACTAGTTGTTCAGTATACCTATATGGGTACAAGATGGCATGGAAGACGTGTCATACAGCTAACAGTACTAGTTTCACTTGCAAGGTTAGAATTTTCATTTTGATGATACTCTATGCATGTTGAAGTAAAGTCTTAAGAGAATCAGCTATCAAATCAGAGAGAAAAGGCCATTAACTAAGCCATCTGCAACTGCTTTTCTCTTCAGTGAATGCTGCCTTTCACCTCATGAGCACAGGTAAAAATCACAGATCAGACTCTTTCAATGTGAAGAGCAAAGGACAGGACACTGGTCCTTCCAGAAGTGGATTTACTCCAGGACTGGATAAACTCAAACAGAATAAGAAACAGAAAGACTCGCAGGTGGTTTCCCAGTCACCCCAGTTGTGTGACATCTTTACACAGTGCTCAGATTATACTGGTATGTACGTGGACTAAGCAGTTTTCCTTTCTGAAA
Organism: Chrysolophus pictus; assembly: GCA_037305975.1. Lineage (NCBI taxonomy): Eukaryota > Metazoa > Chordata > Aves > Galliformes > Phasianidae > Chrysolophus > Chrysolophus pictus. The sequence goes on from CM074577.1 coordinate 2,490,884, forward strand.
GGCGATTGGGCACTGAACAGATACTGCTTGATTGCCATATTCTATGAAATTAAAGGAAAAAAGTGATTTTATCTTTCAGTGAAGGAAGAGGAAAAAATTGAAAGGCATTTCAAAATCAAATTACTGGCATACAAGACCTGTTTGTTGCAGCTAGTAGGAATAAAATAGCAAGAAACTCCACATGCTGGCACATGACCATTTATTTTATACAAAAGACTCGAAACTCCTCCAAAAACAATGTCACTGTGCTACCTATACAATCAATTTCAGCTTCAAAGTGCACTTGAGCCTTTTAGTCGCACTTCAGAAACAGATGTAGTGGCATTGTTTTTATAGCAGTTTGCAAGAACCTGAAAGTAAGCTAATTCCCAACTGCATATTCTAAACTTGCACTGTACCTATTAGCTCCAGATTTAAAAAAACAAGCCCAGCAAATGCCCCCAAACTTGAAAAATGTGCCAAAAATAGTAAATCAATAAGTTTTGCTCAGAACAGACGATTCCTTCCAGATGCTCACTAGATTTTTTCTTAGCTAACATCAGCTGTTTCTGCACTACAAAACAGAAACATTCTACTCCAACATCGGTTTTTAAATCAACATCAGGAATTTCACTAAGGCTGGAAATAATAAAGATACCTAGAATTACTGGAAGAACAGGAAGAATGAACAAGGGGAAGGTAAGGAAAGATGAAGGGAAAAATAAGAAACACTGAAAAAAAGCATACTTATTTCTTTCCAAAAGTTCTTGCTAACTTTCAGTCAGTTATTTATCTCCTATTTTCTTATCCCTAGGAATAAAAACAATCATAACACTGAGCTATGCTTTTTGAACCCCAGTATTCCCAAAGAAAGTTACATTTCACTGACGGTAGATAGTAAGTTTAAAATTTCAACAGAAACTGTTTTAGAAGGTCTTTCTGGCTCAACATACGGCTTCATTTTTTACTTAATTGAAGCTTATTATTAGAAGTGAAGCTGCAGTTAACAGTCTATTGACCTTTTTCTTCAATTGAAGCTCTAGTTGATAATGCAGCTGGGTGTAACAAGGGAATTCCTGCCGTGTCTCTTAAAAAGCTTTCCTACAGTTACATTTTTTTTTTCTTAACAATCACCTGAATCTTTTGATTCAATACATTTCAACATAAAAAGCATAGGTTTGATTTGAAAAATAATACGTCATTATTTAATACCAGTATAATGCTTGTGAATTTAGTATTTATTGCTTCAAAATTCCATTGCCATTTCTTGAATATTGTAACCGGCCATATAGAAGAGTATTTTCAAACTACACTTTGATTATTTGCAGCAATAAACCCTCAAGAATCTGCCTGTTTAGGAAGCTAAAAAAGGGGGAAGAAGGGAGGCAAGTGTAACATTTCCCATCCCCATGTGGTAGTGCTTTTGTCTGGGAAAAAAAACAAAAAACCAAGTGTTTTATTGCAGCAAATTTTGTTTCTGAAAAGAAAAGGAAGGATATGGATGACTATTTCTTCAAAATACCTTCTGTTCAGATCCCCTCTATCTCCAATTTTCTGTTATGCAAAGGGCATTTAGTAACAGATTTACCTGTGTTTCCTTTTCTTCTTTCTGGGAGGAGTATCAACATCTTCAGCAGGGACCGGAGCAATAATACTAGATTCTTTTACTCTAAACTCATACACCTAACAAGAGATACCAAAATACATCCATGATAAATCTCTCACTAGTAGAAAGTTGCTCATTTACTATAGTATTACTATTTCCTCCAATCAACATCTTAAATATGCTGAAAAGATGGATCTGTAAGGTTGATTATTTTTGTCATTGTAGAATAGATACTCTACCTATAGCCTCTTGTAAGTTTTAAATCTGTTTTTCAATTAAATTAACTTCTGTATAATTGTAGCATGAATTCTGGATCATCACATTCTTGGAAAAACCAAAGAAATTACTTTTCTATTTCAGTAATTAATACTATTAATTAATAATTAATTCTGTAATTCAGGTATTTCTGTAATACCACTGTAATACTACTGTATTTCAGGTTTTAAAAGTAAAACATCATCCTCAGTAATTGCTCCCCTCCTTACCTGTCTGCATGTTTTGGTCCCAATTAGTCTGGCGATTGCACAGAAGTTGTCATAGTAAGTGCCAATAAGAACTCTAAACATTGAGGCTTCTGCACCACTCCATTCCACGTTCTCTGGGGGCTCAATATTTGGCTTCATCTTTATTGGTGTTTGACACCTAGAATTTGCTTCTGTAATAAATAATCATTGAAAGTATGAATCAATGTAAGGTTATATTTCAGGAAGTTTCTACAGCCTTTAAAAATATCATATAACCTACCCAACTGTAGTTAAAAAATAGCCCAGAGTCCTGTTGGTTTTATTCATGTAAGCACTACAACAAAACAGTAACTTTCACCCAGCTCTTGAAGTTCAGAACTAGGTAACACTGGCTATTAAAGTTACAGATCTCACTTCTAAACTAAGTTGAGACGATCTGGACATTTGGCTACAGAGATCTATTAAACTCATTGTTACTCTGCTTTTTCCACTGATTTCCAAGTGTTTCAAGTACATGTTTCTAAAATTGCATTGCAGGACGTGGATTCATGCTGTCAAGCCAAGTACAATTTTTGACTAGCCTTACCAGAGGAACTGGATGTTTCATCTTTCTTTTCTTCTTCCTCTTTATCATTGTTTTCTCCTCCAGTTTCCGTCCCAGCTTCTCTGTCACTGTCTGTGTCTTTCGATTCCAACACGTTTATTGTTGGTGTGCTAGGTCTGCTGGTGTTGTTTGGAAGTCTTCCCCTTCGGCGACCACCTGGGCGCTTTGGAGGCGTCTTTATACGCTCAGCAGTCAGGGCAGCTGCAAACTCCTTTGCACCTTCCTAAAAACAAACATTGATTTTCATTAGAAGTTTAGGAGCGTTTCCACCTGTTGCCTGAGGTGTGGGATACCTGCATATTATTCTATACATTTAATCACGTACACAAACTCCAGTTAATTTACCCATAACTGATGCAATTAAGGTCTCTCCATATTCAAGTTTACTATCATGAACGTGAATGCTTCTGGTGTTATGATAAATCTACATTTACCAAGTATTTATTTCAGTTCTATTTTCACTTTCACTGCCAAGTAAAAATATAATTTATTCAGTAGTAAGCTTTCATCTTCCTAGGTGACAGAAGTAGTGAGAATGTTCCACAGAGTCCTTCCAAAACACAAGAACTCTTTGCACATGGCATCTAAACAATAAGCATTCTGCATTTTCAGAAGACCATCAGTATGGTAATTTGTTTTGTAGTGGAAAGGAGTATGATAATAGATGGGAAGTTTTTACATTAGAAGATGAGACACGTAGTTTCATTTAGGGGAAGTATGAGTTCTTTTGCTTGTTTTTTTTTTAAAACTGTTTCCCCTTGTCAGTTCAAATCATGTGCTCCTTAAAAAACAAAGATTCTGACAACAACCCTTCTTCAGCAAACAAATCTATCCAATTTTTAGTTGATAGGCAACTTATGAGAGAGTTAAGTCTGTAAAATCCAGTTCTTTGACTAGATTGGACTAGTGTGTGGACAGCAACACACCGTTAGTAGGAAATGATCTTACCTCCTTACAAGTATGTCAGGCTACATCTAACAGAGTGAAAAGCATTCCTACTCAAACATCCATTTTGTGACTAACACTTTTTTCACAAATACTGAAGATGACACATTTGACTGCAAGCAGCCTGCAGGTACAAGCATGTTCATATACAAAGCACATCCTAACACTAAGTGCAGCTTGGTGTACTTACAAGAAATTGTGCTTTAGTAAATTCTTACAGTTCATTTGAAATTATCTTACCAGATGCTGATAACAGTGCGGTCCACAGGGCTTATTATCTAATGCTGTTTCTGTATTCTTTCTTTTGTAAGTATTTGGAGTTGCATGGAATGCTGTTGAATCAAGAAAATAACATTTGCAAATCTTAAAAGTAAAATAAATGCATTAGATATCTAACCTCAAATAGTATTAAAAACACAAGATTTACCAAGACTTTACCAAGAACTGCATAAAAATTAGAAAAATGAAAAAAGCCTCAAGATAGATGCCACCTACTGATGTTTGACTTACAAACAAACAGAACAAACTTGATTACCATCACCAAGTTAAACGGAACTACTCAGAGCTTCTCCTATGAATGATCATCTCTCAAGCTGTAAGCATCCCATGTTCAATTTTTACCTTTTTTTACATAAAAGTTAACAATTCCATACGCTTTAACAAAGCAAATAACCCAGTTTTCACTTTAGTTACCGGGAAGGAATTATGATCATTTTTACTCTATTAGTTATCAGAACCAAAACTAAGTCCTCTCCAAGCTGCAGACTTAAATGCTCATGTATACTGATGGAATCTGTAAAGCACTCAAGCTGCAGAACAGTGACTTAGAATGATGCAGAACTGGGTACAGTACAAATGCAATGTTAATACTTTTACAGAGTGACTAAGTTCCCCAGCCATATTTTTTGCCAGAGCTTGTCTTTACCAGATCTTCTATCATATGATACTTGCCTCTCAACAGAGCATTTTCACTGGAAGCATTAGGAACTCCCTAGAATCCCCACTGAACTAAAACGCAGGAAATCTGCAGCTGGAGTCACATAGGAACTGGCACACTCAAGTTCCCAAATTATATTATGAGATTTCAAATATATATATAGAATTGTGGAACATATTATATTTTTAAGTCCTCCAATAAATACTTTTCCCCCATAAATGTAGTAACAGTAGCACATACAACTACAAGAAGTAAGTGGTCAGTGTACTGAAGCTTAATAAGAAAAACCAACAAAACACAAGACTCAGCATTAGCTGTCTGTTCTCTAACACTCCATGAAGGCCTAAGAGACTCCTGTCAGAAAATATTGTAATCCCAGGCACTTACGTTACAGTTTTTAACACAGTTACAGATAAGCTACTGTAAGTTATAGTTATGTTTTTCATCACTCAGTGAAGTAACATTTTTTGAACTGAAAGAGCAAAGCCCTTCCCTCTCAACCCATACAAATCTATCCTCTTCTGTATTAACAGAACTCACATCTTTCTCCTTCAGTACACCACCACCATAGCTTTTCCTACTTATTTCTAGATTCTACATGAGGTTTCTTGCTGTATTAATCCACTACCGTGCCTTCAAGACTGAACTTTCTCAGTAGTTATTCCATTTCCAAGCAATATCTGCCCGGCAATTGATTTACAACATAACTCTTCTAGCACTTGATTTGGGACCAATAGGGAAAGTGAATCAGTGCTAGTGTGTACATCTTAAGGGGGCTTCTCTGACATCTTAAAACCATCATTACATACTTCCCTCCCATAAGGGAAGATGTTGTAGAAATCTCACACATAGGGATCTTGGGGGAGCAATGCATTCTTCCAAGGCTGGTGTAAAAAAAAAAAAAAAAAAGCATAAAAGGATATAAAATATTTAGCTAAATACTGCATCTTCTTCTCCACAGATAAGTTTTATAAATCAGGAAACACAAAAAGACTTCAATTCACCACGTACTGACATAGATATATAAAAACTGATTACAAGCAAGTATAGGAAATGTAATTTATGCATGTTGCTGCTGTTAGCCTTTCTTCCACTCTTTCTACACATTTATTTAAAAACTTTTATGTATTATGTCACATATGTTTCACATATCCTTGAAGTGTTCATATTTTCTGTATGAAGAAGTTAAATGAGGAAGAAAGCTTACAATTTAAGGTGAAGTTACCCTTCTGCTTTCAAGAAACAAAATGATGGGAGCTTCCCAAATCCGAAATGGAAGAGAGGAAAAAAAAACCCACATTTTTAAGATTGCATCTTAAAATTTGCTTAGTTTAGTAGTTAATAAAATTTGCATTTTATTAACTCAAGATCAACTTGTTTTACTCTCCCGTCACACCAAAAGAAAAAGGATTTTGCAAAAATGCAAGAGCACAGTGAAACATCTGTAGGCAATGATCTATGTCAGACTGCTGCAACGTGCAGAAATAAATACATTTGCTTTACAAGTGTCTGTGAAGTCCAAAAATGACTGCTTATCTATTAAAAACGTATCTCCCCTTAAATAAAAAAAAATCAATTCGTTTGTAATGAAGCAAGATAAGTCCTTTGACTTTTCTAAACCAGGAAGATGAAATGTTGTACTTTACAATTAAATTAAGAGTCATGCCTTGTATTCCATTATTTCAAAAACATACAACATAATATAATACTGACCACTATAACCAGAATCTATCACAACTGTTGTGAGGTATCTGGATGGCTTGCTACAAAAGAAAAGACTACTACAAGAACAAAACTGTTTTTATAGCTGTATTCTGAATGTTCCAAATATCAGATGTTCTTTCCAAAATGGAGGACAACATTGTATAATTTCCAAAAGAACTGAAGTCCGTATTTCTTTAACAATTTCCTCAAATTTACTCTAAAACTGCTCTGTTTTTCATCTGTGTGATTTATTATTTGTCTCAACCCCAATGGGCTCAATTCTCATATTTTCATGAGAGTACAGGGTAGCTTAACCTGAAATGTACATTTGCTTCACAGTCAGGCTATTTGGGAAATTCTCTCTACCTGATATCTTTCCTTCTTCTAATTTCTTTGTTAGTTCAGACATTTAGGCATAATTCCTTGCTGTCAGCAAATGAAGTTGGTACACAAGTTTTTTCAGTAATGTCATTATCTCCACATAAAGGGATTGCCAGCTAACAAAAGGACTTGACACATTAAATAATTAATGATGGCTTTCCTAATATTTAATTGAAACTTTCTAGAATAAAGATCTGAAACTATATATAATAAGGATAAAGTTAACAAAACCAGAAGGCAAGAGTGGGAGTTAGGAAATCAAAACCAGAACAAATACAATGCTTGTATTCATTTATCTTAAATTTTCAATGCCTTTTCCAGAGAATTTTCTACCTACTTTTCAAAGCAGATAACTGCAGCCCACCACCCACCACATCTCCAGGACAATTAATCCAAAATATCATCTACAGAAACCAGGACATTATCCTGAGGTGCTTGCCAATTGCAAGTAGAGAACATGTGGATAATTCATTAGGGGGCTAGTAGAAATGCTATCAACTTTGTTCAAAAGTTAGTCAAATTGTTGCAGATACGCTGTAATTTATTTTTGTAGCCATCTGATAATGAGTGTATTCTTTTGTTGAAGAGTTTCTTATTCCTCAGCAGTTAATCCAATGCATTTGGACTGGAAGTCTTAAAAAATCATAGAAAGTGAAAAGCCACACAGCTGAATTTTCTCGATTCTTAACAGATCAACTTCTACCTCCAGACACACAAAAAAAAACTTCTTTGATGTTACTACAGGAAGAAAAAACAGCAGAGGGAATCTAATTTACAGGAAGCAGAAGGAATCTACTAATCATTGTGGAGGTAAGATTTGGGTATCTCTTTAGGGTATGGTGACTGAAATATCAGTTTACTACACTCAGTACCTGTTCTGAAAGTTATATGGTGAATGCATAAGTAAAGCTTCAAGAGATCTCTTTGCAATGATCAATTATTTTTTTAAAATTGGCAACAATGACTGTGCCACAAATTCTGATGAAGGGCATAATCATTGCAGATAACTTCACACACTGCCTTGACACAATGCTCCACAGTGAATGGAGAAAATCACTGCGGAATACCATCCTACTGAAAACACCTCCTTTTTTCAGCTAAAGCCTGAGAGTATCTGAAGAGATTAAAAGTTTAGTCCTCTTTAAGCTCAAGGCGGAGCTTAAAACATTGCATTGGGCATACAACACTTTGGAAAGAATACTGACTTGTTTAAAGGATTTAAAAATAACCAGCAACAAGAATGTAGGCAATCTTTTATCATAAACGGTTTGCCATCTGAAGGTTATGAATAAAAGAAAAGGAAAACACAATGCTTTCCATTTAGATGATGCTGCTAGTGTATGAACTGATGTCCTAAAGTTGACTACAGACATTATTCCAGATTTACTGATTTATTTAAGAATATGTCAAAACAAAAAATGCTATTAACGCATCCTTAGACATCCTAAAAGATGTCTCACAGAGTTGGTGCCTATAAAACCATGAACTGGTAACACCAGACTCCCCACAGTAACTGGTACTAAAACGTGACCCATGAATCTCAAAGGGCCTCCGGATGTCTCTTCCAGCTATCAGGTCTAAACCAGACCAAACAGGGCCACCTACAGCAGTCTGCCATAACCACGTCAAGATGACTTTTTGAAGCTCCCTAAAGGGAGAAACTGAAATCTCTCTGTGGCAGTGCTCAGTCACTCAGATAGTACAGGAGTGCTTTCCAAAGTTCAGGAGAAACCCGAAGTTTGTTTCTCCTTATCCCATCACTGGGTAACAAGGGAAAGAGCCTGGCTTCATCTTTTCTGCATTCCATATTTTACTTCCTGCCTTGAGCCTTCTGTTCCAGAAAAAACACTCCCAGCTCTCATAGCATTTTCTTAAAAGAGAGACATTCCAGTCCCTTCCTCACCTTAATGGCTCCTAACTAATATCTCTCAAGAATTTCCATTCATCTCTTGTACCACGAACCCAGTACTGCATTTTAAGGCAGGGGGAGAGGAGGACTACTTTTCTCAATCTACCAGCAATATTTTGCCTAAAGCAGCCCAGGACACTATGGGCTTTCCTTGTAGCAAAGGCACATTGCTGACTCATGCTTAACTTAACGTCCACCATACCTCCCAGGGCCTTTTCTATGAAGCTGCTGTCTAGCTATGTGACTATCAGTATGTCCTAGTGCCTAGGGCTACTTCACTTCTTCCCATGTTTAAGACTTTGCACTTCTTGCATGAGATCCCTGTTGGCACACCTCTCCAGCTCTCAATTATCCTCTGGCTAGCTGCACGATTCAGTCACTTCCCCAGCCATCAACCATGAAGGTGCATTCTTCTCCATCATCCAGATCATCAACCAAGATGCCCCACAGGACAGGGCCCAGCATTCACTCCAATGTATTCTGCTCATTACTGGCCTCCAACTAGACTTTGCACACCACTGACTTCTAGATCCAGTTACTCAGCATTTTCAAGCCATCTCACAACCTACTCATCCAGCCAACACTTCAACAGCTTCTCAATGGGAATCTTATGGGGACATTGTTAAAGACCTTGCTGAAGTCCAGATGGACAACACCTACCACTCTTCCTTAATCTACCAGGCCAGTCATTTTACTAAAGAAACTCAGCAGGATGGTTAAGCATGACTTTTCCTTGATGAATCCATATGGAGAACTCCTGACTTTCTGTGCCTTAAAAATGCCTACGAGGGTTAGTTGTTCTGTCTTCCCAGACATCAAGGTAAGGCTGACCTGGGTTAGTTTTCTGCATCCTCTTTGCTGCCCTTCTTGAGGATAGAAGTGACATTTGCTTTTCTGCACTCTCCAAGCACTTCTACAGATTGCCACAATTGATCAAATATTAAGTGGCATCACAATCATATTTGCCAACTCCTTCAGCACTTATAGGCACATCCCTGAAGGGCCAATGGATCTGTATATTTGTTCATCTCTTCTTCTAAAAAGCTTAAAAAATAATTAGAAAAGGTAAATCTATATAAAGATATATCTACATAAACAGTATAAAACTATTTCAAGTTATTAAAAATAGTGAGAAAAATGACCAAAAAACCCAACACTATTGCAAAAAGCCTTCCATTCTTGTTGTCTTAAAAACCAAAATGTTTTTGAAATAGGAAAACTAAACTGACATTTAAACTCCCTGGTAGACTACTGACGCTACCAAAAGCTCCAGACTAACGGATAGGCCAAGAGGTAGCACACAGCTTCACTTGCCTGTTCTACAGACCAAGCTCCACTCAAAGCACTTCTTAAAATGAGTCACCCAGGTAACTAAGACACTTTAAAACAATACCTACAGCTTAATACAACACACAATATTGAAGATGGCTGGATAAAGAGCTTCTCAGCATGTAGTTTCAAGCAAGACCTGCCAATGGAATATAGGGAGAAAGTGAAACTAACTGACCCAACTCTAAAAGCCACCAACACCGATGAAACTAGAAATTTCCCCCTCCCTCCCATCTGAGAATAGCTCCAGTTCCTCTTTAAACCAAAAGGCAAATAAGGGATACCAAAAAGCAGCAGCTCTGTGCAAAGCCTTCAGCAGGAAGTACAAATACAGAATGCACGTGTGCTAGACAAGGAGCTGCTGACAAAGCACAAAGATTTCCAGATAGACATGTACATATACTCAGTCTAATATACACAGGAGCAGTTAAGTCAATTGAGAAAATTAATTTTGAATAGAGGACATTGCAGTATTCAACTAGAAGTCCAAACCACTTCATCTTTGAGTGTTAGGTTTCCCTTCACGCTTGACTCCATTTTCAGAGAAAGAATGGTCTCACACAGCAGTACAGAATCTCATTCTTAACTGTTTGCAAAAGAAAACGTGTGTAATTGCTGAAGTTCTCATTAAATTCCCCAGAAGAATGGTGCAACATGGAAATACAGTGGAAAGGACATCACAGTTGTTACAATTCAAATGTCTGAAACTATTCTTCAAATCATCAGGTAGATGCAACATGGCTAGAAAGCAACCTAAGAGAACTGAAGATAAAACTTCATGGATATTCATTCTCCCTCATGGAAGATGAAGCAAGTCTGCTAAACAACAGATATTTTTATGGAGAAATACACTCAGTTCTCAGTTTCTCCGCAAAAGCTGCAGAAGTATAACTAGAGTGGGGAAAAAAAAGGGCAGTTTTCTGGTAGACCATATGAAGAGAAATAACATCTAGAATTGCTGAATGCAAAAAGGATAATAAACCACCTTAACAGGTACATTCAAGGTTCTAAGAGATAGTTTCTGCCATAAAGTAACATCAACCTGGACAGAACTCTTTTGCAAACTTCAGTGATATTACTGTTATTACTTTTCCTCTCTGTCAGTACTGCATCTCATGGTTCTTTTAAGTTTTCCAACTTGCAAAAAAAAAAGATATAGAAGCACAATACAATAGTACTTACGATGTAAGAAGCAATCATATTTAAAACAACGCCTACAGAAGAGTGTATGAAAAGAATGTAGGCTTTGCTCCCTCTGAACAGACTTAGCGTTTGGTCCGTCTATGTTTGGTGTGCATTCAGGAGGAAGAGCTCCTGGAAGCTGCTGTTCAGTGAGTTCTTTGTATCTTAAGAGAAAGAAATACAAGGTTTCTATTCAGTATAATAAAACCATAGTAACTTTTAACTGCAGTAACACTATGTGGTTTTAGAAAGAAATTTTTACAAATTGTAGGAAAGGTAAGTGTCTGTTCATCAGCAAATGTGACAAGTTATTAATTCTACACTCATTAATATAAAATTGTTAGGAAGGCATGCATTTACTTTCATGAACATCACCATCTCATATATATTACTCACTAACAAATGACATTATTAATCACATGCAAGCACTCACTTCTCATTAGTTTGAAAGACAAATAAACCTGTCTTCATTGTTTCACTCAGCTAGAGAGAACATCTGCAAGTGGTATTCAAAGGGAATTAGAAGTTATACAACCGCTAGAAGCTTGTTAAGAGGATGGGAGAAGATTCCTTATCAACAAGTATTTAATGAAGTCATGGAATCTTTGTTTCATATTGCAAACTAATAATATATGAAATACCCTTACTTCTCTTTCAATTCTTCTGCTGTACCCTTATCTGGAAACATTGAGGAAATGGCTTCAAATATCTTGTCAGATGGAAACCTCCGAGGTGGGTGGCTTTCTTTCTCTGTCAAAGCAGGAAAACATGTGGAAAACAAAACAAAAGAAATTATTTTTCTGCTCCTTTGCTACCTCAAAGAGGCATTCAGAAAAAGAGGGACTTCGCCAAAATCCTAATAAAAGAAACAAAGTTTATTTCTAAGTTACCAAAAATTTAAAGTAAATTCCTTAAAGCGATCTTCCCTGCTGACAGAACTGCACTAATAAAATTTGGAGAAACCACTATTTCACCAGCAGATGGAGATGGCAATTCAGAACTCTGCCTGCTTAAGAATAGTATTAGTCAATTTTCTGAGGAGTACTAAATTATTTATTAAGACTTTGATACATATTTAGATCCCCAACTGATTTGTGAGCATTTGAATGTCTTAAGTCACAGAGAAAGAAAACTAGCAAAAGCATTTTTGTAGTATTCTCTGTATAATTCTTGAACTAAATGGCAAAAGACATGATGAAGAAAATAATGTTACTTCAGATCTGAAAACTATTAAGTAGAATGATTTGAACAAATTTATCAAGTGATTAAATAAAAGAGCTTTTTGGTCTTATTTTTGAAGTCTGCAGACAGACATACCCATCCTGTTACCTTCCCGATCTTTTTGCTTGTCATCTCTTTCATCAGGATTGTCATCTCCATCATCATCTTCATCATCACTATATTGACCAAGTGCATTGACCAGCTCAACAAATATTTCATCATTGATAAATCCACATTCTGAAATTCAGCAAAATTGGGAGTGAACAAAAAAAATCACATCGTGCACATGAAGTATTTTTAATCCTCTTTACACTTGGATTATGGTAAAACCTCTAATTTATGAAAAGCAATTTTGTGTTTTTTCTACTTTGTCTCCTTGTATGAATGAAGAAGAGTTAAAAGCACTTGGCGTTCATTTTTTAAAGTGACAACTAGGAAGAAGAGAAGAAAAATTTGTAAAGTTTTCTTAAAGAAAAGAGTAGGCTTACTGACAGGACTGCTTAAGAAGTTTTATACCAGAAGTCTAATTCCATTAGGTTAGGTGGTTAAGCTAGTCGGGCAATGCATGCAAACAGACTATGAAGCTACCCTTAGCTAGAGAACAGCCAAAGATATTTTTGGTTGATAGTTTCACAGCATCTACTTCCCCCATTAAAGATTCCACTGGCAAAATGTTAAAAACAAACAAACAAAAAACACAACCTCAGATAGAAATGAAATAAAATCATGAGAAGAGTGAAGGATACAACACCGTATCTGCTTACTAGCTCAGAAAATCACAGGAAGTACAGACGGACAAAAACGTAATTTTGAAGAGAGGGAAAAACTGTACTTAGTGATGTTACTTTCCAAAAGTAACTGAGCCATGTGGGAACTGTACTGTTTATCACTATACTTTAGAACTTGAACAGAAGGCATACGTATGTAGGAAACTAATGGATTTATTCCTATGTAAACAATGGAAACAGGCAGCTACATCATCTGGATGTTTTAAACAGAATTCTCAATGTATACACACAGGCTAGTATGAATTTTCCTATCAGAAGTAGAATTACAGAAATATTTTATAATTCTGGCTCTTGTATGAAAGTGTCTCTGAATTACAGATTTCCATGGCATTTAAGTTCTCTGTGTGTGGCTATAATGAAAAAAAAAAACCTATCAGGAAAATGAAAAGCGTTCTTTCAACTTTTGAGATAGTTACAAAGTACCCCTAGCAACAGTAAGTTCTAATTTCATGATGGCAAATGAGACAGTGAAAAAAGATTAATTTTAAAGATAGACTCATTTGATGAAACGGTGAAATTAGTAACAGGATACACTTACTAGTAATTTCAACATGCTGACCTAATCAGCTTTCTGACAAGACAACCAACCATCAGCAAATTCATAAAACTATCCAAAGGCAAAAACTCATTATGTTCTTCAAGAAGTATAAAGACACCAGCTATCCAAATGCCTGATGTAAACCAACAAGATTGGTATAATATCAAATATTTTTCACTGAGTTGCAAGCTTAACTTTCACAAGCGACGAAAAATGTTTAGCCTTGTGTAAATCGTTCTGAGTGGGTATAGAGTTGGCAGATCCACTGATTCAAAGAAAAACAACACCTGTGAATATATATGCATACAGTGTACCACCAGGACAGTTTTATTCGATCTGATTTATAGAATTCATGTTTTTAAAGCAGCCAGTAATTTGTGATAACCAATGAAAGTAGTAGTACACAGTAGTAAGATGTGAGTAGTAAGTAGTAGTACACAGTGAAAGAACAGTAGTACACCATGAACTCAAGAAAAGTTTTTCTACTGAATTGCATTCGTAAATGTTGTCATAATCAGTTTTGCACGCTTCTCCTGCCACTTTCTGCAAGGTAGGGCATGCGTCAGAACATTATACTGTTGTATTTCAAAGCTCTGAACACTGAAGACCAGAAAATTCTCCATATTAAACCTAGGAATTATAAAGAAATATTTTAAGTCCTTGGGAAAAAAAAATATATATATGCATTCATTTTCTCCATACTAACACTTAAATACTCTATAGCCTTACGAAAACCAAGATTTAAACAGACTCTGTTATACACAATACTTACATAGAGAAGGAATTCTAGAAATACTGCTGCAATAGGCAAGCATCAGGCCTTAATAAACAAAACTGACAGCAACTGTTTATGTAGGAAGAAGTGATAAATATACCTAAGTGTTTGGGCTCACCTCTATCTCCATGCACTTTCCCATCATAGTTCTTTATCAGCTCTTCAATAAAGGTACCATCCTGGTCAAGCACTTCATCTCCCATATATGGAATGTTATGTAAAACAGTTTCATCCTCTACCTAGTAACAACAGATATGATCAAACAATTTTAAGTTGCATGTCCAATTGGCAGTGTCAGCATTGATGTTTTCACAATCCGCACATGTCTAGATATCACAGTTAAACTGGCTTAACCATCTGAGCACATTGAGCATATTAACCATATTCACAGATTATTAACTAAATAAACCAAACTCCCCCATCTTTAATCAACATTATTTTGTACCAATTGTGACTAGCTGAAGGTACTGACAATAACTCCTAGCATTTAGGTTAGCACTATGCTACAACAAAGCTTCTATTGAAGCAGCACAATAAGCTACCTAGCTTTTGGAAAGCTTACACTGATAAATTAATTCTCCCTTCCTTGCTTCCCACCCATGTTAATATGCGATAGAAATAACCCTTTCATTTCTTTATTAGAGATAAGGAAACATAATATAGAAACACTCTAAATTCAAGTTGTCCAAACAGTTAGCACAGAAACATGCCTTACAATTTAATGCAAATGCCACTGTCCGTTTTGTTTTGTCTGTAAAGAAGAATTTACAGACCTTGATACTCAACAGCATCTTCCAGTATTTCAGAAGAACCTTATTGTTAGGAAAATAAACACAAACTTTCCTGCTGATCATGATTCTGCAGCAGTGCAAAATACCCAGATAATGACAAAATGGAAGCAAGTAGAAACAAAAGAAAAAAGTGGAGGAACTCTGAACATACTGATAAAATTGGTTATTTAAATCACTTTGCTATGATTACTGTAGTAACCATTTCTGCAAAAGCCACTGTGCACAAAATACTGTGACAAAGATTTTTAATAAGTTAACCTTTTCAAATATGTCAGATATCTATATCTGAAAATTAACACAAAGGCTTGTATATACAACAAAGCTCATTATAAGAAAAGGCAATACTGCTAATATCACCATTACATGAGAAGACTAATTCAGGATTAAATTATTTCTATTCCATTGAAATTACCATTCTGCTATAGGTATGTTCTTCAACTGTTTTAAATAAGAATATTGATCTCTCTCAGAAAATGTTTATCGTTATATAAACACTCAAAGCTACATTTGTAAAATGCAATACAACAGAAGTAGTCACCTGTCATTAAGGCTCTCTTTAAAGCACTGTTTTAGAGATACTGAAGGCCATTAAAAACATAGATTTAGTTTGCAACTAATGATAGTTCTAGAACTAAGAGTGAAAAGTAAGTTCCTCCCTTTTCACCCATATTTCTTCCCACACCACCTTTTTAAACTTACCATAAAATTTTGTTGAAGGGGCGACCAAGAATACATTATAGGCACAGAAGCAACAGCATTGAGAGTCTTTAGTGGGATTACTTGTTTTGGAAAATCTATGTCACTGGTAACAGAGCACTGAAATCAGAGGTTGAAGTTACACTTACAATAGCAACTTCAGAAAAAAATAAAAATAAAAATCAAGGAAGTATACTCTACAACAAACAAAACAAGTGTTTACCAAAACTACCTAGATCCACCTTTGAAAAATGAATCAGACTTTCGGGGCTTAACAAGAATGAGTTTAGAAGGAAAAAAGAATTATTTCTGTTTTAGTACCTTTATTAGCAGATCACGGTGGAGGTTTTTTTTCCCCTCCACATAATAGTAAAATGGCTGTTTTAAGGTATTTAGTATTTTACTCAAACTAGTCAGCCTACAATATAAGCTATTTCAGGTATTTCAGAAGACATTTAGTACTTGTTGCTGTGATGCTGGTCTTAGACTATTTACTCAAGCCATCAGAGTGGCAGTTGAATTCCTCTGGCTTTAAAATCAATTCACTGCAGAAATCATGTATAATATATGTTAAAAAAGTATTATAATACCATCAAGACACCTGGAAAAAGACGCTCCATGTGTCTTGTTAATTCCTGCTCTGCTTCCCTGATATTGACGTCTTATCTTTATCCTATCCTCAAATCTTTGATTACGCCTATTGTTTACAAAGAACAGAAGAAAAAAGAAGATTCAATATTCAGCTCAGAACACATTCTTGTCAGCTGTGAGACTCCATTCTTTTTGGAGACTTACACAGCCTCCAAAGGCCAGACATGTCACAGAATACAGATAAGTTCTGGGTTATTCTTCAGTCTAGTCAACAGATCAGCTCTTCTCAAATATTTGAGGAACAATATGGAAAATCTCC
This sequence comes from Chrysolophus pictus, assembly GCA_037305975.1. Lineage (NCBI taxonomy): Eukaryota > Metazoa > Chordata > Aves > Galliformes > Phasianidae > Chrysolophus > Chrysolophus pictus. The sequence goes on from CM074577.1 coordinate 2,507,643, forward strand.
AAAAAAATTTACAAAAAAAGGCAGATAGGAATATACAATAGTAGGGAAAGTACAAAGAAGACTTGGAGTTAGGTAAAACTACGTTTAGAATAGCTCTCACAGCTACCTGAAATGAAAAATGGAAGTGGAGACAAGAGATTTTTCTCCTTTCCAGAAGGGAAAGATGAACAGAGCTTCACATTTCTAAAGAAATATACAAAGTAATGTAACAAACAACATACAGAGACAGCACCCAGTAGAATGACAAAAGTTAGATTTATTTTTTAATCTTTTTTCTTGGTTGGTTTTGTTTTTGTTTCAGATTTAAGATCTGTAGGCCATGAAGTTAGATTTCTGCCATGTATACAAACACTCAAAATACCATATTATGATAGCGCTTTAAAACACTGACTTGAAAGAAGGTATATTTTCTATCTACCAGTCTTCTAGCAAATTTTTAATCTTAGAGAAAAATAAAAAAGCAAAAAATAATTACTTTCAGCTTATTGTCCACCTGAGACTTCCAATTCCAAAGATAAGTTAAAATGGCTGAATGCATTTAGAACTGTGTCTCAATTCTGTTTCCCTTGTTTAGGTATGGAACTCAGCTAGACATTTATTAGCCTAACACAGAACATATTAAGGTTTGTGGTTGACACTCACTGGGCTAACCATTGGAGAAAACCTGTATCACCACAGTCTCAATCAAAACCATGAAGTTTCTCCAAATCTTTCAGGTAACAAAACCACCCAGTGTTCTATATAGTTCAAGCATTAGAGTTCTTCTCTAAGACATAATTCATAAGACAGACTGCATTTTAATACAGTTGTTAGTGTGCTCCATCAATTCATGTAGGGTGTTAACATAAAATAGTGAGCCAGGCTATAAAAAAATTTAAAAAGACGAATGGTGACATGATCTTTTACTATCAAAAATGTACACATCTGTTTTCAAGAATTTCTGATTTTACACTGCCATATAACAGATGTGCAGCTAGACATGAGTAATTGCACATTCAAGCATGTTTAGAAGAAAATAGTGAAGGACACAAATGCACATTCCTGATACACACAACACCAGCTTCCCTCCAAAAAGTTATGAAAGCATAAGTCTGACCAATTTCCTTCCATAGAAAAGATGTTGTGGTTTCATCTGATTTTTTTTTTAACCTGTTCACAGTAAAATCTTCATTCTCATCCTACTGAAAAAGAACTAGCTTTACAGATTATTACACATGACGCACCCTCAAACTGTCTTAATTTGAAGAAGTGCAACTAACATAAGATAAATTGAACCTCCACTTAAAACTGGAAGTTGGAGAGGAGCTACCAACTTGCCAATCTGAACACCCAAGCAGGCTGTCATCAGAATTGGCTTCTTACAGAACATACATGTTTAAATGACTTTACTTAATGTAAAGTAGAGTTATTCAAATAGCTGCATTGACAGCTTCCATGTGCTTTAACTCAATAAGAACCAAAGTATATCTACTCATTTGTACCACTGGAGATCAGCTCCATCAAGGACCAAGATTAGACTGCCAATATCACAGAGACGAAAAGATTAATGGATGTTGAAGTACAATCCAAATAAGTTTCAGACTCACGTGTTGCTCAAAGCTATGCAACCTGCTACTTATTTATTGCTTTCCAGACAGAAGTCACCTAAAGGACATAAATTATTCCTTTACTTATAAGAAAAAAAAAATTGGCTGAGAAGTCATGTAAAACTAGAAAAGAAAGAACAGCCAACTTTCCAGTTAATCAAACAAAAACATGCTAACAACCTTGTAAGTGGAATTACCACAACACATGTTAACCAACCTCCCTGGTCCCGCGCAAAGAGCTCACAGAAGTCATGATGTGTACAGGCTGTATCCGACGCTGCTTCCATTCTTGGTTTAAGATCTCAGTTCTTTCCAGTATCTTCTGACGATTAGAATTAAACATACTCTAAAAATTAATCACAATTGTGAACGTTATAAATAAGCTGAAGACTCACCTGCTAAAATCTTTAGGAATCACAACATTCACTAAAAACACAAATAGATTTTAAAAAATTCTCAACATTGAACTCTTCCAATTTTGTTTAAATGTCAGTCAGGCTCAATAGATTTCATTATCACTTTCTTGGACTGAAAAGAAGTTCTGTTTAGAGATCTAAAGGTTTAGCACCGAGTTAAATTCTAAATGGAATTAGAAAAGAGTATGTGGCTAAACAAATTGCCATACTTTCTTTCTTCAGTCTCTTCTGATACTTAGCATGCTTGATTCAACCACATACAAATGTAACACACCTGCTTATAAGATTAGAGTTAAGACAAGTTTTCAGTATGTTAACAAAAAAATTCACGAAATTGTTATTGCAGGTGCTAAATGCAGGACAACTTTAAGAGTCACTCAATACTTAAGAAAATTGATTCTGGTAACAGTTATTAAACAAGAGAATCAAAACATCCTATACCTTTACTTCATCTGCACGTCGGAATCTCTTGAGCTGCCTCAGTCTCATATATTCTGATTTTACACGTTTTCGCCAACAAATTGGTCCTTTCTCAGATTTTTTTCCTGTTTGTCCCATGATTAACCTGTAAGAAAGAGTGTCATATTAGTACTACCAAACCACTCTGCTTACAAAGGAAGTAAGAGTGATGGAAAGGGCAGGACAGAGATAATTCTTCAACATCTATTATATCTTTTTTTTTTTTTGCCCAACCAGACACTTCAAATACCATCCCAACGCAAACAACAACCCCCTCAATGATAGACACTGAAAAAAGTAATTTTAGTTACAAATCAACAGGCCATTCAGCATTTGGTTTAAGCACTACTAACTGCTACTTACTGTTTTCTTAAAGAAAATTAAACTGCCACATAAGGCCTATCCATCAAAAACACATCTATATGGAAACCACGTACAGTTATATTAGCAACAACAAAAATAACCAGAATTCCCATCATTCTCTCACATACCTGAAACAGTCTCAGAAAATCCCAAAACTATGGTCTAAAACCCAAGAGAAAAAACAAATCTAGCATAACAGTTTCTCAGTAACAAACATAATTGTTAAATGATATAATAAACTGGGAAGGAAAATAATACTTTGTAGTTGACAAGATGACATACACACTGCACACTCTGGCCACTCCTCTGAAAACAATGAAACTTACAAGGACATTCTTCTTGTGGTAGTTTCAAGATGCTGTCTGGGGTACAACATGGATAACTAACTTGATTGGAAGGTAGCAAATAAATGACAGAAAATAAAAAAAATACTGCTTATGTTAAGTTGCCTATGAAAAAGTTCTTCTAGATAAAGTAATAATGTCAATCTACAAAGATAAGTGGGATACAAACAGTGCGTTAAGACAAATAAGGGTTAAAAAAGCCTAGAAATGTCCTTTTAAATGCTAAGTCCATAGTAAGACAAAGCATTTGAGTGAAAAGGAAGCGTACACACACAGAAGTTATACAAAAATTACTTGCAATGTAATGCAATGAGTTAAAGATCCAAGCTTGTATAATACTGATCTTGACAAACCATGAGAAAACTTTTTTCAATATTGGCTTTTAGAAGTCTTTCAAAAGAAGTGTCAACAGTTTATGGGCCAGCTCGGCTCCGTTCTGTGACTGGCCCCTACCAGCCCATAAATCCATGACAGCAAGTGAACCACATTTGTACACTTTTGGGCAGCTGAACATCTCCAAGGTAGAACTACAGTGTTTCAACACGTAAGAAATAATTGACTGTTGGTTTGTTTTCTTTGTTTGTTGGGTTTTTTTGTTTGTTTCTTTTTGTCCTCAATCTCAGGAGAATATAAAAAAAATGGGGAGGGCAGGCTGTAAGAAAAAGGCATTTTTCAGAACAGAGTTAATTCCCATGGTGCAGCTGGTCTGACACCTTTATATTAGGACTATAGGAATGGTCAGTGGCATTTTATTAACACCAACTAAAAGGTTTGTCAAAAAAAAAAAAAACAACAACATGCATTTAAGAAACTAAGCTTCAGGAACTGGGATGAGTTGCATAGAGAAGCATAGCATATGCAGGATCATGAGTAGGAAATGAAAAAAATAGAGAGATGAATTCTTACAGAAGGAAACCTATCTTAAGACAGTATAACGTTAAACATTTTCCATATAACAAACTAAAAAATGATATTAGATTGTTTTTGTGTAATGATCTGATTCAGACAGCCCCTAGGCCATCTCTTCCTTCTGTCTGATTATCCTTTTTGGATTCTGCTAGCTATTTCTATTGTTTCAAATCTTTCTTATTTCTTCATCTTCTTTGCACAGAGAGTCTACAGAAATCATTTAACAGTTTAAGTCCTGAAAATTTTATCTAGAAGAAAACTGTGCAGTCTACTCAGTTATTATTTATGGGCAATTTATATCACTTCCAAAACAAATACGAGAAAGGAAGCATAACTCCAAAACAGCAATACCGTCTCTAGAGAAAGCCCACCCCCTGAAGTAATCTTGCTTGATCTTATTTGGCCTCATTCTAAGGAGGAAAACCCTGCCAGAACTTCACATGCCCTCCACAAAACAGGGAAGGTTGAGAAATGCAGCAGGTCACCCCCAAGAAATCCTAGCTTCTATCTGGCCAATCTAGGACAGACAAATTATCTCATTCCAGACTAGACAATCATCCTCACGACATGAAAAGCAAGGGATGCATGTGTCCCACCTAAATGCAAAGTCTTAAGTCCTTGGGTCCAATACTGACCATAACCCAGCCAGCCCTTCCAAGAGGGCAATGCTACAGAACTCAAGCAGCCACATACTGCCTCCTCCACACAGTTCAAGTGTTCCCACACCCTTCTTTCCAGCTCCACTGCCATCTCATCCATTCCATTTCTTGTAATATTACAAACATCTCAATGCCAGAGGTATAATGATTGTACAGTATAACTAAGTGTGTGGATAGGATTAGCCATTAGAGATTCATACTAATGAGAAGAAGGATGTTATCCGAAGCAGAGCACCATCAAACCAAAAAAATGCATTGCTGTTTTTTTTCCATTCATGCTTGCATAGCTAGAAATGAAAGGCAACAAGAAACTAATGTGCTAGAATACACATGCTTGTGTTTTAAATAAACTCTGTTAAGTGTTTCATAATTAATGTGCAAGATCCATAGGCTTTACAGAAAGTTTTTTAAAAATTGCATTAGTTTAAGTCAGACAACTACTAAGTGTCAGCAGCTACAGTGTTTACAACATACCTGGAATTCGCAACAAGAGACAAAGTATAGAAAAAATACTTCCATATTGTTACTGTTTTGCCCACAGAAAAGTCTTATTTAAAACAGCATCCTATTTTTCTTCAGTCACTTTGATAATATCCATCAGCGCAAGACAAGAACATAAACAATTCTATAGATTAGGCAGCCTATTCATGCAGTCATATTACTGCCAAGAACTATACTTAAGTTCCTCTGGCTACCCTGTCAAATTTCTGAAAAAATAAAAATTTCCAAATTGGAAAGAATGGGGAATAAATGCAAGGGTCTGCACTTTTAAAAGGCTGTTATTAATTCTACAATTGGGCTTTATATTATACTATATTTCAAAAATGTAACAAATCACATCATCTTCTGACTGCTCAGGAATTGAGATACTTAAGAATCAAACATACAGTGCATAGCACAGCTTCTCATGTCTTTGCAGTGAGTTAATCTAAACTGAAAAAATTATTCATCTACTTTAAACCTAGAGTGATAAAATACTGCACTTCAGGTCACTCTTAACCAACAGCTTCAATGCTGAAAATATGAGGGGAAAAAGAATAGAAAATGCAACAGAGAAAGGGTATGTTTAACCTGATGCAAACCAATGAACAATCAAGTAATACTTTTCTGGGGCCTGAAGTAATGAAAGAATAAAATAATTCTGTCTGGGGATCAGAGGAGTTTAAGAACCTCGCACAAAGCCAGTTGTGCATGCATCCACATGTGCTTTTAAGCACCTCAAGTTTTAGGGGGACTCACAGAACTGCACAGCCCAACTCAGAAAACTGCATCACACTTCTAGATCTTTTCTACCTCACTGATAACATGAATACTGCGACATACTTCCATTAAGTTCTCTTGACCACATGCACTAGTAAGCTCAAAGCATATATCTGAGCTGGCTTCATTTACAAGTTTATGGCATCCAAGTGATGGTTCATTTAGATTCAATACTACACAATGAAGATATTCACCCAAGTTATTTCCTCAGCAGCAGTTTACAATCAGCCCACCTTTTCCAACAGTGCCTGCTGAGTTGTAGCCAAACTTTGTGATGGCACGCATGGTAAGCTGGATGAAATTGACCAAAAATAAGTGAAAACCTCACTTTTACAATTGTGTTTTTGTTTTTTTAATTCCCTAAAACAATCTGTTTGATGATGGGGCCCCGGGCAGAAAATAGACTATCTATCTTTAAGGTCTCTTCCAACTCTAGCCATACTATGACACTACCCACAATGGTAATGTAAGCAATTTGTGCATGACTATAAATCAGAAAGGAATTGTTAGGAACTCTGATTAACATTGGGAAAAAGAATCGTGGACACAGTTATACCATAAAGAAGCGCTGCTTTCACATGCTGGTTTGCTCTGGAATAGCAGACTAGCTCTTTAACTGTGAACTGTTAGCAGATCCAGACAGCATTTATGTCCCTCAGTCTAAGCATACTTCATGTGCTTTTCCTCAAATTAAGACAAAAATGAAACAAAGCTGTTCAGGCAGCATAGTTGACGACAATTTTCACATTCAGCTCAAAAAGCAGAATTTTAGCAACAGGAGAGAAAAAGAGATTGAGAGGACCTCTTCATAACCTCAGAAAAAAAAAAAAAAAAGCCCACCCTACTAGAAAATTAACAAAAAACCTAAATGTGAAGTACCAAAATCAACATATTCAGAGTACAACTAAATGTCTATCTTCCAGAGCATTCAACTTCCAAAAATCATCTGATAAAAAAAACTACAAATCATTTTCCAATTGCAAAATTTAATACAGCAATAAATAACAACATTTAAGTACTGCTAAATGATTGCTTAACTTAACTACCACTGTGCGCTTATCAACTATGTTAACCAAACTTTATTACTTGAAACTCCTGGAAATGTACTCCTTAGTATTTTATTTCACACACCCTAAACGAAGAACAACCAAATACTTTCTAACGAATCTATTCTAAAGGTAAGCAGTTTCCAGTAGATTCTTATTACAATTCTCAAGCACGTGAAAATAAACCATCAGTAAAACACACACATAATGCCAGACTTCAAAAAAAATTGTATCAAATGTAATTATAAATTACTATTATAATCTGCAGGGCAAGTATGTGTCTCCATTTATTCCAATATTTCATTAATGGTGTGCAGATTGGTGAAAAAACTATGGTCACAAAACAGTTTTACTCTTGGGCAAAGCAAGAAAATGTGTTGGTTGCTAACATTTCAGAGTTACTAACATGTTAAGTTAAGCAAGAGAAGAGGGTGAGGGGACAAAACACTCCTAGCAGATGAACAGCTTTTGCACCTGTGCTATGAACAGAACTTCTGCAATCGCTTATTGCTCTACTTTCTAGGTTTTCTGCAGAGAAAAATAAATATATCTTTCAAATTTATCTAGGCAAACTTGTGCACTTATTTCCATATAAAGAAAAATACTCTCAAAGCTACTGCCACCTTTTGCACTTCAGACGCTAACCCACACCAACAGAAATCTCTTATGCAAGTACAACAGAAAAACTAGCACAGTTTATTAACAGTATCCAAATACAGCATGTTCACTCTTCATAGAATTAGTCACAATAGCTGACTATTAATAATAATAGCTGAGAATACACTGCAGCGTTTTTTTTTCTATATTATAGAAACACAGAATTTTAAGTGTACAGTGCAGCTCAACTTTTAAAAATCTTACCCAAGAAATACATGTCTATGCTTTGAAACATACTTCATGCTATTTTCTGTGCTGAAGTTCTGCATCACTGAGAATACTTCATTTAAGACATATCTAACATTATCTGTTATTTTAAAGTTAAACCATCTTCAGACATTGTTTGGCATCAGTTTTGCCTAGAAAAACATATATCCTCTGTATCAGAGGCTTTACATCACTCATCTCCACCTCTGCTCAACCTCCTCTCTTGTGAGAGCTTAAGTACTTACGATTCTATTAATCAAACTAGGTCAGGAAAAAAAAATCTGTCTGAACATCCCATAAACAAATTTCATTTTTAAACAGAAATTTTCAACAAAATCAATTCTGCAAACAGGCTTGTTCAGCAGCCACAGAAATACTTGAATCAACAAAAAGGGAAGAGAGCAAGACTGAAGCAGAAACGAGAGGCAAAGAACTGAAACTGGACAGGGCAGAAGCTCAGACCAGCCCCACTTTCAACAGTGATGTCCATTGACATACATCATCTCTCTGTCACATAGATGTACCAGTACATTAAAATTATTCTTACCAGCTAGAAACAATAAACATTTATGAAGCCATCCATGCCAGCTGCGCCATTCTTCGGTCAAACAAATGCCAGCAGAATGATAAGGCTTAACCTCTTAGATATCATGAAAAAGAGTGCAGTAAAGAAGTAGATTAATCCATGAATCTAGGCTGTGCACCCAACTCTCACCAGCTCACTTGTTCTTCCCCATTCTTTGGAACGTCAGAGGCTGGTGAGGGATGTGGGGTAGTAACATTCATGACCAATTCTAACAGGATTCCACATTCTGCAAGAATGTACTCAATTACTCAAGAGATGAAAACTGTTAAACAAGCTATCACCAACAGGAAAAAAAAATAATTAAGTTTAATAAACTTAATGTAAGGACAAGAACAATCAACAGTTTCAGATATACCAGCGCCATAACCTTAATCTGAGAAGGAAATGTCTGCCTGTATGGAAGTATCCAATTCTCAGAATGTTTACTCTCTCTCCCTTTATGCCAAAATACCCCAGCTTACAAGAATTAATAGCCTGTGTTTCAGTTGCAATGTGGGTAGCAAAACATTTTAGTATCAGCCCTAACGCAAGACAGACCAATGACAGTCACAGACAGATTTCCAGGTAGTACAGCATCACCAAAACTAGAAGTCTGCATCTACAAATAGGCATAAATTTATTATGACCGTTCTCATTGCAATTAAGTTACTTGCAATTAGTACTTGCAACACTGAAGTTTAAGCAGCGAAATCTCTTTAAAAATCAGCAGTCTGCCATCATAGTATTATGTTTTGATGTAACAATAGCTTGAAAGTCATCGGATTTGAGGCCAGTGCCCTCCCTCCTCCCTGACATATGCACAATCAAATTATGATCAAATTATGTTTTAACAGTTGCCTAACATGACTTAACTTTGAAAAGTATTTCAACTTAACCTAAGCTAAGCACACTTACTTACCTATTTGCTTTTAGAAGATGATGACAAATACATCCTAATGTATTTCTTGGCTAGGACTGGAAGAGGAATAGAACCTTAAAACAGCATATACCTTTTCATCATCTGTGTAAATACTTTAGCCTTTCAGACAGATTTTACATGGCAAATATGGTAAACTTGATATAGCTGTCACCGACTCATTCTCAAATCACTCAAGAAAGGTAGTGGTCATAATTAGGTAATAAAGAAGGAAGAACTTACCCTTACCAAGGATAAGGGCTCACTGAAAAACTCCCAAAGGAGGCCAGCTCCAAGAAGAGATGCTTTTCCTTTGACTGTCAGCACTTTAAGTGAGGTTAAGGAGTGGACCCTGGGTCTTATAGTTCAGTCCTGCCTCACACAAAGAAATATATATATGCATATATATATGTGTGTGTATGTATGTATGTATGTATGCATGCATGCATATTTTTTTCCAAATCAACATTAATTTTTTTTTTTTTTTTTAAGAGCTGATAGAACCATCATCTTGAAGTCTTAGATTTGTACTAGTAATAGGAAGTGAAAAATTATTTAAGAAAACCACATACAGGAATGCAACCTCCTAAACAGAATCTTTCAAATGTATAATGCTTTTGCCTTTTCTGAACCTTATCAAAACTGGAAGAGTCATTTTGAGAATTTCAACAAATGCATAAAAGATTCAGTTCCATGAGCCATGTGCTTTCTTACACAAATCAGAGCTAAAGCCAGATGATCACAGATGTTAAGTAGTATTCCAGCCTTACTATTGAGACATGCTCATATATGCTAAATGGAAGTACAAGAGGCAACAAGCAAGTCTCAGCAAGGATTTCACTTCAATACAGAGATAAAACTATTCACTTTGAGTACAGTCCAGCAGAGCAACACACTTTACAGAGAGATTCTGGAATCTCCATTCTTGAAAACATCTAAAAAGTGGTGTGAAAAAGACACTGAATAGCCTGATGCAATTTCAGAGTTGGCCTTGTCTGAGGGGGAGATAGGATCAGATAATCTCCTTATTTCCCTGCCAATCTAAAATATTATGTAATACAATTCTATGCTGGGCCTGCCATCTCAAAACCAAGGATCACACTGCTTTTACAGCTGATGCTATAGAGCTTGATTGCCTTTTAAATTCTGATCTAGCATTCCAGAAGATGAAAACAATCATCACTACTCTCTAAAATTCTTGATATTTCAATCAACTACAAGTATAATTTGGAAAACACAAGTACTATAAAGGGAACAATAATTTCTAAATTAAAATGCTTAAGAGCTTAATCAAACTGAACTCTACTTCAGTGTACAATCACTGGTTGTTCTAATTAGCATAGACACCCCTTACGTTATAGTCTCCTTTAAGAACTCCACAACTAGCTATTTCACACACTTCTTCCCACTACAATCCTTGTGCTTGTATAATTGAAGGAGGCCTTCTCCACTTAACAGTACAACCTTCAGTTTCTCCTCTTGAAAATATTAATAAAAAAGGACAAACTAGAAAAGCACTTCACTAATTAAGAATGTAGTCTAACGATGATACTAAATATTCTCCATAAACTTACCAAGATTAAAATAAAGAACTTACGATGCAGCGCTCCTCTCAAAGCTAAGCTAAAGACCGCTTTTCCTTAAATTAGTATATAGCAAAGCAGTAACTTTGTAAGTTCTTCAAGGAACAATTGTTCACTATCTGAATTAATGTATCCAGACAACAGGCTCTCACTTGTTACCATCTCAGTAGCCCCTTGGGGTTGACAGATCCCAATTGATACTTCAGAATATTCAAGATACTTCACATTTTTTTCTATGTTCTTTAAGCAAGTATTTTAAGTCCTAACCATATTTTTCTTCACCACTTCAAAAATTTTCCACCCCCTTATAATTACCTATAAGGAATTACTCATCCAGGAGCTTATTCTCACCTTGTCAGCAACTGATTTTTCTACTTTTACTTCCAGAATCCTTCCGGTCCTATTGTATTCAGCCTTAAGCTAGAGTAACCAGCTTCTTTCTGCTGCATCTATCAACCCTTATATCTTTAGAAACATTCCGTAGTTTTGAGAACACAGCTGCAACAGTTTTTCAAAAATCATCAGTTTTACATTTAATTTCAAGTATTAAAGTTAACTACTCTTCCTTGTTAAACCAGTCCCTCGCTTTTTCAGATTTCACTGTTAGAAACAACCCTCTGCACCTCATCCTTCTTTCAAAATATGCTTAAAAATAAATAAATCACCACATTGTGAAAGATTTGCTCTTTTGGCAACCATCACATGCTATCTTGACCCAGATAATTATCATATAGAAAAAAAATTGCACACCTTTTTTCTTACAATTACATGAACAGCTATCATTGAGCTAAGAGTTTCATAACATACTTAATCCAATCCAATGACATTCTCCTGTAAGAAATGACTGCCCACTGTTCACTCATTTCTTCATGCTGTTAAATTTTGTGTCCTAGTCCATACATCTCATAACCATATGCTGAACTAAATAAATAACATTAAGAACCTAATTTATTTACAGTATCTTCAAACTAAAATTAGTTGGAATGTTTATTAATTAGCAGTAGCGTAGGCAAGACCTTGTAAATGAGCTCATCATGAATGTGATCATTTTCTTTGAATGGCTGATTTTAGCCCTCCAATGGCTGACAGCATCATTCTGTATATACTTTTTACAGTCATTCCTGACACAAATAGCAAACAAATCAAATGTGAGATCGCTTAGACATAACTAAGTAATTTATGCTTTCTGCAATGGATTCAAAGATCAGCAAATGCCCCAGCATTATGAAACATTACAGAATGAATTCACATTTTATGGAAAAATCAAACAAAAAAAGTCATGAAAAACATGCAAACTTATCAAACATAGTAGTATATCCCTAATCACATAATGCCACTGCCATTAGCTGCAACTCAGAAGACTCACTGACATACTTGCTCTCTGTTCCAGCTCTGTAACTTAATTACACACAGTGCTTTACACTGCACCCCTAGATCTTGCTGGGATCCAGTGTCCAGATTTGGAAGCAATCCCTGTTTTCCATCCACATGCTTGCTTGGAGCACATCTATCTTTAATTAATCTTCCTTTCTAACCTGTTTTTAACACATAGATGGATCTCTTCAAACACTGTTTCTCACTGACCAAACATTATCCCAGATAAAAGCTGTATGTAGAAGCAGAGGCATGGACTTTTAGGTATCACCCTGACATCCTGCCAGCACTGCTAGCTACAATAAGAAACACCTGCCACTTGTAACCGTATCTGTGCTATCATTTCTTTCCTGATGGCACCAGCATTTTTGCAGCGGAGGGAGAGAGTCAGTCCTCTGTGCTGAAGAAAAGTGAGGCATCCACACCCACTGTCACCACCTAACCACACTGTGAAACTATGGCCTTGTAGATCCAATTCCCCACTCCCCAAAGTGCTAAACAACTACGACTGCAGATAATCCTCTGACTGTACTCAAATCATACTGAAACTCGTATCATTTATAACACTCACCTCACAGAGTAAATCAAGACAGGAAGGAAACAAGACAATGCTAGCAATCACATTTTCTTCAATCATTTTCTCCACCTTTTTTTTTTTTTTTTTTTTTTTTTTTAAGTTTGTTAATTTGGCTCCCACAATATTTTATTTTTTCTTCTCTCCTCTAATAGTTCATTCGCAAAGTTCAAAGCCATATTGCTTGAATATTCTTTTCAGGAGTCTCTACCATCACTGTAAGCTGACCAGGAAGAGATACACATCTCTCCTCTCTCTCTCACAGAATGAGAAAACTTACTTCAGTTTGGGCAACATCAGCAACACACGACGTAACAGGTAATCCAACTATTTATTTCTTTATTTGGATCTTTACATGAATAATGCTTTTAAATAGTCTCATTCTTGCCTACAAATCTCTGGATCAAAAAACATTTTAAACATTTTTAAACTCCAAACAGCAGGACAGCAAAAAGTTTTGGGCCTGATTTTGACAATGTTTTTTACAAGTCACCATTAAAACATCCACGCCTCTTGCACGAGACCAAGTTTGGCTATTTGTCAGAATATAGTAAAGTTTAAGACAAACTTTTAGTTCTACAAATGCACTCCACCACATTCCTCCACTCACACTCATCCATAGACTCTGTTGTCTACACCTCCATCTCTTATAACGTAAATCTTTTTGATATCCTGGATAAACCTGGCAGAAGAAATAGTACTTGCACCACTTAAGGCATGTCTACACAGGCAAAATAATTTAGGGCATGAAATGCAGTGACTATTCCACTCTAACTTGTTTTGTTGGCCCACCTTTTTTTGTTAGTCTAAAGACTCTAAAATATCTAGGAGTTCTTCAGTTCAATCCACACACACAAACAATATTCCCTACTGAAAAATCCCTGCCACACAACAGGTAAGTGGTCCAACAGCTACGACATACTTCTTTTTCTGCATAAGCAAAGAGCTGAAAATTTCAAAATGATTGTTACATTTCCATGTATGCAGTAAGTTCAAACAGAATTTACAGTAGGGAAGTATGTAAATGCTGTAGCTGAATTTGTATTTAGCACATTTAGTAAATTGTCTAAAAAAGTCTCTAAACAAGCTTCAAGCAATGAAAGCAAGCGGGTCATTTAATCACATCTTGTTTTGAAATCCTCAAAATAACTGGGTATAGCATACAGCATCCCCATAAAGAACATATATGATGATTAATCCAAGAGAAGTTTACATTAAGTTTTGTTAAAATTTACCACCCACTGCCTCACTTGCTAACATCCACTGTTTGGCCTCCATAAATGTTCAGCAAGTGTCTATGAACGTCAGTGGGTGCAATCTTTCTGCATGGAGGAATTCAATCACACACTTTTGCTTCAAGCACATTTCCATGTCAGGTGCCATTTTGTCAGACTGCCCCTCTGCTGTCATCTGTCACACAGCAACAAAATGTAATGGAATACTGGCAGGAAGGTTCAGCTTCTACTGCCATACTTCTACTATCACCAACATCTGCCTTGGACATTGTGAGCCAACACAGTAAAATAGGAGATATTACTAGCAGAGCTTCCCTTGTATATATATAAATATCTATGCATGTATACATTTATATATAATTATTATTTTTTTTTTTTTTTTACTATTAAGACCTGAGTTTTCTTCCTTTCAACTATTCTATCTCTTTAAATTACGTTTGATGGCTTTTAGATTTAAACTGAACGCATAGGCTGTGAAAAGCTGAATGCATGGTAGAAGAAACCAACTGTATAAAAGGCTGAATGAGAGGAAAAAAATGAATGCAACATAAAATGACAAACACAGCAGAGCTGGCTCTAGATTAATGAAGTGTAAATCAATCAGACACTCCGGTGAAGATTTTTTTTTTCCCTGTAAATTTACAACACATCCTAGAAAGCCCAAGACATGGACTGCTATGTTTGCATACAAGATTTAAGCAGGTACCATATACATAAAAACAAAACAATTCTGAAATACTCCTTTCAGTTGCACACTAAAGAAGTTTTAGTTGCATACAGAATTATGACAGTGTATTCTGTTGGCTTTATCTCATTTGTTAATATAAATTTATATATCCAAATCAGAAGTTTTAGAAATACTATGCCACATTTTCAAGCAATTCCCAGTATTGCACTGATCCACTCATATCATTACACTGTTACTTTTATCCACATTTAGGACACACATAGCATACAACTAGATTTCCAGATGGTCATCTCACCTTATAAGTACTATTGATTTTACCATTAAATGGAGCAGAGTAAACATTGTAAATCCTTCCAAGAAGAAAGTGTTCTTCACCCATTGAGCCGAGAGGTACATCACTGCAACACTCCATCCGCACATTTAAGCCAGGTAGCCAAAATAAGGGTCTAACATACAATCTAATTGTTTTGGGGCTTTTTTTTTTTTTTTTCATATTTTCATGGGCACAGAAAGAATATAAAGATGTGTTTTAGACATCTCCCGTTGTTTTTTTTTTTTTTTTAAGTGCTAATAAATTTAAAAGCCTAAATAATAAGCTATATATTCAAACATTCCTTTGTTTTTCACTTTTTAAAAAACTAAGTTTAGAATGTAAGATTATCATTTGCTGAATGATAGTCTGATAGTACTGAATTTTCACTCCTACTTTTTAGAATTGCCTCTACCTAAGTTTACTTAATTCAAGCTATCTACTGCAAATTTGGAAGTAGCTTTTTTACGTTCATTGAAGACCCAGAACAAGTCCGCAGTTAACAGAAATCTAGATGTACAGATAAAACAAGCCTGTATCAAACAAATTGTCTGCTATTGTCAGCTACAGAAAATTGCATTCACATTTTTAGAAAATGTCACTGCTTTTTGTTTGGGCCTCATCAGAACCTACTTCCTCCTCCAACAAATCTCACTCTTTAGTTCTACCTCACACATTGTAATAAATCTCAAAGTCTTTAGCTGATATCTGTCAGAACATGTCAAATACCCAACACTTTTTTGTTTTCCTTTTAATCTTTAACTCAACAAAAAGTCATGGCATATACTTCAAAAACAAATCAAAGTAATCAGCTAAACTGAAGGAACATCTCCAATGCTCCCCCAAAAGGTCTCTCCCTTTTTTGCATCAATTTCATATGAGGATTTTCTGTCTCACCTTCCTTTCCCCAGACATACAGGCTTAACTGAAATTATCACCTGAACTATGACACCACTGAGTAAGTCATCCTCCTAAAGACTGAATTTAGCCATACCAGTATGTTTGCACAAGTCACACACATAGATGCTAAATGTACCTACATAAATACATTTGGAGACACAGACAACATAGCTGCTGTCTTCAGATGCCATGACAGTGAGTTTGGCAGCAGTCTCCACCTTCATTCTATGATCCAACTCCAAGGGTGGCTGCAATAGTATTGTTAAAAATTAAAATTAAAAATAATCCTCTCATTACTACCTGACAGCTTTTCTTAAGGGCAGTCTTAGTTTTTCTCAAGTAAGCAAACATCACACAAAATTATTAAGAATTATACTCACAGTACGTTCATTTTCTCAATTTTTTTTTTTTTCCCCCCAAACTCTGGTCAGCTGAATTTTCCTTGGACACATAATTCTGTAAAGATCTACTTGTTTCAGGAAACTTTTGCATTTTTCTTGTTTAGCAAAAACAAAAACTCTTGATCCTGAGATTCTCAGCATCTTTGCTGAGGAAAATGTTGTTCCACCTAAAATTTCAGATGCTTCAAGTCGGCTAGAGTGAATCATAGCTAACTGGAGGACAGAACGTGCAGACTATAGCCATCACTAGAGTTTTCTACAATACTTTTGCTCAAGCACAACATAGAGCAAGCATTTGTTAAATTTGCTTTCCGTCAGTATTACAGCAACTTCCCCTGTTTCATCAAATGAAGATAACGCCGCCTTTTAAAATTGTTCTTCAGCTTCAACAAATAGATGTGAAATCAATAAAATGCACATATGATGTATTCAGCTAAAGCAGCGGAAGTTCTTGTGAACGAATGTTGACAAGGAGAGGTTTATGTTTGTTTTTTTAAACTAATTTCCAGGGGACGTTTGAAATGCACCAGCCTCTCTGTGAGCACTGTTGGAGCGCACTACATGCAGCTTATTCTGACATGTGTTACTTCACAGAAAGCAGCAGTTAGTTTTCACTCTCCATATATTCAATTAGTACACTCACTAACATACTACAAGAATTCCCTGCTTGCTAAGCTAAAGTTTCTTTGCAGATAAGGCAAAGTACATTCACATTTCACCTATGAATGTCACACTATCACAGAACAAACAGAAATCCATTAGAAGGCATATTTTCAACCAAGCCACCCATCATACGTGGGTTGAAAATTCCAGGTAGAAAGGAAAAAAAAACACCACATGGAAAGCAAAAAAGTTTGAATTTCAAGTCTCCAGCCTAAGCTTATAGACTACTGCTTCACCTGATTTTAAACTGAGCAAAGATATTTCATGGGTTTTTTTGACAATAAGGATTTTCAGTGTCTGTCACTTTCAGAGTAACATTACATACTTTAAAATGCCTAAAAAATTTTTTTCCATTTTTTCTCCTGAATTACAACCTTGAATTCTTACGAAGTTCCAGAAGACAGTAGCTGTTGACATCTCATAAGCATTTTACTGTCGCAGAGTTCTCAAAAAAGAGGAAAGAAAAAAAAAAAGGGTACTTTCCCTCTATTTTTTTTTTATGAATACTCTGTAACAAGAAACGACATTTTGAAGGAATAAACGTAAAGCACACAAGTGATAAAGCACCAGCTCTCAAAGTTAAAAAAGCATTCGACGCATTGCATAAAACTTTTGAATGATATCTCCTAAAGTACTGGAAGTATTTTCTGAAATACACTGTCAATCTTATTTATATTACAACGATCTAGTCTAAAGCAAGAGTAGCTATCATACACTGTGGACAAGTAATACTCACCCTTCTGAAGATGCATTATTGTTATCACAAATAAACATTCCCCGGACTCTCAATTTGATACAGACACTGGGGACAAACAAAGAATGACCTTTTAATTTTTACAAATCACAAAGAACCTGAATGTGCCAACCCCTAAAAAAAAAAAAAAAAAAAAGGAAAAAAAGGGGGAAAAAATGGGGAGGTGGGGGGAAGGAGGAAAAGAGAAAAAGAAAGGACTTATATATGAGAAAATCTCAATTTAGAAGTTAATCTTGTACTAAAAATATCGGTAAAGTCTTTCGTTGAAACACAGAACAGTTGGATCTGCAGTTGCTAGACTTGAAGACAAACCTACCCTGCAACAAATGAACGGACTTGCTCAAATCGCTACATGCTTTTACTTAAGAGACAAAGAATCCGAACTTCCAGCTCTTTAACTTCCAGTTAAAAAACAAACAAACACACACGTCCCTAGTTCCAATGAAACATCGTGTGCCATAACTTCGAAAAAGTATCTGGAGCCAGGTATACATTCGTTATACCGTTCTGACTGCGTTATGCTGAGACTGCTTTTTTTTTTTTTTTGCCCATTCTTGGATGATCACACTTGTTAACACCGGACACACGCACGCTGTGCTACAGCACACGGATTTCATCACCTCTGTCCCATCGCACACACGCCTGTTGCTTCAGCACAGCTCCTTCCCTTTTCACATCGCAGACATCGCCCTACACACCCGCGCTCGGCGACACGAGGTCTCCAACTCAGCAGTTCCAGCTCTCTCCGAACTCAAGAGCGCCTTTCCCGACGAGGAAGCCGGCCGGACAGGTTGAGCCCCTCTCCCTTCTCGCTCTCCCGCTCCCGCCGCACGCGAAAGCAGCCCGGCACAGGAGCGTTCCGTCGCGGGCTGACCGGCGGGACGGCAACGTGCGAGTGGGAGCGCTGCGCTTCCGGGACACGGCGGGCACGCGGGGCTGCCGCCGCGCAAGGAGAACTTCTGCACCCCGCTTCTCTCTCAGGGGGCGAGGCGGACGAGACGGACTTCTCCTCGCCTTTCGGACCTCACCTACCGGCCGGCTCTTTCTCCCGCACGGCGCCAATCGCACCCCCACCCCCCCGCCCCCACCCCCCCCGCACCGCCCAAGGCTCCGCTCAGTCGAGCGCGGCGCGGCCGGGATGGACAGAGCCAACTCAGACAAAAGGCACCGCCGGCCCCGCGCCGCTCCCTCGGCCGCAGAGCCGGCCCCGAGCTCCCCGCCGCCCCATCGGCGCTGCCGCTCGGGACCGAGGCGGTCGCGCCCTCCCTGCCTGCCTGCCCCCCCGCCCGCCCATGACAAAGGGAGGCGGTTATAAATAACTGCTCCCGGCCCGCCGCCCGCACGGTGGTTGCGCTCGACGGCCGCGGTGCCGCCGCTCCGCTCACCCGTCCCCTCGCTCCGATCTCGTGCCGCCGCCGCTCGGCGCCGCTTCTCCTCCCGGCTCTTCTTCCCCTATTGCCTCCGGCTGCCGGATTCACCCTCCCGGACCGAGCGCCAAATACAGCGGCCCAATCGCTATCGCGTTCATTGGCGAGGGCCGAGCGCCGCCCCGATTGGACGGACGCGGACGGAGCGCCCCGCGCCAATCGGGGCCGGCGGTGGGCGGGGCGAGGGGCGGGGCCCGCGCCCCACGTGCTGGCGGGAAGGAGGGGTGGGGGAGCTCTTTGTTCTCGCGCCGCTCGCCCGAGCGGGCGGGTTCGCGCTCCGTTCGCCCGTCCGTCTAAACCGAGCGGGCGGCGGGGCCGGAGCTTGAGGCGCTCCGACCGCCGCTTCGTGGGGATCGGGGAGAGGAAGGAGGCGAGGGGCCCGACGGGAGCGGGGAGGGGCCTCGCGGCTCGGTGCTGGAGTTTGAATCAGTTCGAAAGTGGGAGCCGTAACGGTTTTAACAGTCGCGCTGCTGCTTCCGCGCGCGGCAGAGAGGGGAGGGGACGGGACGGGCGAGCGTGGGAGAGGCGCGGCGGCGGCCGGGCGGGAAGAGCCGGGCGGGGCTGGGGGCGGTGCTGGCGGGAGCTGCTTACCTCAGCACGGCCCGCTCCCCGCCGCGGCGGGCTTCTCTCCTTGCCGGCCTCGCGCCGTGCCGAGTCGTCTGAGCTTCGTGCGCCCAAACCTGGCGCGCGTCTGCCGTTTTGTTTCCTGCTGCTCCTCGCGGCGCCTCGCTGCTCTGCGCCCAGCGTGGATTCTAAGCTGTCGGAATCCCATTGTGTCCCATCCTGGACGCAGCGCTGTGGTAAATCACAGCAACAGCAAGGCGTTCGTTCTGCATGAGGCTGGGATCCTGTTGCTAGTGATACTCAGCTTCATGTTGCTACCGTTTTCCCTCGTTTCTATTCTGCGACCCGTGCCCAAGTCACGTTGACAAGGATATACTTCAAACCTAAAGGATTCGTTCCCCTTTAGCCTTCTGTTGTCTCGTTGCTGCTTCTTTGTTGATGAAAAATAAAATTGCCACAATAAGTTTCCTGCTGTTTCACCTGCACTTGTAACCACCTCTCCTTCCTGTGCCTCCTGTGTTCAGCGCTGCTTCTGAAGTAGAACAGATGTGAGCCTTGTCCCCTTGCTGCCTGCTCCCAATGTTTCTCATTAATGAGCATTGCCTTCCCCTTCCCTAGCGAGTCACTCGTGACGCCTTCAGTTGCCCCGTCTCATCTTTGCGTGAAGCCCAAAAATGAGCACTGTCCACCACAATGAGGTTCTGAGTGATAAAAATCCTATGGAAGATCACTAACACAGCTTCATGCCCAAAAATTCCAGCTGCATTGTAGGCCAAACGAGGCTCAGAGTTCTTCTAACGTGGAACAGAAATGATTTCTTCTTATGTTTACATGTCACAGAATGACATATTGCCATACTCTGATTCTACTAGAGTAGATGACCTTTCCCAAGATTACGTTAAAACTGTCAACTTTGCAAAATATCAGTCATTTCTCAAAATTCAGCTATTTAAATCTATTCTGCCCCAAGATGGCTGCCACCACCAAAATGGCCACCCAGCCTCTTCGCAGCTTGGAACTTGTAGTTTTTTTTTTCGGTTGTTAGAATTGCGCTTCATGAGATCTGATCTTAGTCAAAAAGTATATAACTTAAATACTTACACATATAAGTATGTAACATACATATACTGATAAGTATAACTTATAAATAAGCATATGGTAACTTACAGTAAGTAGTATAGTCAGTCACAAGGTGAAAAAAAATGTGTTGCACAGCCAACACTGAACTAGATTGTAGTACAGACTTCGCTTTTTCTGTCTTGCGCAGGAAATTATTCACCTGCTGTATGCGAAGCTAATGCTTACTAGAGAATAAAACACATTTTGAATGGAACTACTCTGTTTTGCACTGTGTGAAAACAGTCTTTCCACACTGAGTTTCAGGTCTAGATGCTTAAAATGATGAATCCTCAGTGAGGATATCCATTAAGTGCCAATTTTCTGATCACTCAGGCTATTAAATATAACCTGGAGAATTCTGGCAAATGGCTTTTTTTCTTCACATGGATGTTTAACGTTGTAATGAGTTACTTATAGACTTTCTGTTTCTGCAGAGTAAACCACTCAAATGTTTTTCTGTTTCTACTGCATTTTCCTGATTAAAGAATGTCTGAACACTGATCTGCTTTATGAAGAGACATTTGGACCAGATACACGAGCAAAAAAATATTACAAAGATTTCTGAAATAATTATGAAATCTGGTATTCTGATGAGTTATTCTGAAAGGAGTCAGTTCTGGTGGCAAAGTGTAATAGTTCTGAGAAAAGTAACTAAAATTGAAGACATATGTATTTTACTTAACAATCAAAATAGAAGTAGACTCTGGGAAAAAGTATCTTACTTGGCTTGAATCCTTCTGGAATTGCTGAAATCTTTTGCCTCTCTTTTACAAGAAAGTCTCCTGAAGAGATTTTTCTGTGTTCTCAATACATGAATAAAAAGTGACTGTTCAGGTATTTCATGTATGACTAAAAAGGTAAAATCAGGATTTGTTAGTACTGGTTCACTAATATTGATCTGACTCATTAGTTGAGTAATAATGTTATAGGATATTCCTAATTATGATTGCTTACTTTGAGATTTACTTATGTATCACTTTAAAAAAAGTCAGCGTATTAATATCACAGAATCACAGAATGGCCAGGGTTGGAAGGGACCTCAAAGATCATCAAGCTCCAACCCCCCTGCCACATGCAGGGCCACCAGCCTCCCCATTTAATGCTAGACCAGGCTGCTCAGGGCCCCATCCAACCCGACCTCAAACACTTCCAGGGATGGACGGGGCATCCACAGCTGTTCCAGCACCTCACCACTTTCTCTGTAAAGAACTTCCCCCTGACATCCAACCTAAATCTCCCCTCCCTCAACTTAAAACCATTTCCCCTTGTCCTGCAGTTATCTACCCTTTCCAAGAGTTGATTCCCCTCCTGTTTGTAGGCTCCTTTTAGGTACTGAAAGGCTGCCATGAGGTCACCCTGCAGTCTTCTTTTCTCCTGGCTGAACAAGCCCAGCTCCCTCAGCCTGTCTTCATAGGGGAGGTGCTCCAGTCCCCTGATCATCTTTGTGGCTCTCCTCTGGACCCTCTCCAACAGCTCCCTGTCTTTTTCGTACTGGGGGCTCCAGACCTGGACACAACACTCCAAACGGGGCCTCACAAGAGCAGAGTAGAGAGGGACAATCACCTCCCTGTCCCTGCTGACCACCCCTCTTCTGATGGAGCCCAGGATACCATTCGCTTTCCAAGCTGCAAGAGCACACTGCTGGCTCATATTCAGTTTTTCATCTATCAAGACCCCCAGGTCCTTCTCTGCAGGGCTGCTCTCAAGGACCGCTCCTTCCAGTCTGTATGGATGCCTGGGATTCCTCCGGCCCAGGTGCAAAATTCTGCACTTTACTGTGTTGAACCTCATCAGGTTCACCCGGGCCCACCTTTCCAGCCTGTTGAGGTCCCTCTGAACAGCATCCCTGCCTTCCACCGTGTCAACTACACCACTCAGTTTGGTGTCGTCAGCAAACTTACTGAGGGTGCACTCGATTCCATCATTGATGTCATTGATAAAGATGTTAAAGAGCACTGGTCCCACGACAGAGCCCTGGGGGATAGCACTCATTACCAGCCTCCACCTGGACATAAAGCCATTGATGACCACCCTCTGTCTGCAGCCTTTCAACCAGTTTCTTATCCATTGAATGGTCCACCCATCAAATCCATATTCCTCCAATTTGGAGACAAGGATGTGGTGGGGACCATGTCAAAGGCCTTGCTCGAGTCCAGGTATAATAATATAAAGAAAAAAAAAGAGGTACACTACTACAAGGCAAACTCAACAGCTGACTGATTTATTTTAAAGATTTTAATGTCTCAGATAAGGTGGTATTTCCAAGACAAAGATTATTCTTTATGCATTGTTCTCCTAATTATTATCCTGATAATCTGCTGACTCCTGCAGTCAGAACTGCATGGTGTTTCTTCCATCTGTCAGGGGAAAACAGCCGGGGAACTGCCTTAGTTTGAAATACGCATAAGTGTTGGCCAGTATTTCCATTGCATACCCTTCTTGTTTAAGACAGGTACAGCCAGGTTACCCCACTGTTGGCCACTCAGGAATCTTGGCGGCTGGATCATTCTCATAAATTTCCTCCTGACTTACTGATCACAAATGTTGTTTCCCTTATACTTGGAGATCTAGCTGTAACAAAGCTGTGCTTAGCTTTTGGGCAAGTCCATTCTGCAGTGCAGTCTGGTGGACTTCCTGTTTAGTCACCGTATACTTATAACATCTGGATACTCATTAAGAAATAGCCTAACTTTCCTGTATAAGTAAGATTATTGCAACAGGAAAGTAAAAAATGGAAAATGCTTACTGATATTGCAGGCTCGCAATATTCTCCATGAGAAGAGATCTCCAGGAAGAGATCCTTCCTCAGTGGCAGTCAGCTCTTAAATGGGTCTAGGAGAGGTGCAGCCAGGCTCCACCCCTTCTGGCAGCAGAGCTGAATTGCCTTCACCTGTGCTCCCAGGGCTGACTCATTGCTTGCCTCAGGTGATCAATCAGAGGTTCAGGCCATGACTCAGCAGTTCCCATACACTCTACCCCTTCACGGCATGAACTAATGATTGAGTTGACTAGAGGGTAAGCTTTTCCTAATACAGAGATCTGATACATAATGACACTCACACAATTTCCATCGCGATGCATGTTGGTACAATTCAAGATGAGTGACAATCAGTGAACATTGATATTCTTTTACAGGCCAATGCTCAATGATGTTACTGTAGGCATGCGGTCGTGAGGTGCATGTCTGTCCTATGTTCCATCAGTCCCATGTAGACCATCACCAGGTGTTGCACGTGATCTGACAGCAACACTGGAACGCTTTGATGGCATTTCGTTCCTTCTGGGGATCCTGAAGGCTCAAAGACTCATGGAGAGTAATACAGATGTTTCAGAGGTACCAGGAGGGGAAGGTCTGCCCTCCAGGGCAAGATACAGGATGTATTTCTATCCTGGATCAACACTTCAGCTTGTACTGGGGCACGTCCCAGCCACCTGTACCACACCTTCTGGACAGACGTCTGCGGTGCATAACTATATCAGGCACCAGAGGAGGTGTCCTGATCTGCCATAGGGACATGATGGGGGTCCCTTTAGCAATGAAGATTGGAGTCTTGACCACAATATCAGTAGGCCAAGTACTTATTACTGGAGGGACCACTGAGCTTCCCACCTCCAATAACCTCCCCCAAGGTGCAAGTAGGCCACACCACAGGTCCTACCTGCACCTTCCAATGCCATTTTATTCTATGGGAACCTGGATCTAAATTCTAAGGGCCAGGGAGCAAAAGGTTTTCATTGCCGATGTGAGGTCTTACCTGATGATCAGTGCCCATGATTTCCTAAGCAGGATGGCCCATGTTGTCTATAACATTTTCAGGGCACCGGGTCTGCCATCTCTGGGTCTTTCATTCAGGTCCTACAGAGTTTCATAGAGTCTTTTCATCCACCCCTGCAGGAACTGGGAGTCTGTCTTCAGGGCAGCCTCAAGAATACCGTTATAATGAGGCCTGCCCCCATTGGATTATATGGCAGGTGGAATCAGCATTCAGTGTTATTTTCTTCTGCAGCACAGCACTGTATTGTTGCACCAGTAAAATGAGTCCCTTGGTCGCTCTCAATGGCTTGAGGTTTCCCATAGGCAGACATCAGTTTAGTCAGTGCCTTGATGGTATATGCCTGGTTTGCTTTTGATACTGGATAGGCCTGCAGTAGCCCACTTGCAGTGTCGACGCAGGTCAGGGGATATCTTGCCCCCTCAGACCGAGGAAGGGGCCCAATGTAATCCACCTGCCATCGCTGGAGAGGATTGTGTCCTCTAGCAAGATGGGCTGTTGTTTCGGGCAATGATCTCGGTCTCATCTTAGAGAGAGCGTCACAATCTCAGCATGCCTGGACGATGTCAGGTAGCTGTATGGGCAGCCCCCATGCTTTAGCAGCTGCCCACATTGTCTTTTGTCCCGCATGCCGTAGCTTCCGATGTAACCAACGGGCGATGTTCTCAGATGGTGAATTCTCAATCCATCGAACTTGGGCCAGCGTGTCAGCTTCATCATTTCCTGGTGATTGTAGGGGCTGATGACCAGAAACATGGTAAACACGTACAGTCCTGTGTTAGACATACGGAATACAGTCAAACCGCATGTCTTTGCCCCAGATTGGTCAGGCATGGATAGTCCATTCTTGGGTGGCCCACTGTGCAATCCAAAGAGTGAATCCCCAATACACAGCCCAACTAACTATCTGTACAGATATTCAGGATACCATCACCAGGTTCCTTGGTTATAACCATCCACATGGCTCGCAGTTCTGCCCACTGGCTGCTCTGACCATCCCCCTCATCAAACCAGATTGTCTCGGTGGAAGGATAGTATGCTATTCACTTACTTGGGTTGCCCTTTCTGGACCCATCTGTGTACCAGGCATCTTCAGGGATAGGATATTTTCTCTTCTGAACGGGACTCTTCTGACAGAAGCAACTAATGTTTCTTTTGGTGCATCGCTGTGATAGATCACTGGGCCTAGGACCTTCTGAAGTTCTTCTTTCAATGGTGATGAAGATAGGCTACTCCTTTGGCTGAGGTAGGCTGGGAGGGTAGGATCAAATATACCCAATGCCTGAGCTTGTTTAACTGCCAGTTTTGCCTGTTGGAAAGTGTTCTGCTCTGTTTTCCCCAGTCCCATAGCTACCCGAGAATCCCACAGTCTTAATAACCAAGCTGGTACATCTTCTCTAGGCTTCTGCCAAAATTGTTGTAGTAACTCCGTGAATTCCATTGCCATGTATGGCCAGGCTGTTACATGCAAATGAGCCTCTGATCCCCTGCCAGTCTATCCTGATTTCCTTTGTTTTCTGAGTTATGATAGATGGACCTCTAGCAGATCTGTTGCAATTGGAGATTCGAGATCTAATTTAGAATTTTTATTTTCCTGATTAACAGAGTCTGGTCATTATCTATTGAAGTGTTGCAAACCTGACCAATTGGAAGATGCAGAATTGGTTTCTTCTCTGTTAAAATGCCGAGTTCTTGCTCCAGTTTTTTGATACACTCTCTCAGAAGTTAGTTTTTATTTTCTAAAGTATTATTCCTCATTTCAGCATGATTTAAAACATTTAATAGCACCCATGCCACTGTGGAGGTAGCTAGTTGTTGTTCTTTTGTGATCAGTATATCTTTGCTAAATCCCTGGAAGTAATCTGCCATGCAATATGGGGAGATATTTCCCATAACACATAGGGGACCCCATTTTTCAATGATAACCACTAGCTCATAATAGGGAGATCCCACAAATCCTGGGATCTGCTCTGGTATCATTTTATCTAGAGGGGTAACATTCTCCCCCCAACCCAGTTATAGAAACTCCATAGAAAAGACATAATGTAAATTTTAGTATATTTGGCCTGCTGGCTCACCAAACGTATAATCAACAAATATACAGATGTTATCATTAAGAAATATACAGGAACGTTAGGCTAAGTAAGATTATTGCAACAGGAGGGTAATAAATGGAAAATGCCTACCGATGATGTAGGTTTACAATATTCTCTATGAGAAGTGATCTCCAAAAAAGATCCTTCCCCACTGGTAGTCAGCTCTTAAATGGGATCTAGGAGAGGTGCAGCCATGCTCCACCCCTTTTGGTAGCACAAGTGAATTGCCTTCACCTGTGCTCCCATGGCTGACTCATTGCTTGCCTCGGGTGGTCAGTCAGAGGTTCAGGCCGTGATTCAGCAGTTCCCATACAGTCACATAGCTTTGCAAGTTTTGTTCTAGCTGGTTTTGAACTCATTTGCTCTTTGGTGGAGAGAGAAAGAGGATGCACACCCTGCCTTTTCACAGCTACCAATGCACTGTCCTACAAGCAAAGCCTGTTGCACTGAAAATAATATCCAGTAGGCTGTTCAGAAGTAAGATCTTTCTTTCTTTCTTTCTTTTAATTTATTTAGTTTTGTAATGCTGTTTCAAGCATTGGAAGATGTGCCTCACATTGAATATTCAATATTCATTCAATTCCTAACTCTAACCTGTACTTTTGCAGGTATCTTGGCGTATTTTGTGGATCAAATCCTGAACTTCAGTCCATGTGAATTTGACAAGGTTTTACAAACATGGAAATGTATGTGGAGAACTAAAAGGGGAGCCTAAAATGATGAATTTGTAAAGGCATAAAATTGTAATGCCCTGCAATAACTACATAGTGTGAGTCAGCAGGTACCCAACCAAAAGCAGTTCTTTTATTGTGTTAATTTTTAGCAATTCTTGATTACTTAATGACAATGTAGCTATTTTGAGATCAAATACGTTTTACAATGTTTTTCTGTAGATTCCTGATGGTACTTAGGATCTAATTTCCTTGAAAGAAAAGCAACCATGTGTCCCATTTCACAATCTATTTCATAGAACCATTGAGCTGCAGGGGTTGGAAGAGATCACTGAGTCCAATCCCTTGCACATTCCCTATATCAGGTTGCACAGGTGAGTGTCTGGGTGTATAGTGAATACCTTCAGAGAAGGAAACTCCACAGCTTCTCTGGGCAGGCTGTTCCAGTGCTCTGTCACTCTACTAGTAAACAAGTTCTTCCTTGCATTAGCATGGAACTTTCTGTGTTTCAGTTTCTGCCCATTTCCCATTGTTCTATTACTGCACTCCATTGGAAAGAGTCTGCCCCATCAACTCGATTCCTATACTTAAGATGTTTATAAATAGTAATCAGATCCCCTCTCAGCCTTCTCCAAACAGAAAAGTCCCAGGTCTCTCAGCTTTTCCTTATAAGAGATGCTCCAGGCCCTTAATCATTTTCTTGCCCTCCA
Organism: Chrysolophus pictus; assembly: GCA_037305975.1. Taxonomy (NCBI): domain Eukaryota; kingdom Metazoa; phylum Chordata; class Aves; order Galliformes; family Phasianidae; genus Chrysolophus; species Chrysolophus pictus. Next base: position 2,535,872 of record CM074577.1, read on the forward strand.
TTGGACTCTTTCTAGGAGATCTCTGTTTATTTTGAACTGGGAGAGCCCAGAAGTGAACACGAGGAGCCCAGAACTGGACACAGTTTCTGCTTTTCTATCGACTATTTCTACTGTTTATCCATAGAATTGAATTTAATGTACAGCTGAAGTAACTTTGAACACAAAGGCCGTTAGGCCAGATGAATAAATCTAGGAGCCCAGTTACAGCAAACACGATCCCCTCATGCCTAGGCAGTGCTTTTCAGGCTTGCCAAGTTTCACACATTGCGTCTCCTGTGTCATAGTGCATTACCATACAGGATGTAATACATTTCATACTTTCAACATGCTGGACCACTGCAGATCTATCATAAAGAGATATGGGGTGGTCCATCATGATGAGCTCAAGGAGATTTTTCATTTCTCTTTGAGAGAAGGTCATGCAAGTCAAATAAAGGTGTAGGTGCATCACACAGTTAACTCAAACTATGGCAAATACAGCGTAGTATCTTTTTGCTTAAGAAGAAATGTTGCTAAAATGAAAAGTCCAATGTTGTTTTCATGCAATAACAGAAGCAGCACAAGTGACTTTTTATTAACTCTTTCTTAACATGTGGAGATAAAACTTATTGCATGTAATCATTCATTTCAAACTGAAAAAAAAAAAAAAAGAAAAAAAAAAAGATTAAATGCCTCCATTCAAAATTAACTTGATTTTTAAAATTACCTGTAGGTGATGATTTCACTTTAAAGAAAAGTGAAATCTTGTTGTCACAGAAGATATTTTAGCTGTGTAGGAAAAATACATTCCTTTGCTTGTTTTTCACCTTTCTCTTTATTTTTTTCCTGACCTGTATTTACTGATACATTCAAATCTTTGATTTTAATCAAAATGGTCAAACATATGCCATGAAAGCATATGCTTGAGAGCTTATATTCCAGAGCCTATTTCCAGCTGTATTTGTCAGTGTGGTTGTATGATATTGTTGCATGCCAGTCATAGGCAAAGATTTTCCTGAGGACAAAAAGCTGTAAATATAAACCTTCAAGTGGGCATTCAATGGGAGTTAATAGATGGCCTCCCTTTGACCCACATCCAGGATTAAAGGCCTGAGTTTTAAGTATTCCTATTCCATAAGGGCTACTCTGAAAGTAACACTTCCTACTTTATTATGTTGGCCCAAGATGTCACAGGTGGATATTGGTGGTATGGCAGTAGAAGTTGAATCTTCCCACAAAAAAATCCATTACATTTTGTTGCTGTGGCAGCAGAGGGGCAGACTGATAAAATGGTGTCTGACATGGAAATGTGTACGAGGCAAAGGTGTGTGACTGAGTTTCTGCATGCAGGAAAAAATGTTCCCACTAACATTTATGGATACTTGCTGAATGCTTATGGAGACCAAACAGTGGGTGTTAGCACAGTGAGGCAGTGTTTCAGCAGTGATGACAGCAACATGAAAGACAAATCATTTTTGCAGATTTTTACAAGAGTAGCATACTGGCTCTTGTTCAACACTGGCAAAAATGCATAGTTAGTAATGGTGACTGTGTTGAAAAATAGGGCTTTTTTTTAGCAGAGAATGTATTCTATTGAATAGTGTTGTTGTGCTCTTTGTCATAGTTTCCAAGGAAATAAATAAGAGGCATTACTTTCAGAGTAGCCTACATATATGAGAATTTTCTATACTGCTATATTATGCCTTATTATGCCCCTTCTTATTCTCTTTCTCATATACCCGCCTTCAGTTCTCTTTTTGTAAAGGTGCAGTCCTATGACAAAATTCCCTAATTCTGACATATAAAATAGTAGGTGTTGACCCTAGCTAAATTTTTTTATTAAGGTAATTATATGTGTGTGTGTATACACATGAACTCATATACTCCACGTTAGTCATCTCATAAAAGTTGAAAATGAAAGTAATGTGTAGTAACATAAACTTGGTTAAAACTGATATTAAAAAAAAAAAAAATCATTTACTGGACAAAACTGGGAAAATCTACACTTTGTAGATGGGTTTGAGGATCTGTTAAAATCTCTCCAGAATAGTAAGTTTTATTCTCAAAATGTCAGTTTAAGATGTGTGATAAAGAGTTTACACTGGAAGTTAAAAACTGAAACTCACAAACAGATTTAAAATAAGTCATTAAAATAAGGGGTTGTGCTAGTGTTTATATGCTGTATTTCTTGTGATTCAGGTGGATTTTTAGATGATAGCATATTCCAGATTTAATCTCTTGGGCCTTGGTTGCAGAAAAATTCTATGAAGTTGGGGACCATATTAAGCTGTTCCTGTTCTTTGTCTGTCATGTGTAAATAGAGTGTGGCAAGTCTAGGTACCCATCCCTTCCCTTCCAACAGAGAGCAAGTATTACAATACCCCTGGCTTTTTGTTTTTCAGTCTTAGCCTTGGGTGATGGCTTTATTCAAAAATAAATGCAAATTTCAAAAATTATTGTGCAGACCCATTCACTGCTGTGACTTTGTATCAAAGAATTTACTTTCTAGCCTTAAGGATTTGTAGTTAGTTAGCAGTCTTCTTTGCCAAATTTGTGGTTCTTTATCATACACATATTTTTGAAGATCAAAATGATAAAATCAGAAATAACTTTCCTGCTGTTCCCCGAAAGCTGTTGCTGGTGTTCTGTTTCTAAAATCAGAAGGTGATACAGAAGTGTTTTTTTGTTTGTTTGTTTTATGACCAAAAGAATCACCATTGCAGAGATTCATGTGTATATATACAAATACAAACATACCTGTACATCAAAGTCTACCATCACTAATGCATCATTTGGTCATTAGATGAGTTGGTGAAGTTATATTTGACCAGGTGAATGTGCTAGTCAGATACCTAATAGAAAAATCACTGGTTGGAATTTGTATCAAACTAGTATCATAGAATAAAAAAGGCCACTGGTGTAACAACTGAGAAATATTATATTACACTTCCTTCTCTCAAGACTTGTTCCTGAGTATGAAACATAGAATGAAGAGAAATTAATGGAACTTAAAGTGACTAATTACATGTACTGGACTGTAGCCAATAAAATTTTAAATAAATGAGTGTCTGCACAGGCTGATGTTGAGAAATGCTTTAAGGAAGTCTGATGGCTGATGAATATAGAGGTGTTAAAACTTAAATTTGCGTGCAGCTGGCCACATTTTGTTCTCCATAATGCTTAGTTAAATGCATAATACCAAAGGCAGAAACTCATTTTTTGCTTTCAAAGCAAGTACAGTAAAAAGAGAAAAAGAGAAGGTCAGAAAAGACTTGTGCAGCACTGAATATTTACATGAGATTTTAATTTATGTACAGGATACATTGAGGGACTGTTTCACAACGTTTAGTACCAATGGGATTGAGAGTGTAATTTAGATATTTTCAATCTGTGAGTCTTAAGTAATTTTTAATTGGCACTACTCCTGTGTCTTACTGCAATATGAGATGACGTTCTAAAGCTTTAAGTATGAAAGACTGAGTCAACCAAGTGAATGAAACAGTGATGAATTAATAAAGTGAATGAACACGCCATTGTTTGCTTTTGTGATCATTTTTATGCATGAGTGAAGGGCAAGGCTATTACATGTGTAAGAATGAATGGGGTCAGGGTTGCTGAACAAGTTGTATACCTGTGTGGTCTTTCCATTTTCTGATTAGACTAATGAGTCAAGTGTTTGGAATCTTAATATATGTAAAATAGAGCTAAACTTGTTATATAGTTTGGAGACCAAAAAAAAAAAAAAAATAGTAACATGTCAAAGCCTGGTTTCATTTGCATAAATGTAGCTCTACATGGGGTGATCAGCTGTTCCAAAGTAGGTTGCTTTGAGCCCACTGCTGTTGATATGCATGAGAGGTACATTATTACCTTTTTCAGGGTTCTTGTTACCAGTGAAATTATCCAAACTTTAGGTAGTTGATTGTAAATCTAATTGTAAAATATAAACTGGAGAATTATTAGCACAGATCCCTCAGCTTTTCTCATAGGAGAGGTGCTTCAGCCCTTTTACCATCTTTGCAGCCCCTCTCTGGACTTCCTCCAACAGCTCCATACCCTTCTTGTGTTGGGGGCCCTAGGCTTAGCCACAGTACTCCAGGGGCCTCACAAGGGCAGAGCAGAAGGGGACAATCACCTCCCTTGTCTTGCTGTCCACTCCTATTTTGATGCAGCCCAGCATATAGTTTGCTTTCTGGGCTGCAAGCACATACTGTTGGCTCATGTAGAGTTTTTCACTGACCAGCATCCCCAAGCCCTTTATTGCAGGGCTGCTCTCAATGAGTTGTTCTTCCAGTCTGTACACATATCTGGGATTGCCCCCAGCCCAAGTGCAACACCTTGCACTTGGCCTTGCTGAACCTCATTAGATTCTTGTGGACCCACTTGTCAAGCTTTGTCCAGATCCCTTTGGATGGCATCCCTTCCTTCTATTGTGTCATCTGCACAATTGCTGAGAGTGTGTGGGGCTATGTCCAGGTATTTTTCAAACTTGGGCCCAATTCATCATCAACTGATGAAGTTTAGACTTTGAAATGTGGGTTATTCAACTAACAGGATCCCTTCTGTTGTTCTGTGAGTAGTGCATAAATAGGCTCCATTTTTATTATTTATTTATTTATTTCACTTCAGGTAAATGTGAATTCTAGATGTTTTTCCTCAGGAGAGACAAGATTAGAAAAAGGTCAGATGTTTGAAATAAAACATAATAAATTTTGTGATAGTTGGTTAATTGGCGTATTCTATACTCTACATGCATTACTCAAAAAAGCCTTGACTCCTTTACACACCCATCCCTTGTCATGTCTTGAAACAGAGTTGACTAAAATTCGAGAGACTAAATGATGTATAAAATGCTTTTGTACAGATTCTTACATGGGTAATCATAAGGAAAAGGTCCAAATACATAAACATTTTTACTGCTATTGATTATAAGCAATGAATACTGAATGAACAAATAACAGCTACTCAAGGTCTGCACTTGTTTTTGCAAGCTGCTTTTTTCTTTACTCACTACAAACTGTAGATTTGCACAAAAAGTTTACAACTAACTGTTTATTTGAAACATCAATTTTCAAGGCATGTTTACATGCAAGCTCCATTGCAAATCAAGCTTTAAAATGTCAGATTGTTGCTACTAAATCAAATAATTGCTCAGGTTGGAAAAGACATTAAAGATCAAGTTCAACCGTGACCTAACCGTACCACCCTAATCTAACAACCCTTTGCTAAATCATGTCCCTGAGCACCACATCCAAACGGTTTTTTAACACATCCAGGGATGGTGACTCAACCATCTCCCTGGGGAGGCTGTTCTAGTGCTTAACAACCCATTCTGTAAAGTTGTTTTTCCTTATATCCAACCTAAACCTCCCCTGGCACAGCTTGAGGCCAATTCCCCTCGTCCTGTCACCTGTCACCAGTGAGAAGAGTCCAACCCCACTCACTGCAATCACCTTTCAGTTATTGGAAGAGAACAATAAGATCTCCCCTCAGCCTCCTCTTCCTCAGACTAAACAGCTCCAGTTCCTCCAGCCTCTCGTCATAGACCATATTCTCCAAGCCCTTCACAAGCCTTGTTGCCCTTCTTTGGACCTGCTCCAGCACCTCAAAGTCCTGTACTGAGGTGCCCCAGACTGAACACAGTACTTGAAGCGGAGCCTCACCAGCACTGAGTACAGGGGCAAGATTACTTCCCTATAAATAAAACTTAGCAGATGACTTCAACTAGAAAACATAACTATAAGTAGGTTTTTGGGGCAGTAGCACAGTGTTTATCTTCCTAACATAATTGAGGATTTTCTGTCCATGTGGTTTCTATTGGTCTTTTCAGGCAAATTTAATATCCAGCACTAAGCTCAGAAGTAATAGTAAGGGTTCAGATGTTTATCCCTTTAAAAAATTAATCAAGAAGACTCAAATTCCATGAAAAATTTTATTAATGTGCACCAAATGAAGAAAGTCCAACTTTTCATGTATTCAGCCGAGTTCACTAATGCAAGATGTTAGCAGTCACAAAAGGCAAATGCTAAGCTTCTACTGAAACATTAACTTGGTCACACTGTATATCCAGTAATGTATTTTACAGTATGCTCTGAACAGTAAAATACAGCAAGCAATGTATTCAGTTATTTTTGTTATTTGTATTGTTGTATTTCTAAGTTGCATTTTATTATTAAAAAAATTCTGATTTTGTTTTTCTAAATGAGTGTGGACAGTTCCGTTTTTTCGTTCTAGATCTTAAAACCTTATTCTCAAAAATCATAAGTTTCTGGAGATTGAGCTAGGTTTGATATTTGAATAGGAAACTGGAAAAAGAGGAAGAGAAAGACTCACTCCATTCAGTGATGGCAGAGCTGGCATAGGAACATTAATTTACACAATTTCTGGTTTCTTACATGTTAATAGAGCACATATGCATGCATGTAAGGTTTCATTTATTTATTTTCCAAAGAGGTTTTATTTTCAGACGAGAGTGGGAGAGAAAATAAAAACAAAAAAGCCTTCTGTTTATGCAGCCTAATGAAGCTAATTTCATGCTTTTGATGTGGTACTTGCTGTATGTTGGACAAGCCACGTAAGCATGAAGTTTTTCCCAATTGCGCACTTCAGGAGAGCTCCCTGAACTATGGATCTGTCTTTGCTTTAATTTCTACCTTAATGAAGTTTCTATTTATGTCTTCACAAAGTTTCACAACAAAACACTGCATATACAATACATAATTGAGCTACAGCTCTGAGGATGCGTTGAATTTACTCAAAGCATGAATCTAAAGATATTCGTGCTGCATATCTGTACAAACATGCATGGTTTTAAACATCCAGTTCCTGAAATGATGGTTTTCAGGGGCCCCAAGACTCTATCCAGCAGTAGCAGCAAAGGTGTCTCAGATGCAGAAATACTCAGGCTGTTCCAAAAGTAATGCCTTCTATTTATTTTCATGAAACTACAACAGATGGAAAGGGCACAATAATACTGTTTGATGGAACACCTCCTCAGCTGCAAAACACTATTTTTCAGCATTGTCACCACCATCGCCTATGCACTGTTGCCAGCGATGAACTAGATCCTGCGTGACATACTTGTAAAATTCTGCATGTCTGTCTGGAAAATGGCTTGCATTTCACACTGCTGTCACTACTGCTGAAACACACCACCCACCACTTCCACTGTTTGTTCTCTGTGAATGTTCAGCAAGTGTTGGTGAGTGTCAATCGATGCCATCGACTACATCTGATGCCACACCACCAACATCTGCCTCTCACATTGTGGACCATATAATGAATAATATATTTCGTATAACGAAATAGGAGGCATTATTTAGGAGAAGCACTCATATATTTGCATAGTCACAATGCATGCTTGGACGGCTGTTAAGTGGAAGCTCTGCATTCACACTGTGTAAACATTTCAGTTTGTGACACGCTTTGTAAAAAAGAATCTACAAAAGAGCACTTGAGCTGCAGTGGATATGTATATGTGACTTCCATGCAATGAAGAAGCATGAGGAACTTCAACAATCCTAGCCAACTTGATGTCATCTGCAAACTTACTGAAGGTGCACTCAATGCCCTTATCCAAGTCATCAATAAAGATATTGAACAGGACAGGCACCAGTACTGAATCCTGGAGAACACCACTCGTGACCAGTCACCAGTTGGATTTAACTCCATTCACAACCACTCTCTGGGCCCAGCCATCCAGCCAGTTCTTTACCCAGCAAAGAGAGTACCTGTCCAAGCCATGGGCTGCCAGCTTCTCCAGGGGAACACTGTGGGAGATGGTGTCAAAGGCTTTGCTGAAGTCTAGGCTGACTACGTCAATAACCTTTCCCTGATCCAGCAGGTGTGTCACTCAATCGTAGAAGGAGATCAGGTTGGCCAAGCAGGACCTGCCTGTCATAAACCCACACTAGCTAGGCCTTATCCTTCAGCTATCCCACACATGCTGCGTGATCTCTCTAAGATGATCTACTCCATAAACTTACCTGGCACCAAGATCAGGCTGATAGACCTGTAGTTCTCTGGATCCTCCTTATGACCCTTCTTGTAGATGGGAGTCACATTGCCAAGCCTCCAATACCTCTCCAATTCACCAGGAATGCTGATAGATGAGTGGATCCTATCTGGCCCCATGAACTTCTGATAGAACTTCATGTAGAGTAGTAGGTCTCCAACTGTTTCCACCTGAATTGTGGGGAGTTTATTCTGCTCCCCATCAGAGACTTCCAGATCAGAGGGTAGAACCTGAGGGTATCCCTGAGGATAACTGATCTGACTTTTAAAGACAGACGTAAAGAATGCATTGTGAACCTCAGCCTTTTCCTTATTCCCAGTGCTCACATTCCCCGTTGCATCCAGTAAAGGATGGAGATTCTCCTTAGCCCTCCTCTTACTGTTGATATATTTTTTAAAAATGTTTTGTTCTCTTTTACTCCCAGACAAGTTGAGTTCAAACTGGGCTTCTGCTTTTCTAATTTTCTCCTTGCACAACCTAAGACCTTCTTTGTACTCTCCCTGAGTTGTCCATCCCTTCCTCCCCAGGAGGAAGATTCTCTTTTTCTCCTGGAGTCTCAGGAAAAGCTCCCTGTTCATCCATGTCGGACTTCTTCCCTGCCAGCTCAGCAAAAAAAAAAAAAAAAAAAAAAGCATTTGCACCAGCCTCTCAGCTATGTATTTATGAGATGGGTTTTCCTGCTCCTCTCAGCATCCTTCCATGCCACTGACGGAGTGGAGGAAAACACGACCTGTACGCCTACTTTGTTCACTAACCACCCTAGTCACCTGAAATCCTTTTGATAATCTTCAGGCTTCTCTCAGCGACTTGCTGCAGGCCTGAACTATCAATAAAGGATAATAACCAGAGAGGCAAATCAGACTAGCAAATTTCCTAGCAATATCCCTGACTCAGGCCCCAGGAAGGCAGCACACTTCTCTACAGGTAGGGTCCGACATTTAGGGCCCTCTGTTCCTCTCAGAAGGGAGTCACCTATGGCAATAACCTTTCTGTCCTTCCTGGTGGAGGCAGTCTTGAGGTGTGGAGTCGATCACTTCACCCTACACAACTTCACAGGTGGATCTCCCACCAGATCCTCACTTACTTTTCCCTTAGGTTCCAGAGCCTCAAACCTATTATGCAGGGGCACTCAGGGAACTGAAGTAGGTCAGGATGGGCGCTGCCTGTGACTCTAATCTGGAACCTGTTTCCACTCCTTCTCTTCCCTTAAATCACCTTCCTCTGCTCAATGACGGCAGAGCAGGGGGTCCACCACTGTTTGGGGAGGTATGATCCTGTGTCTTTCTTGCTGGTTTGTCAGAGAGTTACTCCATTAATCTATCTCCTGCTCACACTCTCTGATATTCCTTAATCTCTTCACCTCCTCCTTGAGCTCTGTCACCATGCTGAGCAGATGACCCACCTGCTGACACCTCACACGAGTGGAATCTCTCACTGCCCTTCACCAGCAGCAACAGTCAGGCATTCTGTCTGAGTAGCCACTTTCTTACCAGAGCTTTCTGCCTAGCTGAGACCTCGGCTACATTTCTTGTCTCGGAGGCAATCAATAGGTGAACCTTACCTCTTCGTGTGCCCTATGCAAACTGCCCTCAGAAACTGCTGTGCTGTGCCACACCATGCCCTTTTTGCTCTTCCTTCTTGCCCAGCTCCTGGGTCAGCGGGCTCCTTAGTGCCAGATTTTACATATGCAAAGAGTGGTCTTGCTGTTGCTCCTGGCTCCGTCCCAGCTTTATCAGAATGCTGCTGCAACACAGAGGACAATGGCACCCATCAGCTGCTCCCTGACAAGGCTCCCCGTCAACAAGCTGAGGCAATTCCCTGCTTTGGCGCAGAATGCATCCGCTCCAGATCTGAATATCTCACAAAAAATGCAGCACTTCCAGTGGACAGTCCGATATCCTTAACAATCCTGTGCTTAGAAATATTCAAGAGGTCCTTTTGTGCATCACTGTGAGGCCAAAGGCAAATACAAGATGAATTGTTCGCAGTTTAATTTACTTTCATCTATTAAACTACTTAAAGAAACAGATTGCAGTCCCTCACACTGAGGATGCACTTCAGCTGAGCACCATGATCCATGGTAGATGTCACTGCCACGGTCAGACTGTGACCCTTTGAAGGTCTACAGGGATCAAATGCAGACAAGCATTTGCTTGCTGTGTGGTGTTAATGATATGGCACCCTGCCCTTTCTAATCTGATAAGCTGATCCAGGTGTGGGCAGTTTTTCTACCTCCACATATTTGACTAAAAAGACAAATATAACATGTTTTTAATTCATACTTTTCTTGTGATATTGTATTTCAGTGTTGCATTAAAATCTTCCAATACAGAATGGTTTATAATTAAAAAAAAAAAAAAAAAAAAAAAAAGAGTATGAGTGACAATTTAATATGGTAAGTTTCCACTCTAATAATGACATCCTTAGATGTTCATAGTCTCCTTTTCACTTGGTGCATTATAAATATTTATTGATCTCATCTTCGTTTTGAAAATGTGAGAGTTACCTGTATGGGATCCCATCTTAGTTTTATCAGTGTATGTATAATTAAAATCTAACTTCAGTCAGAGCAGAGCAGAAGTCACATAATTTGATCTTTGCCATTGGTCTTTCATATTCATCAATGATTAATTTTGCTTATAATGTCAGATAGCTCTTTTGGCTATATAAGCCCACAAAAATAAAAAATAAATTTACTCTCTTTAAAGCTAATTACATCCAAAACCAAATACACTTGGGGAAGGATATGCAGAATATCAGCATTTTCCTAAGTCATACTCTGTTTGCCAAATCAGTCTAGAGGACTGCCATCCCATCTGATGATTGGAATACACTACAGGCAAGAGGAGCCTATTGATGAAGCTTCATTGCTTCAGCTACAAGAAGCATTGGGCTCACAGTCTCTCCAGGATTTCAACCACCCAGATATCTGCAGAAAAAGAATCATGGCTAGCTACAAGCAATCCAGGAGACTCCTGGAGTGCACTGAGGAGTTCCTGGTCCAAGTGTTCTATCCAGAGGAAAGCAGTTACTGGACCTTTTGCAAGTGAACTCATTAAAGAAGTTAAGAAAGGAGGCAGTCTAGACTATAGTGACCATGGCCTAGTTGAGTTAATAATCTCAAGGAATATGGTCCTGACAAAGACCACAGATGTGTCTTCACAACTTCAGAAGAGTGAACCTCTGTTTGTTTAAAAAATGATTTGCTTAGATCCCCTGAGAAGCTGTCTTAGGTACAAAGGAAAAGAACAGAACTGGCAGCTCTTCAAGGACTTCTTTCTGAATGTACAAGAGCTCTCTGTCTAAAGCCTAGGAAAGCAAGGCAGGTAACCTTCGTGACTGAAGAAGGAACTGCTGGTTAAACTGAAGGAAAAAGGAGAAATGTACATGCAGTGAAAGTAGGGATATGTGGCCTGGGAAGAATACAGGGATGCCATCCATACATGCAGAAGTGGCACCAAGACAGTCAAGGCACAGATGGAACTGAACTTGGCGAGGGATAATATCAAGAGGTGAAAAATAACAAGAGATTCCAAGATGTTGGAGAGGGTCCAGAGGAGGACCACAAAGATGATCAGAAGGCTGGAGTACCTCCCCTACGAGGACAGTCTGAGAGTTGGGGTATCTTCAGCCTGGAGAAGAGACTCTGGAGGAACCTTCACTGGAAGTGGCCTTCCAGTATATGAAAATGGCCTACAGGAAAGCTGGGGACCAACTTTTATAAAGGCATGTAGTGACAGGTCAAGGGGAAATGGCTTTAAACAGGAAGAAGGTAGATTTAGACTAGATATTATAAAGAAATTCCTTACTGTGAGGCTGGTGAGACACTGGAACAGGTTGCTCAGAGAGGTTGTAGATGTCCCCTCCCTAGAGGGGCTCAAGACCAGGTTGCAAAGGAGGTGTCACTGCCTATAGCAGGGGGGTTGGAACCAGATGATCTTAAAGGTCCCTTCTAAACCACACCACTCCACGATTCTGAAAGTACATTGTTCAGAAGAAAAAGGCCATGGAGAGTATACTGCCTCTGATAAATGAGAAAGGAGAAATGGCTATTATTGGAGACAGAGAAGACTGATATGCTCAACAAGATATTTGCACCAGTTTTCACTGGCAGTCAGAGTCAGGCTTTCCATGTCTCTCATATCCTTAAATCTCTTGGCAGGGATCAGGGGAGAAAACTCCCTCTCACTGTGAACGAGCAAGTTTGAAGCCACCTGATGAGACTGAATATGTACAAGTCTATTGGGCCTGATGGCACAACAAACTGGCTGGTGTGGTTGCCAAGCCACTGTCCATTGTATTTAAGAAGTCATAGCTGTCACTTGAAGTCCCCAGTGACTGGAGAAAGGGAAACATCAATCCTGCTTTTAAGAATGTGAGAAAGATTCAGGAAGCTACAGGCTGATGATCCTCACCTCTGTACCTGAAGAGATCATGTAGCAGATCCTTCTGGAAGCCACTTTAAGGTACGAGCAATTTGAGGAAGTGATACAAGAAAGCCAGCGTGGCTTCAACAGATGCAAATTTTGCCTAACCAATGTGGTGGCCTTCAACGATGGAGTGGAAGCAACAGGAAACAAAGGAAGAGCTACTGCTGTCATCTACCTGGATTTCTGCAAGGATTTTTGTACAGTTGCACAATGTATTATTATCTGTAAATTTAAAAGACACAGATTTGAAGGATAAACTATTCATGGATAAGGAATTGGTTGGATGGTCACAGCAAGATGGTTGTGGCCAATGACTGATGTCCAGGCTGATGATGAGTGGTGTCCTCCAGCGGTCCACCTTGGGGTCATCTCTATATCACTATCTATAGCATAGATAGTGGGATTGAGTGCACCCTCAGCAACTGTGCAAATGACACTGATCTGAGCGGTGCAGATGACACAATAGAAGGAAAGGATGCCATCCAAAGGGATCTGGACAAGCTTGACAAGTGGGCCCACAAGAATCTAATGAGGTTCAGCAAGGCCAAGTGCAAGGTGTTGCACTTTGGCTGGGGGCAATCCCAGATATGTGTACAGACTGGAAGAACAACTCATTGAGAGCAGCCCTGCAATAAAGGGCTTGGGGATGCTGGTCAGTGAAAAGCTCAGCAGAGCTCATTTTACGTGGTCTAAGAGTTGAAGAAAAGAGGGAATGGCTTTAAACTAAAAGAGGATAAATTTATATTAGTTGTTAAGAAGAAATTATTTACTCAGAGAGAAAAGAGTGAGACATTGGAACAGATCACCCGAAGAAGTTGTGGATGCCCCATCCTTGAAAGTGTTCTGGGCCAGGTCAGATGGGACCATAGACAGCCTGATCTAGTAGCTGGCAACAGTGCCCATGTCAGAGGGTTTTGAATGGAAATATTGTTAAGGTCCCTTTCAACCCAAGACATTCTATGATAACTGAAAAGGATATTATTTATATATATATATATAGGTACAAATGTTAACAGGTATAGTTGAAAAAACATAGGGGGCCTGTTTTTACCTTCTTTGTGAATATTTGTAATGACACATTATGTGTGTAATATTATGATATTGTAAGCCTGTAGAAATAAATTTGCAGTTTTGCAGGATTTTTTCCACTTAAAATTCTGTTAGACATAACTAGTGAAAGCAAGTTTGGGTGCAGATAAACATCTATTTTGTAAATTTTGTCTCAAGACAAATTATGTCTAGTTGGCCTTATTTTTTTTTCCATGTATAAAATAAGCACATGTGTACATATATATATATATATATGAGGGCTGCTCTGGAAGCAGTACCTCCCACCAAAATTCCATTACATTTTATTGTCATGCAACAGATGGCAGCAGAGGGGCAGTCTGACAAAATGGTGTCTTACATGCACAAAGACCTATAATGTTTTTTGTTTCTCAGATATTACTATTACTGCAGATATTAATATTACTGCAAAAAGAGACAGATCAAGGAGAGCGTTCCCCCTCTGATTAAAGGCAGTGGAAAGCTGGCTTCCTCAGACATGGAAAAAGCTGAGTACCCAGTGAGTGCTTTTCCTCAATCTTCAAAGGTGGTCAGGCTTCACACATCTGTCAGGACCCTGAACCTCTAGGTGAGGATGTGGGAGTGGATTCTACCCCACTGTAACAGTGGAACAAGTCAGAGACCTCTTCATGCAATTGACTGTATATAAATCCATGGGGCTGGATGATATCCATCCTAGGGTTCTGAAAAAGATGGCTGATGTGGTTGCTGAGCTGCTTTCCATCATATCTGAAAAATCATGACTATCTGGTGAAGTCCCCGGTGATTGGAAAAAGGGAAACATTACTCCCATTTTTAAAAAAGGGAGAAAGGATGACCCAGGGAACTAAGGCTGATGGGCATCACCTCCATGCCTGGGAAGATCATGGAACAGACCCCTCAGGAAGCTATATTAAGGCACATACAAAATAAAGAGGAGATCCGAGACAGCCAGCATGGCTTCACCAAGGGCAGATCTTGCCTGACCAATCTGATGGCCTTCAATGATGGAATGAAGGCATCAGAGGACAAGTGAGGGGTGACAAATGTCATCTACCTGGACTTCTGCAAAGCCTTTTGCATGGTCCATCATCACACCCTTCTCTCTACATTGAGGAGGCGTGGATGTGAAAGATGGTCAGTTCAATGGATTAAGAACTGGTTGGTGGGTTGCAGTCTTGCAATCAAAGTGTTGACTTAATGGTTCTATGTCAGGGTAGAGGTTGGTCACAAGCGGTGTCCCTCAGGGGTTGGTCTTGGGACGGTGCTCTTCAACATCTTCATCAACGATACAGATGATAGCATCGAGTGCACCCTCAGCAAGTTTGCAGATGACACCAAGCTGAACAGTGCAGTTCCACTGACAGGAAACCATCCAGAGGGACCTGGACAGACGGGAGAGGTGGGCCCATGAAAACCTAATGAGGTTCAATACAGCCAAGTGCAGGGTGCTGCACTTGGGTCAGGGCAATCCCAGGTATTTATACAGACTGGGGGAAGATCTCCTTGAGAGCAGCCCTGCAGAGAAGGACTTGGGGGTCCTGGTGGACGAGAAGCTGGACGTGAGCCATCAGTGCACACTTGCAGCCTGGAAGACCAACTGTGTTCTGGGCTGCATTAAAAAGGGGGTGGCCAGCAGGGAGAGGGAGGTGATTGTCCCCATCTACTCGGCTCTTGTGAGGCTCCATCTGCAGCACTGCGTCCAGGCCTGGGGCCCCCAGCACAGGAAGGATGTGGCACTCTTAGAGCAGATCAACCAAGATGATCAAAGGACTGGAGCACCTTTCCTATGAAGAAAGGTTGAGGGAACTGGGGTGGTTAGCTTGGAGAACAGAAGGCTCTGGGGAGACCTCATTGTGGCCTTCCAGTAAGCAAGGGAGTGTATAAACAGGAGGGGATACAATGGTTTTCATGAGTGGATAGTGATAGGACAAGGAGGAATGGTCCTGAACTGAGACAGGGGAGATTTAAATTAGATATTAGGAGGAAGTTTTTCACCCAGAGGGTGGTGAGGCACTGGAACAGGTTGCCCAAGGAGGTTGTGGATGTCCCATCCCTGCAGGCATTCAAGGCCAGGCTGGATGTGGCTCTGGCAGTCTGGGCTGGTGTCACACTTACAGGCTCTTGTCCTGATGGGAGATTTCAACCACCCAGATACTGCTAAGTTGAAACTAGACAATCTTTGAGATCCTTTTCAACCCAGGCCATTCCATGATTTTATGAAACAAGCAAAAGGAGCAGCTTCGTTTGAATTATAGTATTTTCATTATAAAAAAATATAACCAAAAGTTGTATATTTGTATGTCAAAGAAAAAAAACTATGGAAAGCACTTTCTACCTGCCTTATTTCTGGAAAACAGTAATAGTGTAGCAGTTCAATACACTTCAAAATTCAGTATACTAGTCTTTTCTGTTGATTTTAATATAACGTTACTGTTTTTCAGTAGAACAACTCTGATCATTTGCTCAACTGTTTTCATATGCTTTGTTTTTTTTTTATCAGTTGAAAAGTTAAAGTTGAAACTTGATATATCCACTGTAACATATTTGCCTTCATATTTCATTGGAAATTCTGTATCATAAGAATATGACATTTCAACCAGGAACTTCAGAGATTTACTGCCTACGTAACTTTTAATAGTACAGACACCTCTTTTGTAAGTATTCATTTGAGATTTTTGAATGGCTCATAGTAGTGTCTATCAAGTTTTGAGGAAAAGTATTTTAATA
Organism: Chrysolophus pictus; assembly: GCA_037305975.1. Lineage (NCBI taxonomy): Eukaryota > Metazoa > Chordata > Aves > Galliformes > Phasianidae > Chrysolophus > Chrysolophus pictus. The sequence goes on from CM074577.1 coordinate 2,552,072, forward strand.
ACATTCACCTATTGGCAAAATGGCCTTTTTTAATAATAATTGCATGTGCATTTGGACAGTTAGATTGATTTCCTAATAAATAATCACACTTGTGCAAACCCATGTACAGAGTAGTTCATGCAGGGAAAAGCAGAGAGGAATAGTGTCATTAAACATAGACAAACACTAGTCTAGTCTAAAGCTTTGAAATCTGTGGTTTTGACATATTACATGACCCTCTTGTGAAGTACTTAGTTCTGCAATTTAATGATTGATAGTTTTAGAATTATTGATATTTTTCAACGGATTTTTGTTTTATTCAATTCTCTTTCCTAATCATTGGTTTTCAGTTGCTTCTCCTTGGTTTTGCTTTGTTTTACCCAAGCTTTTCATCCATGCATTGACAAATCCACGTGTTATCCTTCCTGTCTTGTGTGATCATCCTTACAATTGGGTTTTAAAAACTGAAGCTCAAGTCTAACAAGTACATAAGATGATCCAAGACTATGAGTATATCATTACATAATGGTCTGACACCAGTACTGTTATCTTCTTACCACACATATCCAAAACACGTAACAAAATGTGTAATAGATTAGAAAACCTTGAAGACATTTGAAATATAGCTGGTCCACTGTTCTGATATTTTCTAATTGTAAATTACAAATGCTGTAATGAAAATTGCAGCAAAATTTTCTGATAGAAAACAATTGTAAACTGTCATATTTCATTGAAAGATGAAATAGATAACTATTTAGTTTCACTTTTTAAGTTATGGAATCAAGTTTGCTTTTCAAAGAGCCAGCCAATGGCTTATTCATATGCCCGAATTCTGGCCTCCAGATCCTGAGATCTGCTGTAGGTCTCTGCTAGTCCCACGTTGATCAGGAGACAAGAGTAAAGATGCTTACTTGCAGGGGATCAGAGAACAGCGTTAAAACTTGAATCTTAATTTCACAGGTAGGATACTTTTAGTAAAAGTTATGATTGTGTATACTTGTATGCATTAATGAGGGTGTCTACAACCACATTATGATGTCTTGCAACCAGAGCTCCTTATTCAGCAAACCCTGAGAAGTGTAGGTTTAAGAATCCCGTTGAATCGGTGCCATGTTTGCTTCAGTTTTCAAGCTTACTACGAACTGCAGCTGACTCAACAGATCAAGAAAGGTGTTTTATAGGAAAGGCCAACACATATGATTTCTTAGGACCGCAGACTGATTTCTGTCTTTGCACAGGGAAAAAAAAACAGTTGCTTAGAGCTTCTTGCTGCTTTCTACAAGTATCTACTTCTATGATTTTTTTTTTTAAATGTTGAAATAAAACAGATATTATACCAGAACAAAAATGTTTTTGACTTCCTTTAAGTTGCATATCACTGTTTCATGCGGGAAAAATCAAACAACACGTTCCTTCCAGGTGATGTAGAGTTTTCTTAAAGTATCCAATGCGTTATTGGAAGTTATGCAACAGTGCTAGGTTAAATAACAGTATTTTCTATTTTTAGTTCTGGTAGCACAGGCAAAATTGATATAAAAATATTACTTTGTTGTTAAATTGCAGGAACTACTCTCATGAAAAAGCTGCAGTTAAAATATTTGTATTTACAATTAGAGCATTTCTAGACTATTACATAATAGTCAAATATTTAGAAAACATTGAAGGCAAAGTCTTAAAATCCTCTATGTTATTAAAATTGTTATTTTACTGTGTGGTGTATATCTTCCCTGACTTCTAGTGCTTGCACTGCTGACAGAACTAGACCTTTAACTACTAACCTTTAACTACTGTTAGTCTTGTAGAACTAGAGAGTCAGCTGGGTTTTATTCAGCCTTGTGAATCCCAAATGGAATTACAACCAAGTTCCAATTCCTGTATCTTTCTACCAGTAGCAGCATGTGAAGCAGACAGAGCGTTCAGATCATTGCTGATGGGCAGTGCCATGTTTTGACAGGAACAGCGTGAGGCTCCCTTTGGGTAGGCAGAATGCTGCTGAAACGTGTGGGATATCACACAGCACAGACAACTTTTCTCACTGAGCAAATTCTAAAAGATGACTACAAGGTCAGGGAACTCCTGCCCAGTTTCCTATTTGACTAAGGGGAAAAAAAAAAAAAATCCAACACCACAAAAAGCAAACGAACAGTCATTGTCTTGACAGACATTAAGAATAATCTACTTGCTATGGATTATGGAGCACTGAGAGCATGTTTATCCAGATGCCTTTGATGATTAAATGCAGCCATACAGAGCCACTAACATAGTCAAAACTACAGCTTTTTCTGTAGTTCTTCAGTTAGCCTGCAATTAATATTTACTTGTACAATGAAATGCTAATTGTAAGGATCCACCAAGATTATTCTTTTAACACCTTGATTTGTGTTCAGGCTTAACTGTCCCTACTAGTTAATATTCTATTCAAACCATAATAATTAGCATGCAGCATAACTATGTTGCTAAAATAGAAATCTAGCTGTTTTTTAATTACCATGTGTTGCACATCTTCAGTTTGTTCTGCAAGCGTAAACATAATACAGTGAGTTCCCTATTTTTAATTATCTTTTCCTACTTCCTACAAAGCAGGAATAGAAACACCCACAAGCAGTTCTCATTTGGTGTTTTTTTGTTTATGTTTTGCTTACGACATTTTCCTCTTTTATAACACTCCTTTCTGAATTATATTCATAGTCCCTTTGAAATTTCGTTGGCATTTTCTTACTTAAAAAAATTTTCTTCCTCTTGGAGGGAGTGTTTCTTGTAATTATCCTTTTCAATATCTCATCCACAGAAGAAATTGAGCGGTATCTCATTACTTACATGCACATGATGACCCAAAGAACCAACTGTAGCATGGCCTATCACTGTCAGAACTTCCACTGATCAGAATTTCCACTTCACCACATTCAAGGGAAGCTTACATTTAAAACTGTTTTCCAAAAATAGAGAGTATTAAGATTATGAATTTCATTCAGATACATGTAATTGAGAAAACATGTGATATGCCTAATAAAAATAGACCATTAAAAGATACCAAAGTAGAGCAATGGCACAGCGTGAACTAAAATCTGTAAAATAGAAGAACCATTTTTTCCTCAAGCCAGGGGCATCTACGCATTCAACCAACAGAAACAAATCCTATTCTACATGACTCCTTGGCTGGGAAAAATTGGCTCACATTAAAGGCATAACTGAGATTATATTTCATAGTCTTCATATCATCTCTGTTTTTTGTGTATGAACATCTTCCTTCTGAAGGCTAAAGAGCTGCTACATAAATCACTGAAATCCACAGATACTTTGACATAATTGCTTAAACATGCATACTGAGCATCACTCAGAACACAGCAAGTTTTCTCATAATTTCAATTAGCTTATTTACAGCAAATAGCATTCATTTCTATCCATCACAATACTGATAGAGAACAGTGTTTTGTTTTTTCTCTTAGTGCTTGTAAGGACAGGTCACAGCAGACATAGTTGCTCTAAACTCATGAAAGGCACCAGTCACAACCCAGTAACAAAGAAGGAATTGCTTACCCCTTTGCGATGATCAGGGTTGGCTGAACACTCTAAAGGAGGCAGCCCCCAAGAAGAGGTGCTTCCCTTGAGGCTAAGCATCCTCAAACAGTTAGAGAGGAGTGAAGCCCAGGTCCACCCCTTCCAGTCACACAAGTGAATTGCTTCCACCTGTTCTCCCAGGGCTGGCCACATCCCCTTCACCACATACACAGTCACTGGTTCAGGCCATGATCTACCATTTTCCATACTCATCACCCCTTTACCACATGAAGGTATGACTGAGCACATCAGGGTCAAGCTATCCTTTACAATCTAGTCTACACTGCATTCATGACAGAGAGACAGTTTGCTGCAATGCTGGTATTATTTCACATTATGACACAGATACAGTTTTTCCCATCGTGACATAAATAGTCCGTGGTTTTCAATTATTTGTCTCTCCGGGTTCTTTTGCGAAAGATATTCAAAAAGTCCATTGTTAAATGTCACTGAACAACAAGATATCATAGCAATTCTTCAGAGACACCAGAACTCCTGCCTGGATGAGCACACATAAGAATAGGCAGCAGAAAATATAGCTGTTCTAAACCCAAGAAAGATAACAGTCACAATCCAGTGACTGTTCCAATAAAGAAGGAACTGCTTACCTTTTTTCTGAGGAAAAAGGCCAAACACTGCAAAAGAAGCAGTCTCCAAGTAGAGGTTCTTCCCTTGCATCTTCCAGCCTTAAATGAAGTTTGGGAGGGATAGAGTCAGGGTCCAATCACACAGGTGAATTGATTCCACCTGTGCTCCCTGGGCTGACCATGTCCCTTCCCCTGATGCTTAATCACTAGTTCAGGCAATGGCCTAACAGTTCCCATACACCATGAAATAATTAATTTCATTTTCATTGACTATTTATTCAAAAAATTGTTTCTAATGAGAGGAATTAGTACCTCATAAGCCTAGAACTATTAATTCGACAGAAAGGAGAGTGAGAGAGGCCGGGAGTAGAATGGATTTGAAGACCATCTTCTGAGATGCATGAAACAACAAATAATTTATGTTTTGTATTATTTTTAGATAGATGTTCCTAGGGTGCTACAATGCCTTGAAACATTTAGATAACACTTGAAGTTTCTCCTTAATACATGCTTTATTTTAGCTGAAAGTTTTTATAATTTTTGCAGGAAACATACGAAGAAATTCATACCCCAGCAACGTTCAGGATAGCCATATTGATCTGTCTTTTCTCAGTAGATATGGATTAATGAAACACTGCTCTTTAAAAGCCATTAAATGGGATTTATCCGATTCACTCTTTTAATACCAGGTTTTTTTTCTTTTAATAACAGCTGCAAATGCACTAAAAATATATCTAAAATGAAGTCAGGATGACATTCTGAGTAGCTGTGTCCTCATATCAACAGTTATTTCTTCTCTCTGGTTGTTTATTCACACTGACAGCATCTTCATGGTGTTCTTTTGATCTTGTAAAGGCATTCAGATTTGAATCTTCCTGTCTGGATCTTGATTTAAGACACATGCTGACAAACATACTAAAGCAAGTTGAAATCCAGACAAGTCAATGGAGTCATCTGGCAGCTGGTCAGTGTGGAGAGCAGTAAAGTCTGCATGCTCAGAGCAATCCTGAGATAAGCAAAGGATCGTGTTTCCTTTGTACATTACTGCCATCTGCTGCATTTTGTCATATTTTTTCTTCTTTATTACAGTCCAAAGACATCAGAAAAAAAGGAATAATCTGCATTTCTGCAGCAGTTACGAAGTGCCCCATATTATTTTTAGTTCAGTAACTAAACACATCTTTGTCTCAGTATCCAAATAACTAAAATGATGTTCTAACACCACAGAGAGTTTACAGTTTGGTCGTTTACATATATTTCCTATCACATGGATTTGTTACAATCCAAGAACACATTCTGCCTTCCGAAGAAATGCAGAGAGGGCACAGAGTCCTCATGCACTAGTGCTCACAAAACAAATTCATAGTGAAGATTAATCATTATATTCACTTATATTCGTTAAGAAAGTCATCCTAATTAGGGTGGAACAGTAATTTAAGAGATTTCTATAAAAGCTGAAAGGCAAGCTTAGCTGGTCCAGTAGTAGCGAGTCAACATGAATTACTACTGTTAGTTAAACTAATCTTTCTCTATAAGTGAGTATTATAATATTTCACAAAGACTTGTTTTTTACCATCCTCTGCCATCTGTTACAGATAACTACCACTTTTTACTAAAGTGCAGATATTATTAAGATTCATTTGCAGCTTTCTGGTAAATTGTTACTTCAAGAATATTTTACGATCTCCTTTGATATGCACCTTTCATGTTTCACACTTTTGAATACAAAAAAGTACTGATGATGGTTTTAAATAAAAAGCAAGGGGAGAAGAAAACACTGACACCTGCATAAGACTTAGGTGTTACCTAACCTGAGGAGAACAGGATGGAGCCAGGGAAACAGAAACCTTTGCTTCTAAGAAGTTGAGGAGAACTGGAAAGGAAATGCTCCTGTAGAAAAATTCAGGTTATATCCAGATGGGAAATGGTGAAAAGTGGGAAAAGATGTAGAGTGTGAAGAACTTTCTAATAAGACTCACTAGCTTTCAAAAAAGGTATTTTATAGAAAAGGCCACACATGTATGATTTCTTAGAACTCCAGACTGATTTCTCTATCTTTGCACAGGGGGAAAAAAAAATTGCTGATTTTAATAACAACAAAAAGTAATTCCAGAAAAAAAAAAAAAAAAAAAAAAAAAAAAGCAAATTCCTGTCCTTGAAAACTGAATGGCAATTTAAAACCCAATCTTGAAGTGAATAGGGTCCAAGAAGATTGCTGAAGATACAGCTGAAGAAATCCAGGATCACTAATTTAAACATTTTGTCTAATGTTTGTATGGCTGTATCGTGTGTGCAAAAAAATCCCATTCATTTTACTTGCAGATCTCCTTGACATTGAAGGTTATGAGACTTGTTATATTGAGGAGGAGGGACACTCTAAGCTCTACCACCTATTTCACACACACAAAAAAATGAGGGTTATATTCACCATGACAAGACCTAATTATTAAGCCCCAGTGATGATCAGAGATAAATAATGTAAATTCTATCCACACAGAGCAATTAGCAAAAGTATTCTTGTCTAAGAGAAATACAGTAAGTATGTGCTTTTCATGATTATACATTACCAAGACTGTCACCTGCCACATTTTCTATGGATTTATATCTCTGTTCTGTGCAAAGGTCTGCTAGATAGGAGAACTGAAATGAAAATTGAGTTTTGTGACATTTTCCCACCACAGAAGAATCCCTAGTACCTGTCCCAAAAGGCAAGTTTTAGATTCGTTTATAATGTTTTTCATACCTTTATCTGGGTTGTAAGGCAGAAAGATGTTTCTAAGACAAAATGGTCAGGGCCACTCCATAGCAATTCTAAGATAAATTTAAAACATGCTGTTCCTTCTACATCTGGCTGCTTTTCTGTAAGTCCCAGGACTCAAGTCTGTCATTCTGGCTACATTTCAGTCACGTTGACATGTTAATGTACCTGTTGGACTTAAAATTCTCCCTTTCTCATACTCAGTGTGGAGTCATAAAATCACAGAATATTGTGCATCAGAAGGGACCCATAAGGATCACTGAGTCCAACTCCTGGCTTCACACAGAATCACCCAAATCTAAATTATATGTCCGAGAGTTTTGTCCAAACATTCCTTGAATTCTAACAGGCTTGGTGCCATGACCAGTGACCTGAGTAGCCTGTTCCAATGCCCAACCACTTTCTGCTGAAGAACCTTTTCCTAATCGACAACCATGCCCTCACCTGGAACAATCGCATTCCATTCCCTTAGATCCTGTTGCTGTCATCAAAGAGCACAACTCAGCACCTTGTGAGTAAGTTGAGTTATAATCCAGATGAAGTTTCTTCAGTGAGCTGTTTGATTGTTGCCCTATGAATGGCCTATGAAATACTGATGGAGATACGGAACATTTTGCCTTCCAATAGGTCATCCTTCATACGCTACTAAAAATGCATGTTACAAAATAGGAAACAATGCTGTGGAAGTGTCTACTCCTTTGACAGAAAGAACCTAAGCACACAGAAGAATCTTCAGAAAGAAAGGAAGAGGCACACGTTTCATGGCAAACTGTAAGTCAAGACAGTTTCCTCAAAAGGACCATGGAATTCATCTATAGTGTCTTAACTGGGAAAAAAAAAAACCAGCATTACACACACATAAAATAATAGAAAAAACCACCCCCATCCCTCTGCCCCCCCTTTTCCCCCCAGTAAAAAAGCTCACACAAAAAAGCTATGAAATGTTACGAAACGGTTAAGAAATGTGAAAGATTTGTGGTAAAGTTGGACCTGTTCGAAGAAAAGAAATTAGTGGTTAGTGGTTCTTGTGTGCTTCTATAGAAACTGATCTCTTGAGAATTGGCCTCGGTTGTGAGTTATCATACCAGACAAATGTTCTGTATTCTTAGCAGCCTCTGAGAAAATCCTGCTTGTTTCCAAAAATCTTTCACTCCACAGACACATTTGGAGGATTCTACTGTCCATTGATTTTTCCAGTAATTTAATTTAAGATAGTTCTCCAGAAGTCAGAATTTTTTTGCTGTTCTGAAGAAGTCAGAATGATTCAGGGTCAACTCTGTAAACATCATTAAAAAAACCCTCAAATTCAGCAGGACAAACTGTCAGAAAAATGGACTTTGCATATTTATTTCATTAATATGACTCTTCCCACAGTGGTTGAGTGTCAACCACATTGTCAACCTTTACTAGGGGGAAATGGAGTAGGAACACATGAAAGAAAATTCTCTGCAGTTAGTAGTTTGAAACAAATCCAATATCTCAAAATGTTATTGTGTTTTTTGAATAATTATGCAAGAAAGCAGAAAGAAGTTCTGAAATGCTGGTGAAACTAACTCTTTCTATCTGAGATATGCTTCAGAAAAGACAACTCACCGTATACATAATACACTGAGAAGGTGTATGGGAACTGCTGAATCACAGCCTGAACCTCTGATTGATCACCTGAGGTGAGCAATGATCACCTGGGAGCACAGGTGAAGGCAATTCACCTGGCTGCACCTCTCCTAGACCCATTTAAGAGCTGAGTAGCTAGGAGGAAGGATTTCTTCTAGAGATCCTTCCTTTGGAGTTTTCCAGGGAGCTCAGGACAAAGGTAAGCCCTCTCTCTATTCTTTTTGGTGTAATAACCTGCTTAGCCGAACTTTCTTGTATATTCCTTAATTATAACACCTGTATATTCACTGATTATGCAGTAGGTTACAGAGCTGTCTGCTATAGCAAGCTTTGTCTATGCTATAAAATAAAGGAAGCTTACAAGAAAGATGGGGAGAAACACTTTATCAGGGAATTTAAAATAGAATGGATAACCATTATAGACTAATAATGGGAGATCTAGATGAGATGTGAGGAAGAAATTCTTTACTCAGAGAGTGGCAAGCTGCTGCAACAAGTTGCCCGGAGAAACTGTGGATAATCCTTCCCTGGTAGTGCACCTTCAGCAGGCTGGTCTAGGGGGTGGCAATCCTGCCCATTGCAAAACTGCTGTAACTAAATGATCTATAATGTCCTTTCTAGCCCAAACCATTCTATCATTCTATAATAATCCCTTATCATGGCAGAGAGCCAAAATATTCATAAACTCTGCTGATGGAAACAGGGCCATCCTGCAGGAAGTCATCAATATTGGTCCCATGCTCCTTACTCTGAACTTCATCCTTGATTTTGTTCCAGCAACAATGGAATCATGACATCAAATTCAGTATTTTTTTATCATATTAATTAGATACCTTGCAGCATGAACTGGGGTTCAGAGCTAAAGTGGGGGATATATGTCATTTTCTGTACAAACTTTTTCAATATACATCTAATAATGCAGTGAAGAGCCCCTTGGAATGTAACAGGACAGTTTCTGGTAAAAGCTCACAAGGATTTCTACATATAGCTTGTGCTAGTATGTTTATTTTAACTCACTGCTCTTCCAACTAGCTTAGTTGATTTTAATGCTGACTTCCTCTCCACTGTCTGTGTTTTCAGCTGTATCTTTAAAGACTTAATCTACAAACAGAATAATTGACATATAAAGTGAGTTAATGTTACTACAGAATCCTTCATTATTGTTTACATATGGTTACTTTTAATTATTACAGATTAATGAAAAGGTGACAAAGTATTTCAAATAGCGTGCTACTCAACATTTCTACATTTAATATTAGTTGGAGTTGTACAGGTATTCACTAAAAGCAACAAATGACCTCACCTGACATTTCAATACGCTCTGTAAACTATATTCCTAAGTGCACTGAACGCAAGCAACGTGCAAACCTATGATTGTTTTCACATCATTAGTTCTGATGATGTAAAGACTAGGAGATGGCTCCTTCTATTGCAGCAGATGGGTAAAGCTGTAGTAAAACATTGTAGTCAAAACTCTTTCCTTAAGAATAGCAACTTTTCCTTAACAGGAAATATTTTTATCAATACTGTTAATCTTAACAAACAGTAGCATAGCTCATATCTCAGAAAATATCTTTTTTCTTTTTTTCCCAGGATACTCATTCAAAGCACTGAGAAGTAAAAACTTCCTTGATTTTCATACAGTTTTAAACTAGCAATGGAAAATACAAGAGTATGGAGACAAAAAATGATCTTTCCAAGTGATTCAATCTCTCAGTAGAGTTTCAGTGGGTGGAGATAAGATCCCAAAGACATCTGTTTTCCCCTTTACTTTGCTATTTTCTAATAGCAACTGTGGCAGAAATTCTAAGTCATGGCCTGAAACTGTGATTGTGCACCTGGTGGGAAGGCAGGACCAACCCAGGGGATCTCAGATGTAAGCAATGCACCTGAGTGACCAGAAGGTGTGGATCCTGGCACCACTCCTTCCCAGACCTCATTTAAGGGTTGGCAGTGAAAGTGAGGGCATCTTCTGTTGGAGATCTCTGCCTACCTGAGGCCTTCTGAAGATAAGCCACTGTTTTTCCTTCATTTTTATGTCTGTGGCTGCTGTATTTGGGCTCATTCTCATTTGCTGTTGCCAAAGACTTTGCTACCCTGTTATTGTTGTGATACTTCCCATCCCATTACAGCAACACATTGTTTATTCTTTATAATGTTCTGAAGTTCCCTGGGTTCCTGCAGTTCTAAAAACCATCACAGCTTTTGCCAAGTTGCAGTAATAAAAATAGTGTTTCATGATCCAAATTTCCTGTGGATGACCAGGCTTCCTGGTGAGAATTGACCAGTGAAAAATAATAGGATCATAGAATCATAAGATGGTTTGGGTTGGCAGGAATCTTTAAGATCATCCAATTCCTACTCCCTGCAGGGAGGGCAGGGACATCTTCTGTTAGACTAGATTGCTCAACACCCCATCCACCTTGGCCTTGAATGCTTCTAGAGGAAGGGGCATCCACAACCTTGCTGGACAATCTATTCCAGTGTCCCACTACCCTCACAGTAAAGAATTTCTTTCTAATATCTAGTCTAAACCTACTCTCTTCCTGTTCAAAGCTATTTCCCCTTGTCCTGTTGCTATATGCCCTTATAAAGTCCATCCCCAGCTTTCCTGTGGGCTCCCTTCAGGTACTAGAAGGCTGCTATTAGGTTCCCCTGGAGCCTTCTATTCTCTAGGCTGAAAAGTCCCAACTCATATTCTGTTCCTGTAGAGGAGGCATTCCAGCTCTCTGATAATATTCTGGACCCACCCCAACAAGCTCAATGTTCTTCTTGTGTTGAGGACCCCAGAACTAGACACAATACTCCAGGTTGGGTCTCACAAGAGTAGAGTGGCTGAGCCACCTCCCTTCGCCTGCTTCTCTTGATGCAGCCCAAGTGGTTGTTGGCCTTCTGAGTTGCAAGTGCACCCTTTCACCAACCAGCACCCTCAAATCCTTCTTAGAGCTGTGTTCAAGCCATTATTCTGTATTGCCCAACCTGTATCTGCACTTGGGATTGCCCCAACTCAAGTGCAGGACTGCATATGACAGTATGAGATTCATTTTTTTAATAATTTCTTTTTGTTCTCTGTACCTTGCTGATGAGCTCTCTAATTCATTACAGACTTAAAAGCATTCACTCAATACAAAATGGGATTACGAGTCTAACTAAATTTCTTTCAAGCATATGCTCCTTGTTCTTTCTTCCCAGGAGTCTTAATACATCTGCAATATTTCAAGATTATCATAAACTGTGTGTAGCAGGAAAATAGCTATCCTGCTGTACAAACATAGCCCTAAAATAAGATTTTTCTGTGTCTATAAATGCAGTAATTAATGACAAGATATTTCAGACACTGAGAAATGATCTGACAGGGACACCATACTTTTGGGCACAGCACATGGCTGTTTCATCTAAGGAAAAATCTTTACATTGTAATTTCTAAAACTGCAAATTAGAACAGGATTTCTGTCTTTCAAGAGCTCCCAGAGTTGGGAGAAAGTGTTTCTCTAATATGTCCACTTTTAGTTTAACAGTGTCTTAATACTATTGAATCAGAGTAATAAGCTTTCCTCCTCTAATGGCAAGAGATTCTGACCAAAATATTTATAGACTTTTCATGTTAATTGTTATTAGCCTAAAATAAGCTATTCAGAGACTAAATTTTATTTGCTCCTCTTATACAACTATAGAAGAAATTGCTTAAAATGTACTTCTATCACTTTCAAAAAAGAAAACTACTTTGCTGCTTATTTTATTTACACAGCTCCAACCATCTCCTCTCAGAACTTTAATGTCAGTTGATGTTGCCTATCAGTAGGTCTCTTGGTTGTTCCTGTACTTCCTCAGGTGTAGCCCAGGCTACCTCTAATCCTGACCTCTCCAGTAAGTTTTTCCACACTGGTGAATAACTTGTCCAGTAATGCATCCCCTTTGGTTGGGCTTCCTATCCTTTACACCCTCCACAGACTCTAGGAGCCTCCCAGTTTGTAGGTTGCTGTGCTGCTTTTCCAGCAGATAGCAGAGTGACTGAAGTACCCAAGCAGGACTAGAGCATGACACTTCTGGTAGTAGAACAAAGAACAACTCACCTTCAATATTGATCAGACAGCTTGCAATAAGAATGTACCATGAGGTTTACTTTGACTGGGTCTTTAAATCTCACCCATAAGCTCTCAGCCTGATCATTACTATTTTCCAGTGACAATTATCAGCAGTCAGGCCATTCCTTTACATACAACTCCACCACCTATCCATCTTTGCCTGTATCTTCTGAACAGTTATAGCTACACCAACACTCCAGCTGTGTAAACAATCTCGTATTTCCATGATAATTATATCACAGTTATGGAGCTGCATCTCCTTCTTTGTTTGTTTGTTTCCAGTCTAATCCTACAATCCCTTGAAGACCTCTGCAGTAGGCAAAAGAGGGCCCTGCTGTGAAAAATGGAGAGTATACATGAGAATGGAGACATATCTCAAAGCAGAAGACAATATATTTTAATGGTAAAAACAGGGATTAATTCATGTGCATACGCAGCTGATAACAATTCTAAAATAGGATGAGAAGGACAGTGATGGAGCCTGCCATAACAATGGCTTTATGACAAAGCACTAAAGACAGCTGTGAATTGCTTGATTTTTGCAACTTCATGGTGGGAAATAAATTTCACAGCAAAGCAGATACCAAAATGGTAGAAAGTGAAATGAGTGCTAGCTGTGATTGAGTTTAAAAAAAAAATAGCCTATTTTTCTGCTGTGAAACCCTAACTCTGATAAATTCTTTATAAACTTCTGCAGCACAGTCCTGCTCACGTGCGGAGCTTGCAAGTAGCTTTGTGTTACACCCTGTGTACGTTCAGCCAGTGAGCAGCAAGGAAATCACTGGATTTCATTTGTTTCCAACCACCTCCTGAGTGGCTCTTAAGATGGTGCAAGGGGAATTGCTTCATCTTCACAAAGTTGTTGCATGGGAATTTCCCTATGCATGTTCCCATATGCAACCACTGAATAGTGGAGAAAAGGCGAGATCTCAGGAGCTCAGACTTAAATCAAAGTGTTCTGAAAGTCTCTCTTGTGAGGCAGTCAGAAAGGAGATAACGAAAAGAGCTTCAGTAAAACTAAATAGCAGTGAATAAAATGCTGACTTTGGAGGGCAGAACAACTGCTGACCCTGTGTAGTAGTTAATCATCCTCATCATTATCCTATACATAGAAGTGAACTGACCCACGCCAACCAGAGCCCTTCTCATACTTCGTGCCTTTTGCTTTACAAAACTGAGGTTATTTTCCCCTTGAAGTTTGGAGCACTGCTGCTGAAGTTGTTTTCTCTGCATTGACCAGGAGAGGTGGGCGGTGGGGATGTGTGAGTGAGTTGGGCGAGAGGGTGATATTTCTTAAAACTAGCTTTGCTTGCAAGCAGAGCATTTCACAGAAATTGTACCTTTTGGATGCGTTCTTTACCCAATATGCTTTAAGATCATCCAGGAAAAATAATATATTTTTGAGGCATTTACTTTACTCCTGTGTGGGAATTTCTGTCATTCTATTTTTCAACGATAGTTTCTTAGTATCTATTGTGACCCAGACCTCATCCGTTCTCATCTGCTGCTGCCCTCCCTGACTCCTATCTTGAAGCTCTGATGCGCTGCATAACAGAGTTGCCAGTGGTAAGAAGGCTCCAGCAGCCCTTCTTGAATAAAAAAGCTGTTTGTTATAAGTGACGGCAGGCAGAACTGGAGGAGTGCGTGTGTGTAAGTGCACGATCCTGCTCGTCTGCCTCTGGAGAGCTACGAACACGGATGTGCGAGCGTGGAGCACGTTCAACACGGGGCTGCCAGCTTAAGCTCTACCTGCTTTATTTGCTAACGAGTGATGAAAACAGCGTTTACCTTCTTCACATCAGAGATCATCTCGTAATACTTGTCGGCACACGCACTGGGCTGCTCCTTTGAAAGCGGCAGATTTCTCCACCGATTTGCTATTTGTAGCTTCAGGCTGCTTATTTGCATACTGCTTACCCATGGTGCACCGGTGTCTGTCGGCAACAAAAGCAAAAAGTCCAAATGAAATAAATCACACGGTGCGTTCTTAAGATAAATACCAAGTACAGTTTCTAAAAGTGAATTCAATTATTTTGTTTTGTAAACCCAAAATGCACTATTGCCGTAACGTTAAAGTTATAATATTCTTGAGCTATAAATATTTTGTTATAGCAGCTGTTCTTCGGCTGGTCCGATGGCAATGGCAATTATAATAATTGATCACAGTCCGTTACAGATTTCTTTGTTCTTTCTCCACTCCCACTGCTGCATTTGACTAGTCTTTTGGTGCGGAAATTCTGCTTTTTCACATACTGCTTGCAGTGGAACATCACTGAAATACTACTGATGTCGATCTAACGTGCAGAAGGAAACTGTGGTTCAGTACAAGTTCAAGTATTATCTGCAACATTATACATGTAATTTAACTTTTCTCATCCTTCCTCCGCCTTTTCAAATGCTTTTGTCACTTCAACAGCTCTGTTGCCTTTATTTCCTTTAATTTGTAAGCTGACACTCCCTTTTGGTAGCTTCTGATTTTCTGGAATAAATGACATTTAACGTATTTCTTTTTCCTAATCTCAGCCCCTCTTGAACCATGCTTTCTTCTTCGGTTATTTTGAGAAACCAGTGTCTGATACTTTCTTGATTTTTTTTTTTTTTTAACCACTGTTAATAAAACAGTCACTGCTTCAAAGGCGTTTGTACTACAGCAGCTGAAAGAGTTATTCACTTCTGGGGTAGAGGAGTAAGGTAAGCAAATGTTGCTTTAGTTATATATTTTTTTTTTCTATTTTATTACATTATACTTAAAACTGCAAGTGCGGTTTTAACAGAATGAGAAACTCAAATAGCAGTCAAAAATATAAATAGTAAAAGCTAAGTGATGATTGAGTGCCTATACATTCTACATAGTAGATATAAGAACCATTTCCTCTAGGTGCTTTATGCAAAAATACCATCTGATTATTAGAGAATGCAAGAGCTGTGCAAGGTGGGGGCCCTGGTTTTACACAGAAAGGTAACTTAATTTGAGGCAGAACTGATCTTCAGAGATTTCTCTGATCACTTCCTACTGGTAGCCGCTTGAAGCTCCTTTTCTCCATCAGTCTCAGCCCTCTTGTTATAGACTAGGCAATTATGCTTTCATTTCTTACAGCTAGATGTGACACTAATTAAGCTGACAGGCATACATCCTTACAGCCACAACAGATTCTTTTTTCAGTGGGTTCATTATATCAACGTTTCTCATTTATTTGAAACGTGCAGTTATTGTTAAATTATTGAAGTCTACTGACTAAAATGCTATTGTTTCTGTTGACTTGTCTTCCTTCAGCATTTTCTTCCATGTTTCTTTGTTTCTCTCTTACAGTATTTTACTGCTCTGCCTTCTCAAATGTTGTAGAAGTTTTTCTTAATGGGGACCAAAGATGGACTTCTGATAACTCGCTTAGATCACATATAAACAAAGAATTTAGTGCTGTTAATCAGCATGATGACTGTCCCCTATTCTGGCACTGTGCTGTGGTTGGAAACATCCTGGATCCTGGAAAACTTCCCCACTTATGATCCTTCTCCTGACCTCCCTGTCTTAAAAAATGTCTCCTCAGGCTGTGAATGGAAACCTCATCACCCTGCACCCAGGAGCCTTCCTCCCATGTTCTGGATGAATTTGTCAGGACAGGAAATGGCACAATAGTCACATAGGTGACCTTCCACCATCTGCCTCCTCCTGGCTTGTCCGTTTGCCTCACAGGAGAGCAGGGCCCATTTGAACAGGCCAGGAGATGTTCATACCTCCCAGAAGTTGGGGTGATCCTCATTACAGAACTACGAATTTCATAATGAAAGAATCTTAGCTTTCTGTCGGATGCAGGACCTGTGACACCCATCTGTACCTCTCATTTTTGTGAGAGAACAAAACTAAGTATACTTAAATTGTTACTGTTAGCGTAGTACTAAACTACAAAGAACTGCTTCAGCCAAGAGAACAAAACGCTGAATGGAGTCCCAAGTCAGTTACCATTTAAGCAGCCATGCAAAATCACTGTAAAGAGTATATCTGTATTTCAAGAGGGTTCTGCTTCTGTACCATGAGGGATACAAATTGTGCTTGTATTAGAAATATTTTCTTTTGAAGCTTGCAATCTTTTTTGCTCCATAATAAAATTGACTGAGGACAAGCCAGGAGGGATTTCTGTTTGTTTCTTTTTTTTTTTTTTTTTTTTTTGTTATATGCCTGCAAGCTCGGAGTTCTGGTTCTTAATTCCCCCAGTCTCGCTGGTGCCTGACCGGGGCGTTCCTTTTCCCAGGCACTGCCTGCCTCCCCACAGGGCACGTGGTGGTGTGTCCTCCCCAGGAGGATTCTTTATGGTGGTGCTGGGGGGATGAACTTCAGGTTTGGCCTGGTGCTGCATTTGATGCTATCGTGTCTGTGGTGAGAGAGGCCTCCTTTATGCCCATCTTCGAAGTGCCATATAAAGTCAGCATTACTGCAAATTTAATTAAAAATGAATTAATCATAAATTAAAATATTTTATTTGTTTATTAAAATAAATTTAATAAAAACCTAGGCACTCTCCAGAGCCTGAGAAAAGATGCCTGCGTTATTCACCAACACGTTCAGGTGACTTAACTATTCCTGTCATTTTACAGCACACAATTCCCTTTTGCTCTCCCTTCACAGAAATTTTTTTTCCTCTCTTTCCTGCTTGAGAAACTTGATCTTGATTTTTTTTTTTTTTTCCTAACCACTTCTCCCTCCTACCTGCTGAATCCTCCAAGCAATCCATTGCACACACATTTTTGAATAAAACCACTCAAAACAGTACAACCCTCTTTAGGGCTCCAGCAGAACTGATGTACTGACCAAATCTTTTATTTCAGTGTCTTACATCCCATGCCCTATACATTTTTGTGGGATAGAGGCAGCCCAATGCACCTGCACCAGGTGCTGTGGTTGAATAGGGATCTCTCAGCATAAACAACATATCCATTATTTTGTTTTTGTAATTGACAATAAATCTTTTTCTTGCATTCACTTTAATTACTGATACAGCCTCGCACAGATTCAACCATGAAGGTTACTTACTGTCTCATTTCTTAGTACTCATTTACTATGCAAGTGCAAGTTCCTAATGTTGCTTGGCCTACTGGGGGCAAGTGAGATAAAAACCATCTGTCTAACGTGTATATTCTGTCTTTTGCTTCTTTCAGTCATGGAGGTCCTTTCTAAACTCAGACACCAGAGGGATGATAGCTCTACATTCTGCCAATCCTGTTAACAAACCGCTCTTCCCAGCTGTGACTCAGTTTACCAAACCTTTGAAGATAAAACAACATCAAGATTCTGTCAAAAAAAGCCTTAGCAGCTTGCCCGATGGCAAAATTTAGTCCCAATCTGTGAAATCTGTGCAAAAGTCTGGGGTAACAAGTACACTCCAAATGTACAGTTCATACCTTTGGTTTCTCAAAAATATCCCAGAGGTCACTAGTTTGGGGAGAAAGAAGAGGCAACCACTGTATACAGAAAAGGCTGTAGGAAAAAGTTTGCCTCAAAACATTTTCTTCAAAAAATAAGCAGTTGTGAATTTGGGGGAGTGGAAAATCTAGACTTTTACTTTTTTAACATCAGGACTTTCTGACTTCAAATATTTGGGAGCCTACTAAAAACGTACCAGTCATCTCGGATGATTATATCTCATGTCTGGCTTCACATTCACTAGGTCAGTTGATAAATTCTTATCACAACTGTCAGCTCACCATATACTTCAAACAGCAAATCTTCACCCTGTACTTTTTCTCTGAAGGTAAGAATGACATACAGTGTCTTTTACATCTGCTTGATGATTATGTCTCCAGAAAATTTCTTACCTTCATAACATTTTGAAACTTGGAAATTTGTATTCATCTGCTAAGTTTCAATTGAAATCTTGGAGGTTTGAAAAAGCACAGCCATTAAGTCAAACAGTCTAGAAGTCACTCTGTAGTAGCAACACAGACAGATAACGAAATTTTCATAGGAGAAAAGCAGAAAGAATAAGTTGATATCAAAGTACAGGAGATCAGTACCTCAGTGATTATCTGTGACTGCATTTAATTGTAGTCCATGTTCTGCAAACGTAAGATAAAGATCAGCTACAAAGGTTTTAATTTGGGATAGTTAATAATATTGCAGCTTTTATTTCAAATCAAAAAGTCAAAGCACTGCTACTAACAGTGCATTCAAACAACGAAGAACTTCATCTTCTTGCTATGTATCTTCTCAACAGATGAGTATTTTTAGTATTAAAGAAAAGAAAGAACATTTATCATATGATTCCAGACCAACTACAGAAAAGATAGCCTCTCTTCTTTACCACCTTCTGTGTTTCAGGTTTTGCTCCTGCTGAGAAAACACAGCGCCTCAAAATAAATTAAACGGTATTACACCTACTGCTCAGCTATCTTTCTGCTCAAGAGTTGAGAGTTTCCTCTCCTGTCATAGTCAGTTTTGCCTGTCTCATACTTCTGCCCATAATTACGTGCCATTCTAAGGCAGCCCAAAGATTTTTCAGCTGTTTACTGCATGAGATTTTGTTACTGTCACATGGACTACTCTCAGTTGGTCGTGCAATTGCAATTGCAGGTGCAATTTACAGGGCTGCAGTTGGAAAAGAAAAAGTAGATGGTTCTGGGAAGGGATTGGTAGGAGGCGATATGAAAATACAGTGAGGGATGGACAGTCAGTCTCTAGCATATGCACTGGGAGCTTGAATTACCAAACACATCTATTCAGTGGTGAGCACCAAAACAACACGCAGCTTGGGCACATAAAACAGAACAGTTCGGGAGGAAAGGACCAGCTTTGGCTGGTAAGTCTGTCCTGAGGAGAAAACTGAGCCTTGCATCCTTTCAAAAGTGATGCAGAAACACAGCCACTGAGCTGTGAAGGCCATAGAACGGGAAATCTATCTCGTCTTTTACAAGATAAAATCAGGTACAACTGAGAACAAAGTGCAGCCTACAGGTATCCAAGACCTTAATGAACATCTTCTTTACAGTCTGTCAATGGGAACACTAATCTAGTATTGTACAAATCAAAGTATTCCTGGCTGAGCATCCTGATCCACCTGCAGATACCCCTCTCCGTTGCAGGGGAGCTGGACCAGATGACCTTTAATGGTCCTTTCCAACTCGAATGATTACCTGATTCTAAGAACAGTGACATCTGCTGATGGCAGGAGATGCATACTGCTAGCAGTCATACTGTATTTAAATGATCCAGGAAGTCATTTTTGTGGAAAAACTGCCCGCTTGGGATAAAATTTGCCAGAGTTGATATTGCGGAAAAAAAAGGTAGAGGGATGAATGAGAAAGAGCAACGAGGAACGACGGCGCACGGCCAGAAGCAGCGAGCGGCTGCACGCACCGAGCCGCCAATCCCAGCAGAAAGCGAGCGGCGAGCGCTCCGAGGCGCCTCTAGATTTGCATACCGGCTTCCCAGAGTTCAGTGCGGCTGCGGGCAGCCCGGAATGGAGGAGTTTTTCTCCTATACGTACAAGAAATCGAAGCTTTTATCCGAAGTCAAGAATTATAAACGTGAGTGTGTTGCTAGTGGAAGAGGACGGAAGAAAGGATGTATAGACATCGATAGCCTGCTAGTATCACCATCATATAAAAGTTATAAACTATAAGAGCTATAAATATTGGCGAGGTGGGTGTAGCTGTTGGCTGGTCCGATGGTAGTGGGGTGTCTCAATTGATTGTTCACAGTCAGTTACAGATTGATCTCCTCGTTCTCTCTTTCCCCCCTTCCCACTACTGCACTTGACTGGTCTTTTTCGCTCAGGCTTTCATTTGGTCTTTTTGCGGTTTGCAGCCGCGTGGATTGGCTGGGTTCTGGGAAAAGTGCTCAAAAAGCGAAAGCAGAGCCTTTAAATCTGTATTTCAAGAAGCCAGCGCCTCCTACCTGCTTTCACTGCTTCGTGCGCTAGAAGAGGGGGGGGGGGGCAGGTCATGAGTTTGAAGCCACGGGGGGTGTAAGGAAATCCCACCTCAGAAGCATAATAGGTCTGCACATGTCAGGACTTTTGTGGTGAGATCACAGAATCACAGAATCACTAAGGTTGGAAAAGACCTATAAGATCATCCAGTCCAACCATCCACCTGTCACCAATGGTTCTCGCTAAACCATGTCCCTCAACACAAAATCCAAACGTTCCTTGAACACCTCCAGGGTCGGTGACTCCACCACCGCCCTGGGCAGCCCATTCCAGTGCTTGACCACTCTTTCAGAGAAGTAGTATTTCCTAATATCCAGCCTGAATCTTCCCTGGCGCAGCTTGAAACCATTCCCCCTAGTCCTATCACCAGTTACACGAGAGAAGAGGCCGACCCCCAGCTGGCTATAACCCCCCCTCAGGTAGTTATAGAGAGTAATAAGGTCTCCCCTGAGCCTCCTCTTCTCCAGACTGAACAATCCCAGCTCCCTCAGCCGCTCCTCATAAGGCCTGTGCTCCAGACCCCTCACCAGTTTTGTTGCCCTTCTTTGAACACGCTCCAGGGCCTCAATGTCTTTCTTGCAGTGAGGGGCCCAGAACTGGACACAGTACTCAAGGTGCGGCCTCACCAGAGCTGAGTACAGGGGGACAATTACTTCCCTACTCCTGCTGGTCACACTACTTCTGATACAAGCCAGGATGCCATTGGCCTTCTTGGCCACCCAGGCACACTGCTGGCTCATGTTTAGCCGAGCGTCAACCAACACCCCCAGGTCCATTTCCTCTACACAGTCTTCCAGCCACTCCGCCCCAAGCCTGTAGCGTTGCTTGGGGTTGTTGTGGCCAAAGTGTAGGACCCGGCATTTGGTCTTATTAAACCTCATCCCATTGGCTTCAGCCCAGCTATCCAGCCTGTCCAAATCCCTCTGTAGGGCCTCGCTACCCCAGGCAGATCGACGCTTCCAGCCAACTTGGTGTCATCTGCAAACTTACTGAGGGTGCACTCAATGCCCTCATCCAGGTCATCAATGAAGATATTGAAGAGGACAGGCCCCAGCACCGACCCCTGGGGAACCCCACTCATGACCGGTCGCCAGCTGGATTTGGCTCCATTGACCACCACTCTCTGGGCCCGGCCCTCCAGCCAGTTCCTTACCCAGCCAAGAGTGTACCTGTCCAAGCCACGGACTGAAAAAAGAAAGGATATCGTGTCCTTGCAAACTAAAGCCTGAGAGGAAAAAATGCTTAAACAAACTTATCTTGTAGATATATGGCAGGAGATGCTAGCTTGCCAATTATTTGTAAGTTCTGCTTTCTTGACAGGGCAAAGAGGCTTCATCAACTGCTTGTAAATCTTGCTTGCTTGACAGGACAGAGGGGGATAACTCTAGTTGGACAAAGCAACAAACTGAATCCAGATTACAAAGTATGTGTGAACAAAGGAAACAAATGGGGCTACCTACCAGGAGGAATGAGTGCATGACAAGCAACTGAGAAGAATGTGAACCCTGAGTACCTCTGATACCATAAGATGGTCGATCAGGAACTCTAAGCCTTGAGCTGGAGTGTGAGAAAGCAGACATTCTTTGCTAGAACTGGATGCACCAAAAGATCTTCAGTTCATATACACGTGTTTTATGTGCAGAAGTTTTCCAAGGGGTCTTTTACATTTGCAGAAGTATGTTACAGATCGAGTGACCAATTCCGAACACAATCTGCTATTTCCTTGGTACAAAGACTCAGCGGAGCTTCCTTAACTCCTTCTATCACTTTCTGTTATCTAAACACAAATTGCAGGACATCAACGAACACCAGCAAGCTTAACTATATTACTGTAACTCTTATCACCTTAACCAATGGAAAGGGGGAAGAGCTCACTAGCTTTGGGGTACAGGGCTAAAAGAGGGGCTCTGTCACTCAATACTTTGAGAGACCCCACAGGGCTGTGTCCCAGTGGACTCTCCCTTTATTCAAATAAAGCCCCAGACTCCTTTGTTAGATCATTTGAGTAAAATTTTCCCAACAACTTGGTGCTCATCTGGGATCTGTCCACTCTGCAGTCAGCGGGTGTCTGAGTGAGCTGATGGGTTCCCTCACTGGTTTTTGGAGTTCATCGGCACCAGGGGACTGAGTTTTCAGGACCATCCCAGACACAGACAGGATGGCAGACTAGGAAGACCGTAAAGAAAGATAAAGGAAGGTAATGGAGGAGCTGGAGACTCTGTGAAGAAATCTCATCTGTGAGTTGAAATGGTGACCGGGGTGAGTAAAAAGGGAAGGACACTCGAGGGAGTGCAGCAGTAAGTGGAGGAAAGGAATCTCAGCAAGGAGGGTGATGACTCTTTGATACCCCCGGATAACCTTTTAATATTGTTTAAGTTCTGGAACAGCCAGAGACAAGAGAAAGGATGAGGAAAAGGTAAAAACAATGGCTCACTTCAGCCTCCCTGGGGAGGGGTGCAGGGACCTGCAAGACCTTGAGGAAGGGAGGAGAGGGTTGGAGAGGGTTCAGGTGATCCCCGAGTAGAGGGGGAGCTGAATATCCCATAAGAAGACAGGAATCTCCCTGACCTAAGCCAGGAAGGGATCAGTGTTGGGTATGCAGAGAGAGGGCACTGTTTGAGAAGCTGTCCACAGAGAGAAGCCAGTCTCGAGGCAGCCCCTGGTCAGAACAAAGTCCAGTGAAGAGGAGGTCGACATCTTCAGTAATTCAAGGAGTCACTGGAAAAGATGAAAGGGTACACCTCCTTCAACCACTGTTAATCAGTGTGGGAGATAAATGTAAGGTGCACGAGTTTTTGTATGTACCAAATCGTGATTGTAATTCACTGGGAGGAGATTTAATGGCTAAATTGGGAATGCAGATTAATATAACCAAGAGATAAAGCAAATCTGGTACTATAGTAACCCTGCATAAATTATCAGAAGAAGCAGATGCAGAAGTCGACCCCATGGTTTGGGCTACACCAGGAAATCATGGGAAACGGAAAATCAGAAATCTAACCCCCTCCAGATAAGATAGCTGATGTGATGAATTGTAGGTGGTGTCAAATAATGGAAGAAGAAACAAAGGGAAGTTAGGGGGGTGGGGGAATTTTTGGAGCTGAATTACCTCTTTCAGGTAAGTGATTTGAAGGTAAGGAAAGTGATTTGGAGAAGAAATTACACAAAACATCTGTTAATGCTTGCTTAAAACAACACAGTTGTCTTTAGATGTTGTGGATGATTAATTGTGATTTTAAACGGGGAGACATACTGTAAAGCTGTTCTGATGTAACAAGGCCAAAGAAACAACAAGGGAACGCCTAAAATGTGACAGATAGCATCAAGATGTTCCCCTTTGTCTTCCTTATCTGTGTGTGCAGAGACTTCTCCGATTGTCCTTGCATTCCACAGAAATCTTGGGAGGAAGTAAAGGACCCCAAGGACTAACAATGGACTAACGATGGACCATCACATGCTAGAGGGAAGCCGGATGGCATTGAAGTCTGCCTATGTCTGTTAGGCAGTCATAGGGAGTGGATAGGATAATGAATTGGGAATGTAAAGAATATGTAATACACATGAAAATATAACCTGTTCATTTCTCCACTGTTTGGAGCCTAGCTGGGCATCAGTCATTTTTTCTGCCTAATTTTGTCTCAGCACACGAGTTCTCACTTTTTTTCCCCAGTTATCTTCCCCACCACACCAGGATAGAGGAGGAGTGGGCAGATGACTGTGTGGTGCTGGGCCACCTGCTGGATTAAAGCACAACAGTCAAATTGCTTTATTTTTTTTTAAGGAGCGGAAGCCAAACGGCACCAAAAGGTGAGAGGATTGTTAACTTGTGAAGAAAAGCAATAGCCAATGAGTGCTTAATTACTTGCCTATTGAAGATGGTGAATCTACCGCTATAATACTTGTCAGGGGACATCAGGCAGGATTTTCAGAAGACATTTGAGGTAATCTGGGTAATTGATTGACAGATGAAGAAGTGGTGGGGCACTTCTGCCTGAAGTATCTAAGATCTTCCCTTTACTCATAGCTCAGCTGCTGCTGAATAAAATGTGTTTCCTGCCAGTGGAGTTAGAAATAGTTAAAAGTAGGGGGGATGGAGAAAAAGAATAACTGATTTACAGAGGACAGCAAACAGTGGCTACCCAAGTCACTGGCCTACCCTACGAGTTTTGAAACGAGTTTTGAAACAATGGGGCTCAATGGGAGCCTTTAAGAAAACCTTCCCTACCATAAGGCTATTTGCCCTAGCAAAATGAGACACTGAGGGATGTGCTAAAGTAAATAATAAAGCAAATAGCAAAAGGAGGCCAACCCTGGGCAGTGTGACCCTTCCAGCGATGTCAGGAAGATTTTACTGAGGCGCCCAAGGATGGGTGACTTAAATACCTACTAGTGACAGCATGCCAGCTTATAGGATGGCTGGAAGCATTTCCTGTAGCCTTGGTGACTTCCAGGTTCATCATAAAGATATTCCTGGAACAAATCATTCTCAGGTATGAGATAAAAAAGGCAATAGATTCAGACAGAGGAACTCACTTCACTGGGAAGGCGTTGTGGGGAACGATAACTGTGCTAGGGATACAATAGGACCCTCTGGCACCCTCAAAGAAACATTTTCTGTAACTAGTAATAGAAACTTGCTTCCCTTGGGTCACCTTTAGTCTTGACCCTGGCCCAAACAAGTGCAAAACCTAGGGGAGACATAGTGTTATTTCCCTATGAGTTGGTGTTCAGAATGCCTTATCCAAGTACACTCTGACCTGGAGGAGAGTAGAAATAAGTGATATTTACTTAAGGCAATGTGTGGGCGATTTATTGTCTCTCATCAAACCTCTTTGGCAGGAGGCCAGTTAGCGCAAACCTTAACCTCAGACTTTGCAGTGCACAGCATTCAGCCTGGAGATCGGATCCTGGTAAAAGACAGAAAAGGATCACAACTGCTAAGAGAAATGGTCATTTTCACTACAGAGACTGCAGTGAAAACAGCGGAGCAAGGATGGATTGAACATCCCCTTGTGAGTTTATTTTCATTTAAGCAATGGCTTCTGTATTTAAAGATTTAACAACAGCTTTGTCTGAATTGCACACTAAGGATGATCCCTCAGAAAAATAGGAGGTGGATCAATATGGCTACTTATATTTCAGTGGTCTGCCTAGTACACCAATAAATGCTGCTCTGCATTTGCATCTACTGTAGTTAGTTACAGGCTTTGTTATTTCTCCTTCATTTGTTGTAAGGATCTGTTCTCCAGATTTGTTGTAAGGATCTTAAATACTACTGAAGGCCAACTGCTTGTAGGCCCTCTGTGAAGAGTATTTTTTAGGTAAAGGCAGAAGTGTCACTTCACAGGTGAACGCAACGTTGCCTTCCTTATTCATAAAAGTATCACTTTCACAACATGATCCAGATTTTATATTTAAATTAGTGCAGCATCAGCACTTAACCAAAGCTCTATATTCTGTTATGTCACACTTTTTTTTTTTCTTTTTTTGAACAGATGCATAGCTTAATTGCAAGTTATTAGGCTCAATTAACAGCTGGAAATTTGGCCTGCTATATAAAGCAATTAAAATAAGTAGGAAATGATCCCATCTAGTCTTGATTTCTCTGCCTTTATGGAAATCCGGGCTATCGTTTTTCTTTTTCTTTGAGTCCATCTTCTGCTGCATTTTCTTTTCCACTGCTTCTATCACTTCCAGCAGTAATCTGCTAGGCTGTACTGCAGAATAACTCCCCTCTAATGTAAGGCAAAACATACTGAATTTCAGGAAGGTTATGTAGCTTAGATAAAGCAAGTAGCACATTAATCAAGAGCAGGTTGACAGGAATCAGCTTTCACGCATGAAGAAACAAATAGCTGTTCAAAACCCCAGTATAAGGAAATCCATCAGAAGACTGAGTTATAGATAGTGATAAGAGCTTTTGCACGTTTGTGTTAAATGAAGATGCATGTCCTCCACTTTTTTTTTTTTAATTATATCAAGGACATACAGGTTAGGATTTGAATGAACAGCATTTTTCTGAAAGGAAATCTTCTACCTTGCCAATGTGCAAATTTGTGGTAAATCATAGAGAAACTGTTTCTCTCCCTACATGCAGCACTGAAACTGGAACGGCTGCATCTTTCCCAGTGCAAGTACTTCCCAACGTGGGCAGTCCTACCCCAGCTCCCACCAAAAAAATTGCCCCAGAATCCATGATACGAAGGCTAGAGTGGCCACATAGATCAGCTGTTCATGGCACTGTGGATGTTGAAGTGACAGCAGGCTGTGGCTCAGGTCTCTGAAAGCAGGCACAACAGTGTCTAAAGCAGTTGCTTCAGGGCCAAGTGACTGTTGCTGTTGAATGAGCTGCCTTGTGTGCTCTATGAGATTCTGGACGCTGACAACAAGCAGGGCTGCGTGTGCCCGATTTTCTTCTGCTTGTGGCTTCCTGCAGCCTTCTACAGGTTCAGAAAGCAGAGGGCACCAGGGAAAGTCCCTGATGCCACTGGGATGTGCAGTGATTCATGCAACAGCCCACACCTCATGCTTCGTGCCCAGAAATACTTGGCAACTGGGGTAAGGTACTATAGTATTACAGTGCCTTCAGCTAGGATTGCTCACAGATCACTGCTCTGTGCCAAAAAGGGAGATAAACAATTTGAGTACAGCAAGCTGAAGTCTTAACAAATACATGGCCTTGTATCAGTTTAATGAAGTGGGTTACATACTTGCTTACATGAAACTTGATGCAATTACTCCACAGGCTGCAGAACACAGCCCTCTGATCCGTGACCAAAAAGTATTCTGGTGCATGGACAGCTTGCAGTGCCTTCTGTCCTTTGTTGAGAGCTAGGGCAGAAATCTGACCACTAGGCTCATGCTACTTTCCGAGGAGCCTTGAAACCTTTATCATACACACTAATTCACATTTCACTTTCCAGGAGCCTGCTGCCTGAACACACTCTTATAAGAGCTAAGATAGACTTTGCAGACTAGTTTCCTGCTCTGCAGTGCCTTGCTTGCTACCACTCAGATCTTGGTCCATTCCCAAACCATAACGAACAGTTTATAATAATAAAATTATTTGAAATAGGAACCATATAATAACTTATTGCAGAGACATATTCTACTGTAGTTCTCAGTACTAAAAAAAAGCTAGTCTTTAACACAGTATCAAGACCCCGGGCCAGTATTTACTGCTTTACAGTTAGCATAGATACTAACACATCACAAAGCACTGGCTATGCTGATGGTGCTTCATACCCCTGTCCTTGTTTTTGCCCTGAACACTCAGCTCTAAACTGTACTAGGTTACAGGTCAATTTCTGCTTTCTCTAAGCTGTATGCGTGAGCACACTGGAAGAAATTTACACAAGGCCAAGCTCCTTGGAGCCTGAGAACTGTTACTACTACAAAAACCAGTGCTGAAGCCTAAACTGGAGTTGTTGTAGCTCCACTTGTAACTACAACCCAAGATGGCTCCATATGTTCACGTCGTCATGGGTGAGAGCAAATGAGTCCTGTGACAATCCCTCTTCATTTTCTGCACTGCATGCATTTTTTCCCCCTTCTGTAAAGGGGTAGCATCAAAAATGATCACTGGTATGCAGGTAATACCTTACTGCAGATAAGGAAAGCATCCTAATGCGCTAGAAAATGAAAAGCAGACAAGCATAACACTTTTGATAGAAATTCCAAAAGATGGCATGACTCATACTCCTTAAAAGACATGAAACACATTAAAAATAAAAATATATATAAAAAAAATCACCACATAGATAGTTTTATACAGCAGGGGCTTAATAATGAAGCCATCCCAGCAAGAACACTGGCACAGGACTCAGCATCACAAAGTCTATTATTGACAGCAGGGGACACAATACAGGAAATGAGTTTGCTTTCCAGTGTGACTGTTCTCAAAGTCAACAACGCTATTCTCTATTTTACTGAAAAGCAGTGAAGATAAATACAACAGTTATGGGGTCCAAATGCCAAGGTAGCACAGACAAACACTTGTAGTAAATACAGCCAAATGACACAAACATAAGGAAAAGAATTCCTCATTCTCCCTGATACTTATAACCCCACAACAGTGGTAACAGTGCCTGCTCTTTCAGCTCACAGACACATAGAAATTAAGTTAGTAATACTACAGCTAGGTTTATTTCTCTGAGACACAGCTCTGACTTAAGCTCTGCCACCCCAGAAAAATAATTTAGGCTCTGAAATAACTGTGACCCTGGATGCCTCCACATGCAGAAGTTAGGGAAAGTGTGAAGGAGCACTGTGCCAGCACGCCTTGTATTGCTGCAAAGACTTTCCACAGACTGGTGAACTTTGTTTCAACCTATGGTGGCTTCTGTCCACACCACCTCCTGTGGGATGCAAAGATCTACAGCAGCAGCACAGCACCAGCAGTAAATTCGCAGCTAAAGGAGGAGGTGGGAATTTGTCAGCTTTGACACAGTCCCAAGAAATCAGCATCAGTCCTAGTTGTAATACTCATCACCAATAAGGGACTTTTTCCCCTCCCTTCTACATGTTCTATATTTATCCCTGCTCTCCTGTTGGTCAGGCATCTGCTTTGGAATAAATCTCTGCAAGCCTGTGTAAGTAATGTATCGCAAGAACAAGTGCAATTTAGCTTCCTAAAGGCAAAGTATCTGTTTCAGGACAGAAACTGAACTATGCTTGAAAATAGATTTAGAAGGTCTGTTTTTACTTCTTTCAAATACTGATAGCAACTGGCAGACGCAGGACAGAATGTGTTATTACACTTATATACATTCTTTAAAGCTGAAAACATTGTCCCTAACATTAGTTAATGCTCAGCTAAGTCCAATCTGTTGCCAATGCAGAGACACTTATTAAAGATCATGGCTTTTGAAGGCTCTACAGAAAAGCTGTAAACAGAAACAGCAAATGATATGAAGGCAACACACTTGGCCTGAGTCTTAAAGATGAAGCACTGCCTAAACTTAATATTTATCTGTATGTTTAGGGAAAGTAGAGGAAAGCTACAGTGAAAAAGAGGAGACTATGATAACTGGTGTTTTTCCAGGGGTCACTGAGAAAATCTCAGCCTGTTTTCCTTGAGAATCACCAGCAAATACTTTCCCCTCTGAAAAAGGAGACATCAATGCATAGATCTGGTAAAATCCAAGCACTACTTCCACTAGACATTATTTTTGAGAATAGACTACATATATAAATTGGTTAATGTGAACTCGTAATTAGAATTCAATTAGAAAAAATTGGTATTGTAGCATCACCCGTTCTTCAGAGATGCACGAAGCAAAAGCAGACAAGGCCTAGCATGTATTTAATTAGCAACTCACTTTGTCTTATCTAAGTAGGATTTAATAGTTTATCCACACTTTAAAAAAAAAAAAAAAGCAAAAAAAAAACCAACACCCTTTCTTACTCTCAGCGCTGAATACAGTAATAGTCACCTCAATAGATACACAGAAATATAGCAAGAGAAAGCTTGGCTAACCCCCCAAGCCCGCCAAAATAACCAGACCAACAAATCAGACAAATCTATTTGGCAGAAGGATTTGGTTCTCTTTTTGGTAGTTTCTTTTAACTTAAAAACAACAACAAAAAAAAACCAACAAAAAAAACCCCACAGCTGTATTGGAATCAAGAAGAATCAAGCTCAAGATAGTCACAAAAAATAAATGATGTATTTTTCCTCCATAGATCAAAACTATAACAAACAAGACAATTGTATCAAAGTTCAGTGTCCAGAATTTTTTTCTGTAATACAAAAAGAGATATTGCAATTACTTTACTGCTCAAGAATTTCCTTGTTCAAGCTGCTGAATTCTTCTCTCATTGAAGTTTTGTCAGTAACTTTCTTTAAACTACAACGTACAAAGAATTCTTTATCACCTCATCTTATCTAAAGCTCTTCTTTTGTTCTAGAGAGTTTTGTTGCATGCTCCTCTATAAATTTACTCAAATGCTCTAGATCTCTTTCACCGCCTTCAAATTTAATAGGATTGTTCTTCTTGTCCCTTGGAGCAAAGTAGATGGTAGGGAATCCTTCCACTTTGTAGTGATCATTTGTCACATCGTTGGCAGTAGCATCCATCTTGGCTATGACTAGATTTTTCTCATTCTTGTATTTTTTGCCTAGCTCAGTATACACCGGTTCTAGTTTCTTGCAGTGTCCACACCACGGGGCATAGAACTCTATGAGAACATCACTCTTTGGATCCATTACTATGGTATCAAAAGTTTTACCCACTACCACTTTCACAGGCCCTTTGTTATTTTTTGGCACTGGCTGTGACTTCACAATAGGCTTCAGTTTTCCTAGGAGAAAGGATAACACACAGCATTGTTAATTACAGTAAGAGCAACCGTTGTATTTCCACTAAGAAAAAAAGGGTAAGAAGTACATCTTCACACCAAAGAAAAGCACTGCTCTAGTAATCCATTTCACCTCTGCACGAAACACTGTCTAGCCTGCTGACAACATTTAGTACAGTGATCTTGTGAAACACAGACAAGTTGCTTCACAGTACCTTAGAAGCTTTCTCCCTCTGCCCAAAGGTATCCAGCCATACTGTGTTTGACAGCGATGTATGTATTACACTAACCATGAATACAAACAATCACCTGACACTTCAAAGCTACGAGAACATTTCAGGCTTGCCAAATACATCTGCTGCTAAAATACTGCTAGATGTCACAGCACAGTTTGAACAGCAAAGTTAATGGAGTGAGGTTAAAGAAAAAAAGGGAAAAGGGGGGAGGCAAAGAACATCCAATAAGATTTAAGCCATAAAGCATTGTAAGATTTCAGATATGATTTCATTGCAGCCATGAATACCACGTGAATATAATTCAGAAGAATATCCACTGTAGGAAAAAAGCAAAGCAAATGGCTCTTTAGAAAAAAAAAAAAACAAACAACATAAAAACAATCCTTTACCTTTTTTGAATGCCAGCACAAACTGCCTGAGGACATCAGAGTCAAACTCTTCCGGCTCCATGGCATATTTCTTGCCACCTTCATCCAGAATGGCAACATTTACATCCTCTCCACTCTCAAGCAGACCTAGATCTTTTATTTCAGAAGAATAATCTTCCTCATCAGAAACAGCAAACACATATTCAGGGAAGTCCTTGGCTACTTCTAGGACTTTGCCTCTCCAGTACTGGGTAGCTGAAGAACCAGAATGCAGCAGGGTTAGTAATTTCTAGTTACTTATTGTTTCCTTCTAAAACAGAAGAACAGCAAACTTAACTTACCAACACGATAGTCAAAACTAAAGTCAACAGTATAATAGACAACCACTAGAGGACGCTTAGCATATCTTTTAGCATCATTGGAAGGCTTGCGATGACCAACTAGAGGCAAAGCATGTTTCACTACATGTTCTTTGATCTCTGATTCATCTGTAGAATACTGCTTAAAAGAAAAAAAAAAAATGGGGACAAGACATCATGTAAGCACTGATTCTGTTACACAGTACCAGAAACTAGTATCGGTACATACGTGAATAAGGAAGGGACATGTTATAAGCAATGCCTGCATCATATTCTTACTCACTTTAAGATCCAAAACATACATCTTGGACTCATGCTTTGATTGAAATTTTTCCGGCTGCATGACAACCAGTTTTCCAGGAGATACTTTCAATTGTTTTGCAACCTCGTTGCTGAAGGTGTGATGGAACTTGTAATCTTCTCTTAAACTGTTAGCTAAAAGATTAAAATTAAAGAGAATGAAAAGTCACCAAGAACTGAATTGATGGCTTTCAACCTAAATCTCGTTACTGCAAGGACAGTCACTCACACAGGCATGGAACAACTCAGGGTCTTAGAGAACAGCTCTTGCCCCCAAACAGAGTGAGAAAACATACTTTGAGAAGCACTAGTTGAATGCTATTCAACTGCTTATCTACTTGATTTAGAACAAGTATTTAAAAGCACTGAACAGCTTCCAAAACATACACAGTGAAGCAGCTGCTTTTTTCAGTCACCTACTCTTTGGCTTTCCTCCAAATAAGAGCAGAGCTGGAAAGGAACTCTGGAAGTCACCTAATCAATCCATTTCTTTCGGGACTACCTGGGAGACAGTTTTATATCTTTCCACGTTGGAGCATCCAGATGAAAACAACGTCAGAAGCAAGCATAAGCACAGAAAGAGAATTTGCCCTTACTACTCTGAATAATCAAACAGAAACCAAGAATGGCTGCATGTAGTTCAATCACATGAGACACAGACGTTGATTAGAGGGCACTTCCAGTGCTTTTCACTGGAAGCAAACACCGTTGATACGTTGAAGAGTGCTTTAACTTGACCAACAATTTTTAAGAATAAGCACTGTCAGGAAGGGTCTAAAGTCATTCAGAGATGGATAATGATTCTTCTTTCAAGTTCCCCCAGCCTGAACAAGCTCAGCAGAGTCCAGCCTTTGGAATGGACAAGTATAAAACCAGCAAAAGCATATGCTATACCTAGCAAGACGTTTTGATTTGTTCCTCAGCTAAGAATTTTCCCATCTCTTTAGGTCACGTATTTTTAGAGACACCACATCAAGAGTATATTATTTCCTGTGACTTACTGTGACTTCAGTTACATGCACAAGATCTAGCATGAGGGTTTTTCCCCCTTGAGTAGAAGTGGAAGATCATCTCTGAGTCTCTCTCTTCCTTTTCCCTTTTTAAACTCCCCTTACTGAATTCAGAGACTAAATAAGGGAACTTTCCATGCCCAAAGCCTTGAGCAACAAGGCACAACAATGCACGCTTCTAATATTTTAAACCACACATTACCTGCTTCCTGATAGAGCTGATAGGCTTCATCAGTTTCTCCACTAAAAACACCAATGATAATGACATCATCTCCATCCTTCAGAAATTCCTGTACCTGCTTCGTAGCCTGAATCTGCTTAGATGGAGGACCAGCCTGTTCAATCATGTAGTCAACAATACCTGTTAGACAAATCCACACCCAAGAAGTTGCTTAAATATTTATTGAACTGAAAGGTTCAGGCACTTACTCTATAGAAAAGCATAATAGTATATTTCACATTGACATGTTCATTTCTGTGCAATCTTTTCAAAATAACCAACAAAGTGATCAAAAAAATGGTCATAGTCTTCAAGTGCTCCAGTTCTGGGTATTCTCTTTTATGTTGGTTTCAGGAATTCAAGGTATGTCAGCTGACCTTTCAAGTAACCCACCTTTCTGAAATTTTAGACCCTTCACCATCTCATGACCCTGCTACGAGACAGTATTCCACTTGGTTATTCCTAATTTTTCTACAGACTAGTATTGAGCATTTCACCAGCCTTTATAGGGCATTCAAGTGCAACTAATGGCTGCCCATTTACTCATACTGCTTGCTTGCATATTTAAATTATTTTTATATTAAAGGAGCTTGTTAAGGAGCATAGAGTGATGTTACAAAGTAGTTACAAAGATGAAACAACTTTATACTGATGGCATATGTAGATACAAGACCATGTTTTTTCACCTTCCCCGTGCTATCCTTATGAACACATGTGTATGCTCTATACACCTACACATTTGTAGTCAAGCCCTTAAGAAGAGTAAGAGTCACAATACCGTATTTCTCTCGCGGACCACTGTAGTCATAAGGTTTGCCTTTGCGAAAGATTTTCAGAGTTGGATAGCCAGTAACATCAAACTTCTTTGCAAGCTCAGTTTCAGCAGTGGCATCGACTTTAGCCAGAGGAATGGGAGGTGTGCGCTTGCTGAGCTCTTGGGCGGCCTTCTCGTATTCTGGGGCAAGCCTTTTGCAGTGTCCACACCTAAGGAAGTTGGAGGGTGGAGGGCAGTTTTAATAAGCCAGGCCCTGCTAGCTACCTTCTACCTCTGCACTGGATGAGCTGCAAGCCTCTTTAGAAGACTTACAAGAGGCATAATAGCAAAACAGCTTCACCAAGTGTGTTCAGAACAGGTGTGCTAGGAAAGCAGAGGCAACTGCCTTCTTGCTTACCATGGAGCATAGAATTCCACCAGAATTATGTCAGCATCGTTCACAACATCGTCAAAATTATCCTGGGTCAATACAAGAGTAGCTTCTGGTGGAGGGGTCCAATTGGGGTCAGAAATCTCCTTGACTTTGGCTACAATTGCTGAAAAACAGTTCAATAGCTCAGTTACAAAGTTTGATTATCATTTCTGTAGTATATCAAATGCAACAATTGATATCATATTATTACATTAATTATTAAGAAATTACTACACAAATTCCATTCTAAGCAGACAGAAAAGGCAGGTTTTCCTTCTAACTGCAATGAAGCTGGACACATTCATGAAGTGAGAAATACCTGGTTTTATATCCACTGACAATTTACAGACCTGCTGTTTCCTACAGGTCAATCCCTCAAAAAGCACGACAATACCTCCTACTGTAATCAAGCCATTATTCAGGAAGTCTTCCATGACTAAGAGAACCACCCACTACCAACAAAATTGTCCTCTAACAAACAGACTTTAGGAGACTGAGCAAAATTTCAACCTTCATAATATTATTCTAGTTCACATAATGGAACTTGAAATCCAAGTCCTTCATAATAAACCCTTCAAGCAGCAAGACCATACACTGCCTTGCTTTGTTACAAAGAACTGCAAGGACCAATGCTTACCATCTTCTGTTCGAGAACCATCGTAGTCAACAGGCTGGCCTTTTTTCAGGATTTTAATGGTTGGGTAACCACTGACATCAAAACGACTTGCTAGCGCAGTGGCTGCAGTAGCATCAATTTTGGCAACTGGAATAGGAGGGTCATTTTCCTTCAGGGTTTTGGCTATCTTTTCAAACTCAGGAGCAAACTGCTTGCAATGCCCACACCTGTCAAAGGAATACATATGTAGATATACAAATGCAAGACAGACATGAAGGAGTATTTTGCTACTCTGCATTTCCAGAAGGCCTTCTGCCAGATGTTCACATCATCAACCTAACACTATTTGTCTTGCTGTATTTTCAGATCTGGGAAGGGGGGAGAAAGGGTGGGAAGAGGGATAGGGAGGAATGATGGTGGTGTGAGGGCAAGAAAAACTACAGACAGTTACTGTTTGTACAGATCCCAACCTTTTATTTTTCTACTCTCCATTCTAAGTTTCTAAGCCACTGTAAAAAAATTTAGTAATTACTTTTACAAAGTTGCAAACCTTGTACTGTGCTTCTCCTCCCTGCCCCCAGATACCATCTCACTTAAAACTTCAGCTTCTCCCTAGTTTGGGTTCATCTTCTCTACAAGGTATCCTAAATTCAAACTGAAGAGAAAAATGAACCAGAAGTTAATTGGGCCTTAATGAATCCTCACCTCACACACACCTTGGTATCAGAGCACCTGGTCTACTCAGAATTCTCTGGGAAGAGCAGAAGCTACTGCTGAAGGAGCTGGCACAACAGGGCCAGTATACAAAGCATACAAAGAAGTGAATATAGTTTGATAAACTGGAGACAAAGGAAAACAAAGATAGAAACTAGTATGCAAGAGCCTGTATTCTTTAGTCTCTCAATTGGCAGGAGGGAATGTAGAAGAAAAAAAAGAAAAAACACTAGTTTGTTGTTCTTCTGGTGTTATTCAGTGTACACCAGTACAACAGCAGTACACAAGGCACTATTAAAACTGGTAATACAAAGCAGCAATGTCCTCACATCATAACATCCTCCCAGCAAAGACACAGATTCCAACTTCTGAAGGACAACTTCCTAACTAGGGAAGCTTTCTCCATTTATATGAGTGCACAAGTTCTTGGTAGGTCAACAGGACAAGGTAGCAAGCTGTCAAGTCACATCACATGGCCTTTCTGGGGCTGACTGAAATAATCTCTGTTCCCCAAAAGATACAGAGCCAGGACTGTGCTGCCCTTGGCACAGGAGCCCTCAGCACAAGCAATGCAAGTCTTTTCCAACCTTGGTGATTCTATGACTCTGAATGACACTTGTGGAGACAGTCACATGCTCTTATGGTACAGGAGCAAGGGGGCTTCCAGGACCAACATCACAGCACGACTCCTATACAAGTCTTTAAAACCAGTCCTGATCCAAAGATCTGCTTTTTCACATTATCCAACTGCTGTGTTAAAAATGCCATCAAGAATTTCTCACTCCTTAAAACCATTCCAATAAAGACAACTGGGAAAAAAAAGTAGAAACAAACAAGTAACTATTTCTACCTCAAAATCAACAATCTCCCAATCACACTTTCTAGCATTGCACACTGCCAAAGAAGCTTCTACAACGCATCTCACACTGCACTTAAGGAGGCATCACAGGCTGCAAACCCACCATGGTGCGTAGAACTCCAGGAGCACAGTGTCCTTGTCTGCAGTAAAGCTGTCAAAGTTTGCATCATTCAAAACTAGCACACCATTTTCTTCTTTAACTTCAGAATCATCATCGTCATCGTCATCATCATCTTCTTCTTCTTCTTCATCATCAACTTCTTGTATAACAGATTCTGGAAAAGAAAAATGTAAAAAAAAATAATAATCGGTACAGATTAGGTTGTGTGAAGCTTAACATTAAAATAAGCCTATCAACTTAACGACAGATTAAATATATCTCATAGTTAGAAAAAGAAAACATCAAAACAGGTTAATTCCTCCTTCACATTCGGCAGCTGCCCATGTCTGCAAAGCAACTGGACTCAGGTGTTTGACGTGCCCCATTTCATTTCCACACATACTCTGTTAGCTTCACCCAAGTCTCAGTACATATTTTACTCTTCAAAGCAAGTTAAAAGAGACACAGTGAGAATTAATATATTCCAACCTATGCAACATTTGCCACTAAAGTATGTTGGTATCTTCCTGAATCATGGGAAAGTAGGGCACCAGATACGCTTCCTTGGGCGAGATGGGCACAGAGTTGATATCCAATTTCAGACTTGTTGAGTGAGTGCAGGATCACAGCAACATCACACAGCACCCCAAAACTCCTACTCTACATGTGTGGAGATGTGAGGTGCCCTTCTGAAACAAATGGAGACAGAACTGCCCTCAGGAACTTCAGGTGAGGCCTCTGGCTTAAGACCACCAATCCAAAACAGGCCTTTGGAGAAGGCACTTGCTAAGTTAGAGAAGCAGGGTTTACACATGAAATCTGCACCAAGACACATCAGTTCGGTCTGCCTTGATTTGGAAGTTGGGACTGTTCCTCTAACATTTGATGGTTCACATCTTTTAAAGATTTCTGTCAAAACTTCTATAATTTTAGTCAAATCTTACTAAATGGCTCTAAAGGAATTTCTGTTAGAGGACAGGTGATAATACCTTATCCCTAATATAAACCATACGTCATTGAAACTAAGGACCTTTTAACCACTGTAAGCTCTAGCAATTAAAAGAAGTACAATGAAAGTTGAAAGTTTCTTTGTTCAAAACAGTATATTATCTACAGTTTAGTTGGCTTTTGACTAAGTTGACACTACTGACTGCAGTAGGCAGTAGACAATGCACATGCAGTTTACTTGTCCAAGACAAGAATGCTGAAAATACTTCTGACTTCACCTGAAATTTGAAATGCAAGCATTAGAAGCATGTAATATCCAGCAAGAAGGTACAGGCAATAAAAAAAAAAAATTCCCAGCCTATTCTCAGGCCAAGAGCAAACCATAGCAACAAGCTCACCACAGACATTAAACGCCACATATCATTAAACAGCAGCAGCCATTTTTCCACGAAAAAAAAGAAAAAAAGATAAAAAGTGTGTAAGCTCTCACAAAACAATACACTCGGGCAGAAGATATGCTTATTTTGATTTGAATGCAACTTTGTATGACACTAAAATATTCAAGTCTGATGAGGCAAGAGATCACAGGAGATCATTTCTCACACAATAGAAGTCTCTTGGATCAAGTTTCTCAGCATTATTTTATCTGATTGAAGCTAAACTTTACAACTGGACAACAGCTTCTCTGTTGCTGCATCAGAACAGTTGCAGGAAAGGATTAAGCTTCCAGAGAGAACTACCAGAGCATTCATTTACACTTGGGAACACCGTGGTGAAAAAGCCAGTTTTTCAAGGAGTTCAGCAGTCACAACTTCTACTAACAGTGCTCCATGGTTCTGAGGGATGTTTCACAACAGGATGTCCAAGGTTGGTCTGTGCCTGAACTCCCTCCAGTGAGCTGTACCATGCCTGTTGCTTTTCAAAGGAAAGCACATCAGACTTGATTTGCACTGACAAAAAGAAGTCTGAGCAAAATCTGTCAGTCAATTCTCATGCAGCTCTGATTCTAACCATCAGGCTGCCTCTCTTGTTTGTGCTCACAATGCTAACCTTCCTTCCCTGACGAGGAGGCACACAGCCATATAGCAGCATATACTCAGAGTCTGGAAAAGCAACAAAGATTCTGCAGAGGTGAAGTGCTAAACCACAAGATGCAACATATACCACTGAAGTAATTTTGGATCTTTCACTGGAAGTAGCTGTGTGTCTGCCAACACCAAGTTTTTTTTTTGACAGGGAGGTATTTAGATTGCTACACAAATACACACGAGCACTTCCTCATCCCGAAGGAGGGAGGCATGGAACAGCAGGACTCCAGCCTGCCCCTTGCTGAAGCAGAGCACATGTTGCTGGGAAGCCCACGAACTCATCCCCCTGGAATCTACAACTTCACCAACACCTACAGCCACCTGAGCTACCTCTAACATATCAGGGCTGAAGCTCTTCATGAACTACCTGAGGAGATAAGGGGCTCTGGGGCGCCCTTCATTAAGGAACTTCATTCAGCATTAATGATTTATATTTTTTAGGAGAGCTGTCACAGAATCACAGAATTGCCAGGGTTGGAAGGGATCTCAAGGATCATGAGTCTCCAACCCCCCTGCCACATGCAGGGCCAACAACCATCCCACCTAATGCTACACCAGGCTGCCCAGGGCCCCATCCAACCTGGCCTTGAATGGGCAACTGACACCTGATAATATTTGTATAACACAGCTCATGAAAACAAAGCAGTTGCATGCAACGAAGTATTTTTGTTTCTTGAAGCCACATGCAAAGAAGGTGGTCAAAGCAATGAAACAACAGCTTTGCTAGAACCTGTCTTCCAGTAAAACTCCAACAAAACATTCCCAGGAATTTTTACACAAGTACATAATTAAAAAAAAAAAATAGTGAAGCTGACCCTTGTTTTAAAACTTCACATACATGGTGCTGACCGGCAGGATGATGGGTTACTCTGAAACTAACCCACACGCTTGGCTTCACTCTTCAACACTTACTGGAAATCTGGCCTGCTTATTTTTTCCTCAGGTGAAATGGATCCTGTACGAAAGCCTGTGGAGTTTAGGAGCAGCTCTTTCTGCCTGAGTTTCCCTTTAAGAAGGACGTTATCGCATCTCTTAGTCTGAGCACAGCGAGGACCTTCTTTACAGATAGGGTGGTTAAGCTCTGGAATAGGCTCCCCACGGAGGTGGTTGAGTCACCATCCCTGGGTGTGCTTAAAAACCGTTTGGATGTGCTGCTCAGGGACGTGATTTAGCTGAGGATTGTTACAGTAGTACGGTTAGGTCGTGGTTGGATTTGACGATCTTTAAGGTCTTTTCCAACGTGAGCAATTCTATCATTCTAGGTGACCCCCATCTCCAGAAAAAAAGAGTCAAGACACGTCATACGTCGCCAGGTGATCCAAATAGCCATTTCATAAAAGCAACCTCCATCGCCGCACTGACCGCACGTCCCCTTCCTTCCCCTTCACGTGTCCGCAGAGGGGCTGGCAGCCACGGCCATCAGCACCAGCCTCGCCTTTCTCTGAGCGCATTTACCGCACTGCCCTAGCGCAAGATGCTCCCCAAGACCACCGCACAGCAAGCCCGGCTTCACGACAATTTCGGACTGATCGCTGCACCGACTGCTCCCTGCGCCGACCGATCGCGGCCCCAGCTCGCCCGGCGGCCTCCGCCCCTCCCAGCTCCCGCTGCCCGCTCACCTCCGCCGTCCTCCTGCGCCGCCAGCACGGCCAGCTGCGCCATCAGCAGCAGCAGCAGCAGCCACAGCCCGCGCCGCCTCATCTCGCCGCCGCACAGCAAAACAACGCGACCCCGCTCCGACCCCCCGCGACTCGGACGCACGCCGACCGACCGCAGGCTCCGCGCACGGCCGAGCGCCTGCTCTGAGTTGCCGCCTCCTCATTGGCTGCTCGCGGGCCGCCAACCGGCAGCCGCCACGAGCAGCGGGCGCGGCCGCGCTCCGAGCGGCGACGGGGGAGGGCGGGGCTTCGCGGGGTCGGGACGCAACACCGACGCTCGGGATTGGCGGGAACTGCAGGGGGCGGGAGGGGAGGGGAGGAGAGCGGAGTCAGCCTGTGAGGGCGCGCCGCGTGCTGGCGTGCAGCGTGAGCCCCGCCTGAGGGGAGGAGGGCGGCTGCGCAGCCGGGGGGATGAGGGCTGTTTTGGGGTTATTTAGCAATTGTTTTGTCGCGGTCAGAGCTTCTGATCCTTGAGCGGGTGGCGTATAAGGCAGGCTAAGTTTGGCGTGCAACAGTTGTGATAAATAACTGCCTTCAGCTACTCGAAGTGCGAGCTCGTAATGCGAAAAGCGCGGTGTGAGGGGCTGAGGAGGCGATGCGTTACTGGGGAGGGCTACCGATGCACCTGGGTTGTCACTCAGCATTTGTCTGAGAAGGGAGGTTAATACCCTGCCTTGTTCTTCGTCCATCGGTTCCAGCGCAGTGCTGCCCCTCCGTGCAGCAGCCGAGCGAGTCTCTTAGGAGCGCTGTCGCTGATGCAGAAGCAGCTTTTCAAATTGAAATACAGTCAGAGGGGATCTGCTGTGAGACCTGGTCTGAAAAAGTATGTGGGTCCCACCTGATTTTGGTATTTATAAAAATAACGTGCCGAAGTTTTGTTTTCTTCACGTACATACGCAGTAATGTGATAGTCAGATTGGGCAGCGTTTGCCATAGGAATAACTCATAAGTCACTATCAGATTGGGCATAGGAATAACTCAGATAATGGAAAATCATTATCTAGAGGATGCTTACTGTTTGGTTAACACAACCGTTGAACTGAATGTTGTGTTTGTGTGTGAAATATTTACTGCCTTCCTCATCTGGGTTTGTAGGAAAAAGAGAGGCTGTTGTAATCTATTTATCCCGACACAGTGGGCATTTTATCCACTGGGCAGCTGATCTGTCGGGAGAGAGGTATTCCATCAGGCCTGGCATTGTTTGGACAGTCAGGAGATGAGTACAAAAAGCTTGTAG
The DNA here is from genome assembly GCA_037305975.1 of Chrysolophus pictus. Classification (NCBI taxonomy): domain Eukaryota; kingdom Metazoa; phylum Chordata; class Aves; order Galliformes; family Phasianidae; genus Chrysolophus; species Chrysolophus pictus. The sequence goes on from CM074577.1 coordinate 2,593,774, forward strand.
AAAAAAATAAGGGAGAATTGGTGGAGATTGGAGAAGTGGTGGGACTATCGCTTTAGTTGTTAGAACATGAAATACAGGATTATTAAGTATTTTAATTAGTTAAACGGTTAAAAATAATCAGTTTAAATTAAATAGTCAATAGTTATATTTCTTTTGTGATGGCTGAGTTTTATGGTGATTGGGTTTTATGTCTATGCTTGTTAGCCAAGTTGAAAAATGAAATCAGCAGGTTTGCTGGACACTCAAGATGTGAAGACCCATCATCTGGCTAGACAGTGAAAAAGGCAGTGCAGATAGTACAAATATAGCATTGGGATTTGCTTGAACTATATCTGCAAGGCAGAAACCCTGTAACCCCTGTTCACAAAAGGGCAGTCTGATTATCTGACTGAGAGCTTTGTGAAGATGTGGGTTCGTGTGTTACAGAAACCTGGATCTTGGGCAAGTCCTGTTAGACAAACAGGACCTTGGCAAAAAAACCCACAATCTGATTGGTCTTCTAGTCTGGGGTAGCAGGATAACGCAGTGGGTCATAAATAAGACACCAAAGAGAAACTTAATTCTTCAGAGACCATCTGTGGTGTAGCTTGGTGAAACTAAACTTAGTGTAAGTGTGCAACACTTCTGCTCCATACATCACTAGTGAGCAAACAAGCACCGAAAGTATATGACCTCAGAGCACCTATGGAGCAGTTCTGGATAAAATATATATATATTTTCTGATGTAGTTGCTGTGCTGCAGAAAATTCCACGTGTTGGCACACTTCAGCTATTTGAAAATTAATTACATTTTGTGCATTTTGTGTTTTGAGTTCCTTATAATTTGTTAGTTTCTACCATTGCCAGACCAAGGTGGTTCAGGATGAGGCTGAATGTTTCTAATCAATAATCTAAATGGTGTTAGCGTTCTTTCAGCCATTAGGGTTCAGAATAATCTGTATATCTGCCCCTAGCAAATAGCGTTCTAGATAGTGTTTACAGAAGTGACATACTATTTTTAAAATACTTCTATTCTCCATTTCTTTATATTATATATACAATGTCAGCTGTGAAATTAAGAAAGGAGTTAATAGTTAAATAGGAATTCAAAAAAAGATGTAATATCCAAAGCAAAGCTAGAAATTTTCTTCATGCAAAACAGAAAAATATTATCTTGCAAGTTCATTGCAAAGCAATGTTGAAAATCATAAGCATATGCTGCCAAGTTCCACAGAAATATGAGCAAAGTTATTATTGGATGTTTGGATATTTTTCTCTTTCATTAATTGGAATAAATCAGTCTGCATAGATTTGTATCCTCAGAAACAAGCAGTCAGTCATACTCCTTAAACATATTTTCTTTAGGAATGTTTAGTGAGCGTCATTCCTGTTGTTTTAAGTTGTCAGTGGCTACCTTAAAATCTTCACAGAAGGTAACTGTGTTTTCCAGCACTAGTCAGTGGTGCACTGACTTTATGCTATACTGAAATTTTCCCTTTCAAAAGGTGATCTTGGAACTAATCACTGTATGTACTGCATTGTTCTGCAAATTCTATGGGATGCTGTCATTGGTATTTGTGGAAGGGACATGCAGCAGTAAATGATAAAGAAGAAAATGGCAGTATTCTTCTCCAGAAGTCCTGAAAATTGACAAACTAATCTACATCAATCTTCTGCTATTAAACTCTACTACAATCTCAAAAATGGATTTGAACCTACTTGGCTTCTCACAGCCTAATAAAAGAGTGGCGACTTACAAGGATACTGAGTAATTACAGCAATCTCATTTATGTGGTAGCTGCTTTAAGTCATTATAATTCTTAATATCACAGGGTGACACTGATACTGGCCTGAATAGAGGTGCAAGAAATTAAGTTACTGTTTTTGAATATGAAGGCTGCTCTGAAAGTAATGCCTGGATGTGTTTAAGAGCTGTTTGGATGTGGTGCTTGGAGATAAGATTTAGCAGAGGGTTGTTAGAGTTAGGGTACTATGGTTAGGCTGTGGTTGGACTTGATGATCCTTGAGGGTCCCTTCCAACCTGAGTAATTCTATAATTCTATGATTCTATGAAGCAAAGATGTGTAATTGTGTTTCTCCATGCAGAAAAATGTCACCCATTGATATTTGTGGATGCTTATTGAACATTTATGGAGACCAGACAGTGAACATTAGCACAGTGAGGCAGTAGGTGATGCGTTTCAGCAGTAGCAAGAGAGGGTCACCTTTGCTGGTTCGGATTTTTACGAAGATGCTGTTAATGCCACTCACTGGCAGTCTGAACTATGGATCAAATTGCCGCAAATGCACACCCGACGTTGCAATATATGCATAGTTCTGAATCATTTTGAGGGAATGCTCTCAAAACTTGTTTTAAAAAAAAAAAAAAAAAAAAAACAACCACACAAAACAACAGGTTGAGTTGTAAAACCTCACTTATTTGATCATAGAACGGCTTGAGTTGGAAGGGACCTCAGAGACCGTCTAGTTCCCAACTGTGAGCAGGGTTGCCAGCCACCAGATCAGGTTGCCCTGGGCCTCATCCAACCTGGCCTGGAATGCTTCCAGGAATGGGGCATCACAACCTCTCTGCACAGCCTGTTCCAGCAATTCACTGCACTCTTAATGAAAGATTTTCCCCGACATCTAATCTAAATCTCCTCTCCTTTAATTTAAAGCCATTCCCCCCTGTCCTATTGCTATCTTCCCAAGTAACAAGTCAGTTTCCTTCCTGTTTATAAGCTCACAGCTCGTCTTCATAGGAGAGGTGCTCCAGTCCTGTGGTCATCTTCGTAGCCCTCCTTTGGACCCATTCTAAAAGCTCTGCATCTTTCTTGGTGCTGGGGTCCCCTGACCCAGACACAGTACTCCAGAGGGGGGTCTCACAGGGGCAGATTAGAGAGGGACAATTGCCTCCCTTTCTCTGCTGGCCTTCCTTCTTTTAATTCAGCCTAGCAATACTGTTAGCCTTCTGGGCTGCAAGTGTGCACTGTTGGCTCGTGTCACATTTTTCATCTACTAGGACCCCTCTTCTTATCGGCTTCTCTGCCACCTGTTCAGAAAATTATCTTCAATGCATTGCAGGAACCTCCCAGACTATGTGTGCCTGGCAGTATTGCTTTTACAACAAGCGTCAGAGTGGTTGAAGTCTTCCATGAGAACAAATGCTTGTGAATGCAATGCTACTTCCAGTTTATGTTGGAAAACTAGAAAAAATATTATTACCTTGCAGAAGATGTTATAAGTTTTGCAAAGGTTGGAAGTGTCACAGTGTTTGGGTGCATCTTTCCATCTGAAAAAATAATTTAATGTAGAAAAGAGATTCCTGGTTGGTTTTGCCTGGCCTGAATCCAATCTGGAAAGCAGGAACACCTGTCTGTAGACAGAGAAAACATTGTTACTTCAACTGTGACCTGCCAAAAAGGACCCTAGATTATGGTAGGATTATGTGTGTGCTTCCCAAACAGGGATCAGAAAAGGCTGTAAGAGGTGAGTATTGAAGCATGCATCTTAAATAAGCAGAAGAGAAAAAGAGAAGCTATACTCTTTTGCAGCAAAGGTGTTGGTGATGGACCTGTACGGAGGAGCAGCTGTGCTGATGGTGCCATACAGTCACTGGAAGCACTGGCTTCATTTTAGGATGATGTCTGAGATTAATAAGGCTGGTGAAAATGCAGCTTTGCCAAGTATTATTTATGCCTCAGCACCTGCATGGATTTTGGCACTAGTCTCAATTTTGTTCCAACAACAATCCACCTGGCCTGCAGAAGGATTCACCAAATCCATAGAGAAAAAAGGGGATATAGAATGGAATAAGCACCCCCTTGAAATTAAGATCCCATCTTCATCAGAGTAGGAGTTTTGTTACATGCATGGTTGGCCACAAGGTGCCGTTGTCAGAGAGAAAGTTGATTCGGGAGTTTGTAGATGAAATCAAAATCTCCCAGCTCCCTGTTCTGGGAACACTGCAAGGAAGTGTCGCTGCACTGGCCCCTATCAAGCAGAAGCTGTGTAACATTGGACTTGAAGCCACAACACAGTCCAGGAATTTTCCCAGCTGCATGCATGCTGGTTTTTGTTTGCTTTTGCACATCAGACTCCACAGAGAAGCTGAGACTCCTCTGAGGCAGGCAGGAGCAGGTAATATAATAGATGCAGCCAGAGTTTCGGAGAGGGAGGCTCTTGTTCTTAGAGCAGTTATCCTGTGGGGGTCACTCTTCCCTTGTGATAAGTTAATTGTTCTTTCATCATCTGAATGATGTATCTTCACTAGCTGGCAACCAGTCTATCTTATGGCTTCCATTTTTGCTCTGCCCTTTAGGCAGTGAGATGAGGATCAACTTATTAGAGTTTATTCTGTCCTTGAGCTACAAACAGCACACAAGACCCCGGTGTTCTGCGTAATACTATTCTGCATAATATCTGTTTTTTGGATCATTGAAAATGCACATCCATCTTGTCAAGGTGATTTCTTTGTCAGCCTGGAAACTGGGATTCACGTACACAGATTAGTAATACATCAGTTGGTTATCATTCAGACATAGATACAGCTGTTGCTGCTGGATAGAATCATAGAATCACCAAGGTTGGAAAAGACCTCTAAGATCATCCATTTCAACAGTCCACCAATATTTCCCACTAAACCATGTCCCTCAGTACAACAACTAAATGTTTCTTGAACCTCCAGGGATAATGATTTCACCACCTCCCTGTGCAACCCATTCCAGCAACTGACCACTCTCTCGGAAAAGGATTATTTTCTAACGTCTAACCTCCATCTCCTCTGGCACAACTTGAGTCTTTTCCCTCTAGTCCTATCACTAGTTACATGGGAGAAGAGGCTGACACCCACCTCACCGCGATCTTCCTTCAGGTAGTTGTAGAGTGATAAATCACTCCCGAGCCTCCTCTTCTCCAGACTAAACAGTCCCAGCTCCCTCAGTTGCTCCTCATAAGATTTGTGGTCCAGATCCCTTACCACTTTTGTTGCCCTTCTCTGGACGTGCTTCAGGGCATTAGTGTCTTGTAGTGAGGGGCACAAACAACACAGTACTCGAGGTGCAAGTACCAGGGCTGAGTACAGAGGGATGGTCACTTCCCTGCTCATGCTGGCAACGCTATTTCTGATACAAGCCAGGATGCCATTGGCCTTGGCCACCTGGGTGCACTGCTGGCTCATGTTGACCATCAACCAATATCTCCAATTGTGTTTCCTCTACACAATCTCCCAGTCACTTTGCCCCAAGACTGTAGCATTGCCTGGGGTTGTTGTGGACAAAGTGCAGGGCCTGGCACTTGATCTTGTTGAACTTCATCCCACTGGCTTAAGCCCAGCTATCCAGCCTGTCCATACCTGTCTGTAGGGCTTTCCTACCCCCCACACAGGTTGACACTTCCTGCCAACTTGAAGGCAAACTTACTGAGGGTGCACTCAATGCCCTGGATGCTGGCACTGGGAGGGTCTAGGCAACATGCTGTGTGTGAATTGTTTGGGACTTTTCTCTTAAATCCTACCCTTTCTCATAGATTTGGTAACTTGAAAATGGTTTTAGAGGACCTTAGTGTCTCTAGGAAGAGAACTCTGCATATTCAACACTTATGCTTACCCAGGGTTTCACAGGTTTATAGAAGCTCTGCTGTGTTTTCAACAAGCTTGAAAAAGCACCTTCCTGAGCCTATGATATTGAAATCCAGAAAAAGCTGCTGGTACAACATTGGAACAGCTGTTTTGTGTTCCTCTTAGAAGGAGTAATTGAACAAAAGGAAATGCTATGTAACCACTGCTATTAACTTCATTATTTAATGGATTGTGCTATTTTCTCATTAATAATTTGCAGAACCCATGCAGATACTTCACAAAAACCTGCTTGTTTGTGACTTCTGCCTTGCTGGGAAACTGTAGAGGTTTGGTATTTCTTGTAATGTCCTCAAGACAGCATTTGGTTTTAGTCTCCTGAGAGAAAATAAGAGATCATCAGCCCAATGCAGTGCAGGTGCAGTAGTGTGAGAAAGGCTGGACAGAGCAGAAAGAAGGCCATTGCTTCACCACTGACCCATCTGTGATGGGACTTGTGGTTTGGTCAGGAGTTAGCCAGGACGGGTAATGATACAGGAGTGCCACTGTTCCTTTGACACTAACATGGTCCCTCACCACATCCTTCTCTCTAAATAGGAGAGGTATGGATTTGAATTGAAAGATGAACTGTTTGATGGATTAAGAACTGGTTTGCTGGTCACAGTCAAAGGATTCTGGTCAACGATTCTATGTCGGGGTGGAGGCTGGTCACAAGTGGTGTCCTGCAAGGGTTGATCTTGGGACCAGTGCTCTTCAACATCTTTATCAATGACATAGATGATGGAATCGAGTGCACCTTCAGCAAGTTTTAAGACAATACCAAGCTGAGCAGCAAGGTTGATAATTTGGAGAGAAGGGAGGCAACCCAGAGGAGCCTGGACAGGCTGGAGAGGCCCATGTGAACATAATGAGGTTCAACAAGGCCAAGTGTAAGGCGTTGCACTTGGGCCGGCGCAATTCCAGATATTTATACAAACTGGGGGAAGAACTCCTTGAGAGCAGCCCTGTGGGGAAGGACTTCAGGGTCCTGGTGGATGAGGAGTGCAATTGCAACTAAAAGATGATACTTAAAGGCAGGCTGAATTCCATGATCTCTCACTGACTTCCTTAGCTCCTTTACTGCCTCATAAGGTAGGGATTCCCATGGCGGGGGGGGGGGGGGGGCTGATTTGCATGGTACAACACAGTAAAGGCTTGCAACATATCAGCATCACCCTGTAATATTGCTTCTTTTCTGCACTGCTCTAAAGCAGTAGAAAAACTTTTCCTCCCTGCTCCCTTCAAATTATCATCAGGAGGGAGAAGATTCGATTCGTCCTCCGGATCTACTGGGCTGGGATATTTTTGATTCTGAAACTTTAAAACTAACTGTAGTACTTGGAGATTTACTTGTTGCTCCTTCTGTCCTGCAGAATGGTGCAGGCATGCACAAAACAATCTGTGTAGCTCAGCTGGGCCGATTTCACTCAGCCTTGGCTTGATTTGCCCCACGCAGTGGGCGCCATTAGTAGCATCTGATGCACAGACTCAGATGTGAACGATCCAAATCATTTATTACAAGTTCTCACCATCACTTATATGCATTCACAAGTTTCCTTTTTTAGCTTCCCCATCAACCCTTACAACTTTCCCGTCCACCTTTACATGTCAACAGAGTATTCCACCAACACTCCGTAACTGTGGATGCAGGCTCTTATTCAATCAGAGTCACGTTCCTTTTGCTTTTTCTCTTTTTCTAGAGGGGTCCTTGGTTCTCAGTGTTGCTTATCTTGTTTCACAGCTGCTGCTCTGAATAGTCTTTCTTGTATTCCCACATATACTGAACACCCCTCCAGGTGAAAGCAATCTGTGGTTCTGATGTGCCAGTCCATCTAATCCACACAGTCCAAAATACTCTATTGTCCCATTTCCCCCCCCCCCCCCCCCTGCTAGCTGGGGGCAGGGCTCCTCTATTTATTACCTCTATCGTTCTTCTTCCATGAGTCATGATCAGGGTCCTTACAGCTTTTGCTGTGTCCCGCAGCAACTGGAGCAATCACCTTTTTGGAGGAATTCGCCTTGGTGATTGATCTGTTTTGCAATTCTTTTACTCATGCTTGTAGTGCAGGGGTGTGTTTTTTATCCCACTTCTTCATATCTTCTCCATGTTCATCAGCATACTTTTCTGGTGTGGTTCTTGTGAATTTCTGACACACAGTGTACACCTGACTCTCTCAGGATCATGCTCTTCTTGTGGATCATCAGGAATGAATGTTGGGTCACATAACATTTCCACCATGCTGAATTCTCTCAAATAACAGATGCCTTTTCTCACAGTAGTCCATTTATCTCAACCATCAAATCATCTTTGAAGGGGTATTTTTCCTTTATATGGCTAATAGCATGCACTTCCAGAGGATGAAGGCCCCATCCAGACACCTACTAATACCTCTGTCAATAGCTGAGTCCTTAGCAATACTACCCAGTTGTCAAGCTTCTCTACTATCTAGCGACACACTGTTGGCCCCATTGTCCCAGCAGTGAAGTAACCAGGTGACAGTAAGTACATTTGGGTGCTATGCAAAATCTTTTCTCAAACCTTGAATTTCAGTCATTTTGAGAGGTCGAGTAGTGATGGTGACAATGTCTTCCTCACCTTCATCTTCTTCTCTTTTAGTTTTTGCTGTTGCCTTCCTTGGTGTCAGTGACAGTGGTCTTGGTGAAGGCCCCTTCACTGGATCTTCTCCCTCTTCTTCCTCCTCTTCCTTTCTTTCCATTCTAAATGATGTAACATCCTTACAGGGGCAACTAACACTGGTGCCTCCTGTGACTGATCAGGTTGCACAGTTTCGATGCTCTTTCTCTCTAGTTTGATTCAGAGTCTGTGTCATTCCAATTGGGGTCCGTCTCATCCGTGGGTCCCTCTGCCCCATTAGTCATGGAATCAGGCCAAACCAGGCCTGAACTGCTGACAATTTGTGGTGCATTAGCTGGGAAAGAGCATACTTTTTAAAAATGAACCCCTCTGTATTCTCAGCTTTGTTAGAAAACTTATCAGTACTGCGGAACTTGTACTGCAAACAAGACTGTGAAATCTGGGCTTACTGCCAACCTTCTGGGATCTCTGCACCAACTTGCTTTTGTAAAGAGAAAAAAAATGAATTTGTTTTCTCTTTTGAAACACTTTTGCAAGAGATTACATTCGATTAGGTTTCCTCTTTTAATACTTACAACATATTGGGTCTCCAGTCTGTGACTCTTTTTTGGAGTTGTTTGTATATACAACAAATTAAAAACACTGATGGAAACACCTATATGGTGTCTGCATTAAGTGTGGTATGGTTGAAAGGAACATCCCAGAGGGAGTTACTAATTTTACAGAACATGTGATTTGTAAACAGGCTTCCAGTCTCTCCCTTGAATCACTTAGACATTTTTGAATGCTCATTCAATGATCATGTTGTCAATCTCCCTGAATGTGCTTCTCATCATTTCACTCAGTATCTGTATTTATAGTATCTTGAGGAAGTTTTCCCCAAAGACAGAGAATACTGAGTGACAGGGAGCGTGGAGGGACTTGGGAGAGACTTCAGAGAGATGGGCATCGCTGGTGTCATGGAACTTTATGCTTGAACACCTGCAAGATCCTAAGAACATAAGCGGGTATTTGAGAAAAGGATGTTGCAGCTCGGGCAGATCTGAGGTGGCACAAATTATTTGGGGCCTGGCTTATGCCAACTGGGCCTTGCTCAGTACTAACTCAGAGAGGGTAGAGAAAGTCTCCAAGCTGAGAGGGAGAGTCTGGGAAAGAGTATGAACCAGATCAGAACCATGATAGAACTGGATCAGGAAGACCATACACTGCTCTGCATCCAGGGCCACCCCAGGTCAACCAACAGATGTTGGTAATCCTGCAGCCTCTTGCTGGGCTCCCTGAGTTCAGAAGCAACCACTGAACTTTCATACATTCCAGTATCAATTAATTTGATACACAGTAGGGTTACAAAAATTAGAGGAGTGATTGTAGAGAGAGACTACTGTACTTGTTAAGTGCAGCCGTCCTGCTATGCATTTATATTGAATTAAGCTTCACTGTGTTTGCTTAAAAGGTTGTTAGAATTGTTAAAAAAAAAATGGAATGAATAAGACAGCTATAAACTATAACAGCTGTTTGTTCTTGTGCTTTTACATGTTGGGGACTGATTTGCAGAATATTTACTTTTTTAATAAAAGCAGGAAATTATATGTAAGTCTTCACCACGCTATGTGTTCCAAAATCAAATAGAATTTGTTGCAATCTTGAAATGCTGATTGTTTTTTCACAGAATGTGAAATGTATGACATTGCTTTTGTTCATATCGTACGTTGAATTTTTATGAAAAAGACATATAATAGGCCAATGTAGTAATACATTTGAGAATATTTTCATTGTGTCAACAACAGTAAAAAAATAACGTCTTAGTAACAACAGTTAAGAAAATAGGTGATTTCTTTAATAAAATATACACAAGGTTTTTTTCATTTGAAAATAATGTAATCAGAATAAGGAATGGAATATATTTTTTCCTTGTTAGATTAAAGTTACACTAGGAAATGTGAAGTTTCTCGAGTGCTTTCCCTGGTGGAGGAGAAGGTGAATGCAGGCAGGATTGGACAATCCCCTGGGCAAATTATTTCAATGTTTCTTTGAATAATTGGCTAGAATGCCTACCTTTGGCTAAGGCTGAGCCTTACAGAGTTATTTTACTTAGCTTAGGAAGTGTCTAATCTTCTCCTGAGTTCTATATGCTCTGGGCTTCTGTTTCTGTTTTTACTGTTTTGAACCACTTTCCCTCCCCTCTTTCCCTCCAGCCCACCATGAGTATCCTTATTCTAACAAAATTCATAGTGTCTTTTACTTTGGAACCTTGGATTGTTGGATGATAATGTATGTGTGATGACTTGAAAGCAGAAGGGCATGTTAGGAGTGCTCAGTTTGACTGCAAATACTGGCAGTTCCTGCTTTGATTTGGAATGAAGATGTTCATTAAGTGAATGAGCAGATGTACTAAGATGCTGGTTCTTAGGGATAATTTGCCTGCAGAATGATGAAAGATGTAGGGTTTTGACAAGCATTCTGCTCTGGCTGATCCAATGCCAACTGACTGGGTTAGCTTAAACAGCTGAAATAATAAGAATTTGCTATCTCAATTGCTTTTGGTTGCATCTATAGTAGGTTTTCTGTTTGTTTGTTTGTTTGTTTTTAATCTAGAGTTTTGAAGTGAATCTCCTGATTGTTTTCTTCTTACTGGACTTTAGTTCCCTCTTCAAAGCAATCTCAATGTGTGAGTTGGATTGCACTGGGAAGAAACAAAACTGGAACATGTGTTCCAAGTGCATACCTCATGAATTCAGGATTCCAGTCGTCATTCTGCCCATGGGATCAGGCTGCCACTAAGTGAAACTTCTGAAATGTGCATAGCCTGAGATGGTATCAACTAACTGCTTCATCAGTTGGGCTGCATTGCCTAGTAATGCAGGCTTAATTTTGGAAGTATATGTATTTGGGAGGGCTTCAGCCTGCAGAAGTATTTGAGTGGTTTTTAATATCTACTGGGAAAAGAGAAGAGTATTGTGGGAGTTTAGGGATAAAGTACTTGCTTAAGTGTTAAACTTTTAAGTTTAAAAGCAAAGGAATAATCTGCTTCATGTGCTTGGAGAGGCAGGATTTTATGTACAAAACAACAGTGTAATTTCAAATTCATTTGTTTTCACATAAATTGCTATGAATATTACTGACTGTTCCACAGCTGCGATGCCAGTTCTTCACTGGTTGATGCATTTCCAACGATCCAAAAGCTCACCAGCATGGTTAGACTGGGGCTGCTTTGTCCACTGCCAGGCAGCAGCAGGAGACTACAACATGGGTGAGCTCCCAATTGGCTGCTATTCCACATAGGATCCAGGACAGACCCCAGCACCTGTCTGAGTAGCTTAATTTGCAGAAGCACCATTGTACTCAGATGCGGATAGAGAAAAAAAATTAAATCTTGTGTGCCCTTCCTAGATAATACTTTTTCTAGTTCATCTGAAGGGTAATATTGAAATTTTAGACTTGTCTAACTATTAGTTATTTCTTACCAAATTACTATTTGCTGCATTTAGATTTCACTATTCCTAAGAAACTGTTTCTTTAAAAGGGTGGAAATGAATGCAAATATGACCTTAGAGTTGCTTATGTATGTGTGTGCATATACATATCTGCATACAGTTTAATTATCTTTACATTTAAGTCTGCTCGTAGTTCATTATGAAAGATTTATTTTTCTTTTTCAGACTTCTGGGTGGGGCGAGCAGAGACAACCATTGTTTATTAAGTGTGGTCCAGTGTTTATTTTCATTCCATGTTCTTGACTTCCTCTGGCAAAGTCTATGACAAAAGTCATGAGAGAGGTCATGTATATGCCTCCTTGACCTCAGAAAGTCTGCCTGTGAATGCCAAAGGGGACTAAGTGTCAATGGGAGTGCTTTTTGCAGCCAGCACTACAGTTAAAATGTGAATGCTTGTATTCTTTCTGACTCACGGCAAGTTGCTTCTGTAGCTCTGCTCTTCCTTACATGAGAATTACTCCAGACACATCAGCCAAGCTAATTAGAGTCGTTTATTGTTCATCTTTTTTTTGTGTGTGTGTCTCACTACTGTCACTTCATAAATTTATAATATTGTATTGTATTATTATGTACGTAAACCTAATGCCAGTTAGTCATAACTGAATATACTGTGATGTTAGGTTTAGTTTTAATTAGGTGCATATTAGGCTACTCTTCAAAAATCATGTAAGTGCATATATAACGAGTATGGCAGCCGACTCTGAGTTCACTCTTCTCATCCAACTGAAGCTAAAACCTGAGCTAGAAACTACTATTACTTTTGTGGGTTAAAAGTAAGAATGTGTAGGAGGACACTTTTCAGAATCTTTCCTGCTGAGGTATAACACATTTTTCTGAGGATTTCCATGCTGTATATGCATGATCAAAGTAGCTTACTGCACTGCTTGGCTGAAATGACAGCATTTATCCATCCATCAAATTTGAAAACATTTGAAAGTATCAGAATGTTTGAGAATGAAGCCTGTAGCCTATTCTGTTGCTTTAAATAAAATCTTAAGAGTACCTAGCTTAATATATCAAGGACGACTTGGAGAGTTATCCCTTTGACGTGAGGAGTTCGACAAAATTATAGGGTTCTGTAGGTAAACAAGGGATTAAGGCTAAAATCTGATTGTAATAGCTTGGAAATGTTAAGTACTCTCATGACCTTGTGAAAATGTAGTGCCAACTCCTGAACCCCAGTGTAGAAGACAAATCTTTTGGTTCTTTGTTCCATAATCAGTTAGGTGTCCAGTTATGAACTGGAGCCTCTCTCCAAGAGAAGAAGCTGAGAGGACCTGTTCAGCCTGGAAAAAAGGAGGCTCAGGCAGATGTTATTAAAATCTATAAATACCTGAAGGTATTTACAGCATGTCCAACCCATGGCCTGCGGGCCACGTGTGTCCCAACATGCCTTACACTGCAGCCCATTCACTGCCCCACACCATCATGGCAGCATCTCTTCCCCACTGAGCAACTTGTCCCAGACCCAGCATGCAGTTATCACTCAGCAACAACCAAACCATTAATGTGCTCTTTACACTGTCTAGCTGAAACCAGGACACATGAAGGGCACAGTGTGGTGCTAACTCAAGTTATGGCAAATAATTTTGTGCATTTTGATACACTGACTATACACAGTCCTCTGAACAGCAAAAAGAAGACAGCTTTGCTTTCTCTTTTGATACTGGAAATTGAGAATGGGTTTCAAGGTTGATGAAAAAATCATCAATTTTTTTTGTGTAGTTGCAACACTACATTCATCAACATTATACATTATCTGCAAATTTTCAAATGGAATGTATAGTGTTACAATTAGATATTTAACCAAAATTTTTGATCATATCTCTTTACTAGACTTTTTTAAGACCTATCTTATGGGATAAAAATATCCCTTTCTTCACAATCATGCCTTTTTCATGTCATCACTTCTTGGCAGTACCTACATTTGTGAGCAAATATTTCCAAGTGTGAAGTATAGGAAGAGTAAAATTTCATTAAAAATGTCTGATGAGCACCTTGAGAACCCAATAGGAATTGCAACCATTTCCATTGAACCAGACATTGATGGCTTAGTTTGGCAAAAACAAGGTCAAATATCCCACTAGTTTAATGCAGTTTTCTCCTTTTTCATGTTTTAATAAAAAACATTTTAAAACATTTATATGTTTATATATATTAACTGTATTACATACAAGGGCTGCTCTGAAAGTAATGCCTCCTGTTATATGACATTGCCCCATTGCCCAGAGGCAGATGTTGCTGGCATGGTACTAGAGGTTGAACCTTTCTACCAATGTTCTGTTTGTTCAATGTTCAGAGTTTTGTTGCCATGCAACACATGGCAGCAGAGAGGCAGTGTGGTAAAACGGTATCTGACATGGTAGTGTATATGAAGCTAAGGATGTGGAATTTAATTTTTCCATGTGGAAAAGATTACTCATTGGCATTCATGGACACGTGCTAAATGTTTATGGAGATCAAACAGTGGATGTTAGCACTGTGAGCTGGTGGTGTGTTTCAGCAGTGGCAACAGCAGGTCACCTCTGCTGGTTCAGATTTTTATGGGTGTGGCATGCAGGCTTTGTTCACTGCAGGTGAGAATGCATAGCTAATGGTGGTGACTACACTGAGAAATAGCGTTTTGTAGTTCAGAATATTCTCTATCAAATGGTGTTATTGTGCTCTTTGTAGATGCTGTAGTTTCCATGGAAGAAAAAAGGAAGCACTACTTTTGGAGTGATCTACATATTTTATATGTGTCCAAAGATAATTCCTCACTGCAGCCCAGGCAAGCCAAAATGTTGGATGCCCATGACCTGAAGGGAGGATGTGAAGAGGATGGTGCTGGACTCTATTCAGTTGTATCCAATGCCAAGACAAGAGGCAAAGTGCACAAATTAGAACACAAGAGGTTCTCCTTAAACGCCAGGAAGCACTTCTGTGCAATACAGGTTGCCCAGAAAGGCTATGGATTCTCTTTCTTGGAGATCAGCAGGACATGGGCCTGGGCACTGTGATCTGGGTGTCTCCGCTTGAGCAGGGTTTGAGTCAAATGAACCCAGAGATTTTTGCCAACCTCAGCCATGCTGTGATTCCGTGAAATAAAACCCTTTCTCAAGGTTTTTTTTTAGAACCAAGTGTCCTTCGCTAAGGCTGTGTCTTTTTACCCTCTGCCTCCTCTTCAATGCTATTTTCTTCCTCTGCTTGCTTACGCCAAAATGACACAAAGCAGTAACCATGGCAGAACATTATGAAAAAACTGTTGGGTCTTTCAGCCTCTCCTATTATAAAAAATAATTTTCTTTTAGCACTGCAAAATGCAGGAAGTAGTTATCTTCACTGATCCATGGCTCTGCACTGTAGGTAAACACTGATGAACCTGGATTATAAACTCTTGTTGTTTATGTTTATATTTTATAGCATAATTTTTATGTCTAGAAAGTCCAGTGTCCTTATAAAGAGATTTCACCATTCCTTAAGAAACCTGAAAACCTTTCTTTGATTTCAAGAGTTCTTTCAAGGTTAAAAGTAGCTTTTTATATGCATCAGCTGAAAAGTAATTGGAATCTCCATGGCTTTTCTAACACAGTTTCCACTCATCTGTAGTGGTAGTAGGTTACAGCAAATTGTCCTGCACTCTGTTTTCCCACAGGAAATTTTTGTGCTATATCTGAATCTGGAAACAATTAATGAGCATTTTTAATTTTCAGCATCCCAAGAGCTAGGGATGTTGACATATTCCATGGAGAATGTTTACAGTCTCAGCTAGAGTGACTTTATCTTCTTCTACACACCTTTTTCTAATCACTAACGTTTTCAGTTACTTTTTTTTTTTTTTTTTTTTCAGTTACATTTCAGTCTTTTGCCAGATTTGTGCTGGTCTTTCAAAAGATTTAATATTCTTAATTTTGTCCCTCTTTACAGTAAATGAGTACAACTGTGTCAAAGCAGCAGGAAAACAAAACCTGTCTTGAGCAATAAGAGGATCACCCTCTGGCACCAGGAAGTTGAACAGCTTTAGGAATATCTCCTACAGGTTTTCACATGTAGAATGTGCTTTCTAGTGAAAATAAGGATAAAAGGCAGAATACTGTGAGAGATTGATGACCTGAAAAAGGGAAAGGAAATAACAGTGAGAGTAAAACCTGGGGACAGGGGTTAAAAGATGCCATAGAGATTGGGAACCTTAGCAGGGAGGAGGATTGTGATGTCTACAAGGGTCTGCAGGTGGGGAGTTATTCACAGGCCTTAAAACCAAAGTGGGAGAAAATTTAATGGGCTTTCCAATGAGATATGTGCCTAAACAGGGTGCACTGTTTGTTACATCACTCTATTAAATCCAAAGATATTCCTCTGCCAGGTATATGTTGTTTTCTTTTTTGCTTGATTTAAACTCCTTTCTTTTGTCTTTCCATCTTCTATTCTAGTGAAAATCTGGTTTCTATAAATTAAATTGCCTTTAAGTATGCTCATGCCTATGAGTATATACTTCATCTGTACTATTCATATATAGCCTGACGTTTTCATTTTTAAAAGAATTCCTTATCATCTCACAAAGGTATAAAAATACCTTTTTTTTTTTTTATAGTTTTTTTTTCTGTTTACAGTATTTTTATTACTTATCTTGTAACAAAACAAGCTAATGGTGTGTAGATGGATGTAATCATGCTACTTTTCTATTAAAAACAGAAATAATATAGGAAAAAAAAATAATTACGCTGCTAAACGAGCAACTGAGCAACAGTTTTCTGTTATACTTTCCTGGGTTCATAGACTGTGTTTATTTTTCTGTCATAAGACAAAAACTGCAAAATTTCAAGCATGTATAATTTCCACATTCTCATCACATTTTTTCCAGTAACTTCAGAACTTCAGTACTTTTTAAGCCAACACTTCTGAAATGCTTCATCCCATATGTCTTGTGTTCTGAAGCCATTTATGAAAGGGAGCCAAGGGACTGTAGCTTCCTCAGCAAGTTCATTGCCCTTGACTCTTTGATTAAATGTCATAGTTCTACGCAGATTCCCTTGGAATACAGGCAGGGCAAACTCATGTCTGCCTTCAAGAAACTGCATAGGCTTGGAGATTGACATGTTGGATCAAACCTCCCACAAAACAAAACAATTTCTTTTTTCTTCCAGAATTTTTGTGAACACTAGCTTTCAACCCAGACTTAAATGCCCAACTCAATTTCTGGAAAACTTTATAAAATAACATATTACAGCTATACTTTGGTGTCTCTTCTGTTACTTTCTTTCTTCCCATGCTTAAGGTATTATCTCCTCCGTCTCTTCAAAAGTTGGTCATTTCCAGGACTCCAAAACATGCAACAGTGCTGTTGAGTTCAATATATATGACATAAATAATGGATTAAATGTAGTTTTCAGAGCTGACATATTGACCTGCTAGCATGTAGCTTCACATAAACAGTCAGGTCTTTGTAAGGTCTTCTAATAGACTATTAATAATTCAAAGGACTAGATGCAGCTCCAGCTTCTGTTTTTGTTTTTTTTTGGGGGTTTTTTTTTTTTTTTTAATCAACAATGGACAGCCTAGAAAGTGATAAACTTAGATTTGCAACAAAGTAAAATTCAGGTTAGATTTTGGGAAATTAACACTGTGAAGAATTGAAACAGATTGAGAAAGTTTTGCAGCTTTCAGTTTAGGAGGGCTTTTAAGATATTTTAGGAAGAGAAACAGCTCTCCTTACTTTTCTTTCCTTTTTCTTTCTTTTTCCTCATCATTTTCTGTTTTTACAGAAGAGGGAAGGAGGGTGATAAGACAGTGTTTATTGGAAACAGATTAGTGAGTGGTGCAGAGGAGTCTGGTAACTGTCCTGTTCCTACTGGAATCCAGACTGTGTTTAAGCAAGTCATTTTCAAGAAATAGCTTAGAAAGAGGTGTGAGATAAGGCTGCCATACTGGTCATTGTTGGCATACCACAGCATTTTAAAATAATCACTGTGACTGCTTTGGGGTGCAGAATTACTTGTCATCTGATCAGAGATTAGTTCTTCCGTGTTTTTTTCAGTGGACATATGTGTCATAAAATGCTACAGCAGTTTTTACCTCAGGTGGAAAGCCTGAATTCTTGGCAGGTAACCTAGGAATGCAGTGCTCCACTTGGTTTTCTGCACAACAATAGAACTGGTCAGAACTAATAATTCTGAAAGGAAAATAATGATAACTTTCTTTTATCTTATGCCAGAGTTTACTTTACACATTATTGGTGGCGACTCTGAAATATATTATAAAACATTTGACATGTAGGATGAGGATAAAACACAAGAAAAAAAGAAGGGAAAGTTCTCTCTGAAAAAAAAAATCAACAGAGAGATGATTTGAATCAGATTCTACATTTAAGTGTAATATTTATGTATGTTGTCAGTAAGTGCATCACTTTCTAGTGTACGCTTGTATTTCTATATGGAGTTGACATATTCATTCATAATATTGTGAACAAATCTTTGCTAGACTTGCAACTTCTAAGCCCATTTTACCTTGTGCTTTCCAGGCTATAGGTCCTTATGGAAGGGAGCAGATGATGATTCACAATTTGCAGCTTGAGTGAGTTGTCCTTGCCTGTAATTTGTATCCTAAGCAGGAAGGCCCGAGTTTTTTGCAACATTCTTAAAGCTCTGGGTTTGTCATCCCTTGGTCTCTCATTCATGTCCCACAGGATTTCATGGAGTCTCCTGGTCCTCCCCTGGAAGGACTGAATCCACCTTCAGGATCCCGTTATATCTTTCTATTAGGCCTGCTCACCTTGGATTGTACAGCAGATGAAACCACCATTCACTGTTGTCTTTGGCCCACTTCTGCACAGTTGCACCCATGAAATGTGTATTTTGGTCACTCTTGATGTCCTGAGGAGTCCTGGATGATGCCATCAGCCTAGTCAGTGCTTTAATGGTATAGGCTTGGTTCACCTTTGGTACACAATAAGCTTGCCTCAGTCCACTCTCTGTATTGACACGTGAGGGCATATCTGGCCCATACTTGGCTTTTTTTTTTGTTAGTCAGTATAGAGGTTTTAGCAGTTGCTATAACCAGGGCATAAAGAGTGCCAGTTATCCTAATATAACCCTAATCTCCTGCAAAATATACCCCAGAACTCCCACAGTTTCATCAGTGTTGCAGGAACTAGGAATCTTGTCTTACGGAAACAAACACCTCAGAATTTAACCGATAGCCCCAATCCTAGTACTTTCTGTGGGTTTATAGCCCACCCCTTCTCCTATAAATAGGCAGTTAGTGAAGTTACTGTCTTCTCTAGTGACTCCATTGAGTCAGATAGTTGATATAGTGGTGCATTTGGCAGTAGACAGTTTGTTCCAATTTTCCAAGTCACATGCCACCAGATTATGGCAAAAGGTAGGTGGATGTATGTACCCCTGATGCTGACTTGAAAAGTCCACTGTCTGCCCTCCCATGCAAATGCGAGCTTGTCTTGGGATTCATAAGCAATTGGAATGCTGAAAAATGCATTTGCTAGATACAGAATGCAGTGATACGTTTCTTTTTCTCTACTTCATGTATCCATGAGCGAGGCGATATTGGGTATGTCTGCTTGGATTGGTGGTGTGACCTTATGTAGTTCTCTGTAGTCTACCACCATTTGCCACATACATCTAACTTCCTGACTGGCCATATGGGGGAGTTGTATGGGCTGTGATCCTGTAATCCTTACTCTCTCCAGCTCCTGCACAGTCTTGGTGGTTTCTTTTTGCCCACCCAGGCAACAATACTGTTTTGTATTTGTGATCCAGCACATTCACATAAAAATATTTTACATTTCTATGTAAGACATAAAAGTGTTGTTGCTGTTGTATTGATTATATAGGTTTGTAGGTTTCTTTGATGTTATTGCAAACAGCGGCAATGCTCCCTCATATTTCCTATTGCACATTAGAAAGGTAGAATTTGGGGCAGTGTCAGTGGAACTCTTGGAAGGAGAGAGCTGAGTGTGATAAAAATTCTTGAAATAGATGGATCTGATAGCACTCGAGAGTCTGGTGAACATTTCTGGAGTTCAAGGCAAAATATCAAATGCAGAACTAGAGCAGGATATAAGCAGTTTATTCATTGGGAGATGTGTGAGTGCCACAGCACTGGTGGTGTAGGCATGTTGTAGAGATGGGGAGGTAAACCTAAGTCAGGTTACAGAAGACTTTTTTTTCACCAAGCCTCTGTAACTGTTGACAAGTAGAAACGAAGGGAAGAAAAGACCTCAGAGTTTCTGGGAACATATCTGGGTATTTAGATTTTTCATCATTAATGTTGTCCCTATCATTTATAGTGATTTACTGAGTCTTAAACAGCTTTAAATTTGCCTGTTTCATGTTATGTACAGATGGCAATTTTTAACTGTTGTCTATTTCTATCTTTCTATGTTGCCCCGTTTCTCTAAGTAGTTTCATCATACGTATGAAAAAATACACTTTTGAAAAACGGAAGCAGTGGATTTTCAGCAACTCCTGATTTCTTTACTAGGTAAATCATTAGCTTTCCCACCCCTTAAATGCTTTCTGGATCGTCCTTACGCTTTAATCAGTCACAGAACAACACAGATATTTTAGCTTTTCACCTCTGGAGCCATGATAGTCATTAGCAAACAGGGATCCTGAAATGCTTGTATCTCTGTAGTACTATCTCAGCTTGGAAAGGTAATTTGCTACAGTAGTAAGTTAATTCTGCTTCTCTCCTCTACCTTATTTTTTGTAATTGTTTTGCAGTACAGTAACAATTTTAAAAGAAAAACACACAGAAGTACATTAAAGATAGTTCGTTGTCTGAGATACAATTGTATTGATACCAATGAGTTTTATCCAGGGAAAAGTATGCTTTGGAAATTTTACAAAAGAAATCTTACTAAAAATAATTCTCATCTCCAAATAAGATGTGAAGCCTTTATGCAAAAATATCACAAGACCGTAAGTGGAGCACCTTTGCTTATCTAGAACAAAAAATAATTATGTCTCTTTGGATTAAAGATGAGCAAATCTCCACCTTGTTCCCAACTTTAAATTATTCTGGAACAGACTATATTTGTTTGCACATCTAAAACTGCACACAACTTCTCTAGATAATAATGAAAAGAAGGTGATGTAACTTTGTTTTTGTTGATTCTGAATCAACAAAATTTTTAGATTAAATGCTTTAAGTTGCTTCTTTCTCCTAATGCTTCTGCTGTGACTGTGGTGAATCACTCATTGAGCTACTGTCTTTTTCTTGTGTCTTCTACATTGGATTTTTAGGGCCTAAGATTGAGATTCCAAATGTATCCCTTAAGAGCTCTTTGTAGGAATTTTTTGCAGACCAAAAGAAAAACTAATCTATGCTTCTCGTTTTTTGTTTTGTTTTGTTTTAATAGCAGCTAACGTGCTCTTCCTGAAGCAGTGTTCCATTGACGTTTTGTAAATGGATGTCTTCAATTTTTTTTCCTGCAGAGGTTTATACTTCATGATAATGTCTATAGATGCAGCTGTTCACTGTCTCAACATGCATACTGAAGCAAGCTGATAATGATTTGCCTGAATGTTTTTCATATTGCAATATTTTTTTTTCATGCCTAAATTCAGAAGTTGTTTCTCACAAACTTTCTACTTGAAGGGAAAAGAACAACAAAGAGAAGACTCATGAGGATACACTTATCATGAAAGCTTTTCATACTCAGCACCCTTAAGATAAAGGGTGTTTTCTACTTTATGCATCTTTACTCAAACTGAAACTTCAAATCTCTCAGGGCGTGTTTTCCTTGGTTTGATCTATTTTAGGTTGTTCCCCAAATAGATTATGTTTTAGACAAATTATTTTTTTTCTTATCAATATCAAATTTAGCTACAGTATACAAAGTTCTTCCAAAAGGAAAGGTATTATAAAGAACATTTTAAGAATTTGGTGATAATTTATATATGCACTGAAAAGCTTATGTTTTTCTTTCCTTACCATTATATTTCAAGATCTGTATACTTAAAGCTTATGTTTTAGTCCTTGCTGTATAGCTTTTTGCAGAAGAATAATGGCAAAAGAAATACTGATATCCCAGCATCCCATCAGTGTGATAGGCAAAAGCAGCAAATTATAACAAAAATATTATAATTTCTTATAATTTAATTATAAGAATTAAATTAGTCTGTCAGATTTAAATTTAGTCTGTCAGATAAAAACTTCTCTGTGTCTTGCAATGCATTTCTCTAACACAGAAATGAAGTGCATTCCATCTCCTCTTTTGCTGTGTGCCCCAGCTCTTCTCCTAGCTAGGCAAGTCACTAGTTCCTAATCTTTTACTTTCAGAATCCACACTTCCCTTTTGATACCAACGTGGGACATTGCATTGATCAGCTATTAACCTTCATTGCACAGCATATTTTGTTTCCTGTCTTTGCTTATAACATGTCAATATTGCTTCTGCAGCCTCTTTCAGTTTGTCTCCCTTTGTCCTGTCTGCAGGTATGCTGTTTTTAAGAGATGTCTGTGTTTGCTTTGTGCTGTGAGTAGGCAGAAGTAATAGCTCTTTTTAATGTGAACAATAATGTTTTCCCTAAAAGTACAGTTTGTTCAGACAAACACTAAAGAATTCTTGCTTCAGATAGCAACCCAGCTGAGGCTGTCTTCTCCAGCCTGCATAGCACCACAATCAAAAACTCAGTAACTTTCCTTTTTCTACACCACTCAACAAATAAGGCTTATGGAAGAAAGACCAGCAGTCATTCTGCCTCTCAAGGCTGTGAACAAACTTGTTGGGGTATTTTATTGCTAAGTATATATTTGGCCTCTGTTGGTTAAATAAATCTCTATCTTTTCCTTAAGTGTTATTTAGCTGAGCTTTTAAAAGCTATTCTACACTACTGAGTCAGTTACTTGTTTTTCTCCAAGGGTTGCAGAGAAAATGTTCTCAAATCAGGATCAAAGCACTTCAGTGATCTGTCAGCAACATAAAATTAAGTAGCAATCCATGAACTATTGCACTTCCTTTCAATATTAGTAATACAACAGGTAAATCCCCAAGCTAGACACTGATTAATGTTAATAATACCGATGAATTTCTAAACATCGTCCATTACAAATGCAAAATAGGTTTTGTAAAAGCTACAGGTCTTCCTAATGCCATTCTGGGGGAGATGTAATGCCTGTTGCTCTTCATTCTGCTATGCTGAGACCTCTAAAGTGCCCATGACCGTTTGCATTCTCAGTGTACTTTGGTGTGTGAGATAGATTGCTCCTTTGCTCACTGTTTGTCAGTAGCAGATATTGATGCTCAAGGTGACAAACTGATGGCAGAGCTTTTCAAGACCGGTTGTCTTCTGGTGGTGACTTACATCCTGCTTTTGTCTTCATGATAACTGTGTGTATGTCTTTCTCCACTGTGAACTGGCAACCATTATCAGTATTTTTTTTCTGAATGACTGTCTCTTGCCTGGAAGTCTTTTCAGTGAGGAAAAAAAGCTGCACTGATTTTTTTTTTTTTTTTTTTTTTTTTTTTTTGCATTGGATACCTTACACTGTGCTAAATATTAATTTAAAAAGCTACAGTTGTTCAATCTAATTCACTTAGCTTTTTTTTTTTTTTTTAATTCTATAACTGTTTAAAAAGTGGCTGATATCTTGCTTACGAGGTGCTATATATCCTACAAGAATATCCCATGATGTGGTTTTTGGTTTTCGAATACTTTTCTGTTAGTGTCATATAAATGCCACCATGTTATCTGTTAGTATTGTTATATAAACTCAGTATAGGTGAAATTATGCTTTTCCTTTGCAGTTATTTTAAGAACACTCCTACTCAGAATTTATCACCTATAATGAGGAGTGTTCCAGAAGTAATGCATCCTATTTTATTATACTGCTCCATGACATCAGAGGCAGATGCTTGTTATATGACATTAGAGGATGAACCTACCCACCACTGTTCCATTACATTCTGTTGCTGTGTGGCAGATGGCAGAGAAGCAGTCTTACAAATTGGCATCTGACGTGGAATTGAGTGTGAAGCAATGGTGTGGAACTGAATACCTCCATGCTGAAAAAATTGTACCCATTGACATTCATGGATGCTTGCTGAATGTTTCTGGAGATTAAACTGGATGTTAGCATAGTGAGGCAGTGGGTGGTGCATTTCAGCAGTGGTGACAGCGACAGCAGGTTACCTCAGAGTGCAGATTTTTCTGAGTAAAGCATGCAGGCTTCTGCTCATTGCTCATGAAAATGCATAGCTGATGGTGGTGACGGTGTTGAAAAACAGTGTTTTGTAGCTGAGAATTTGCTCTATCAAATTATATTATTGTATTCTTTGTATCTGTTGTAGTTTCCATGGAAATAAATAGAAGGCGTTACTTTCAGAGTGAAATACACCTATCAGGAAAATGCATATCTTTGTCCTTCCTGGCTTGCTGGCATGGCTCACAGAGGTGACTCCGTCATAGCGTGATAACTGCATCCAGTTTCTATATTCTGATATGCACTACATATGGCTGTGCTACTTAAGGAGTATTCAGAGGCCATTGTGGGGCTTGAGCAGTTCATTTATTGAGATGTCATGCTCTGGGGTAGTTCAGGATTAGGTGTATAATCCCCAGTTCTTGGACATCAGAACAGAACAAGCTATGAGCTTACTTGTTGAAGTCAAGGGAAAATGAATCACAGAATCACAGAATCACAGAATCACTAAGGTTGGAAAAGACCTATAAGATCATCCAGTCCAACCATCCACCTATCACCCATGGTTCTTGCTAAACTATATCCCTCAACACAAAATCCAACCGTTCTTTGAACACCTCCAGGGTCGATGACTCCACCACCTCCCTGGGCAGCCCATTCCAGTGCTTGACCACTCTTTCAGAGAAGTAGTATTTCCTAATATCCAGCCTGAATCTTCCCTGGCGCAGCTTGAAACCATTCCCCCTAGTCCTATCACCAGTTACACGAGAGAAGAGGCCGACCCCCAGCTCGCTACAACCTCCCCTCAGGTAGTTATAGAGAGTAATAAGGTCTCCCCTGAGCCTTCTCTTCTCCAGACTGAACAATCCCAGCTCCCTCAGCCGCTCCTCATAAGGCCTGTGCTCCAGACCCCTCACCAGTTTTGTTGCCCTTCTTTGAACACGCTCCAGGGCCTCAATGTCTTTCTTGCAGTGAGGGGCCCAGAACTGGACACAGTACTCAAGGTGCGGCCTCACCAGAGCTGAGTACAGGGGGACAATTACTTCCCTACTCCTGCTGGTCACACTACTTCTGATACAAGCCAGGATGCCATTGGCCTTCTTGGCCACCCAGGCACACTGCTGGCTCATGTTTAGCCGAGCGTCAACCAACACCCCCAGGTCCATTTCCTCTACACAGTCTTCCAGCCACTCCGCCCCAAGCCTGTAGCGTTGCTTGGGGTTGTTGTGGCCAAAGTGTAGGACCCGGCATTTGGTCTTATTAAACCTCATCCCATAGGCTTCAGCCCAGCTATCCAGCCTGTCCAAATCCCTCTGTAGGGCCTCGCTACCCCCAGGCAGATCGACGCTTCCAGCCAACTTAGTGTCATCTGCAAACTTACTGAGGGTGCACTCAATGCCCTCATCCAGATCATCAATGAAGATATTGAAGAGGACAGGCCCCAGCACCGACCCCTGGGGAACCCCACTCGTGACCGGTCGCCAGCTGGATTTGGCTCCATTGACCACCACTCTCTGGGCCCGGCCCTCCAGCCAGCTCTTTACCCAGCCAAGAGTGTACCTGTCCAAGCCACGGACTGCCAGCTTCCGCAGGAGAATACTGTGGGAGACAGTGTCAAAGGCTTTGCTGAAGTCAAGGTAGACCACATCAACAGCCTTTCCCTCATCCACCAGGCGGGTCACTAGATCATAGAAGGAGATCAGGTTGGTCAAGCAGGACCTACCCTTCGTGAACCCATGCTGGCTAGGCCTGATCCCCCGGTTGTCCCGCACTTGCCGCGTGATCTCCCTCAAGACAATCTGTTCCATAACCTTCCCTGGCCCCGAGGTCAGGCTAACAGGCCTGTAGTTCCCTGGGTCCTCCTTACAGCCCTTCTTGTAGATGGGAGTCAAATGAGAAAGAAAGTAAGTGGGTATTTTAATACATTATTTTTTTATCTGAATTTCTGACAGCTCTGACTTTAGTGTCACTCCTACATCATTTAAAAACAACTGAACTGTAAGCTTCTATTCTTTTTTTTCTCATGTTTGAACAGTAGAAATTTAAAAAATATATTCAGTATGATGTTGCCTGTAAAGAGAAGGGTGAAACAATGCATGAGGTTTTAACTTTGCAGCTCAGGAAGATGATGAACATTTACTCCAAGCCATTAAGTGAAGTGAGTCAGAGAATGTTAAGTCAGTGTTGTTAATGGTCTTAACTGGCGGTGCTACCATGCAAATTCTAATACAGCATCATAGAGGCAACATGCTGCTCAACCATATGATTTGCTGCTGATTTTACTAAGCTGCAGCTTGCCTTCATACTGCTGATCTTCACATATTTATTTAAAGAA
This sequence comes from Chrysolophus pictus, assembly GCA_037305975.1. Taxonomy (NCBI): domain Eukaryota; kingdom Metazoa; phylum Chordata; class Aves; order Galliformes; family Phasianidae; genus Chrysolophus; species Chrysolophus pictus. Next base: position 2,619,933 of record CM074577.1, read on the forward strand.
TCAAGCTGATCCTTTAAATAAATGAGAGATTTGTACGTATATGGTAAGTTTTTCAATTACTTTCTTATGGTTTGAAAATTAAATAACCTTTTTAGCTTCTTCACATTTTTCTTCATCTGTGTATTTTAATTGCTGTCAGACTGGTTTCAGTACAACCCAAGATTTGTACTTGCTCCTGAGTCTGTTTCTGTGAAAATCATCAAAACTAACCCATCATTCTCCTGCAACTGTAGGATAAAACTATGCTAAGTCTGTTTTGATAAAACCAGCCAAGAGAGAAGCTGATGTTTAGCTCTACTGCTAGATCTGAAAGGAAGTATAAACAACCCTTATCTCTTATCTTCCCAGAGCTACAGACACCATGTATGTTCTAATAGAAAGTTCTTTGAGCAATGTTTATTTACAACACACGCAGGAATGATTAGGAAGCTGTCCAAAGAATGAAAACTGTATTTTCTTCATTGTTTCTGAGGAGTCTCTAAATGTGCAGAGGAGTGCAGGGAGACATCCCTGCTCTGCTGAGGACAGAAATTCCTTCAGTTAGCTTGGCTGGATTTCTGCTTCTTTCCTAATTGCAGTGAAAGGCCAGCTTAATCTGATGTTTCTTGGGGGTGTGGGATGGGTTGGCAGAGCAGGTAGAGGACAAAGTCTTTGCAACTCAGCTTGGGCACACTGTGACCTCCATGGTTATGAGGGCTTGTGGCACTCTCAGTTGGAGGAATATTGCTTTCCTTTGTCTTCCGTTTGAGCATTAGAGAGGTATACAGGAATTGTGAGTGTATAAAATCGTTATCAAAAGATGGGGGGGGGACACTTTGAAGAGTTTTTTAAATGGAAACAAGTTTGTTGAATCAATTTAAGCAGCACAATTTTCTTAACGTGATGAGCTGGTGGCAGTTTTTGAACTCATGGTTGAAGTTATTTTACACTGAACTAATAGGAGTTGTGATAGAACAAGGGCTTTAGCAGCACGAGCAGACAGATCTCAGGTAATGGGAGAAGGAAAGCATGAAAGAAAAACCAAAACTTTGATCTATGAACTTAAATCGGAGCATGAAATCAAATGTATCAATAGCTGGAATGTATGAAAGATGGGAAGGATGACAGTGCTCACCCAAGTGCTAGAGTGGCAATGAGGAGATGAGCCTCTTGATGAAGTCTGCTCTGAACTGGCAGAGAAATGTCTCAAAGGAGAGACGTCTTCAGGGTGATAGCGGAAAAGCAGCCCTGGACAGGGAGAGAGGGGGAGGCTAAGAGTGAAGCTAAAGATTGTAGATGGAATTATCCTAAGACTGTGGGAAACAAAGGGAGCCATGAGAAATGAGGACAGAGAAAAAGGCCACCTAGAAGATAACAAAGTGACATCTGAGAAACATAAAAAATACCTGAAGTCACAGAGTTGTCAGGATCCCAGTCTCACCAACAGGCCTTAGTGATCCTGAGCAGCCTACCCAAGAAGGTTCCTCTGGGGCTGTGAGCACCCCAGGCTCAGCTGGGTGCCTTGTCCTGCCTTGTGCCTTGCAGATGGCGGGTCCAGGCCAGCTTGACTTCAGCCAGTCTCTGGCCTGGGTCTTTTGGCAGACTCATGTTGGGGGAGACATGATATTTGGACAGTGAGGTGTAGCAGGGATTGCAATGTCAGAATGAGGAGTGACCCTGGCAAAATAGTGGCAGCAACATTTTGCAAACATAAATGCTTGCTTTGCTGTCTTTTTTTTTGTTTTGTTTTTTGTTACACATATTATTAGAACAGATTGCTGCATTGTCTGTAGTGAAAATGCTAGGACATGGCAGTGATTGAGCACCTGGAGGGAAGGCAGGAACCACCCCAGGGAAGCTCAGGTGCAACCAATGCACCTGAGTGACTGGAAGGGGTGGAGCCAGGATCCACACCTTCCCAGATGTGATTTAAGGGTTTGCAGTGGAAGCAAGAGCATCTTATCTGGAAATTCTTGCGTATGTGTGGGCCTTCCAGGCCTTCCAATGGTAAGCACCTTCTTTCCCTTATTTCTGTTACTATTACTGCTGTTCTGAGTGAATTCTTGTTTGCTGCAGCTTGGGATCTTGCTGCTTTGCTGTCTTGTTGCACTTCCTGTTGTGTTAGGCAATCTATTACATAATCATCACAAGTAATTCTCCTGCTGTTTCTTTGCAAGTGACTGTAAGAGTGGTGACAGTTTGCACTGTTAGCACAGAGTCTCTCAGGGGTGGTTTTTGATATCCTGTCTTGTATGATCCATATTATCTCTGGTCTGATAATTACTTTCTCTTATTTAGTCAAGGTAATTCTCTTTGAAGGGTTTTTCTGATTAGGCAAATCCATTAATGTTATCTCCATAAAAGTAAATGTGCTTCTTTGCATAAGTCTTCTCAGTTACTGTTTGGACAGCACAATTTTCTATAGCCCATTAAGGAAGGTAAGCAACTTTAGAGCATTGAGGGGAAACCTTTCTATCAAATAGTATTTGATGGATGAAAGAAAGAATTAGTTGAGGAAAAGAGAGTAAATCTGTGGTATTACTGCTGGAAACATCTGTGTCCATCTCTTACGCAGGCTGACTTAATATCAGTGCATGGAACTGCTCACCTGAGGAACATCTCACTTCTGGGATTTTTAACCTGCATCACAAACTATCACAATGTTACCCAAAATGCTTATTTTGTACTTAACATAGTATGTGAGAGAAATAATTTTCAGGAAGTCTTAATTGTTCTGAACATGTTAATCACTTCTTCTAGGAAAGGAAGAAGTGTAAAATGAAGTTCCATCCCTTAAGAGATGGAATGGTTCTTGCAATCTGTGAAGACAACTTTTCTTATGAGGTCAGCTGTAGACACTTATTCACTGTTTGATTACTAGTGTTATGAAGAGTGATGATAAAGAGATCTGCAGAGAGGGGGGGGGTCCTGGTAGATGGCAGGTTGGCCATGAGCCAGCAGTGTGCCCTGGTGGCCAAGAAGGCCAATGAAATCCTGGGGTACACTAAAAGGAGTGTGGCTAGCAGGTCAAGGAGGTGATCATTTCCTGCTACTCTGCCCTGGTCAGGCCTTACCTGGAGTACTGTATCCACTTCTGGGCTCTCTGGCACAAAAAAGACAGGGATCTCTTGGAAAGAGTCCAGTGAAGGGCCACAAAGATGATAAAGGGCTTGGAGCATCTCTTCTATGAGGAAAGGCTGGGTGATCTCACTGGTGACGAGATGTGGGGCAATGGCCTCAAGTTATGCCAGGGTAAGCTTAGGTTGGATATCAGGAAAAACTTCTTTACAGAAAGGGTTGTTAAGCTCTGAAATAGGCTCCCCAGGGTGGTGGTTGAGTCACCATCCCTAGACGTGTTTAAAAACCCTTTGAATGTGGTGCTCAGGAACATGATTTATTGGTGGGTTGTTAGGGTACTATGTATGGTCAGGTTGTGGTTGGACTTGATGATCTTTAAGGTTTTTTCCAATCTAAGCAATTCTATGATTCTATGACCTGGGTCTGTTCAGCCTTGAGAAAAGACTGAGTGGGGATCTTATTAATGTTTGTAGATATCTGAAGTGTAGGAGTCAAAGGAACACAACCAACCTCTTTTCAGTGGTCTGTGGGGACAAGATAAGGGGGAATGGCCATAAACTCAAGCATAGGAATTCTTCACAAATATGTGAAGGAGTTCCTTCATTGTGAGGGTGACAGAGCACTGGAATGGGCAGTCCAGGGAGGTTGTGGATTCTCCTCTGGAGATGTTCAAGACCTGTGCATCCTGCTGTAGGTAGCCTGCTTTGACAGGGAGTTGGACTCAATGATCTCTGGAGGTCCTTTCCAATCTGTGCAATTCTGTCATCTCTTCCAAGCCATTCTGTAATTCTGTTTTGTTGTTGTTGTTGTTAGATAATTAGGGTAGACTTAGGCAAATTACATTGGTGAGATCAGTGCAAAAAAAAAAAAACCCAACCCCACTTTGCATGTGTTCAACATTGTCTTCACTGTGAACTTCACGTCTTGGTTTGGCTTTTGGCTCTTGCCTCTCCTAGCACAGGGCTGTACTTTCCCCTTGTGGCTCTTTTACACTGGGCATTCCTTCAAGTGTTCTAGTTACCCAAGCCAATATCAGGCAGTCAATTCCATCTGAAGTCATCAGACTGTGACTAATTATTCAGCCAGCTGATACAGTGGGTTGCATGAGCACTGTTGGTACAACACCTGCTGAGCCTTTGACATTGTACCTTCCATAAAGACTGAAAAGTTCAAAGGAGAATCTTCCTTCTGCTATACCTGATATTTTTATTTTATGACAGATATTTAGTGTTAACTAGTCAGTAAAGATACGCTTTCTTTTTCTTAATAATATCTGAAACTTCTTTAAAAGTAGGTTCATTCTTGGTGAAGCATGACTAGCGCACCTTCTTAGCAGCACATGCTGCTGTTTGATGTAGAGTGAAGACTGGAAGTGCTACCAAAATAATTTTCAATTCATTATTCCCCACCCATGTCCTAACCTTATTTTTGTGCAGCTTCAGATCTTTGAAATTGATTATTTTCTTTCTCTTGATTAATTCCAACCTTTATCTAGTTTACTGGACAGTAACAAATGTCTGTGCTGGCAGCACAGCAAAATGATGAAAATCAGCTGAAGTGCCAGCTTCTGACTTATAGGAACCAGCATGCTCAGCAGCTGTCTACTGTTAGGGGTCAGAAGAACCCAAGCAGATGCCATGTTTTCTGTAAGTGCAATAAACTCAACTAAACCTTTAATTGACACACTGGTAAATGCAAACAGTAGTTTCGTGGCTTTGGGGAAATAATTAGTCTTTTTTTATCAAAGTTGATCGGAGGGAATTCCATTGTTTATAAACTGGAAAGTAGCTGTCACATGTAACCACACTATGGATGCTTTGAGATTACTGGAAAAATCTATGGCATTGGTGGAAAAAACAGGAGCAAAATCTATGGCATTGGTGGAAAAAACAGGAGCAGTGAGGTGTCTCTGATCCTTTACTCTCTCCCTTCTCTCCTTTCAGTGGCAGTGACTATAAGTGATGACAAACTTAGTTGACAGTGTTCCAACTTACTCCAAAGTTCCAGTTAAAAAGCAAAAGCATCTATTGTGCATCACTTCTCAATTGGGAATGTGATACATATGAAACAAACTCATGGCGTTGAGGTGTAGCTTTCTTGAGCTTATCTTGTCCTTCTGTGCTTGGAACTGATGCTCTGCACTGCAAAGCAGACAGATCAAGAGAAATGTGATAAGGCAGTCTTTGTGTCTGGGCACTTTTGTTACTATGCGTGGCAACTGTGGTGAGACAGGTGTAAGTTATCTGTGGATGAACTGTGGTTGCCTTGGATCTGTAAAGATTATGAGATAAAATAGGGTGATCTATTGCAATAGAAGTATAGCTGTGTGAATGTAATAGCTGGGTGAATTTTGCCTTAAAAATCTTTTTCTTCTCTTAATCTTACTTTAAGAGGAGAACTGCAGTAGTCCTATTAAGCATTAGGATATGGGGGAAAAAAAAGTTATGTCTTGCACATGTTTGTGCTTCCAAATTATCTTTTATTCACTGTACCAATGCTTTCCACTTTTCATAATACTACATTTTTTCTGTACTCATTTATGGAACTCTCCCTTCTAAGATGTGCCCTAGGATCTTATCTTGCTCAGCCCTAAAACCAGTCTTTCATTTGTCTGAGAAAGATAATTGGGCTGTTTTCATGTTAAGGGGATGCTGTCCAGTTTGTAATTGCAGTGATTAGAGTCCATATGTGGAATCAAACTCAGGGCTCTCCCTGAACTGAAATAGGTTTTATTGCTTTTCATTGCATTATGTTGTTACCACATGCTGTTTCAACAGTCTCTGAATTTCAAGAGTTACAAGAGGATTCTCGAATATTCCTTCAGATTACTGTGAAATTATTGATAATCTGAATCTTGTAATCTCTTCTGTATAAAGAGAAGCAGTATTGTTATCTCTCTCTCAAAAAAAAAAAAAAGGGTGGGGGGTGGGGGGAGGATTTAAATATGAAGGGATTTCCATCTCTCTTATACCTTTCTCTTTGATTTTCCAAGCTGTAATCAATGTGTTCCTTACTGGCATTTCCCAAGATGCTCTGTCAATATGGAAGAAAAATAAATGCATTTGTGAGTAAAAAATTCAGGGCATCTAGAACATACTTGAGAGTGGAGTGTTTTAAAAACCGTAGATTATTTTTTTTTTGCTTTAGTTTGTATGGAATAGAACATTGTGTGTATTTATTAATGTTTACATTAAAAATGAAGGCATTATTTTTTTTTTCCTGTGCATGAGCCAAATTGCAAAGACTCTTATGCTGAATCTCCTCCCTGATGTACAACAAAGAATGGTAGTGCGCAACAGGAAGGAAAGATCACAACGTGCAAGGCATGAACTTAGAAACAGACTTGATGGTCCTCTTGATAGGGTAAGTGTGACTGGAAATCAGTTTCACATCTCATTTCTTGCAGACTAGATCTCCTTGAAGAAATCCTTTTATACTGCTGACAGAACAGGCACATTAGTTGGGATAAGGGTGAGAGAATATCATGCTGGTGATCTGTGCCCACTGTAGCTGCTGTTTATCCTATTTACTGTGCTGGGGACAACTTCTTGGCATGGTGTGGACTATGGAAAGGGTGGGCATGTTGATTGAGGTTTCTGTTTAGGTGTTTTGCCCTCCAGCAGCAGTAGAGGTGATGTTGGCTGAAAGAATGCTGCCTGCCTGTGTAACAGTCTGGTATGTGAAGTGCTTGCTCTTCCATAGAAGGACTGTACCTGGAGTCCTGGTGTCACCTCCTGCTGGTACTGTCTGTAATTGTATTAATCTAAAGCACTACTTTAGAGGTGTCTGTCTTGTTTCCCAAGAAAGCTGCTTGGACCTGGGGAGATGAGAGGACAGGAAAATAAAGACCACTTTCCTTCACAGTAAATATTGCACAAAATATGTAAAAGATATTTCAGTTATCTGTTTCATCTTGGAAATATTTTATTTCCCTCGTCTCCATCATGATATTAGTGTTATTAGTTGTAGGCATTGGTGTTAATGATGCTAGTAACCAATTATCTTAAACTTTTTGCATCAATACATTTTATTGTACTAGAAACTTAATAAAAGAATAACATGATAGCTATTATTTTAGAAGTAATAGATTCATTCCAGTTTCTTCAGACCTGGTTCATGTTTTGTGCCAATGGGAAGGCTGTCATGTAGCAGCTGGGCATATAAAACAGTCTTAAATACAGCTCAGCACCTCTGAAATTGAGTGCCTGTTGGATATGTACTGACTGTTCATTACTTCACTGTGAACACAGGAGCCCTGCTTGGGACACAGAATGCATTCACATACGTCTTAAAAACTGTAAAGTTTTAGAATGCTGGCAAAATATGCATTTTCCTAATCCATGTCTGCCCTTACGTTTTAAAAAAAAAAAAAAAAGATCCTTACATCAAAAAATGCCCATTTTTTTTCTCCCCTTCAGATCATATAGACGTGAGGATTTTCAGCTCATCAAATGTGGCAAAACTAAAAAAGTTTAGTTTTTCTGTGCACTGTAGTGTTCATTTCATATGAAGAAGCCTTCTTTTACGATGTCAGTATTTTTGTACTTTTCCTACACTAGTGGTAAACAAGAAAACATAGGTATGGAATTATGGAAGCAAAACACAAGAAGGAATTATTTTAATTATCTGGTGCCTTTTATCTCTACTTTTCAATTGCTGGAATAAGGAAGGCATATTCCTGGAGTGCTGAATGAGAGAGTATGGTGACCTACTTTATTTGAAAAAAAGAGATGAAGTGAAGCTACTCCTTCAGGCCTCACAGGAGTGAGCAATTCTTTTCAAATACGGTTTTAAAATCTTAATGCAAAAACGTTGCATTAGGAAGAGGAGGAGAATACTTTCCAGCCCACATCCGATGAGGCCTCTTTCTACACAAGCACATAAGCAGTCTATCTGGACTGTGACTGCAGGCTACAAGGAAAGGTGATGTTGGTGCTACTGCAGCTGAAGGGGAAAGTCTTAATGAAAGCCTTAAAACACCAGAAGTTGCTCTTCCTGACGGTTCTAACCCTATGCTAGTTTTGTTCGTGAGTTCACTGCACATCAGCTGTACTCATTTTAGTTCATGTTGCTGAAAATATCACCTAGTTCATTGGCCAGTGGTTCAATACGATGTGACTATCTCCAAGTTAGTTAATTTACCTATACGTTTTAGGTATTTTTCTACCTTGCACCTTGGTACTGTTTGCTGCAAGCATGAAACAGTATTATTATCATCGAACTTTGCTAGTTGAAAGCAGTGACTTTCTCACCTGAGACAGGTGAGGGTAATGATACAGGTGAGAAAACTGGTGGCATTATTTGTGTTCTATGCAACAGGAATGTTGATTGTAAATGGTGTGTTGTAAAATACAGTGTTCTAAGCATGTGTTCTAGCACTCCTGAACATCAGCTCAAATTCTTGAAAATAATGGTAACTTCAGATACTGACTGATTTTTATGAGGAGATCAAGCTGACCTTGATAGGAAGGATGCTATGTTAAGTATGCAGCATACAGAGCTTCCTGCATGTCACTATTCTGTGTTCTGTAGATCCCCCTGGCAGAAGTGGCTTGCAAATGCTCTTGGAAAAGCAGAAGCAGCAGTCCCCGTGCTGAACGATGACCTTCCTCAGCTATGGGTTATTTATGGCTTACAGTATTGTACAAGATTTCCTCTCAGCTGAGAGGAAATGTAGACAAATAATAGAAAAAAAAAATTCATTATAACTGACACGCATCTGCAGAACTACTTCAACGCTTGGGATTCACAGCCTTTTCAGTGGCTTCCCAAGTTCTGTCAACTCAGATAAGTGCATCTGTTAGAGAGTTGCTCTTGATGTACTGAGTAACTTGTGCTTGAATGCATATGTAAGTAGTTTTGCTGCACTAGGGTCGAACTATCCAAATGAGTTTGGAACACACCTTTCTAGGCATTTGAAATCCATGGGAGCAAAACAACTGAAAAAATAAAAGCAGTTACAGTCTTGTTTATGGCATGAAAATATTTCTGCAATCTAATTTTATGGTATGCTTGACCTTTAACAATGATGATGTGATATAATGTTTTACTGAGAGGCAGTTACTGAGATGAATTGTGGCTTTTCATTCTAGAGCAGCACTGATACTTTCAGCTTAGAAAAGGCTTCCTTAGCAGCTTCTCAGCTGTTTTCTTTGTGCAGATACTTATATCCTAGAGAGATAAAGAACTCAAGTTCATAGCTTTTTAAGTATTTATAAAAATGAGGGCCTTACCATTCTCCCTATGGATAGGGCCAGGCAGGGATGAAACAAACAAATAAATCAAGCATTTTTGTAGGGCTTGTGGCTGCTCTACTCTGGGTACTAACTTAGCTTTCTGCACGTGTTCAATTCTAGTAGCTAACATGTGGCTCTCCAGCCCCTCATGCCTTCAACCTACTGCTGGGTTGAAGAGGCAGAAAGTAGAGGCTGCTTCAGCTTCTGGAGCAGGTGGAGAGTTCCATACCCCCCCCCCCCCCCCCCCCCCCCCCTTGGATGCTGGTGGCACACACATTTCCTGCGGGTGTGAGAGAGCGGAACCCTTCAGCTTGTTGGGTGTGGTATCCTGCTGCTTGCTTGCAGTGGCTTTTGGGGGCTGAGGGGGGAGGGCATGGTTGCACATGCACATATGCATGCATATTGATGTAGGTGCACGCATGAATCACGCAGCTGTGCACCTGCATGCATGCATGTGCAAATGGGAACACGCATGCATGCACGTGGGTGTACACTCAGTCATTCGTGTACACTCAGTCATTAGGGAACCTGCTTTGGCGGGGGTGTTGGTCTCGATGATCTCTGGAGGTCCCTTCCACCCCCTGCGGTTCTGTGGGTGCATGCATGTGCACACATGGATATGGATGTACCCGCGCATATGCACGGCTGCGCACAGGAACGCACACACGTGCACCCACACACGCGGCCACAGGCACGCTCCTGCACACCTAGCTGTGCAGTGCCGTACACAACCGCACACCCGTGCGCACGCTCCTGGCTCACCCGCATCCCCCGCGCAGGTCCTCGCAGCCCGCCCTGCCCCGCCCCGGGAGCATCCCGAGGGCGGAGACGCTGCGTTCTCCCGCACCCGCCTCGCCGCCTCCCGGGACCGCCCGCCGGGCCGTGAAGCGGAGCCTGCCCACTGGAAGCGAGTGAGACGACCGTGGCATTGCGCGGCTCCGGACCGGCCCCCCATGTGGGTTCCGTTCTTCGCGGCCCCATCCGCGCCGGGATGGAGGCGTCCGACCGCTGCCGGCGGCACCTTCCCGTTCTGCTTCTATGGGGTAAGCGGGACGCCGGGCCGGGGAGAGGCGTGGTGGTGGGGAGCTGCTTGTCGTCCCGAGGCTTTCCGTCCTCGCAGACGCGGGGCTGAGCTGCGGGTACGGCGCGGCTTCTGCCCTCGAGCAGCATCTCGCAGGGAGAGCCGCCCGCTGCAGTACGGTGTGTGCGTTCCCCCTGAAGCTGAGCTGAGCAGCGCTGTTTGCCGCTCCGGCTGGGAGCCTCGGTCCGGTGCCGGTGAAGCGGTTCCGAGTGCAGGAGAGGGGAAAATTTTCAGTGGTAAAAGAAGGGTTATTTCGCGTTAGAGAGGCTGGGTTGCACACGGGTAGTGGTAAAAGTGCAGGCATCCTTCAGACCTTCCACTTAAGGTGAGATCAACTCTATTGCCAGAAATACTTGTGTAGCTTGTTTGTTTATTTACACATTCATCATCAGGTAGGTTGTCTTAGGACTCAGAGGTGTAGTATGTTGTGGTCAGGTCAGAAGTTTGTGGCAGATGTCAGCTCTGAACTTCATTCCACAGTAACCCCCTCCCCAGATACAGCTAATGTGTCGTGGATAGGAGAAAAGAAAATCAGCCTTGTAGATTTAGACTGAGTACTTCATAAACTTTGTTTGCTAACTTCTTACTCTTTTCAAAACACAAAGCTGGTAAACGCTGGAAATACCAATAACTATACTGGTAGTTACATTGACAGTGTTCAGTAACGTTGTCTTGATCTGCCTGTCTCAAGAATGTAATGTCAAATAAATGCAGTTTGTGATCCTCCATGTTTTGAGCGCTGCTAAAAACCTTACCTTGATCACTCAGATTTTTTTTTCATTATCCAACTGTAAAGGAATAATAATAATAAAGGCTAACACTTGCCTTGGCATGTGATAATTTGTGCAACCTTGAGCTTAGTGAACTAACCAGTAACTTTTCTGAGTAGGAAGACCTGATGTTACTGTGACTCTTGCAATGTGAAATTACTTACTGAAGATTTTGGAGAGTGTGTAATAAGGAACTGTGTTGCTGTGGTTCTGAAAACTCACAGTTATTTTTCACCAGGAAGGAACAGGTAAATCAATTGTGCCAGACAGTTTTTGACTGTGCTGGTTGCTTTCTTAATAACACTAACTAAATGGTTTTAAGGATATCTGATAATACTTTTGCTGTAAGTTGGAAAGGATAGATATAACCAAAAATTAAACTAAATCATGCAAATTTCTCGGTAGAAAAGCCATTTGGGAGCCCTGGAAATTTTATGACATGAAATTGAAGTTTTTGATTAAAAAAAAAAAATCTTCAAGTAATGCAAACATTATCAATTACTTCAGAGAATTTTTACTTGCGTGTGCATTTCCAATTGAAAATTGGAATAGTTTTCCTTTGAATGCAGAGGCCCAGGAGTGTCTATTGGCTGAAGACTTGTCCTGTGAGCAAAGGATTCCAGCTTGATACAGGAGACTGGGAGATGATACCATTGTATCCTTTGAAGACGATACAAGCTGGCCTCTTCCTACTTCCTCTTATCTCCTGATCGAAATTTGCAAGGCACAGGATACAGGAGCAAAGGATTTCCTACAGAGATCCTGAAGCCAGGAGCTGCCGCTCTCTTGAGCAGGCTTGACCACTTTTGGTCTATAAGTAAGAGTTTGTAATGTCGTCCTACTTATCAGCTTAACAGCACAACCCCCAACGAACCTCTGCAGAACCTGATAACAAGACATCACTGGCTCGAAGAGTGGTGAACCTCTCTGTCTGTCTGCTTCTTTCCCTATTTTCTCTCTTTTCTCTTCACCTTCTTTTATTCTTCTTGTAGTAGCTGTTGCCTAATATTTTCTTACCTATAATGCTCAGTAATTGTAATCAGAGAATTAGCCTTCCCCCCCCCCCCCCCCCCCCCCCCCCCCCCGGGTATTAATTGTTGTTAAGAAAGCTCTCAATAAATAGATGCGTACGATTCCTATGAGTCTCGGATGAGTCCATCGCGGTAGCGACCCCTGCTGACTAGGGGAGGCTCGATACGTGAAATAGATTTATCTCCCTCGAAACCTACAGCGTGGGACAAAATGCCTCGGTGTCAGTGCTCACTGAATGCTGTAAGAAGCTTGTCTTGGTAGGGACTGGGACCTCATCTCTCCATACTCACACCACTGCTTTCTGCCTGTCTTTCTGTCTATGGCTTTTAAAATATTATCATTACGTAGAACCTACTGTTGTATTGTCCCTCTTTGCAAAGAACGGTAAAAAGGCAGCGTTTGTTTGTTTCCCAGAAGCCCAGAAATTACAGAAGTTGGATTTGCTGTGACGTATTCATGTCTGCTGGGATGAAGGAATCTGTGAGCTGAGGTAGCTGACGCGTGGGCACACAACTGGTACTGTTCCTATACGAAGTGTAGATGCTTAGAAGTTATCTACTAGCTGTAGGGTAGGATTAAGCAACTCAGAAGTAATGATGCATCTATTGTAACGTCCTACTGGGTTCTTTTGTTCCACTTCTCTGTATGGAAGCCAGGGCTTGACCAAGATATTTTACAGACTAATCAGGCTTTTTAAACAAGTTGTCTAACTTTTGCTCCTTCATTGTTTGCAAGATGTCTGCATTCCAGTGATATTACTTGTACATGAGTTCAATGATTCTCAGTAAAGCTGGATATTTGTCTTGATTCTAGAGAAGTCTTTCACAATATATGTATGAATGCCCATGTTGAGAGGGATTATGTGATATTATCTGGGATAGTTACTCTGAAGACTTCAAAGATTGGATATACTTGTTCATGTTTTGTAATCCCATTTCATAGAAGAATCTTCACTTTATGGCCGGAGGTGAAAAACCAGCCAGTTGGAGAACTAGGAACAAAGCTCCCATTCTTACAAAAGACCATGTCGTGAAAAAATGTGTGCTGAGATCTGAGTTCTGTAAGGTCCTGAGTTCCCCTAGCACTGCATACAGTGCCTGTATCTCCTAGGAAATTTGGGCTCAACTGCAATTTGGACTGGGGGAAAAAAAACAACAGATGGGAAACAAGATTGTTAATCAAATCAACTTTTGTGTGTGTGTGTTATTTCCTTATGAATCTATCATGCTGTCCTGCAGCTGCAAAGGGTACGATGAAAAAAGAGGAAAGCAGTGTGGCAGTGCTGTATTTAAGAAATCCAGGTGGGTCTGTGAGTAAAACAAGCAAACCTTCGCAAGTCAGAGCACCTGATTTTGAAACAGACTGGAAAGTGATAGCAAAGATGCTTCTCTACCAAAATGAATGTTTCAAATTCTAAGTGTATGATTTTTAACACCAAATGAATGAGAAAATAATTAGCAGACCTCGTAAACATAGATTCTGAAATCAAAGCATCAAGTGTAAATGCAGCCTGTATTCCAACATGATGCAATATCCAAACACGCTTCCCACTCTCCTTTGTCCTTTCTGTATCTCCTGATTCCTTTTTTGGAGGAAGGTGTTTCTCTCACCGAGGTCTGCAGAGGCCATAGGAAATGAGTTCATGCTATGTGCAGAGGACAAGCTGCCCAGCAGTATTTTACTGTTGGGATTCAGTTAATCTGAAGTGGCTACAGGTGCTCTGTAGGTGGTAGCACAGAGCACCAAATGCCCATTTCCAGCTTGTCTAGGCCCAGAAGCTGGCAGGGATGACACCCTCTGGGCTTGAAGGTCACTCCATATAGAAGGTGGAAAGGAAGATGGGCTTCCTATACCTGATTTATACCAATGTGAGATCCAATCCTGAAAGCTGTTTAGGCAGTGAACTCTTCCTCTTGAATTAGTAAGATTCCACTAGCTAAACAGTAGCTAGTTTTCTAAACTGAGGTCCTAGCTTTTGGGTTTGGTTTAGCCATATCTGCAAGGCAAAATATGGGAGCATGTGAATGTAAGCCAGAAGTCTTTACTGAGGTAGCTAGGTAGTGCTGTAGGTATGGACATTCACAAGCAGTGAGATTTTTAACAAAGGGCTCTCAAGCAAAACTGAATTGTATCAAGAGGAACTATGGGAGGTTTTGCCTCAGGAGATTTTTTTATTTAATCATTGCAGCAATGCCTGCTGTTTTGTACAGCTTAAGGTTTTTTCTGTTTCTCCTCTCTTTCTACTGGTAACAGAGATTATTTGTGGATTAGGTTAGAGGCAAATGAATCAAATCTCAGTTTTTCCTACTTCAAGAAGGAAATGTAGTGAGGAGATTCTTTATAAAATATTTACTACCATCTGTGCCTTGCTGTTGAACTTAACGCTTGAGAGAGAGATGGGAAGGAAGCAAACCTTTAAGCCTCGTTAAGAATGTGTGACAAAGCCTATTTTAATTCACACCTTTCTATTTTAGCAAAAGCTGTATCATGAACCATCTTATTTCAGAATAGAGGTGCACTATTTTGTGCTTTGTGAAAACATCCTGTGCTTTTTCCCTTAAAAGAAGAGTCCCTTCACAGATGTTTACATTTTCCATATTATCTCAAGATAGTAAGGCAGAAAAAAGAAAGTTTTTACTGTGACTGTATACGTAGAACAACGTAAAAAGCTGCTTGAAGAACTTTTGGGTCATTTGGGAGGAAGGTGTGTGGGTATGAGGAAAGAAAGGAGCAGAAAGCAGAACAGTACGAAACCTTCATTTCTAGAAATTTTCAGGCTTGATCTCTGTTAATATTTAGGCTTCCCTGGAACCACACTGAAGGGAGGAAACAGTTTTGATTCTCTCTAAGGACTTTAAAAGACAGTGGGATAGTGCTGTTAAAAATGACCTGAAAGTTAGAGAGGATCCCTGAGTTCATCATTAGAGCATCTTGACGTGAACTACTCTACTGGCTTGAGCAAGAAGCCTATCTGCATAGGAGTACAGGCCTATGTTTAGCCCTGGAATAGGGAATTTTGTTGTGCAAAACAGATGGCCGGATTCATGGCCTTTTGCAGAAAAGATTCTGCTCAGTTCAGCCTATGCTCCAAGTGGGACTTTGATCTGCAGATGATAATGTGGTGGGCTCTGCTGTGGCTGTAACACAACGCTGAACTGACAAAGGCACATCTTGTTTGCATCTAGCAAGATTAAGCTGAGTAAGCAAAAGACTCTGCAGAAGCACCACACCCTGCAATAAAGCATCTGTTTTGTTACTTTCACAATCTAATAAATGCAACTAATTTGCCTTTATTTTGGAGAGCATGATTTGGGGAAAAAATTCCGCAGGCAGTGTGAGAGGAAATAGTGAAATTCACATTGGCTAAAGTTTTGTTTCCAGACGTTTTAAGTGATCAATTTCTTTTGCATCCCTTGGAGTGCAGAGAGATTATAGTCTTCAGCATCGATGTTTAAAATATTCCTGCATCTCAGAAATTCAGTTATAGATGCAACAGGATATGCTGCCCTCCTGCCTCATTAAAAGAAATAAAATAGTTCACAGCCATCAGTTGTTGTGAACAGGTAGGGAGGTGACAAAAATAACATTTTGTGAAGTCATTCAATCCTCACCAACAGGGCATAAAATCCAGGTTTCTTCCAAGACTTTAGCTCAGAGAATACTGAGACTGAAGAGGCTTAGAAACTGTTGGATTTGATTCACAGTCCTCCGTTTCATTCTCTCCCTGCTTCTGCCACTTCATGCACTGAAGAATATTACAAAACCTGTGTGAAGATGTCCTCATAAATGTGGATGCTCACGAAGGCCATGTGGGTGCTCGTAGACTAATTGAAAAGGCTCAGCTGTCAGGCACTCTACAGTTTAGAAGTGAAAGGGATCTTTTTTTGGAGGGTATCTCAGCACTGGCACATGGTATTTCCACCTGGCAGCTGCACAGGGCTGTGCTACAAATTTCTTCTTTGTGTTTGCTTCTGGGCAGTCACTGCAGGTGTCGAACAGACCTTTTAGATCTCGTGAGTTTGTGAGCTGTTCCAATGGAGATCCACATAGCATCGTTTGTCCAATTTAATATTCAGAGGTTTCTTTAATTGTTTAGCAGCGTGTCATCCATGTTTACTATGCACATCGTTAAGTTCATATCTTCAAGTGAAATATGAAAAAAGACTTTTGAATTGCTTTCAGTTCCGGGGCACTCAAGACTGGAGTCATTGATTTTAATGCAGCATATATGAAATCTCCTATATTCCTGTTTCATTTTTGTAAAAACACAGCATAGAGCTTTTTTTAATAGCTAAGTTCTTACCATAAAGTAACTCAAACTTAGCACTCACTGTATTGTATTTAAAAAGCCATTGAAATCTCCTTTATTGTTTTCAATCAGTGGACCTTGGCTGGATTTGCATTCAGGGAAGACAGCCTTTGTGATTAGGTTAATGTTGCTGCTAAATGTATTTCCAGGAATATGTTTGGTGTGGGAAGTGTTATGCAATAAAATACCAAGTAATGCACAATGAAATAGAGCTAGTATTGATGGAGTAACTGTGGGTCCAGTTTCTTTCTAACTAGTTCTCTCATAAACCAGAAATACCAAGGAAGTCAGAGCAATGTGAACGAAAGTTCAAAAAAAAAAAAAAAAAAAAGCTCACAGTGTTTGTTGTTTTCTTCATATTTTAAGATTTTGGAAAGAAATATTAATGCTCTCCTAGAAATAAATTATATTTTTAATAATAGGGAAAATATCTGTACGCGTTGATGTTATGTTTCGAGTCTGGGATTATCCAGTGAGTTTTAATTAAAATAGGTTCCAGCTCTACCTTTTTCTTCCTTTTCTGTCAGGACAGTACAGGCCAGGAAGACTGTATATTTTTGGTACTCTGATCTGCTGAAGATTTCAGCGTTGTATGCTTAGACACATTTTGGTTTTCTTTTTCTTTCAGCTACTTCATAATTTGTCATGTAATGAATTACAAAGTACCTTCCTACTGAAATATTTATTTGGCAGAAACAGTTAAAAAAAAGAAAATTACCTTTTTTAGGAAGTAGGAGATTCTCTATCAGTTGCAACCTTGAAATCTATGCTGGGAATATTTGTAAATAATATACTGTCATTAACTGAAGTTAATGGCTTGGTGCAGAAATTACTGAAACTGTTTCTTTCCTACTACCTTTTCTACTGCTCTTACATGCCCCAAAAATCTTGAGAAGAATTTTCCTCAGGCTTGGGGGAAAAAGCAAACCAAACAATGGTTCACCCCCAAATGATATCAAAGCTATGGAAAATTTCAGCCTGAGAAGAGTGCATCGGAGACAGTGAAAGCAGAAAGATTTAGACAAGCTGTTTTGCAGCTTCACTGATGGTGTTTGTGCTAAACAATAGGGAATAACAAGGAATAACAAAGATTGTTCAGTGTGATCCTTTTTTTTTTTTTTTTGTAAAAAAAAAGGTCTGAATATGAAGCAAAATGACTGGACGTGTATGGAGCACTCTTTTCTCTAAACGAGGGAGAATTAAAGCACTTCACTTACTCCCCATCGCATAAACAGAGAGTTGTAGAGAGGCTCCCACAGCAATGCAGGGAGTCTTGTTTTATGCAAAACTAAGAAGTTAGCTCCAGTGTCACTTATAAAGTCCAAATTATGAAACTGAAGTCTAAACTGAGAAGGCAGTCACGCAACCTCTGATGCTTTTCTTGAATAGCAAGACATGTTTTTTTTGTGTGTGACTTCCCAAGAGGAGCTTTTATTTTATTCTTAAATTACTGAAGAAGTTTCTATTATTTATAGTATGTAAGTTTGAGGGGAGAAAAAAAAACAAAACAATGTGAAGAAGGTTTGGATAGTGTAACAATAGGAATGCTGTGCAATAGGAAACTCTGATGACGGATGAGTCATCACAGAACTCAAAAAATGTATGGATCTGACAATCTTATCTGGATTATCTTGTCTGCTTGGGGTCGGTTATGTTGAGTGCTTCAACCTGACTTCACAGATGGCAATGAATCTGTACTCCCTCCCCATTCTTTTGCTTCAGGGGATCCAGGGGATGCACTGTAGCATTTTTCCATACAGTGTTTACTGTCCATATTGTTGTTTCCTAGAGATTGCACCCTAGGGCATGCATGAGCTGATTCAGGGGAGGGTCAGTCTGGGTATTAGGGAGGGTGGTAACCAGGAGGGTTGTCAGATATTGGAACAGGACAGTCACAGCACCAAGCTGCTGGAGTTCAAGGAGCATTTGGTGCTCTCAGACATAGGGTTTGAATTTTGGTTGGTCCTGTGTGGAGTCAGGAGCTGGAATCAACGATCCCTGTGGGTCCTTTCCAACTCAGGATATTCTATGATTCTAGGATTCTAATAACTCTGGAGCACTCACAGATGACTTTGGCTACTTAAGAAAAACAACCTCATGCTTGAATAGTCCCAACTTACTCTTTCATGATAGGCATAGAGATGACTGAAAAAAATGACTCAGTTGAAATTACATTGATAAAATGACACAACATGGTAGGTAATAACATTAGAAGAGGAGTACTACATATAGCATCAAAAAAAGGTGGATATACTGGGAAGGGATATCTTCAAGTGTTGCATGGTTTTAAAGACTTCCTCAGGAAGGAGTGTGCTGTGTGACCCTTGACTGTGAAACTTTCATGGATCATTTCCCCGTCTCACGGCTATTTGAAGGGAAAGAAAACATCACTTAAACTCAGGCTACTCTTCAGGAGTTGATCAGAGGTGTTATTTGCTTTGAAGGACTGGTCATTCACAGGTAGATAGGCATAAAGTCAGTATTGTGCTGACCTTATGTTTCCTTATTACAAGGAATCCTTATGTCCCGTCACGTTTTCTTTTGTCTTTTCCTGCCTCTTCAGCTAATGTCTGGTAGCTGAGTTACAATAATAAGCACCCATTACATCGTATAAATGCTTCCAGGTGAGCAGATGCTCGAGTGCCAGACAGGTCCTGCGTATGAACACCACATTTGGTAGATAACACTGTTCTCAGGTAGACTGGGAGAATCTCTCTACTGCATTTACAAGCCGTAAGGCTCTTTTGGGTGAATAGATTTGAACTGTGTTGCCTCATTTATTGATGTCTCTTCTGCAATTAGGAGACGCATTTCACATCTATGTTTTAGACAGAGAGAGGTTGTCATGTAATACAGTTCCTCTGGCAACTTTATTTGAGGAAAGGGAGCAGGCGTGTGTCAGAAATCCTCATACAGGACTACTGTACTGCCTGTGATGTTGATTTCCATTAGTGGCTTTGGACAAATTTCTTTCTAGCTGCATCATTATTTCCACAGTTGATGTGAAACGAAGACTGCAGTAGCAGTACTTTGCAAGGCTACAATGAACCTGAAGTAGAGCAGATGTTTAGGAGAAAGAAAAAATAAGCTTTTCACCTCCTCTTGCTAGAAGCATATTTATCTGTAGTCATTAATGATTAAGAGCTATGATCTGGTTGATGTAGAGATTACAAATCCGTGTGACTCCTACTGTATCCTGAGATCTCAAAGACAAGGTCTCAGGGTGGAATTTTAGATGAAAATGAGCACAACTTTGCAAGACCTGTAGATACATCCTAAAGAACAACCCTTTCTAAATTCCCTGGGAACAGGGACAGAAATAATTTCAACCAGTGAGAGTTTGGATTTGTTTGGGAAGCTGTTCTTACATTTCTGCCTGGCTATAGGCTATAGCACTTCCTGAGGAGTATTGTCCTCTGGAACTCAGTTCTCTTTCAGAAGCCACCTTAAATTAGGTTCTGGCCCCTATATTTCGTTGACTGTAATCTCTAAACAGTTTCTAGTACCATGAGTTAATTATTCTTTTTCAGTTTTCTTCTACGGAAAGATCCTGAGTTGGGATTTTCATTAAGGAGCGTATTCGTCTATATCACACTTTCTAAAATAGTGTGAAGAGTTTACTTCAAGCAAATGGTTCTGCTCCTAGAATATTTATTTCATCCACTGGCTGAAAATCAGTAGTTGTAAAAATACTATTTCATATTTCAGTTACGGTGTGCTTCAACAAAAACACAGTAGAACAGAAGAGACTGAAGAAAGTATTATTTGATATTTTAGATTGAGCCACATGCCTTCCATGTAATATAGGTCTAAATATTTGATTGCTAAGTAGTCGCCTTCCTAAGTCTGTTGTTGAACTGGTATGCTTTATTTAAATTTATTTAAATACAAGTTGTTGATTAGATACTTCTTTAAGTAAAGCATTCTGGTTTCAAGTGAAGCAGTACAAAACCCATCCAGTAATTCTGGAAGTATACAGAGGCTGTTCAGGCAGTGTCAAGTATTATGCTGGCAGCAATGCTTTAAGCACTTTACAAAGGAATACATAAAAGAAAATTACTTGTATTTTTGCACTGAAAAAGTCACTATTGAAGTATGAATTCACAATAATTGGCATATTTCTTTGTAGCCACTGGAGAACTCTTCATCAGTGTCAATCGGAACAGTTGATGCCCTCACTAATGTTTCCCATTGATTTGCACTGATGGAATGAAAAAGCTTAAATTGCTTCCTTTCATGCTTTTCTTACTCTGAAGAGTGAAGACTTTAATGTCCAAATTTTTAATTGTCTGGAATTATCTTACCAGTTCAAAAGCAGTAACATTATATTTCCCACTGTGATGACACACAGTTTAGTGCTGTACTTTTACTTTTAAATATTACCTTTCCTTGACTAATACATCTTCCACATAGTTGACACAAGAAAATAAATGTGAGGTGTTAAAAAGGTTTCAGCATCAGAACAAGAGATAATGCAGAGATGAATTCTGTGTTAGGTTTCGTCTTCAGACAATCTCTTGGTCATAAAGAGTCGCTTTAAATTTCCCTGTTATACTCTTACCAAAATCAGATGTATCAGTTACCTGTATGTATTCTGCCTACATTCCTTTAATGGAACCCATGAACTGTTAATCTTGATTAAAAAAACTAGCAACAACAACAAATAAACGACCACTAACAAGAACCATTTTTCCTACATAAGATCTCCCACCTGCTGCCAGCAGTGAGAAAATCCCTGAGCATTCCCTTTGAGGTCAGCCCAGGAAAAAATAATTTTACAAGTGCCACATTGTATGCTCACATCTCCTGGGTAGACCAATGCTCCTTTCCAAACCCAGTCTGCTTTGTAGTATATTAGTAATATTCAGCAGGAGTTGTATAGAGCTGGGCTGGTGCTACACTTTACCGATGCACCAATATATAAATCCATCCTATGGTTTACCTTGCTCCTGTGTGATACAGGCACGATTCCTTTTTTTTGGGCAATTCTGAATGCAAGTTTAGTGTGTTTTCTTCAAGTATTACATTTATTGCAAGATTCTGTTTGTTCCTAGCATCCTTTCTGTGTTGGATTCTTGTCGTTACTTGGCTCTGTGAACTTCATTTCCTCTGCTGCTTTCACACTATATGGCTATGTCCCATCTACCCCCCTTGTTCTACCCTTCTTATAAACAGAAGTGTCAAAGGGACAGTTAGTAACTGAGAACAAAAGGTGATCTTTTGAGCCATAAGTACTGTAGTATTATTTAAAAATTGGCAGTGAGACTTTACTTTTTGTATCAAGATGTTATTTTTATTTTCTTTTTGCAATTTACAACAGTTTCTAGACAACAATGCAGGCTTTGATGTTAGCTTTCTCTTTGAGGGTAGGCTGCCTGAGAAGATATAATGCATTTACCCCATGAGTATATGCTAACATTTCATTGCATAGCAGGTAGAGGGCATGCAGCTGGACCAGTTTTTGATGGTGGTAGAAAACCAAAAGTGAGCAGGTTTGCTTGCAGTGCTTTGTATGGGCAGACTAGACATAGCAAAAAGTTGTGGTGGGGTGAGGGATGAGAGAAATTCCAAGTGAATCTGAGGTTATCCCAGATGTGAACTGATTCCCTATCAGCCAGACAGTGCCAGGAGGGCTCAGGTGATGGATCATCTTGGGCTTTCTCATCAAGTTTCAGGATTGCTCAGCTTTGTCATCATCTGAGGTGTCTTGGCCACATACGTTTGAAATCTCCCATGTGGGGCTTTTAGAGAATTCTTTGGAAGAGGCAGCCACGTGACACTGATGTTCACCCATTTTTTCTTCTGTATTTATACCGACTCTACTGCAGTGGGTTCTTGAGCTTGTAAATCCCAGAGCAAAGGATAATAAAGAAATCCTATCTCAACTGTAACCAAGTGCACTAGGGTGCCTGTTCACTTGTCAGAACATAGGTGAAGATCTTTCCATGGAAATTTCTTAGTAGATTAGATACTCACAGCACGTATTTCTGCCAGAAAACTTGTAATGGTATGACTTTGGGTTTAAATAAAAGATTGAGGAATCTGCTGACTAAGCAAAAGGTAATGTTATGTAACATTTTCTTAGTTTCATATGACATCAACTGGAAGGAGTTTTTAAGGGAGTGGGAGGGCATCTCATTTCCTTCTGCAGGCTGGGGCTACTGAGCATCTGCTGGGGGGTGGTAAACAATTGCTTGTGCATCACTTAATGTATACATATAGTCATATCTATTTTCCTTTTCTCTTATCTTAGTAAATAGTTTTACCTAAGCCCATAAATTCTACGTTGCTTTTTTTTATTATTATTATTCTCTCCTCCATCCCACTGGGAAGAGGGGGAGCGAGCAAATGTCCACGTAGTGCTAAGCCACCTGCCAACTTAAACCAGAACAATCAATTTGGCACCCAGCTTGGGGCTTGACGGGTTGAAACAACACCAGATTCTGTTAACACAGGGTGTTATGGTAGTTTGATAATTGTTGGTCTTGATACTGAGGTTGATTTTTCCCCCTGCTCCCCCTATTTATGGAGTTCTTTGAGAGTTTTCACATTGAACTATACTGAATAGCACCTTGCTTGCTGTCTGTTTTTCCTCCGGTGTTGTTTATCATCTCTGGGAGTTGGATTAAAGCTTTTATATTGCTATGCTGTGTGACATTGACTTACTTTATGATAAAATTGGCAGCCAAGAAATACACATTTTGTGCGTATCTGACATTGTAGTCATGTTTGAGTTTTGGAAGCTATACTGTTGATGATATTAGTAATTGTACTCTGCTTCATGACCTTGGGGAGCCCGACTATGGAGGAAATAGGGGAGAACACTTTCCAGCTGTTCTTCATCCTCTCTTTCACTTTTCTTTTTTATTCCCTAGAACGTGAGTGCTAGTTACAACACTCTTGAGAATTCAAACCAGCATGCTCCTCCACCTATGTGTCATGAATGTGTTTCAGGTTAAGTTTAAGATTAAACAATTATCTAAGAGTAGCATCCAGTGATCTGCCCTGAGTCAGGAATAGAGTGGCAGAGAGTGTGGAAAACTATGGGCAGGTGTCTAGGGCAGTGAGCACCCCCAGTGGTTTGGAACTTCACCTCTGAACAACTGCAGAATCCTGAAAAACTAATAGAATATTTGGAAAGGTCTGCTGTCACCCTGCAATCCTAAAGAAGCACAGATCATTGCAGAGTGCTGGGGCCTGGCCTATGCCTAGCAAGCTCTGATCAACACTATTCAGCATCCTCAAGGGGAAGAAAATATTTCAGGACCTAATGACAGTATGTCAGGCTGTATGGATGCTCCAATTCCCAGGATAGGCCCTGTGGCTGCTCTAACACTTCTCATGTGCCTAGGAGGTGCCACGACCCTCACAACCACTCCTGTGGTCACTCCAGTCTCTCTGACAAGTCCCAGACTGAGTGCCAAATTGATTGTTGTGGTTTAATCTGACAGATGGCTCAGCTCCATGCGGTCATTTTCTCACTCTCCATTACCAGTGGGATGGGAGAGAAAATAATAATTTAACAGAAAAAAAAAAAAACAAAGTGGAACTTGTAGGTTGAGATAAAATCATTTACTAAGATAGAGAAAAGGAAAATAGTGTATACATATATATATGTATATATATTTATATATATATGTATATATAAATGTATGTAACAAGTAATGTACAAGCAATTGCTCATTACCTCCTGGCCTATGCCTCTAGAGCAGCAGAAAAGAGCAAGATGAACTCTCATTTGCTTCAAAACTCCTTCTGCATGATGTCATATGATATGGAACAGCCCTTTGTTCAGTTTAAGTAAGTTGTCCTAATCTTGTTCCCTCCCAGCTCCTTGGGCCCTTTGCTGTGAGTGGCCTTGGCTTCATGCTATATATATACAGTACTGCTTAAGAGGCAACAAAGGCAACATCAGTGTGTTATGAACACTGTTTTCTCCTCAAACCAAAACATAGCAGCATATCAGACATTCTGAAGAAAACAATTCTGTCCCAGTTGAAACTAAGATAGTCTGGAGAACAAATCTTATGAGAAGTGACTGAGGGAACTGGGATTGTTCAGTCTGGAGAAGAGGAGGTTCAGGGGAGACCTCATTGCTCTCTATAACTACCTGAAGGGAGGCTGTAGTGATGTGTGGGGTTGGCCTCTTTTCCCAGGTGAGGAAACTAGTGGCAGGATGAGAGGTGATGGCCTTAATTTGCACCATGATCTTTTGAGGCTCACTGCAGCAGTAACTGTGGAGGATTTAGATATCAGTGATAGGAAGTGATACAGGAAAAATTGTAGTACAGTCTGTGGTCTTCAAGGGGAATAGTTATGTCTGTGCTTCTGGGTTGTTTCCTCAAAATGGGAGAGTTTGGCTTCCTTATAAAGTGAGCATTTTTAGTCTGATCTGCAGTTTTCTGCAGTTGATATAAGTACATTTTCAAGCACAGATTAAAGAAAAACCTGTCCAGGGACTCAAGTATATTTACTAGTACAAAAACTTATAGCTTTGGAAAAACGGGGCTTTATGAAAGAGAGACAGACATCAGAGTGTATAATGATATTTCCGTTCTGTGTGTTCGGATGTAAAAAAGATTTCTAGTGCTTTGATTCCCGCTCTCCCATTTCGGTATGTACTGGTTCATTAGTAACTAGCATAAATGTTATTCCTTGTCTAGAAGATAAATATATTCCTTAGAACAGGGGTGCCCAGCCTTTTGGCTTCCCTGGTCTGCAGTGGGTGAAGAAGAATTGTCTGGGGCCACATTTAAAATGTGTAGGTCACACCAAAAGTAGCGCCTCCTTTTACTTCCACGGAAATAACAACAGCTACAAAGAACACAATTACCCTATTTGGTAGAGCACATTATCAGCTACTTGTTCAACACAGTCACCACTATTATCTATGTATTTTTGCAGCAGTGAACAAGTGCCTGCTTGCCTCACTCATAAAAATCTGCACTAGTGGAGGTGACTTGCTGTTCCTACTGCCAAAACACATCATCCACTGACTCACTGTGCTTACATCCGCTGTTTGGTCTCCAGAAACGTTCAGCAGGTGTCAACAAATGTCAATGGTCACATTTTTTTCTGCATGGAGTAACTCGATTACACATCACTGCTTCATATGCACTTCCATGTCAGACTCCATTTTGTCACTGTCTCTTTGTTACTATCTGTCACACGGCAACAGAACTTAACAGAATACTGGTGAAAATGGCCAGTCTCTACTTTCATGCCACTGACATCTGCCTCTGACTTAGTGTGCCAACATATTACAATGGGAGGCATTACTTTCAGAGCAGCCCTTGTATATAATATAGTTAATGTAGATAAGCAACAAAACTTACTTTTTCTTTGTATTAAAACATAAAAAGAGAGTGAGCAACGAAGACGTGAAACTAGCGGGCTATTTGATCTTGTTTTTGTCAACCTAATGTGTCAGTGTCTGCTTCGTGGAAGTGGATGCAATTCTGAGTGAGTTCTCAAGGTGCTCCTCAGAGAATTTTGATGAAATTTTCCTCTTCCTGTACTTCACCCTTGAAAACAGTCGTTCATAAATGTAGGTACTGCCAAAAGCAATGACACGAATAAGATGTGATTGTGAATTAAGGGATGTTTTTCTCTGGTAAGATCGGTCTGATGAAAATCTGGTAAAGAGACACGATCAAATCTTTTGGTTGAATATCTGATTGTAACTCTATACATTTCATTTCAGAAAATGTATTTATATTAACTGAAATGGAGTTGCAAATACGCAAAAAGCCAAGATTTTTTCATCAGTCTTGAAAGCTATTCTCAGATTTGTATCAAAATACGCAAGGTGTCATGCAGTGGGGAAAAGCCACCACCGTAAATGGTGTGGAGCAGGAGGTGCGTCGCAGGGAGGGTGTGAGAACCATCTCTGTGAAATTACTCATTGCATTTCTGATGCAAAGGAAACGCTATAAAGATTTGCCAGCATTTTTTTTTTTCTTTTCTTTTTTTGCTTTTCAGGAGAACAAAAATAATCAATGCCATATCCCTCTTAGTAAAATCCAATTTTGGAGTTGTGCTAACACGTTGGGTTCCTGTTTATTTCATCCACCTGGCTGTACTGCAAGTTGCTGATTAGAAGACTCCTTCTGTGGGCATATTTCCGTTTGGATGCTCATCTGTATAACACAACTATGGATTTTCAACTTGTGTTTCTAAAAATGTATGGCAAACAGGATTGCATTTCCAAATGAGTAGAGAACCCATTATTTATGATTCTGTGCTTGCTTAATTTTACTAGCAAAAGGATTTCTTTGCTTGTTTGTTTTACACTTTAGAATGTGCAGTTGACCTACATTTCAAGTGGATGCGTTAACTTCTCCAGTTCTTTCATGTCAGCACTTTCACATCAACTTTAAAGAAGCTAAAGGAAAAAAAAAAAAAAGCTATCCTCACTCTTTCCTGTAGTTTCCAGCTTAAAGGAGTAGCATAGGCAGACTTGTGGTAAATCTGTATGGCTCACCCATTTAAAGGATAGATAAAAAGCAATTTAAAACATAACATTCTCCAGATTTTCCTCTCCAGTGTTTTCCTTTCAGATGTGTTCTTTAATAAAACTGAAACTTGTGTTCAGATGAACATTTTGAATACTCTGTTGAGTCAAAAAATAGGTTTAAGTCTGCATATATCTACATTAAAACTCTTATATAAGTGTGATAGAATGAAGATATCTAACTCATCTTTCTCTTTTTTTCGTCCCACTAGTTAACGGTCTAATGATGCTGGGATTAGCAGGTGAGCTTTACTTCTAAAATCCAGACTTACAAATTTCTGTTTTGTTAATGCCAGCCATTTGAGAAGCACTTTCATTCTATCTCATGTCAAACTATCCAACTTTCCTGCTTTTTTTTTTTTTTAACAATTGATCTTTTCCACTGTACGAACATGGATTGTTTTAGTATTTTGTAAATGTCAATCGCAATAGGAATGGTAAAATTGTAGAACTGTGCATAATTTTGAACTCCTTTAATTTAGATTTAGACAGTAACATGATGACATTAGTTTCTATCAGATGTCTCTATTGGAGTTTCTTTTACAACACTGTAAAATACTGAAGTTCTAAAAAGAAACACCAAATATACCAAAGCCATAAAAAGTCCATTTTAAAAACCTCACTGGGAAACAGCTGGAACAAATTTTCAGTGCAAATTACGTAACGGAGAAGAAACTTGTATTCTGTTGGATTATAAATCAAGTGATAGTTGGCAGTTTAGATTACCCTGCCTGAGAAGTCCAATTTGCCTAACTTTTGTCTAAACATCAGTGTGAAATTTAAGTTGACAGATCTACAACTTGTGCGTCTGGTTTTGGATTCTGCCCAGCTTTAATATTCATCTACACATCTAGTTTTGGAAAGTATAACTTATAACTGCATATGAATTGGTGGGAATGTTTAAATAGAAAGATTCAGAGTTTCATGCTAAGTTTCAGAGGTCAGAACTGCAGTGCCCTTATTTAATAATTTTCACCATTTTTGTCAATGATGATTAATTCTAGTTCTGATTTATTTTCATTTTTTTTCCCTGACCTTGGCAAGGGTTTAGTGTCACCCATAAGAGCACTGTCTTTGAGTATAATGAAGGCATGGTCAGATGTAAGGGGTCTATTTGGTTGGTCTCAATTAGTACACGTGGAAAAGTTTGTGGCCAGTATGAGATAGTAGGGTTAAATGTAGCATAGACTATCCAGTTATGTTTTCTGCTGCTTGAAAGCATGTTCTCATGCTTCCAATAGATGTAATAGCTGTCTCTAACTTGACATATGGCATTAGTGAGTCAGTGACGTCCATAGCTGAAGTCATTGGCCCGAACAGATGCAAGTCAGAAGGTGACAAATCCAGAATATACAGAGTGTGGTAGGACAAACCAGCAAAGACTGACAATGTGCTCTACAGTCTTCAAGCTGGGATGGCACCAGATGTTAATGTATTCACGAGAAAGGCTGTCTTCTTCACTGGCCTGATTCTGGTACTGCAAATCTCTAGCTTAATCAGCATTGTGATGTAGAATTCAGAGCTGACCTGGTTTGTCCGGGTTCCAGGATATGCAAAAGCATCATCCCTTTCCTATACCACATGACAACACACATCATTTTACCAGCTGGGAGCTGTGTCTTGAACTTTTTATTCACTGGGGAGCTCACACTGTCACTCCATGTATTGCTGTTTTGACTCTGGCTTGTAGTGGCTTATCTTTCATTGAGCGTACCTCTCACCACCTCCCTGTGCTGATGTTCACTGTTTGGTCAACATAAATGCTCAGCAAGTGTCAAAGAATGTCAACGGGTGCAAATTTTTTCTGCATGGGGGAATTAAATTCCACGCCTTTGCTTCAGACACCAACTTGTCAGACTGCTGCTCTGCTTCTGTCTGTCATGTGGCAACAAAATGTAATGGAATATTGGTGAGAAGGTTCAACCTCTGCTGCCAAAACACCAATATCTGCCTCTGATGTTATAGGCCAACAGAGTAAAACAGGAAACTTTCAGTGTAGCCCTTGTATTTCATTTGATGGCTATACTAAGGAAAAATCTTATTAGCAACTATGCGATTCCAATCAGAGCTAATCAAATGCTTCTTGCAAATGTTTCTAGCTCAGTGGGACACATCTGTATAAGCTTGGAAAGTACTTTCTACACTATGAATAAACTCCAGTTGGCTTTAAATTATAAGTGCAGATGGGTTGTAGTAAGTTAGTAAAAGGAAAAGTTAAGATTTCAAAAGTATCTAGGCAGATTTCTCTGTATTAGATCTAATGGACAACACGTTAGATATCATGTACTGAGTGACATTTTGTATAAATTTATGTAAATGCATATTTTATCTAAAATTGTTTAGAAATTTGAATGTTATGTCTACAACATTAATTGTCAAGCAGGAAGAGTTTGCAAATCATGCATTCATGGTTCTTCTATTTCAATACTTGATTTTACCTAGGTGTGCATCAACAGATTAATCTCTGCAATGAATCTCTCATGTTAGAAAAGTTGCCTGTCTGTGGAAAGTTCTTTGAAGGGATGATGAAGAAAGTGGACTCCAAAAAATGGTGCAACCTGACAGAATTTATCATGTAAGTGTTAATTTTGGTTTTGATACCTGTCTAAAATGGTGTCTGTTCTTAAAAAAAACACCTGATGGCCTCAAATATCTTGAAAACACCTACTAAAAATGTGCATGTTCGTTAGAACAGAACAGGTTGGACATGTCTATTTTATGTCTCAATTATCACTGGCTAGGTTTGCTAACATAGGAACATAGGAATTTCCCTATGATCAAGAGGAAATACTTATTTACTTTGAGGGTGACAGAATGCTAAAACAAACTGCTAAGAGAGTCTGTGGAGTCTCCTTCTCCAGAGATATTCAAAACCCACCTGGACACTTTCCTGTGTAACTTACTCTAGAAAAATTCTTTAGTGGGGGGGTAGGACTGGAAGATCTCCAAGAGTCCTTTCCAACCTCTATGAGTCTGTGATATGGTGACATTTTGGCAATCTTGAGGAAAAAGTTCTTATTTTACTTAAAATATCCTGAAAACAGTGAAAGAAGATTTTGCTTTAGCCTTTCACCTGCCTTTGTATTATCATTCAGTTATGACAGCAGTGAAAATTCATGATAGTACTTCCTGAAAGAATAATTCCACTAACAATTTTTGTTTTTTCTTCCCAATTTCACAACACTTTTGTTTAGTGCTGGATGTCTTTTTCACCATATGGAAGACAGGAATTACTAGTGTCCCTAATGAATATAAAACATTTGAGTTCCAGATAAATTGAAATCTATCTGTATTTGTTTTGAAGTTGCAAAGTGCAAAGCTGTAGCTCTTAAGTCTCCTCAATATGTTCATGGGCACACAGACCAAGCAATTTTATAAATGTGCATAATAGAGCACATTAATGAATACTAACCAGAGAGCTAATCAACACTGGTATTGCTTCTACCCTAGACAGTTGTTTTATATTATAATCTGTAAAAAATATATCATATCGTAATATTAAGTAATAATAAGATTAACTCAGCAGAAGGAAAAAAAAATGGATTTTCTTGCTTTAAGCTACATGTAGTATTAGTTATGTGGTAATCTGCTAATGGCATGAGAAGATATGAATTATTAGTACCTGTTTGTTCTGTATTTAGGATCTTTGTTCAGAGACAGATCTTTATTATATAATGATACTTTAAAAATAAAGGACTAAGCATAGGTAATTGATGAGGCTCTGGCATTTCTTTACCCTTGTTGGAAAGTAGAACTTAGACAAGAAATGTGGTGCTCATAGAATCTTGGAATGGTCTGGGTTAGAAGGGACCTTTAAGGTCATCTAGTTCCAACCACCCTGCTATAGGTGGGGATATCTCTCACTAGACCAGATTACTAAAAGCCTTGAATGCTTTCAGGGCATCCACAGCCACACTGGGCAACATGTTCCAGTGTCTCACCATCCCGACAGTAAGAATTTCTTCCTGATATCTAGTCAAAATCTACTCTCTTATATTTATAGCCATTTCCCCTTGTCCTGTCACTACATGTCCTTATAAAAAGTCTGTTCCCAGCCTTCCTGTGAGCCATTTTCAGGTACTGGAAGGCTGCTATGAGGTCCCTCCGGAGCCTTCTATTCTCCAGGCTGAAGAGGCCCAACTCTCTCATCCTGTCCCTGTAGATGAGGTGCTCAAGCCCTCTGATAATCTTTGTGGCCCTCCTCTAGGCCCACTCCAACAGCTCAAAGTCCTTCTTGTGTTGGGGGGCACAGACCTGGATGCAGTACTCCAGGTGGGATCTCATGAGAACAGAGTAGACGGGCAGAACCTTCAACCTTCTGGTCATGCTTCTCTTGATGCAACTCTCTGACTGTGACCTTCCAGCCAATTCCTTATCCAGAGAGTGGTCCATCCATCAAATCCATTTTTCTCTAATTTGGCAGTCAGGATGTCATGTGAAACAGTGTCAAATGCTTTGCACAAGTCCAGGTAGATGACCTCAGCTGCTCTTCCTTTATCCACTGATGCTGCAAATCAATCACAAAAGGTTACCAAGTTCGTCAAGCTTGACTTGCCCTTGGTGAAGCCATGTTAGTTACCATGAGTCACCTCATCTTTATTTTCCATGTTTCTTAGTAGGGCCTTCAGGAAGATCTGCTCCATGATCTTGCCAGGCATAGACTGACTGTCCTGTAGTTCCCTGGATCTTCTTTTTTTTCCTTCTTGAAAATGGGGGGTTATGTTTCCTCTTTTCCAGTCAGTGGGAACTCCTCCAGACTGCCATGACCTTTCAAATATGATAGATAGAGGTTTGACAGCTTCACCAACCAGTTCCTGTGGAACCTGTGGATGGATCTGGTTGGGTCCCATGAATTTGTGCATCTTCAGGTTCTGCACTTTTAAAGAGATTGAACTTTTTTTTTTTCCTCATAATTTGTGAAGTACAAACAGATATTTTGCTAGCTGCATTGATAAACTTGATGGTAATGTATGAAATTACTATAGAATCTAGGCAAGATGATACTTGAGATACAGCAGCTTTGTAAAATTGAAGTTTTTTCCTATGAAAACAGCTGAATCTATAAGGGGTGGTAAGAACAAAAAATTCCCAAGGCACCATGGAGCAATTGGAGCACAATTCTTTTATAGCTCTCAATAAATTGATGTTTTACACTTCTCTTGGGTGTACAAATGTCCTTCATACATTTCACCGACTCTAAAATTTTCTACAGGTTGTTCTTTCAAATCTCATGTTAAAATATAATCATGTACTTGAGTTTTAAAGCAAGGCTTTTCACAGCTCTTCCTTAATCTTTATGCTACACGTTGCATTCTTTTCTGATGTTGTTACTGTCAATCTAACTCTGTGGTTAATTTTACATCAATTTTAGTCTTGTTTCTGAACTGTCCATGCACAGACTGGAATTTTAAAGAATATGTTTCTTATTGAAGACTGCAAAAACACTTTTCATAATCAAATTAAATTCCAATAGATAATAGTAATCTATTAGTAACAGTAGATATATGATTTGAAGTTATTGATCTGTAATTAGTTGCCTGATTTTTGACTCCTGCAAATTATATTGTGGAACCTACCTGGCACAAACTTTGTGATATTCCAACATTGTCACCATTGTTTGTAACTCACTGAAGCCAATACTGAGATCTGAATGCAGTTCACTGGTCGTAATCAGCCAATTAGCATGGACAAGCTGATAGAGACACTTCATTTTGTGTTGTGACAGCTGTGCATGGCCATCCAGAAAGTAGCTTGTCTTTGTTTGCTATAACCACTGTTGAAACGTACCACTCACTGCCTCATACTGCTAACATCTACTGTTTGGTCTACAGAAACATTCAGCAAGAGTCAAAGAATGTTTCTGCATGCAGGAATTCAGTGACACATCTTTGCTTCATATGAGCTTCCATGTCAGATGCCATTTTGTCAGACTGCCCTTCCGCTTCCATCTGTTACATGGCAACAAAACATAATGGAATATTCGTGGGAAGGTTCAACCTCCATTGCCATACCACCAACATCTGCCTCTGATGTTATGGGCCAACATAACAGAACAGGAGGCATTACTTTCAGAGAAGCCCTCCTAAAATATACAATATCATTAATATGTAAGTAACAAAACATTTTAATTTAAAATATTTTTCTTAAAATATATTTTTTTTTTAAAGAGAGAGGAACAAAAAACATAAATCTAGTGGGAAATTTGATCCTGTTTTTTGTGAAACTAACAAATCAGTCTTGTTTGATAGCAGTAGCTGCAATTCTTAGTGAGCTCTCAAGGCGTTCATTAGAGAATTTTGATGACATCTTACTCTTTTTATACTTTATTCTTGACAATAATGGTATAAAATATACATTCTGCCAATAAGTGATGACATGAGTAAGGTGTGATTGTGAAGTGAAGGATATTTTTCTCTGTAAAAACAGGGATTATGAAAGTCCAGATTTCTGAGTTGAATATCTGATTGCAACTCTATACATTCCATTTGCAAATTTGCAGGTCGTGTATTTATATCAGCTGAAAATGGTTTTGAAAATGTAAATTGATAATTTTTTTTAAGGCAGTTTTGAAACCCCAACGTGTGGGCTGCACTTTACATGCCCAATGGACAGGATTTTGTCCAGAGAGACCTAGACAGGCTCGAGCAGTGAGCTCAGGAGAACCTGAGATTCAACAAATCTAAGTGCAAGGTCTTGCATCTGGGTTGAGGCAACCTCCACAACTGACACAAGCTGGAGGATGAAAGGATTGAGCACAGCCCTGCCAAAAAGGACTTGGGAGTACTGGTGGATTGCAAACTGGACATGAGTCAGTAACGTGCCCTTGCAGCCCAGAAAGCCAACCTGAGCTTCATCATAAAAAGCATGGCTAGCAGGTCAAGGGAGGTGATCCTGCCCCCTCTATTCTGCACTGGTAAGACCTCACCTGAAGTGCTGCATACAGATGTGGAGTCCTTAGAACAGGAGAAACACGGATCTTTTGGAGTGCATCCAGATGAGGCCACTAAAATGATCCCAGGGATGGAACACCTCCCCTTTGAGGGCAGGCTGAAAGAGCTGGGGCTGTTCAGCCTGAAGAAGAGAAGGCTCTGGGGAGAGCCGATAGCAGCCTTTCAGTATCTAAAGGGGAGCTGTAAGAAAGAAGGGGGCAAACTCTTTATCAAGGTCTTGGTGATAGGACAACGGGAAATGGTTTCAAACTTAGAGAGTGGAGATTTAGTTTGGGTATAAGGAAGAAGTCTTTTACAGTGAAGGTGGTGAGGTACAGGAACAGGTTGCCCAGAGATGTGGTGGAAGCCCCATCCCTGGAGACATTCAAGGTCAGGAGGGATCAGGCTCTGAACAACCTGCTCTGGCAGTGGATGTCCCTGTTCTTTGCAGGGGAGTTGGAACAGATAGACTGTTAAAAGTCTCTTCTAACTCTAAGAATTCTATGATTCTATTTTCAAATTCTTCTATGAAATCGGAAATCATGGCTGCACTGCTCAGCGCCTTGTCGTTAGCCAATGTATCAAAGTCTATATGATTATTTGCCACCACTTGACTCAGCACTGCACAGGACTGCCCTCATGCTTGGATTTCTGTTGACACCAATGAGCTGGCTGTTGCTGAGAGATGGATTTGTGCCCTGGGCTGCTCCATGGGGAAGAACTGCCACCTTTAAATCCAGGGAAGAAGGTGGGCCACGTTGCAAGTCGTGCTGGACTACTTGTGGCCAGTGAGCCATGGGTTGGACATGCCTGATGTAGGCCATTTTCCATGAAGGCTTTTTTATTTGCATTCCCACTAGAATACCATCTCCTTTATTTGTTTCTGGAGTTGATTATTTAGTTAGCAACGATGAATTCTATTCTGGTCTGTGACTTAGATATTACATTGTTTTTCCTGCTTTTGAATTGGAGGGTTAGGATTTTTCAGGATTAGTGTGTTTAGTGTTTTGGCTAGAGGAAGAACTCTGTTCCTAAAGAACACAACATTTAATTAGACCAAAGTTTAGCAGAACATTACTATGGGTTAACAGTGACCACTCTCACATTACTTTACTGGTAAAGCAGTTAATGGCCATGCTTATCTAGATGTGAAGAAGATGACTCGAGTCAGGGCCCCTGGCAAAATGTAAAACACTGCTGCTCATACAAGTTTCTGTCCTCTAAGCTGCAACCATGCATTGTTCTGCTAACTTAAAACTGATAGCACGGCATGTTTTTCTAAAAGCAAAACTTCCTTCTGCATTGTGGGGATAAAAATAAAACAAACAAACAGACAAACAGGAAAAAAAGAAAACACCCAATAGCACTTGAGAGTAGAAAACAGTACCAATTAGTAACGCCCACCTCAGCAGTACTCTCTATAATCTTAGGACAAACAGGCTTGTGAGACAGACCTTGTAAGAAGTCTGACATGTTTTGAAAATACAGAAAAACCCTTCCACCCATGAGCAAGATGTGTTTCGATGTACAAAACTTGCTTTTTGTCTGTCAAGGACCATGTCCAGTTTTTTCAGTACATGTAGAGGTGGCCAGTGGTCACAGATGGATTGGTGGAGACGAGACTCTGTAGGTGACTGCAAGCCTGGTGCAGAAGCATTGCCAAAAAAATTGTATTTAAATCTGAAATCCGCGTCCTGAGTTTACTCTGAAAGATGAGCTTTGTTAGGACACAAAAATACTAAGAACATTCCCAATTTCATTTAGCAAACACTTGAGATTTTTTTTTTTTTTTTTTTTTTGTGACTGAGATGGACTTAAATATCTGGCCCATAGATAAATGGAATTATTTATTTCCTGACTCATTCTTATCTGCTATCGAAGATCTTTTATTTGATCATCATTTTAATGAGAAATCACAGAAGGAAGAAACAGTAAGCATGAAAATCAAGTTTAAAGTAGTTGCAAAAGCATTATGAATCCTAAAATCTGTCTAAACTCCTCATCTTTTTGACTTATTTAAGCATATCTCAAAAAGCATGATTTCAAGTTGACAGGATAAGCAAGTTTACGTGACATAAATTTCATATAATGAGCTCTGCTGGAACTGTGTAAAAATTAAAAATTGACAGAATCACTTGTAGAATCTAAGCAGGGTTTTGATCTCTGGATAAAAATTACAAGCTTGAAACAGCAGGGAAATGAAGTAAGATCAAAGCAAGATATAGTGAGTCTCACATCTGTCTTTTTTCTGATCTCTGGTACTGCGGTGTGGATCACTTGCTGTGAAGTGTTCCTGAAGCTTCATTTGCTGATAGCCCACGATGAGGGCTCTGCTGAAGCTTTTCAGGGAGGACTCATAAGGCCTATGTTCTGAGATCTGCATTCGTGGAAACAAAGTGAGAGAGGAGGTGTGCATCTGTGCAGAATTAGCTTGTAATTAAGTTCCCTTTAACCTGGGAACTGTTGTGCAGTCTTTAGCAAAATAAACGCAATTGAAATTTACATCCAAGAGCTCTTGCATATACTCAGAATTGGGTATGGGTTATCTTGTATACCAGCTAAATATTTTAAATTGATGATGGTAGTTTATATATTACTTATTTGCAAATCAGCAGCTTCAGGTCTCAGTAACTGACAAATCTCCTTTATACACTTTTGTGTATGTCCTGAGATAACTGACCACGTGTAACTTTGTACTTTGCATTCTGTCCATGAGTTTGCCATGGACAACACTTTCCCTTCCTGGGTATGTCAGTCATGCAGAGAGGAAGTAGTAGAAAGAGGTTCACTGTATACTTACTTTCTTCCAGATCCTAGTGGACCTCATGTTCAGTAGTCTGAGTAATCCCTGAAGGCTGAGCTTTTCTAGAGCTCTGTTTTCTCTGGAAAACATGCCAGTTTATGGCAACTGCCTAGTTTCCTAACTAAATAAGTCATACATAGTCACAGTCAGTGTGTGCATGTGAGTGTCAGTGTGCCAGTACCTCTTAATAGCACTTGAAAACTTAGAATAGGCTTCAAAATTGAGTGGAAGATGAAGATTCTATATTCCTCTTTTTCTTCCCCCTTATGGAAGTAGACATGGATTTGTCTGAGAGAATAGAGTCTTTAGTCTCTTAAACATGCACTCTGCATGGTTCTTGCACCTGGGAGAAATGCTTGTGTTCAATAATCCAGACTCAGGCAGAATTTGTGATGAATCACAATTTATTTTACACTTTTGTAAAAGTGGGTGTCCTTCTGGATGTAGGCACCAGCACGCTGGACAGATACAGCAGCTTATATTCCCCATGGCCTGACTGCAAGTGAGCCATTTCCCCATTGGCTATGTTATTTGGGGTTCATGTTCTTCTTGGTACACCTGTCATGTGCTCATCCCTCCCAGTAGCTTCCCCCTTGGTTTCCTTTGTTCATTACCTACTTTGTAATCTGGATTCAGATTTTGTTGCTTTGACCAACTAGAGTTATCTTTGTGTCATGTTTGACAAAGTCCATCCCCCTCTGTCCTGTCAAGCAGGCAATATTTACAAGTAGTTGATAAAACCTGTCTATGTCTATGGACACGATTGAGTGGTGGGTTGTTAGAGTTAGGGGAGTATGGTCAGGTTGCGGTTGGACTCGATGATCTTTAAGGTCTCTTCCAACCTGATCCATTCTATGATCTATGATTCTATGTCTGTCTTGCCAAGGAAGCAAGATTTACAAATAGTTGCCAAACTAGCATCTCCTGCCATATATCTACACAATAAGTTTGTTTAACCAATTCTTCTCAGGTTTTATTTTGCAAGAACATCTTATCCTTTCTTCTTTGATCTCAATTTCCCATTTTTCTTTTTGCCATCTAATTGTTTGCACACACAATCTTTGGGCCTAACCACAAGCAGAAACTTACCTTGTAACAAACACCCTGAGGTGTATCCCTTAGGTTTCACAACATACTATTGCTATGTAAAAACATTTCTTCCACCACATACCATGTGGGAAGTCCTTGCTTCATCCTTGTCTGTCTCAGACTGTGATTCCCTGTGAAGAGTTAACCAGTAACAGAAGCAGCCTCACTAGTTTAGGTAATATAGCCTCTGTTAATTGCACGGTTCCTGAGCTGTGTTTGTGCACTTTACGCTCTTCAGATTTTTGGAGTCCTAGTAAGTTTCATGGGTTGTATCAAGACAAGACACGTCCAACCTGTGGCCTGCAGGCTGCACAAAGCCCTAAACAACTAGTAATGTGTCCCCAAGAGATTGTAGAATGCTTAACATTATTAAGTGATTTTTCAGTAATGTTTTTCATTAATTGATTGTGCATAGCACAAGCACGGACTGTGTAGGTGGCAATGGAACACTGTGGAGGGAAGGGCATTGCTGACTCCACCTTCTGTACCTGCCACATACAGTCAAATCAAAGCTGTGTGTGTTACATTTCACATGTGCTTATACCAACTGACAAGTAAAACACAGTGATTAATCTAGTACTTCAACCTACCTATATGTGTGCATGCCTGCGGTGCCCTAGCGACAGTTGGTAAAAAAAAAAACATACCCAAATGGGACTTAGAAAATTAATAGAAGATTATGCAATAGTCCCCTGCAACTCATCTTGTATGAAATGTCACTGCATTGTAATGTCATTGGAAAATCTGGGAACAAAACTCTCTTAACGCCTATATTGTGTTAGAGAGAAGGCATTCTTTTTAGTTCACAATATGTACTGGGTGACTTGGCAAATCAAGTGTGCTTTCTTGGAGCTCGGATGCTACATTTATTCAGTTAAAACAAACATATGCAATATATTTCCTGGAAATAACATATATATTCATTCTTTTTCCAAGGACTCATTAATATATGCTAATGTCCCCTGAGCATGCGCAGTACAGTTCTTTGGTGGTCTTAAGACCCAGTACTTCATGCCCTTTATTCCATCTTGAGCTTCTTCACCATGACCTTTGGCTGACTTTCAGCTGTTTTTTCCCTAATTTGGCAAATTTCCATTGATTGTTACGCCATAATGAGCAACTTCTTATCTTGGTAGACTATACCTCGAAACAGTCTGTATGAAAACCAAGAAGTATCCTTGAAGCTGATGGATACAAAGATCCCAGTACATATTACATAGATAAGAACTGGATATTGTAGCTTCAGTGAAGCAAGGATTTGTTCATACAAATAAGACTGTTAGGCCTTCGTGTACCAAGCAAAGCTAAACTGGAAAATCTTGTTGAAATAGCACACATCAATTCCTTTTGCTAAACGAATATATTGGTCCTTAAACTGGTATGTTTTGATCCCCATCGCTAAACCAGCCTATATCAATCCCTCCTTTTCTTTTGAGGATTATGATGTTTATATCTTAATCCTCACCAGCTTTGGCCCTTCACATTTAGGGATACATCCCCAACACTGAATCATACAAGCAAGAATGAATATCGTTATTACATATGCTATCCTTATGAATACCTTCTTTAACTTATCCAACCCAGAAAGCCAGAAAATCGTTTTGGTCAAAAGGTTGGTTAAGCCCTAACTTGCATTATTCTGCGTTATCCTGTGCAGTACTTTGAATGAGATCTTGCCAGGGCACATGCTGGGATTCTTAGGATCCCCATATCACAGGATTGCTTCCATAATTGAAAACTAGGGCCCCTTGTGGAACAGAAGAAATAGCCGTGTAGGCTAGAGACTTTTGGATGAGTGTCCTTAGCAAAGATACACTGATTACTAGAGAACCACAGTTGTCCATATCCACCATGGCATGGCCACTGGTAATGGCTTTAAATCAACTG
Source organism: Chrysolophus pictus (assembly GCA_037305975.1). Lineage (NCBI taxonomy): Eukaryota > Metazoa > Chordata > Aves > Galliformes > Phasianidae > Chrysolophus > Chrysolophus pictus. The sequence continues at coordinate 2,659,639 of CM074577.1, forward strand.
AACGTGTCTGAAGAGGCTCTGGCTGATCACTACTACTGAATCACTACTACATGACTGAGTTGAAAAATTTGAAAGACAGGTGACAGTATTGATGGGGAAAAAACTGAATCAGGTCATTCCCCTGCAAAAGGTCTAAAACATTTCTTCAGAATGTACCAGGACCCTGAACAAGGAAATGTGCATAAAATAGACTCTATAAATGAAGGAACTAAAAAGTCAGATCTTGAGACTCTCTGTGAGCTGAATCCCTTCGAGATTCATCCTGTCATGATGCAAAAAAACACAAAAAAGGTGCAAGATAGAACAGTGGAAGTGTCCCTTGACGAGTGTCCCCCCCACCCAGACTACACTGCATATAGTGGCACACTCACACACAGCAGCCAAACTATTGGATCTTGTGCAGCGGTTTAGACAAAAACTGAAAGAAGACATACCAGCATGGCTGCTCCAGTTAAGGGACATGGAGGCTGAGTGCATGATAGTAAATGGACCAGAAATTTCAAAACTGGCATCCATTACTCACCTTGCCCTCAGGAAAAGTCTATACGCAACAGTCCTACATAATGAAGAAAATCATTCATTAATTCAGTGGCTAATTGGCTGTATGCTGAGTAACATGGCCAAATAAAAATGATAAATCTTTAAACACGGGTTTATCTATGGAAGACTTATAAAACTCTATTAGAGAATTAGGTTTGAAAGAAGCAGTCTGTGAAGATGCCTTTGAAAGTCTGGATCTGATGACATTTTCATCAGGAATGAGAGATTCATCCTGCAACAAAGCCCACTATACCATTATGGTACTTTGGTATCCATAGTAAACCACCTGGTGGCCTTGGAGGCCGTAATACAACAGCCTGCCCAATTGACTAGGAATCTGTGGGAGACAGAGTGCCTACAGGGAAGGTGCAATGTCTGAATTGTGGTGGAGAGGTTGGAGGTCTGTCTGCAACCATGACTTTGGAGATTGGCCCCCAAAGGATCCTAATCTGGACCCATTAGGGTCTCAAGAAAGCAAATGTTTAATGACCTGATTAGAGCAGGAGTTCAATTTAAAAAGATGGGGCATCCCTGGAGGCATTTAAGGCCAGGCTGGATGTGGCTTTGGGCAGCCTTTTCTCGTGGTTGGTAGTACTGGAAGGCCACAATGAGGTCTCCCCAGAGCCTTCTCTTCTCTAAGCTAAACAAGCCCATTTCCCTCAATCTTTCCTCATAGGAGAGGTGCTCCAGCCCTCTGATCATCTTACTGGCCCTCCTCTGGACTCATTCCAAGAGCTCTGTGTCTGTCTTGTGGGATCTCCAAGCCTGGATGCAGTACTGCAGATGAGGCCTCACAAGAGCTGAGTAAAGGGGGATAATCACCTCCCTCTTCCACATTTGCAGTCACTTGAGGCTAATCCTTAGGGACATCATTTACATTCTTGAAGTAAGGTGGTTAAGCTGGGTAAAATGCTAAAAAGATTTTATGATGTATGAAACGAAGTCAAGTTATTTATGGAATAAAAAAAAAAAAGTTGACCAGAACTTGAAGATGAAAATTGGCTCGCAGGTTTAGCATTTTTTTTCTTCTGGATTTGGCCACTTATTTAAATGAGCTAAACCACCATCTTCAGAGTGAAAATCAACTTACCTGTACAATGTTTCAAACAATAACAGCATTCAAAATGAAACTTAAATTATGGCAAGTTCAAGTTATGGTGAATAATTTTATGCATTTTAATACGTTGGCTAAACACAGACCTGTGAACAGCAAAAAACAGGCGGCCTTAAGATTTCTGAAAAAATCATCTTTTTTTTTAGTATGTTTGAGACTCCATTTTCAATTGGCATAAATAAACTATCTGTGGAATGTGCAAGATTGCAATTGGATATTCATCTGAAAAAAAAGATTGATCATATCTCTTTACTAGACTTCCATAACACCTGTCTTAGCCGAGGAAGATATCCCTTGCTTCACAGTCATGCCTTTTTTATGTCATTGCCTTTTGGCAGTATGTCCATTTAGGAACAACTGTTGTTAAGGATGAAGCACAGGAAGAATAACATTTCATCAAAAATCTCTGATGGACACTTTGAGAACTTAAGAATTGCAACCACTGCCATCAAACCATCCTCACATATTAATTTCACAAAACCAAGGTAAAATGTCCCACTAGTTCTGTTTTCTACGTTTGGTAGATATCACTGTTCTCATGTAAACTGTGAGAATTCTCTCCACTGTGATTTCAAGACGAAAGGCTTTTTTTGGGTGAGTAGATCTGAACTACATTGCCTCATTGATTGGTGTATCTTTTGCAATTAATTACACAGGCAACACATTTCACAGCTGTGTTTTAGGCACAGAGGGGTAATCGTGTACTTCCTCTGGCAAATTATCTAATAGAATGAGACAGTTGTGTGTCAGAGATCCTCATATAAGACAGCTGTTGGGGTCACACTGCAGTCAGTGTGATGTTGATTTCCCTTTCTGGCTTTGGACAAATTTCTAGTTGTATGATTATTTCCATAATTTATGTGGAGACTGCAGTAGCAGTACTTTACAAGGCTGTAGTAACTTGAAGAAGAGTAAATGCTCAGGGGGAAAAAAACAAGCTTTTCACCTCCTCTTGCTAGAAGCATATTTATCTGTAGTCATTAAAGATTAAGAGTTATGATCTGGTTGGTGGAAAGATTATATTTTGTTGATCACATCCATAGGGTTCTGATGATGTCCATCTTGCTATTTCATTCCTAAGAACTTTATTTCCTGTGCAGGTCCCTTGACCTTACTTGTTTTATGGCTAAGCTGATCTTCAGAAGGATTTTGATTATTTTCATCCCTTTCTCAAAAACTTCCTCTGCTGTGTTGCCTCACATGATGATGTCATTAAGGAATTGCAGGTGTTCCTGCAATTCCCCATTCCAGTACTGTCTGGATCAGCCCATGGCAAATCGTAGGCCTGGGTTTCAACCCTGGGAAGCAGATAATTCCAGGTGTACTGGATGCTCCTCCAAATGAAAGCCAGCTGTGGTCTGCACTCTGATACCAAAGAGATGGGAAAAAAAAAAAAGGCATCAGTGAGGCATGCCGTTTAGTTGCCTTTGATTCTAGTTCAGACTGAAAGATGAGCACGTCTGGCACAGCAGCACTCAGTGGCACAATTCAGTGATATGACTTCATTCAGGTGGTCCACTGTTAGCCTCCACTCTCAGATAATATCTTACATTGGCCATATGGGACCAGTAAAGGATGAATGAGTCCTGCTGCTAACTTCTTGGTTCTCCAGTTGCATAATACGTTTATGGATGGGAATCAAGGAGTCTCAGTTTGTGAGATTTTGCCACTGATGTGCATTGTTGTGGTAGTGATCAGCATCTGCAGTTCTTCTACTTCTAGCAACTCTACAACAGGAGGGTCCTCTGAGAAACCGAGCAAAGCAGTCAGCTACTTAATGTCTCCAAGGCAACGTTACCAAAAGCCCTCCACTATCATTTTGGGTCCCTGAAATACCCTCTCCTGAAGTAGTCTATGCCAAGGATGCATGGATCCTCTGTGCCAGTCACAATGCTTTTGCCCCTCATTCCCAGTTAAACTCACTTCAGCTCCTAATACCTTTAGTTCTTGGGATCCCACTGCAGAACGACAGATGGATTTTCCACTTTATAGATTGATGGATTTAAAGTACACTGTGCACCAGTGTCCACTAGAGCTGTATATGTTTGTGGTTCTGAGGTGCCAGGCTATTAAATCCACACAGTTCAATGAACTTGGTCCTCCATGTGGTTGGAGGTCCTTCCTCAGCACCCACTCAGTTCAGACTACTAGCCCCACTATCCCAGCAGCCAGGTAACAATACGTTGACCTGGATGATGACTCAAGTCTTTGCACATATCTCACAGCTCACTCATGGTTAGGGATCAGACAGCTATTGCCTCTGTGAGTTCTTCTTTTTCCTCCTCACGTACTTGTTACGGCCCTCTTTCATCTGCTTCATCTTCATTTCCTTCTTACATCTTAGCAGGAGTGGTTTCTTTCCTTACTAAATGATCTGACTTTTGCAACCATTTTCTCCTGTTGTGTCTAGGGGTGAATGACACTGGCTGGTTTGTTCTCTGGCTGAACTGCAAGGCCTTGTCGCAAGGGTTGGAGTGGCCATAAGGTCTGTCACATTAAAATCTGTTTTAAAAATTACTCTGCCTTCTCTCAAATTTCAGTGAATAACAAATGGCCCTTCTTATCTCCGTGGATGTTATCTGTTCTCAAATGTCGGTGTTACTGCAGTATCTGCTAGTGTTGGACCAGGGCAGAGAGCAGGCATTAGACTTTATTCAGTAGTGATGTACCAAGTCCTTAGTCCTATTTGCAATATTGCATGTTAAGCTCATTCTGAATTGAGATAACAAGTTTGCTACTGCAAATTTGAGGAAGTTTTTTACTGAGGAACTTGTTAAACAACTATGCTATGTCTCAGGATCTTAGGCAGAAATGAGCTGTGGTTGTAAGCGTGGTCTCTATCAGCTGCTCTACCACTGAAGTTTTAATTCTATTTTAAAAACTAAGCAGTGGTTTAAAAGCAGTGAGCCACAAATGACCTTATCTTTACAGTGAAGAAATATCCGATCATAAGACTGAAATGCAGTGTCCAATGTGCATGTTAATTAATTCAGCAGAGTAGTATATGTTGTTTCAAACTCGTGAAAAGATTTGCCTCAACTTGGCAAATTCTGATTCAATCCATGTTCACCACAGTGATCACTGCCATTAATATTTACAAAAATCAAGAAGTACTTTTTCTACAAGATGTGGTAGAATATTGTTTAGTTTTCTATGATCCCTGGAGGTCAGCTATATGCATACATGAATGCATTCATACAGAAAAACTCATTGCCGGCAGTGTTTTATTGTGATGGACATGAAAATGCTACACTTTTTGTTCCTTCCGTAAACATATTTTTCCTCCAAAAGCTGGATAGTAGTTCAGCCTTCTTCATTTTAGGTCTCATCCTTGAAGAACTAATGTGTTCTGTCATAACTTGTTCACGTAACAATTTGTCTAAATCAAATAAAGGTTTAGGCAAATTATATTGAAGCTCCAGTTCAGGCACGTACAACCTGCTGCCTGTGGGCTGCATGTAACCCAGAGTGACTTGCAATACAGCCCAACCCCTCCTTGTGACTTAAAGGTGGCAGCTCTTCCTGTGGATTGGCCCTGGGCATGCGCCCATTACTCAGCAAGAACCAAATTGTCAGTGTGCTATTAACATGTCAGCTGAAACCTGGGCATGGCGAAGGCAGTCATGGCAAATAATTGTATGTATTTTGATACATTGGCTAAACACAGGGCTCTGAACAGCAAAGAATACGCAGCAGTGCTTTCCGTTTTGATGAAGGAATTTGAAAATGGAATCAAAGAATCATAGAATCCTTAGAGTTGGAAGAGACCTGGAACAGTCACCTAGTCTAACTCCCCTGCAATAAATAGGGACATCCATTGCTTGAGCAGGTGCTCAGAGCCTCCTCCAGACAGGCCCTGACTATCTCGAGGGATAGAACATCCATCACATCTCAGGGCAACCTGTTCCTGTGCCTCACCACCCACACTGTAAAAGACTTTTTCCTTACATCCAACCTAAATTGACACTCTTTAAGTTTTAAACCATTTCACCTTGTTCTGTCACCACAGACCCTGATAAAGAGTCTGTGGTTCAGTACAGAGAATAATAACCTTCCATTACTCCTTTATAATCTGAGAGGTAAAGTATTGGAGCTTATATTACTGTACTGCTCTCCAATTACTTGTTTTGGAAATAAATAGAAAATGACATATCTATTTTCCAATCACAAAGTCTGTAACTCATAAGCATTTATGTTCAAGTACTTCCAGGCAGAGACCAGGACTATTTTGTCACAGGATTTTTTAGTTTAAAAAATAAAAACGAGTCATTCTAGCTAGCCTTTTCAATTTGAACAAAGGGAGTTGCTTAAAACATAAGGAAATTAAGCATAGGTAGGTTGATTTTGCATTAAGTATTTATTAACCTCCACCTCCCTTCAAAAAACAATGACTAAGAAAAAACTTCTGCAAAACAATCAAACACAGAATGTACATGGCATTGTAATTAGAACTCAGTTGTCCTCTTTAAAGCAGTTGTTACGCAGCACCACGTGGAGGATTTTTTGTTGTTGTTGTTAAAATGCAAGATATTTGTTGCAGTGCATAAGCTCTGAGTTACTAAACAGAATCAATATTTGAGTGAATTGTAATTTCCTGTCAGACATATAATTCTCAGATGAGTTTTTTCTTTACAATTCCATGGGAAAAGTAGCTAACTTCTTTGTTTTGATAGAAAGGATAAAGGGAAAGTTATGAGGAATTCAAACTTAGGATAATATTTATATTATATTTTGATTCAGTCTTTCAATACAATATAATTCCCTAATTTTTTTTATTTGACCTTCTAGTACAGTTTAACCAGATTTTTCTGGCTATGTTTGGACTTGAAATGCAAAATTGGCAGGAAATATTTTGGTTATACCTTCTAACGTTATGTAAAAAGCTAACAACTCTTGAAGTAGTAGTGAACTTTCTGTAGGACCTTACAATCTGTACTCCGCACAACCAGATAGGCGTACTGAGGTGGCAGCAAAGAGCTGAAGCAACATTAGTGGGACAGCTTGCTCACCGCAGAGCAGGGCTGGAGCAGAGCCTTACTCAGTCTGGAGCCCTGTCTGGTTTCCGTTCTAGACAGAACACTGACCTCTCTGGGCAGTTCAATGCTACGGCTAGCACCTCAGCATTGTAGTCTGTTGATCCTGGTAGACATGTCCTCAGATGTATTTTTCTTCAGGTCCCCTGGGGCTGTCTCTCCCACACTCAGCTAGACAGCTTTAGATTCTAGTTTAGTCCAAGAACAAAGAGAATGAATGTAAAGGGGTTGCAGGGAAGAACGGCTCTATAAAAACAGCAAACAGCTAGTATTCATGTTTTATTTTAAGCTTATTTCCTGTTTTTGTCTGTGGCTGCTGACCTTGTCACAAAAACTTCCTTCCTCATTGCTTTGCTTAAAATATACATACATTGTTTATGTATGCATCTGTGCGACAGAGCATCATAGAGTGGACTTGTGAGATCATTCTGGTATCAACTCAAGCTCACCAAGAATGAGAACTGCAGTAACGTTACAGAAGGAACTTTCTGTGAAGCCTTTTAACCTTCTGGGAACACAGCTCTAAGAATATTACGCTGCAGCCTGTGTTCCCAACCCATTTTCTTGTAGCATGGGCAAACAGACATTTCTCCTGATAGACAGGCTGGAGACAGTCTTCAGACTTGACCCAGACACTGACTCTCTCTCCTTTACTACTTCACAGCAAAGAAATGAATCTGCATTTGTCCTCAGTGTTATATAGTGAAAGAAAGAGTAATTAATCAGAAGTTTATTTCCATTGGAAGCGAGTTTCAATCACACAGAACTAAAAGATATATATAAAAACACAAGAGAATAATTCATCTTCCTATATCTTCCCCTATTCATGAACTGACCAGAAATTTTGCCATCTAAATTTCTAATCTCCTCCCCAGTAATTCATTCACTTCCTGAGTTTCTTTGGCTTGTGATAACAAAAAACCTATCTGATTACTCATTTAGGCTTATTGTTCCTTATTATTATTTTTTTTTCTCTCATTTTTTTCAGAGAGTTTGCCTTTTCTGATCACCAGCCAAATGAATTTCAGCACTGGCTGTGTTGAAATAAGGTTTTCGTCATTATTAGGGACTCCCAGTCTTCAATGAATATTGAGAACATTCATAAATAGGAAAGACTTCCTCTTCTGCATTTACTGGAATTGAGAAGGCTGTCGAAGATTAAGGTTGTTACAAGTGGACTTCTTCGTGTTTATTCTCCCATAATCTTCTTGTTGCCTAGGAGTGCAACAGAACTGAAGTTTTTACACAGTAATGCATGCTGTGTCTCAGTTCCAGTACTGCATCATCACTGTTGCCAAAGCCTCATGCCCAGTGGTGGATGAGGTATTGATTATCCATATTTTGCTCAAAATATTTTGTTCACGCCCCATTTGTGTTCACATTTTTATATGATACTCTAGAGGTCTCCACTGTGGGAGTCCTAATTCTGCAAAACTTAAATGGTGTTAGGAGGTCCTGATTATAGTAATAATATTCAAGAGACAGAGTTTTGACTGCTTTCTGTCCAGGTTCTCTCATTTCACATGAAATTTCTTGGTTGTATGAATACAAATCAGTTCTTCATCTGACTCATTATGTTTGATACCTCCAGCTTCTGTTGAAGTTTCTTTAGCAGTAGATCAAATTTTATAGATTAGATATTGTCATGTGTTATAATTAGAAATACTGGCACAGATAAGATGGCATTACAAAAGGAAAGGTTCTCACCTGTCTCCAAAGATCTAGCCTCCCAGAAGGGACTCCACAAGGGAGGGATCTCCAACCAGAGATCCTTCCTCAGGTGCAATGAGACCTTAAATGGGGCCTAAGAGAGGTGCAGCCAGGCTCAACCCCTTCCGGTCACACAGCTAAATTGCCTTCACCTGTGCTCCCAGGGCTGACCCTGTTCTTTTCCCCAGCTGATCAGTCACTGGTTTAGGCTCTGATTCAACAGTTCCCATACATCGTGGTTTTATGATTTTTGTTATCAGTACTCCACATCATAACATCTTGTAGTGTTAATGCTCCAGTTCTGTGGACTGTCGATATTTCCAAGTACCTGCTTCTGAGAAGAGAAGAAGAACTACACGCTCCAGGGAACTTTGCGTTTCTGTTTCTCATTCAGAGAGAAAGATAAAAGCTGTTCGCAGTTCATGAGACATCTGTTTTTCCCTTTCTGTTCATCCCAGCAGCACGTGTGCTCATCTCACTTTTGGCATTAGAGTAAGATCTTTGGTTTTTGGACACTTTCTCTCATTTTATTTATTATCTTCAATTCCAATTAAATTGCATTATATTGTATCATATTGTGTTATCTTGCATTTGGATATATTTTCTAGCAAAATAGCTTTCCTCCTCAGATCATTGACACTGTTTTGTTTTTAGGCCCATCTCCTTACCCTTCCCCCTTTTTCCCTTTCCCAGGGCATGGGTCCATGGGTCCACCTGCCCCATTAGTCAAAGAACCAGGCTGAACCAGCCTGTACACCACTAATATACGTACATACATAGCACTCATTTTTTGTTTCTGTATGTGTAACATACATACATGTTCAAATGAAACTTCGTTTTCTTCTCCTCCTAGGTATTATAATAACTTTACCCAGTGCACAGAACGTGAAGCCAACAATGCAAGCTGCTTCTGGCCAAACCCCCTTGCAGAGAGATTTATCACTGGGATTCATAAACAGTACTTTTCAAACTGTACTTTGGACAACGTTCACTGGGAAGATCCGCCAGATGAAATTCTCGTAACTCTGATCTTGATTCCAGTCATATTAACATGCGCCATGATAATGCTGGTAGTATGGTGCAGTAAGAGAAGTGATATCCTAGTGTAAGTTGTTCCCAGTGGCTTTATTTTTTAGCATTTCCTTCTTCAAGGAAAAAAACCAATGAACTAAGAAAGAAGGATGAAAAAAGAAACCACGTAAAAATTCCAGATCTGCAGGAATGGAACCTGTGAGATGCTGTGACAGAGATGATGCTTCTGTGAACAAACAGCTGCTTGCTTCTGCCAAAAGTCAGTGCTTCTGAGGTTGGTCATCAGTGTTCCCAGTGCAAAGACTTCACTGTTGTTGGGTATCGTAACCATAGAATTCACGGGCATTTCTCAGAATTAAGGTAGTCCCCAGGTAAGTGGGCCCCTTGGCTGCAAGAGAGATAAAGCTACTTTCCCATAGGTAAAGCTAGTTGGTAAACCAAGTTTTGCAAAACTGTATGTAAGTGTATATATACACACTGTAGCATTATCTGTGAGTAAGGTGTTCTCTCTCGAGTTTCTGTGCAGAACTCTTGTAGTTTTTATCTGTGAACCTTGTAACACAGATGTAAGACCATTGGCAAAGAAACTGAACATGGATGTGTAAGCAAGCGACAACCTCTCCTGAAAGTTAGTGCAAAACAATATTATCAAGACCTGGAAGTATTGTCTTGGCAAAAGGAACAATTAATATGTTCAGTGCAATACGGGAACAAGTCCTGCTGCATTATGAAATCGCTTAGGAGATTTATTTGAGCATAGCTGAAATTCTGTGGCTTACAAACAAACTCTAGAAAGAATACAGATTTTACTTTACAGGAAGTCTGTGAGGGGAAGATGATTGATTATAAGGGAAGAAACTTTCATACGTTAGACTATTTATTTTTCTCTTTTATTATTATTATACTTGATGACTTGAATTCACTGTATACTCCCTGCTCTCACTTTAATTTGTGCAAGTGACATCCTTCAAATAAATATAAAGATGTGATGTTGATTGAGGTGCCTTTTAGAAGGTAATTTTGTACATAATTTGTTTTTTATCCTGTGAAGAGAATTGAAGTATGGATATCAAAGAGGTATGAATATAACTGGGAACAGACATAGGAGGAAAGAGAAGAAAAATCTACTCAGAAGTCTTATTCTATAAAGCTATCCTAATGTAAAGATTTGAATAAATGTCATATGCCCAAAATAAAACAAATTCCTTGTTTGTATTATAATTTTTTTTCATTTCACAAAATACTTTCCAGTCAAAAGCCCTTCCATTATAAGCAAATAAAGCCTGTTACAAGTAATTGTTCATTTTATTATACCGTATGCAGACAAATAGCTTGAATGTCAAAGGAATGATACTACATATCCTAGTTAGATTCTCTCTTTTAAGATTCTGGTCTGCTGTTTAATAACCAGGTCTGGATCAAATTGGAAGCACTCCCTCTATTAAAAATGTTTATATGTAAATACATAAATAAGTGTAGATACACTGTTTTGTGTTCACACTCTTTCACAACAGGTAAAAACATTGACTTTTAAAAAATTACTTTATATGGTATAATGATTGATGTCTTAAGTTCGCATGTATTTTTCCAAAGACACTCTTTGAATCTCTGGATGCTAATGGAAAAGCACTCTTTGTAAAAGAAGCGTGAAATATGTTCTAAGGATTTCTATATGCATTGTCAATGAGTATAAAGATATTATAATTATGAAATAAACAAGAGAGTTTGGCAGAGCAGATTATAATAACGAAAAGATGGATAGCTTACCCATGCCCTGTGCTTGATGCAAAACTCCAGAGGAGGGATCTCCAGAAGAGATCCTTCCTCAGTGGCAGTCAGCTCATAAATGGGTCTAGGAGAGGTGCAGCCAGGCTCCACCCCTTCTGGCAGCACAGCTGAATTGCCTTCACCTGTGCTCCCAGGGCTGACTCATTGCTCGCCTCAGGTGATCAATCAGAGGTTCAGGCCATGACTCAGCAGTTCCCATACACTCCACCCCTTCATGGCATGAACCAATGATCAGGTAGACTAAAAGGTAAGCTTCCCTAATACAGAGATCTGCTATATCGCGACGCTTATACAATTTCCATCGCGACGCATGTTGGTACGATTCCAGACGAGTGAGGATTGGTGAACGCTGATATTCTTTTATGGGCCAGTGCTCGATGATGTTACTGGAGGCATGCGGTTGTGAGATGCAGGTCCATATTTCTATCCTGGGTCAACACTTCAGCTTGTACTGGGGCATGTCCTGGCCGCCTGTACCACACCTTCTGAACAGATGTCTGTGGTGCATAATTATATCGGGCACCAAAGGGGGTGTCCTGATCTGCCACAGGGAAATGATGGGGGTCCCTTTAGCAATGAAGATCGGAGTGTTGACCACAATATCAGTAGGCCATGTACCTATTACTGGAGGAACTACTGAGCCTCCCACATCCAACAGTCTCCACCCCAAGGTGCAAGTAGGCCACACCACTGCGGTCCTACCTGCACCTTCCAAGGCCATTTTATTCTATGGGTGCCTGGATCTAAATTCTCAGGGGCAGGGAGCAGAAGATTATTTTCATTATCAATCTGGGGTCTTCCTGATGATCAGTGCCCATAATTTGGATCCTAAGCGGGGTGGCCCATGTTGTCTGCAACATTCTCAGGGCACTGGGTCTGCCATCTCGGGGTCTTTCATTCAGGTCCCACAAGGTTTCATAGAGTCTTTTTGTCCATCCCTGCAGGAACTGGGAGTCTGTCTTCAGGGCAGCCTTAAGAATACCGTTATAACATTCAATGAGGCCTGCCCCCATTGGATTATATGGCAGGTAGAATCGCCATTTGATGTTGTTTTCTCCTGCCCAGCACTGAATCGTTTCACCAGTAAAATGAGTCCCTTGGTCGCTCTCGATGACTTGAGGTGCCCCACAGGCAGACATCAGTTTAGTGAGTGCCCTGATGGTATGTATGTGTCTGGTTTTCTTTTAGTACTGGATAGGCCTGCAGTAGCCCACTTGCAGCGTCGACGCAGGTCAGGGCATATCTTGCCCCCTCAGACCGAGGAAGGGGCCCAATGTAATCCACCTGCCATCGCTGGAGAGGATTGTGTCCTCTAGCAAGATGGGCTGTTGTTTTGGGCAGCGATCTCAGTCTCATCTTAGAGCAAGCGTCACAATCCTGGTATGCCTGGACGATGTCAGGTAGCTGTATGGGCAGTCCCCATGCTTTAGCAGCTGCCCACATTGTCTTTTGTCCCGCATGCCGTAGCTTCTGATGTAACCAACGGGCGATGTTCTCAGATGGTGAATTCTCAATCCATCGAACTTGGGCCAGTGTGTCAGCTTCATTTCCCGTGACTGTAGGGGCTGATGACCTGAAACGTGGTAAACACATATAGTCCTGAGTTTGACTGTATTCCATATGTCTAACCACATGTCTTTGCCCCAGATTGGTCGGGCGTGGATAGTCCATTCCTGGGTGGCCCACTGTGCAATCCAAAGAGTGAGCCCCCAGTACACAACCCAATTATCTGTACAGATATTCAGGATACCATCACCAGGTTCCTTGGTTATAACCATCCACATGGCTCGCAGTTCTGCCCATTGGCTGCTCTGACCACCCCCCTCATCAAACCAGATTGTCTCGGTTGAAGGATGGTATGCTATTGCTCTCCACTTGCTCGGGTTGCCCTTTCTGGACCCATCTGTGTATCAGGCATCTTCAGGGATAGGATATTTTCCCTCCTGAACGGAACACTTCTCTGGTGGAGCGACCAGTGTTTCTTCTGTTGCATCACTGTGATACGTCACTGGGCCTAGGATCTTCTAAAGTTCTTCTTTCAAGGGTGATGAAGACAGACTACTCCTCTGGCTGAGATAGGCGACCCATTGTGCCATTGTCTTTGCGCTTGGGCCACCCCTGTCTTAGGAAGGTGGATCAGATTTTTCACCCACCCCTGAATTGTCAGAGTGGTCTTGACTCTAACTTCAGCCATTTAAATTATCGGCTCCACTGGCTGTAATGCAGCATAAGCAGCCAATAACTGTTTTTCAATCATACTGTATCTTTCTTCTGCTCCATGCCAGACCTGAGACCAAAAACTAATGGGGGTCCGAACAGAACTCTGGTGTTGCCACAGGCTCCAGCCAAAGCCGTCTTGAGTAACATGAACATCCAACTTGGCTGGGAGGGTAGGATCAAATATACCCAATGCCTGGGCTTGTTGAACTGCAAGTTTTGCTTGTTGGAAAGCGTCCTGTTCTGTTTTCCCTCAGTCCCATAGCTGCCCCTTTTTTGTGAGTCTGTACAGTGGCCTTAGCAGCTGCGCTAGGTGAGGTATAAAGGAACACCAATAACCCAATGTACCTAGAAATTCTTGCAGCTGCTTTGATGTTGTAGTGACTGGGAACGCCTGAACCTTATCTATGACAGCACTGGGTAGTACTTTGTCTTTCCTGACCAAACCACCCCCAGGAATTTTACAGACAGGCCTGGACCTTGCACCTTTTGGGTATTTATAGCCCATTCCCTCTGTTGTAAATAGGCAGTTAATGAACCCACTGCCTGCCCTACTGCCTCCAGTGAGTCAGTGTCAACAGGAGATCATCGGTATAATGATATAAGTTAACATCATCAGGTTTTTTCCAATCAGCCAAGTCACACACCACAAGATTGTGACAATACGTTGGTGAATGCACGTACCCCTGTGGCAGGACCTGAAAGGTCCACTGCCTGCCTCCCCACGTAAACGCAAGCTGATCTTGCGATTCTTCAGCTATTGGGATACTGAAGAACACATTTGCTAAATCTAGGTCACAATGATAGGTTTTTATCTCCCTACTTAACATATCCATTAAGGAGGCAATATTGGGTACAGCCACATGAATAGGCGGCATGACCTTATTTAATTCTCTGTAATCCATTGTCATTCTCCACGTGCCATAAGTCTTTCACTCTGGCCATATGGGGGAATTATATGGGCTGTGTGCAGGTCTTATAATGCCCACTTTTTCTAATTCCTGCACCGTTCTCGATATTTCATCTTGCCCACCTGGGAGTCTATACTGCCTTACATTAGTAATCCAGCACGGTTTCGGCAGGCAAATAGGCCCATGTTTCGCATGGCCTCTTCATATTGCCTGCACCGCCCAGATACTAATGTATCTCTGTCGAAGTCTGAACTCTCCCACAGTTGTCTGGAGAGCCAGACCCCATAGAATATCTATGCCCAAGATGTACTCCTGGACTGGGGCAATAGACACCTTATACTCCCGGGGTGGGAGACGCCCAACCCCTAATTTCAACCATGTTTGGGTGACAGGAATAGTCTGTCCCCCAAAACCACCAATCATCACTCTCCATCAAATTTGGTTGGATCTCCGTAGATAATTGATGTTTCTGCTCCAATGTCCACTAATGCCATAACTCTGAATATTTTTTCGCGACCAATAAATTGTTAATTCTGCATAGGTCCTCCGGTCCTGTCTGGAGGCCCTAGGGGGACTAGCATCCCTCGTCACGCCATGAATTGTGCTATGGCCAATTCTTTTGCTTCCGGTGGCTCAGGCATCGTGGCCCGAGACACCTGAGGCAGCTTTTTCTTTCTATTAGGAACAATGAAACCTTCTAGGTTCCATGTCGTTGTTGGTATTCTCTCTATAACCCTTACCTTTGGTTTCTTAGGGTAGTTCTGAAATTTTTGGTTGTCCTTTAGTTGTCTCTAAAGCTGGAGAAGGACATGGTTGAGCTGGAGATCAATCTTAACAAGTTGGACCCTAACCCGAAATAAATCATTAAACATTTGTTTTCGGGATACCCTTATGGGACTCGATTAAGAAGCTCGAGTAGCCGACATCTTGGTTTTAGTCACTGGCAGGACCTCATCTTCTTCTAATGTCCAAATGTTGCGCCTATTCCACAGGCGTTCTGTTTCTCCTAGGTCAGCCACTACCTGGGCAGCCTGCTGGACTACCACTTCTGAGGCCAGCAGGAGGTTTAGTATAGAGACCAAAGCACCATACAAATGAGAGGGAGCTTGCTGTAGAATTAAGTCTCTCATCCCTGCTGAGAATTTGACCATATCAGGGCCATCAAACATGTCTTCATAAATTGCTTCCCTTACACCTAGTTCACAGATATAATTTTGAAGGTCCTCCATGGAGGACCACATCCCTGTATGTAGAGATATATCAGATTTATTGGGCCATACCATATGGCAGGCTGCCATTAACCATTCTATTATAGAATGGTTTTCATGAACGTATTGATTACCCGCAAATAACCTCTGCCTGAGAGCAGGATGAACAGTCATGGTGGCCAACTTGGCTATTTCCGGGCCATTCACCAAAACTCTTTCTGCCCCAGAATCCCACAGTCTTAATAACCAAGCTTGCACACTTTCTCTAGGCTTTTGCTGAAATCACTGTACTAAATCCATCAATTCTGTTGCCATGTATGGCCGTGCTGTCACGTGCCAAATGAGTCTGGGCAATGGGCCACTGATCAGGTGGCACCCCTGCTGGTCTGTCCTGTAGTTTTATTGTTTTCTGAGTTTTAATAGGATGGACTTCTAGTGGATTTGTCAAAATCGGAGATTTGACATCTAATTTAGATTTTTTATTTTCCTGATCAATGAAGTTTGTTGATTCAGGAGTAGGATATTGCACTGTTTTGTTTTTTTTTTTTATAGTTGATAGAAGGGCAGATAGGTTGAAACTGTGCGTGCAAAAAGATTTCACTAATTTGGTGCATTTATCTGTAAGTCTTCAGAAACAATTCTAGTATTAGTAATGAAAAAAGCAGCCACAGTGCCCAGTTTTTAACTGCTCTGTGCATTAATAGGGAGCCAGAATGGTAATTGTTGGATCTTTGACGTCACCTATACTTTATGTTAGTGGGATTTAGAAGTTATTTAATGCTGTATGAATCTATCTTTTCCCAATAGTCTGCTTTTCCAAGAAAATTATACCTAGGACTAAGAATCTGGCTCATTTTGTAGTTGGAATTTAATTTTCTGTTATGATTGAGTCTCAGAGGAAAATAAGCAGAATTCCTAGAATTCTTCCTAGAATTAGAATAGTGGTTGAAACCAAGTGATGCTTAGGTTTGAAGAGAATTGATGACCTTCCTAAGCATCCAGCAAAGTCAGCCAGCCTTACTTCAGTAGTATGTGGGATTTTTTTGCATTCAGGAAGATATGCAAAAACGTGTAGTTCCATGGGACATAAGAGTTTGAGCAAGGAGTTTCACCAGAATGTATCAGACAGCCCTGTTCTTGAAAACAAAAGACTGGGATTTGAACTGTGATCCTGCTAAGGCTAAAAGGATATTTGAAAATAAGCTTTACTTAGCCTTTATGTAGCATTCTCATTGAATTGAGAAGACTCTTTATGTTTCAGGCTGGCTTGGCTTACAGATTTTGGTACGTTGATCATGGCAGAGAAATCTTCTGCCTCAGGAAATGAAACTTAGAATAACCCCTCTCTTTCTCTGGTGTAGGTGGTAGTGTCTCTGTGTATCTAAATGTGATCTGTTGGATCCTGGTGGCAGATATGTACCCACTCTAATAAATTGTTTGGATCATTTTGAAGCTGACATGAAGTACTAATTTTGCTAAGCAGCAGGAATCAGAGATTATGATGCAGTAAGTGATGGACATTATTTTTTGTAAGCTGTCATCACCTAAGATGTGAAAGTTCCTCATTCACAGAGACTGAGAAATCCTGACCTGAGTTTTCAGTATCTTAGTTCCAATGGGAAAACAAAAATTCTTCTTTGCTTCTTGGATGAGTTGAGAGGATGAGGGACATTATAGACTGCCATTACTTCTGAATTCAAGAAGAATGAAGCTCTTTAGTGATCTGAAATATGTAAGAGTGCGTGATGTTTAATTCTGAACAGTACTGCAGGATACGGCATAAGCTATTTAATGTGAATTACAGAATCTGCATTTCCAGTTATCTAACAGAATTTTGCAAGAATGAGTTGAGACCCCAAAACAGCTCTGTGACATGATAAGAAAAGCAGATTTTCTGTATGAGAGGAATGGTATACTAAGTGTATCAGAGGCTCTGGAGCATAGTGGCTACTAGTTTAGGTAAAATCTCAGCAGAGAATTTGGAAAGAGCACAGATAGTAACGATGCATGATGAGCATGGTGTTGGTCAACACCAACTGTGCCAAGACACTTGGGAAATAGAGATGGAAAAAGACCCTTTTTCCACATCCTAGGTAGTCATAGCATAAGCACCAACCTCTTAGAGCTAACTCTGGCTCTAGGTAGAGCTAACTCTAGGTAGAGCTAACTCTAGGCTAGGTAAGAGCTAACTCTGCTCTAAATTGTTGGGAGTCACATTTATGTGATACTGTACTCCACCTGGCTTTGAGAGGTTAGACTTACTACCTTTTGCAAAGTCTTCCTAATGCAATAACCAGACTGCTGAGCTGGAGACTGTCATGTGAGGCTGAAGATGATGTGTCTTTGTAGGATTTCCTGAGAATACGAATATACAGACATGACTACTGGGCAAATAACTAGTTTGTTTGGGAGGCTCCAAGTCTGGCAGGGTTATAAGTGGAATTATTCCATGAGATTTGCCATTCAGAGATATTTGAATTCTTAACAAATCCTCCTGAGTGGAATATTATTTTATTTCTAAATTTAGATATCCGAATTGTAGCTATCTACACAACAGCAGGTTCTCTTACCATAGAATGGCCTGGGTTGAAAAGGACCACAGTGATCATCTAGTTTCAACCCCCTGCTATGTGCAGGTCGCCAACCAGCAGACCAGGCTGCCCAGAGCCACATCCAGCCTGGCCTTGAATGCCTGCAGGGATGGGGCATCCACAACCTCCTTGGGCAACCTGTTCCAGTGCCTCACCACCCTCTGGCTGAAAAACTTCCTCCTAATATCCAACCTAAACCTCCCCTGTCTTAGTTTAAAACCGTTCCCCCTTGTCCTATCACTATCCACCCTCACAAACAGCCGTTCCCCTCCTGTTTATACGCTCCCTTCAAGCACTGGAAGGCCACAATGAGGTCTCCCTGCAGCCTTCTCTCCTCCAAGCCCAGTTCCCTCAGCCTTTCCTCATAGGAGAGGTGCTCCAGCCCTCTTAGTGCCCCGCTCCAACAGCTCCACGTCCTTCCTGTGCTGGGGGCCCCAGGCCTGGACGCAGTGCTGCAGATGGGGCCTCACAAGAGCCGAGTAGAGGGGGACAATCACCTCCCTCTCCCTGCTGGCCACCCCTTTTTTAATGCAGCCCAGAACACAGTCGGCATTCCGGGCTGCAAGCGCACACTGCTGGCTCATGTCCAGCTTCTCATCCACGAAGTCTTTCTCCTCAGGGCTTCTTTCAAGGACATCTTCCT
Organism: Chrysolophus pictus; assembly: GCA_037305975.1. Lineage (NCBI taxonomy): Eukaryota > Metazoa > Chordata > Aves > Galliformes > Phasianidae > Chrysolophus > Chrysolophus pictus. The sequence continues at coordinate 2,678,426 of CM074577.1, forward strand.
TCAATCTGTATAAAAACCTGGGATTGCTATTTTCATCTCAATCCAAAGGAGATACCTCATTAGATTAGATTAATAGTTAGACATTCTTTCTAGAACCCGTCAACTGGATCTTAGTAGTAGTCACACTGTAGCCTCAGATACAAAGTAGAAGAAATTAATGCTCACAAGTGAACTGAACTGTTTATTGAAAAGCACACCAAAGGGACTGAATACTGCTTATAAATACAGGCAGTGAGTAGGATTACACAGATCCACTGGCATAATTTCTAAATGTGTCACGTTGTGAAGTTGCAATACATTAATTGCTCACCTCATATAAACGTGTTGGCTTAATCATTCAAAAACAAGCAAAGGAAGCCTAACAATCTCCATCATGAACTTAAGAGGCTCTTGTTTCTTTCTTCCCTTTAACAAGACTATAAGAGAGCTGCATATTGATATTTTCCAGCTGGGCTAATGGTTTATGCATATTCTATGGAGACTCCACTGTGCAATCAGTTGTATACGATTGTGTGTGAACGGTATATCTACTCAATATTTGATGCACAAACACACCTGTTTATCCAGATCATAAACCCATTGGAGGCTCATACCTTACTTCAGCATGTCTCAGCTATCTTTGAGAACATGGCATCTGAACCAAAATACTGTTGGGAGATGAACTAATAAGTGATTAAGCATGTCTGTCTGGTCATACTTCTGTAACAATATTGCATACAGATCTAGTCGGGTAGAGGTGAAGAGGGCTTTCACAGGGGTATTTTATATTTGGTTAACTGCTGTGAGAACAAATATACATACTACATCAGAATTGAACAAACCAGTTTTTTTTTTTTTTTTTTCCCCATGGGAATTTGTACGTGAACTAGTTTTGAAAAGATAGACAATGTCACATGAAATTGTTCTTATTCCAAATGAATAGAAACAGGCTTAGATTTGAGTCAGCTGTAGCCATTTAGTTCACGTAAATATCTGCTTTGGAATGAAATGATACATGTTAAGTTACACAATAATTTTAAAATGAATCATTCACTATCTGACTAAATTTTAACCTCAATAAAGAGAGAAAGAAGAATGAGAAAAATATGACTATTTATTTATTTGTTTATGCAGGCATTGGCTTGCTCCATAATGTAGACTTAGTATGAAATGAAACTACACTACTTTCTGCAGTATCAAATGTGTTCTTTCTCTAAGGGATGAAGCTGTTAACCCAGCCGACTTTACATGTATGTAGATGTCTTGCTTTCTCTTTACCTAAACAGAGAGATATCACTGTTTGTTGGTTATTAGTCTTTTAGGACATACCTAGAACAAAATGCTGGAGATGAGTGTGACGGGGTCACAGCCTCTGAGACAGCAGAACCGAAGGAACTGCTGGGACAAATTTCAAAGGGAGTCATTATTCCTAATGGGGCTCTGAAATGGGAATGTAGCTCAAGGCTACCTGGCTGGAGTCAGCCTGCAGATTTTAAAGACTCACTTAGAAAGACTTGAGTTTGGTTTTGACAGTCATTTCTAAAGATAACTATTAATAATAAGAGTCACACTTTACTGAGATCTTATAGAATCTGCATCAAACAGAACCTGTATTACTTTGTCAGGACTGAGAGTAAGAGGCTTTCCATTAATTTCTTCTAAAGAAGAGAGATTTGTCTTGAGTACAGTATTTATGAGGTGATTGCAATTAATTTTCCTGTCAGCAGTGAGTGAATCTCAGCTTTTCTGGACTCCCTAATGTTTCCCAAATTATTTTAAAGTGAAAAACTTTGCCAGCAATTCTTATTCTTTTTAGGAACTGATCTGAGCACTAAAGATTTTTAATAAAGCCTTTGGCTAAATGCCAGAACTTTGCAGTCATGTTGGCAGTGTATTTGCTGAGTTTCTTCTCATTTTTTTTTCTATCTTTCAACAATTTATTTGTTTATTTATTCATTGATAGCAAAAAGTAGATTACTTTAGGAGTAGTCGCTCTTCTTCAGCAGAGCAGAAGTACTGGCAGTAAAATTTCGAAAACACATTGGAATAACTAGCAATATTGGAATAACGAGCAAAATGCTCTTATAAATCTACTTTATAAATATTTATTTTCACTAACTGAACATAAGAATGTCAAAATTATTAGCATAATTTTTCATGCTTCTGTTGTGGTGATTAATTAGTGTGTCTTCTCCGTGTACATGGATTGTAGGACCTGAAATAATGAATAATTTTGATTTAATTACACAAGAAAGGAAAATGTGTCTGGGTACACACAGTGTATTCAGTAGATTATAAGACTGAACAATACAGTTATATAGCATACAGTATTGTCAATTTATGCAGCAGGATAATAGTTTAGAAATCAAGGACAGTGATGGGTTACAAATATTCCTGATGCTAGGAAAGTACTAGTAAAACTGCATGGTTTTCATTAGGGAAAAAAAAAAGCACGTGTTACAGTGTGTGTATAGGAGTTGTATTGTCCTGTATAGGACAAGTGTCAAATATGCCAATTAAGACTTTTTTTTTCCAAAAAAACCCACCAAAATAATAAAGAAATTTCTAGTAAAGAGCAAGAAACCATTTACATGAATATTTGAAAGGGTATAGATGTACATCCGTATCAGCTTCTAACACTTCTATTTGAGTCTGACAAAGGTTTTGGCATACTATGTCTTAATAGTCCTGGTAACAAGAAATTTTAAGAACATTAAATACCTGAGAGCAATCAAAGCCAATTAAGCAAAAGTGAAATAAAACAAAAGAATATGGCTTAGTCCATAATGCAATTAATTCTGCATTTTAAAAAGCCAGACTGCACTTTTTTTCCTTCCCAATATTCCCACTCACGTTCTCCTAATTAGCCTCTAAATGTCTGTTGATTTGGATGTGAGATCTGAAAACCAAATTATCTGATTCCATCTTGAAATAGCCAATATAATGACAAAATTTACTTGACAGACTATGGAGCTGAGTGAAAAGTGCTACAGTCAATCTTGCTACAACACATTCAAATCATTAATGGGAAATATATGCCTTAAAAACGCTTGAGAATTAGAAAAACATTTGCAGTACATATTTAACTCCCTTTTTGTGGTCTTGATCCATTAAAATGTTTTCACCTCAGAAAATTTATATCCAAAAGTAATGTAGTTATTTTCCCTTGAGAATATTTGACATCTGGCTTGGCTCAACTGATTAAACTGCCCACACCTAAAATTTCAAAACAAAACATAAAAGGGAAACTCTACTGCCATTTTGATGCCTTAAGGAGATGTTCACTATCAGACAGATTTATCATAAAATCATACTTGTTCAATTGACAATGAGTCTTCCTCAGGGAAAACTGGGGAGATACTTCAAAGATGAAGCACCTGATGGTCTGTAGTGTCTGTATACATGTACCAGCTTAAAAAACCACTGTACCTACAGAAGTTTATATATTACAGAAAAGGTAGAAAAAAAGCTAGCAAGCTGAAAGGTTGCTCAAATTTTCTCTGTAGTGAAAGAAAAAAGTCCTAATTTTTCTGTGTCAGTAGTATCAGGCAGTAATATCAGTACAACTCTGGTATGGTTGCCTTGATTACAGGAAGCAGTAACTGCTGCTGTTGAAATAAAAAGTTCTTGTTCATCACTGGAAAAAATGCTTATGAAATAGCTAATGGCTGTGACTATTTTGAAAAATTAGTGTTTTGTAGCTAAGAATTTGCTCTATCAAGTAGAGCTATTGTGCTCTTTTTCGTCATTTCCATGAAAATAAATAGGAGGAATTATTTTTGGAGGGACTTATCTGTTAAGATTTTCCTTCAGAAAAATAAAAAAGCCATCAATATTTACATTAGTTGTTATAATTATAAAATGAATAGCAGTTTGACATGAGACCTGGTATATTTATGAAGTGAATAAGATCATAGTCTGAAGTACAGGCCAATACTGCAATGTAACTGTAAACAGATTCATAAATCTCAGAACTCATGAGCATAAAACAGGTTAAAAAGCGATGTGCACAGTAAGTAAATTACTGATATAGGAAGATTTCCAAACAGGAAGATTTCCAAACTTTCCAAAACATTTATAAGCTGACTCCTGAAAAAATAGAATCCAAGAGACAAATGCTGTATGAAATGTCACACAGATAAGTAATCATTTCTAGACTGATCCAACTCCTTTTGAGTTCAGTTCACTGATTCCTCTGAATTTCAGTCAGCTTTGACACTTAGTAGTTTTTTTTTTTTTCCCCTCCTTATTTCAAGCCTAGAAAGATGCTGTAGGTGTTCTCCCCTTTAAAGCATGCACTGCCAGGACTTTTCTGTAGGATTTCTGGAAACCTACTCATTTCTTGCAACTCTTAAAAGTGGGCAAATCTGAAGAAAATGCTCCCACAGGTGTTGATATATTTCAATCCAAATATATATTTTCCAGTGCTGGCTAGCTTGTACAGTGAATGAAATTCAGAGCTCCATGCATTTCCTAAGTTGATATATGTATGAATACACTAAGTGAATAGATTATATCACGGAACAGTATCAGTGCTGACAACAAATGAGTAACTCTGGTGTGTGTGCTGTCTGTTGATATGGGAATCTAGTGGATTTCTTTTTCCTCAGTAATGTAATGAGTTTGTAAGGTGTAGTATGTCAGTGATTACGTCTCAAGTGGATCTTAATTAAGACCAGTCAGGTTTTGTAGCTCTCCTGTTTCATCTGCTTTGATTTCGTAGATTCCTTGTGGAATGAAGGGTTTGTTTTATTCAGCTAACTGTGTTTTCGTCAGAAATACAGAAAACTGACTTTCAAATGGAGAAAGAGGGGAAGTATCTGTATCTCTTTCCATTTTCTACTGACTAATAAACAGAATGAGAAAAACTAGTTCTTGTGGTACAATCTTGTAAGGTGATACGCTATGAAATCAAGCTGTAAGAGGATTGCAGTTTCACAGCTTGTGACTTAACTAGTGTAGTTGTATGTGCCTTTTCATTACCTATGCAAAATTCATCTGCACTTTAACAAGGAGTTATAATTTAAATGTCTTCTTGCATCAGTGCACAGCAGGTAATACTGAAGCAGACTGATGAAGTAGAATAGAAACAAAATGCATCCTTCACAATCTTTATGTAACACTTCTAACCAGAACAGTTTGTACTGTGCTGTCTGATTTATTGAGCTGCTAGATTACCTCTGACATTTTGTAATTTTAGAAAAGAAGGGGTAGAACTGACAAAAAATCTATGAACTTCTCCATACAGACTCACTTCAGATTTTTCCAGCTCGAAAGGCTGTACACCATCATCCTAAGAGTAGAAGTATTATTAATTCCCATATTTTCAAAATGAGTTTAATGTGAGTCTTGCATAAGTCCAAGCTCCTATAGACAAAATAAAGTTGTGCATGGTACAATTTATGTAATAGCATTTCTTTTTGATTCTAGGACCTTTTTAGAGTTCCCCTTCCTTAACAAAGTTGAGTCAAATCTGAATAGCAACTGAAAACAACTATATATGCTCCTTGTACTCTTTCTTTCCTGCAATCAAGCACTTCACATCTACAGATAGATACAATCATTTGTTGGTGATATACTGCTCTAGGTTGTTTGTGTTTTATACCTTCAATACTCCTTGCAGCTCTCCTCATTTTTTGCCTCTTTACTGCCCTCTGTTATTTTTGTTTCTGCTATCTCAGTGGATTGGTATATAGCAAGAACAAGTACTGAAATAAATCACTTACATTTGTATTAAATTTATATTGTTTATTTTATGTAAACAAGGGCTTCTGCAATCAGCTGGTAATCAAGATAAGATATGAATTGTGACAGAAGTTCAGTGTTCAATATTTTAAATTTCACAAGACCATAAAATCTGACAGTTTTTTTGCTAAATACCAAAGGTATAAATATTGCTAGATTAATGACTGAATTAAGCCATCATAAATCCTGAAAAATTATGATTGTGCCACATGCATAAGCTACTATAAGTAGCCAATAATTTCAGAAGAGTTACATGTGTTTCACTGGAGAAAAGAGTAGATGGTAATCTTAGTGCTCCTGTATCTCTCCTTGCCAAGAGGTAATGGTACCTTTTTTACCACAGCTGAACAGAATTGTTATTTAGTACATGGATATAGCTAAATATAGCTTCATGTTTGTCAGGCACATTCATTAATCGCACTCATTAATCTCTTGTATGGGAACTGTTAGGTCATGGCCTGAACCAGTGATTGAGCACCAGGTGAAGGGGTGTGGCCAGCCCTAAGAGCAAGGTGCAAGCAATTCACCTGTGTGACCCTGGGTCCAAGCCTCCCTAACCTAATTTAAGGGCTGGCAGCTGCAAGGGGAGCATCTCTACTTGCAGGCTGTCTCCTTTGGGAGTTTTCAGTGAGCTCTGAATGTGAGAAAGAGGCAAGATATTCCTTCTTTATTACTGAGTCGTGAATGTTACCTCTCTTGCATGATTCAAAACTGGCTGAAGGCTACTATATCTGCTGCCTCCTATCCTTACTATCTGATTTCCTGCATTACTACTTCTGAAATGATAAGTATTTACTTACTACTGATATTTGTATCATAGAACCATCTAGGTTGGGAAAGACCTTTAAGATCATGAAGTTTAGCCATCAGTCTGACCTGTCACTGAACAATGTCCCCTAGTGCTGTGTCCGTATATCTCTTAAATGCCTCCAGGTTTGGGGACAATTTGCTATCTTTTGATTTTGTTCAGATTCCCAATTAAGAATTAGTTGTGATAAACACAGTTGATATTAGTCTTGCTTGAAAATGAAGCATAAAACGTAGAAATCAATCTTCATATTCAAGTAAAGCTGTGGCATTAAAAATGTAACTATTTTCATGAAAAGATATTTTCAAAGGTGCAATTATTTATCTCTCATCAAAAGTCTTCATTATCCATGCCTTTGATCTCTCCTTATGTGAGAGAGATATTATTCTAGCCCTCTAACAATTTTCCTCACATGTCTGAGTTTGCTCTTTCCCCTATGTAGTGCGTATGTATTACTGCAAAGCTGTTATCAGGTGCCAGCTCTACAACAAGGTATACCGTTCTCTACTATTAACTTATGTGAAATCTAGTTTCTATTTACAAATTTAGCCTTTTTCTTCAGTCAGCTATACTGATTAAAACTCTGAAATCTGTGGTTTAATTAGAATGAAAAGCACTAAAAAAAAATAGAGATCTGGGACTGTAATCTGATGTGTGTCTTCCATTTAATGGCTGAAATTTATGTTATGCTGTCCCTCTCCGTGGACAATGTTCTTCAGTTGCTACATTCTGAGTATCTCCCTCTGTCCTGTATCTGTAAATAGATTCATTTGAACTCCATCAAATCAGCTATCCAGCAACTTTTATAGCCTTTCTAGGAGCTTTGTCCTGAGGTTAGCATAAACTATAATATGTAAAATCAGGAAGAATTGCTGTAAGCAGAGACTCCTCATAGACTTTGATCATGTAGGCTATGGTCATAAAAATCTTGTAAAATTTTTTGCTTCGCTAAATCTTATTCATGTAAGTGTGGTTTGCCAGGTCAAAATGATGTATGAAGGATTACATCCTATTATATCAGCTGACGTAGTTTTCTTTGTCTTTTATAACTGAACACCAGTTTGTATTAAGCAGATGACTATTAATTTTTTTCTAATCCTTTGTGATTGTTTAACCCAACAGGCATTTCAGTCCCACATAGTCACTCACTATTTCCAGGCAGGATGGGAGAAGAGAATCTTGAAGTAAAAATGTGAGAACTCATGAGTTGATACAAAGATGGTCTATTAGGTAAAGTAAAAACCACATGTACAAGAAAGGCAAAATGAGGAATTCATTTGCTCCTTCCCATCAGCAGGCAAACGTTCAGACATCTTCAGGAAAGCAGGGTTTGTTTTTGTAGTTTTGACAGGTTTGCTTTATTAGCATAATCAGGTCTTTCCATCACCATTCAAAGGTCAGCAGACCATTTTACAGGTTTAATTTCACTTTTTTTTTTGTGCTCCACTGGCCAGAACACCTGATACCTTGGTACTCTGATAGTACAAGCACAGGTAGCAGTGTTAAAAATTATGCCTTCAGCTAATGCTCTGCACCTCCCCCATTTAGACACTGAAAAGCCTTTATCAGGTCTCCCTAGAGCCTTCTCTTCTCCAGACTGAACTGCCCTAACTCTCAACCTGTCCTTGTAGGGGAGGTGTTCCTTCTCTGGAATCATTTTTGTGGCCCTCCTCTGGATGTGCTCCAACAGACCCATGTCTCTGCCATGCTGAGGACTCTACATCTGTATGCAGTGCTCCAGGTGAAGTCTCATTAGTACAGAGTAGAGGAGCAGGACCACCTCCCTCGACCTGCTGACCATGCTTCTTTTGATTCAGTTGGGGTGCAAAGAGTGCACCTGAGCAGTCTGAAGGGATGGACCCTGAGTTTATGCCTCCTTACCTTCATTTAATGGGTTAGCAGCCAAGGGAGAAACATCTTTCTTCAGTGAGTATGCTTTTCTTAAGGTGTCACTAGTCTTTGAAAAGGGTGTGCTGCCTTCTATATTGCTTTCTAAACTAAATCTTAATAAATAAGCGTGCTCTTGTCCTCGTAGAAGGCATTATCATCATTTTCCCTTGCTCCACATTAATGGTGATCCAGGCAGGAGCCAACTGTCTAAAGGTATTTTTTTTCAAGTCTCCTATGATGGCTTTCTTGAAAGGTGTAGCAGGATGGCTGGTATAAGGGAAATCTGTCTCCTTGGAGAGAAAAGGCAGTAACTTCATTAACTGCCCGCTCACAAGATTAAGGGTGCGGTATAAACCCATGAAAAGTACAAGAACCAGGGCTATCAGTTAAATTTCTGGGTGTCGTATGGTTGGCTAAGACCTAGTGCCACTGTAGACAAGGTTCAAGCGTTCTTGGTTCCCATAACACCAAAACAACTGCAGGAGTTTTGGGGCATATTTGGGTACTGGCAATCCTTTATATTCTACTTAGACCTCTATAACTGCCTTTGCTGGCACTCATCTGCTTCTGAGCTCTTCTTACCTCATTGATTCCTGCTCTCCCTCATCATATCATAATTCAAGCAATTCAGGAGTTTTCATGTAGACCCAACAACCAGGAAAAAGAGTTTCATTTTTACTATTGTATGTATTGCTCCTGATTTCTTCTAGAAAGATAAGAAAGGACTAAGAATATTTAAGTAATTATTAAGAATATTTAAATATTTAAGAATATTTATTTGAAGAGTACTGCAGGTCAGCCAAAGTCTTGATTTGGAACTACTTGTCGTCTTCCCTTAATAAAACTTCCCAAGAATCTAACCGAATTACAACTTCTCCGTCTAGAAATAACACAATAACTCTTTGAAAGGGAACATATTCAGGTCTTCTGTGTGAAGCAGAGTAAAATAGTGTTAGAAATAGACACTGCCCTGAATCCTGTTCCAGTGAGCGTATCCTGCCTGTCAAAGATGCTGCCAGCCCTGCCTTCATTAGCTGCAACTGATTCCGTATTGCCCCTCTATGAAGATCTGCTGACACCCAAAGGCTCAGAGTTCCCAAAACTCTGTAGTGCATGCTAACTGTGGCAGATCCCCATGCTGGCTCTCTCTTTGTGTTCATTTCTCTTTTCCCCACACCAGTCAAAGGATCTCCTAGCTTACTGAGCTTCCAGGTCCCAGCTCTTCCTCTAGAGATTCCCACCTAACCAGACATTCAGTAGCCACAGCAAGACAAAAAAAGGCCTTTGTTTTGTATTGCTTTGCCACTCTCATGTAACAAAGGACACTGAAGGATATCCACCCACTACTCTGCCAGCAGACCCTGAAGAAACCATTACATTGCTTGAGAGTAGAAGTGTTTCCTCTTAAGATAATGACAGCGGGTACAGCTGATGATGGTGGCTTGGTTATCACATATGTTTATTGTCTGAAGGAAAATAGGATGTCAAATATGTTGCTGATCTTGCTTTTCAGACCTTGCCTTCTTACTCACCCCCAAGTGGCCATCTTCTGTGGCCCCTTTGATCACATAAGCAGTGGATTTGTCAAGTAGCCTGGCAGAGAGGTGCAACCTTCCTAGAACAGGTATTCTACTAATAGAATAATTATTCTATCATCAGCAGATAAGATTCTGCCTCTTCTGATAGCTACTTTCCCTCACTTTTGTGAGAGCAATCTCCACTTCTTCAACTCATCCATCCCCATAGACGCTGCTGTTTTCATGGTTGCAATGAGGAGTGGAATGTTTCCAGTGAGGGATAGGAAGAAAGTCTGTAATGATTAGGTGAAATAAACTTCTAGAAATGCCACAGAAATTATGAACTTACTATTTCTGAAAAAAATCTAAGCTGGCTACTATTTAAGAGTCCGTTCCAAGGTTTTCAGCTCTATTTTGTGTATCTGCAGATCAATTACAGGAGTGATTGTTGCTACAGCCACTCATCAATTAAGGAAATTGCCTTATTCCTCACTAGGGGATCCTCTCAAAAGCTCTACAGTAAATACACACTGATGTGGAGCCATGACTATAATTTACTTGTCAGCAAGTGTCTCTGTATGTACCACAAATGACTGAAGTTATTCTTTGGGCAAACAGATGTAAGAGAAGCAACAATTTCCTGAATACTTCTAAACTAATAATGTAATCATTGCAAGGTGTCCTTTAGGTTAAAAAGTATTACACAGAGTAGCATCTCAGCTTCCTAGCCAGCTTTCCCTTTGTAAAGCTCAGATACAGCTTCCTTTTGTTCAAGTGCAGCTTGTTGCTCTCACAGAGAATAACCTTACGAACCATTAAGATTTCTTAGAAGCAGTACTGCAGGCACAAGTGGTTTGAGCTGAGAATCTTTCTCTGGGTGCTACTGAAGTCACCAAGATTAGACCAAAAAAACCAAAAACACAAACAAACAAACAAACAAAAACCAATAAAAACTAAGACAGCCAAGTTATTTATGTCCAGCTCTCCTTGCCAAAGAAATACAGATTATTTATTCCTCAAGTCTTGAGTTCCCTTTCCCGAAAATTCAAGCTTTCCACAATAAAAAACTGGGAAGGGATGGGGGATGAGCATGAAAAACAACTTTAGAGGAATCCAATATTGCTTATATTTCTAATACAATTTCCATGTACTCTGCCATCAATATTTCTTTTTAAGCCAGCAATAGGAGTAATCGAACGAACTAAGCCCCTGAAAAGAAAAGCCTTATGGCATAAATTGTTCTTAAAATAAAAAGCATGGAAAATACATTTCAACAATATTTTGATTCTTAACTAAATCCGAACAACAGCCATTAAAATATATTTCTCTTTTCACTGAAGGTATGTCTTACTGCAAGCTATCAAACAAGTACAGAAACTTTTTCTTAAGGATCAGATTGTAATTCTCTTGAATTAAAATAACAAGCTCACAGCAAAACACAGAATTTGGCCTTATGTGTACATTTCCACAGTATAGACAAAGCCATTCTCATGACAGAACACCTGTAAAAGATATGATGAACTGGATTCCATCGTCATTTATTATGGACTTGAAGAAAATAACTAGTTCTCTTATTTTACATCTTCATTTATTTATCATTTCTTTCATGTGTGTCCTTTTTTTCCCTGCGCCTTTATTCTTTTATTCTGCATTTTTATGGGGGAGAATTAGTGTAGATAAGAGAGTTAACTCAGCTTTATGAGTCTACTTCATAGAATCATTAAGGCTGGAAAAGACCTCTAAGATCAACTTGTGTGAGAATCCTTCTTTGCTTTTTGTCTCAAAGCTTGCTTCCTGAGGTATCTCTTGTGATAAGACTCTGATTGATTTGTTGAGGAGACAAGTGATGGGTGCTACCGTGTGACAATTGTCATCCCTCTGGGAACATTTGAAAGCCCCTTCCTCCAGAGTTGCTTACCTCCAGAAGAGAGTGCTCAGAAGTGTTTACTGGCGGAAAATCTGGCCTGTGACTAAATAGCTCCAGCCTGGTATGGGAAAACTGGGGAATGGTACCATCGTGTCCTGTGAAAAACAGGATGCAGATGGGCATCCCTACTCCCTCCTATCTGCTGGCAAGGCCCGGAAGGTGGGAACAAAGGAGTTTCTGCTGAGATCCCAGACCCTGAAGCTGCCACTCCAAGGAGAGCTGACTCAACCACTTTGGATTTGAGCTGTCACTGCAAAGACAGCTGACTCGACCACTTTGAAAGCATTGAAAAGGGGCCATCATCGCCATGGTCGTCGCCGTCGTTGTTGCCAACAGAACAACAGTGCCCGATGACCCATCGCTATTGAAGATCAATGACTGAACTACGAACCTCGCTGGATCCATGGTGGTGACTATCTCCCTCTTGCTTCCTATAAAGACTCCTTGCTACTTCTTTCCTACCTTTTCTATCGCCTTCCTTCCCTTCCCCATTACCCTAATTCATAATAGCGTCCGTCCTCCCCTTCACTATCTCCCTAATTAACATCTGTAATAAACTGGTCGGACCAACATTTGAACTCGGCCAATAAACTCGACCCCTGCAAGGATCTTCGTGAAGCATCACGCTTTATTCGCAATTGTAATGGTAGACTCGCACCCTCTTGTGGCAAAGAAGACGTGAGCCTTGTTAGCAAAATACGCACCGTTACGCACCTTTTTCCCAGTACACATCAGCATCTCTCTTGTTTACTCATTGGTTGAGCATCCCAAGCCGACAATCTTCTCAAAACGATTACTAAGGAATATTTTCATATTAACTCTGCTATCAGGCTGCTGTTTTTAAGTATATCTTGTATTTCTCTTTGGAGATAAGATGGCTAGATTTCTTAAGGTATCACATTCGTTCTGTCCTGTGCTAGGACTATCCTGCAGATTGATTGCCTTATCACAGATTAGTAAGAATGTTTCAGCTGCTGCTTTTAGGGCAAATATTTTTGCATTATCTTATGCTAGTCTCTGCCTCAGCATCTTTTTGTTTGAAGTAACCTATGCAGCCATTTTGTAATAAAGGTATAAGCTTTAGTAAGGGCCTATACTTTGATATTAAAGATTGTGGTTTTGTAGTAGAAGCTAACTCACAAGATTTAGTGGCATAATGGTACTTTCTGTACCATTCTCACTGTAATTTTATCTGTCTTAGGGGTGACTTGGAGGTCTCCAGTCATGAGATTGATCTGAGTTTAGCCTTTGTGGAGTAAATCTGATTTACCATTACACAACCACTATATATTTAATGTATTTTCAAACTGTGTATTTGGATAGTATGAATAGACTTTTACAGTTCCCTCCAGAAAGACCGTCTCATTTCATAATTTTTACCACAAACTTTGCATGAATTCTATCCAGCAACTTCTATCTAATGAAACACCTAAACAGATAGGTCTGGTCTTCATCTGGGACCACAACTGTAGTTGTGATACCAATTAATCCTCTGCCCCTTTTGTGATTCATTTGCAAAAATTGAGGAGTCACTGAAGTAAGCAGGGAGGCTGAGTAATCTCCATATTTTTTTTTCCCCCAAATATACAATCATTTCTTTTGAAATGTTCATGTTATTTTGATAGTAAAGCCTATTAGAAGCAATGCAAACCTTCTATTTTCTTATTTAGTTGTACATTTTATTAATTATTATGAAATGTTTGTCAGCAGTTACTAACAAAATTTATATGGAAAATTGTTATAGGAACCTGCTGTTTTTTAGGGGCTTTCAGTTCAGATTTTAGTGCAAAGATGAAAAACTGCACAAATATTTTAAGACAAAAAGAAGATATGCATTGACATTATTTATAGTGAAAGGATGATAATTATAAAACTGTCATCCAAAATCCAGGAAGAAAACTGTCTACCTCCAATGTGGTGTTAGAAAATGGCATTCGTTTATTCCTCATGATTCAAACGAGGCGATTTGAGAAACAAGCGTGCTCTTTCAGAGTTCAGGTTCTACATTTAAACAATTAAGGCAGATACAGGAGTTTGCAAGTGTTCCTACACTCAGCTCTTCCTCTCTCTGAGCGTTCTGTTTGTGAGCCACATGGGGGTTGGCATAAGGGTTTCGTGTCCCAGCCCGTCTGTTTTGACCAGTGCAGACCACAACTGATGCAAGCCTCTAAATATACTCTATGCTGGACAATTGTCCCTCCTCAGATTACTAGGTCCACTGCCTCCCCCAAGACATGGTTTTACACTGAATTCCTTCAGTAAGAGTAGTAACAAATAACCCCTATAGCAAGATGAGAGTTTCACTTGTTATTTTTTCCACACATCCCAGCTTTCAACAAGTAGTTTTAATCTCCTTCAATTCATCAATAGCTACAATTTTCAACAAGTTTCCTCTGCAATTTCTACAACCAACTGGAATGTGTCTGGAATGTCTGGAATGTGTTAATTGCCTTCGTGCACTGTAACACACACACACTGCAGCAGCTACAGAAGTAAAAAGGAAAGCTTAACACAGTCTGCAGATTCACTGTACACACACTACAAAGAGACAGAAAAAAAAGAAAGCTCAGTACCATTACTGACAGCTGTGCTCACATACAAATGCACGATGCCAGCAACCATAATGCAGCCACAGTTATCAATTAATGTTTCAGTATTTTGGGGGGTGACCAAGCACACCTTTTACTGTAGTACTTTGAGGGTACATCAGAACTCCCTTTACCTTATGCCTTCACATTACTCCTTTCCCTTACGTGTTTGCATTACTTAATCATATTCTGGGACTTGACTCTCTCAAGTTCCCCATTTCTTAACCCAGGGACTTGAGTGCTGGGTTGCTATCATACTCTGGATGTTTCCCTGATAGCATATGATAGGGTACCTTGGGATCATGTTTTCCTTGCTGTCCATAGGTGATACAGACTTCTGTCACAATTTAATGGAGGCAATAAAAAAGAACGGAATACCTTACCATAGTACAGGGATCTTGTGGCCAGACCCAACAGGGCTGGAAGTTCCCCAGCAATCGCTCAGTGTGCGTGCTGAATGGTCCTTTGGTCTATGAGATCTCAGTAGCGACATCCCATCTTGGTCACCAAAAATTGTTATTCAAAATTCAGAAAGAAAACTCTCAAATTCCCATGTGATGTTAGAAAGCAGCATTCACAATTATGCTTGATTCATTCATCATCTATGGCAATATGTACATTTCTGAACAACTATTTTAAAGGATTAATTATAGTGAGAGTACAATTTCATCAAAAATCTCTGAAGAATGTCAACATGTTCAATATGTTCTCAGCCAGAGACTTGCAGATATTTTGAATGAACAAGACTGATGTATTATTTAAAAAAAAAAAAAAAAAAAAAGGCCAACAGCTGCTAGAATCTGAAATTCTACATAGGCATACAGAAGTTCACTAATTAATTACTTTTACATAATGTGTACTTTTTGGAATCAGTGTACATATTTCTATAACTATTCAGGACACTACGATTCCCTTGTAGAAATACCCTTTGTATCTTTGTCTCTGATGTGAAACACAAAGACAGAATTGTTATTTTTTGCATACACAATGGTTTTTTTTAATCACAATTTCTGTGCAGTTGTATTTCTGCATCTAAAGAAGAATTTGCAGTTTTGGTTTTGTGTGAATCACCATCATCTCCACTGACTCAGAAATCATAGACATAGAATTCTTAAGGTTGAAAAAGACTTCAAGACAAACTGTCAACCCACCACCACCACCACCATGTCCACCCTTAAACCATGCAATCATCTACCACATCTACACATTTTCCCTGAGCCTCCTCTTCTCCAGACTAAAGGATTCCTATTTCCCATCCACTGCTCATAAGACTTATCTTGTTGAAACTTGCACAACTATCCTAAACTCATTGATCCAATCTATATATATACAGATCCCTCTGTAGAGCTTTCTTACCCTTCAGCATGTTGATATTTTCCCCCAACTTTCTTATCAGCAACTCTACTTCCCTGTGCTATCAAAGAATTTCCTTTTGGATTTCCCTTTGTATGTACTACAGAAATTTCATATGGTTGTAACTGGATTTCCAAGATCTGTCTAATCAGTTCTTCATGAGCCAACTCCTTCTTTATGCTATTTATTACCCCTTTCTTCACAATTCTTTTTCCAAATGTATGTACAGTTTGATATGCATATCATGAGTCTGTCTATACAATTCCCTGTTTTTGCTGTGAAAATTTTAATTCTTGATTCAAGGCATATCAGTCATTTCCCCCTCTGCCCTGGTGGGATCTCGCCTGGAGTATTATGTCCAATTCTGGGCTCCCCAGTACAAAAAAGACAGGGATCTTCTGGAAAGAGTCCAGTGCACTGCCATAAAGATGACAAAGGGCCTGGAGCACCTCTCTGGTGCTGAGCAACCTGGGTAAGATCAGCCTGGAGAAAAGAAGACTCAGAGGGGATCTGATCAATGTCTAAGGTGTTTGGGGCAAAGGGACAAGGCCAGACTCTTTTCAGAAGTGCGTGGCAATAGGGCAAGGGGAAATGGCCACAAACTGAAGCATAGGAAGTTCCGCACACATGTGTGTAAGATCTTCTTCATGGTAAGGGTGATGGAGCACTGAACAGGCTGCCCATAGAGACTGTGGTGTCTCCTTCTCTGGAGAAACTGAAGACCTGCCTCAATGTCCACTTGTGCAACCTGGTTTAGGGAACCTGCATTGTCAGGGGGACTTGGACTAGATGATCTCTAGAGTTCCTTCCAGCCCCTACAATTCTGTGATTCTGTGATTTACAAGTCTGAGCTGACCAGTAATTTGTGAATCTTCCCATTTCTATTACCTTCCCATCTGTTCCCCCAATAACTGTACGAGCATTACACTGTTTCCCATTTATGAGTCTGAGTCTAGGAAAAAAATTTCTTCTACATCTAAAGGTACATTCTGCAGATCTAACCTTATTTTTATTTGGTAATTCATTAGGTCAAAAAATATGTTCTGTGTCTACAGCATCTTCCATTCCCCTTATTAAAAAGGAAGCAGAATTCATGATAGCATCATGGATAATCTTAAATCTTCTTTTTCAATCAGTATTGCCTTATATTTAGGTATTCTGGAATGGACAGTCATCTCCTGTCTTTTGGAGTGAAAACTGCTTTAGCCTGATGAGGAGTAACAATCAGTTGCCTCCTGAAGGTCAATTTCCTGCTTTGTCGCACCTGCCTGAACACACTAGGGCCATCCCCGAGATACTGGGTGTACTAACTTTGACAAGTATGCATTCATGATTCTTGCCAACTACGAGAAACGGTGCAGCTGTCACTGCATTTGGGTCCAAAGTGATGCCACTGTCGTTGTGGACGGCTAGCACGGTGCGGCATAATCAAGATCGGAGCCTGTTGTTTCGGCGGCGACGCGGCGCCGTGTCGGCAGGACCGCGATTGCCCAGCAGATCTTGCTCGTTCACGAGATGCCATGCCGGCAGGGCTTTCGGAGCTTCGCGGTGTCTTTTGCCGAGCCCTGCCGTACCGGCGGCGCTAGAGGTCAGTCCAACACTACCGATAGTCCTCACATGGGCTAGCGGTGGGCGTCGGAGAGTTCTGCTGCCAGAAGAAAGCTGTGTTTAGGTTAGACTTAAGAACTTTTTCTCTCAGAGAGTGGTCAGGCACTGGAATGGCTGCCCAGGGAGGTGGTGGAGTCGCCGTCCCTGCAGTGTTCAAGAGGCGTCTGGATGAGGAGCTGTGGGATATGGTTTAGTGCTTGTGGTAGCAATGGTAATGAAAGGAAGGTTGGACTAGATGGTCTTGCAGATTGTTTCCAACGTTGTGATTCTATGATTCTATGATTCTACTAGCTCACACATCCACGCACAGAGGTTGAAGGAGACCCAGTGGAAGCAGCACAACCTGGATATGCTCCTTTGACTCTGGCTCTGCTTATCTACTGTACCCTTGCTGGAATGTGAGATGGTCTCCGTCCACCAATACACAAGCTTTTCCCCTATGTTAGAGCACCTACAGAAGACTGAAAAAAATGCCCTCAGCGCTAAGTGACATAATAATGGCTTGCTTGCTTTGCCTTTATTGGCTGTGCTGGGGGACAATCTTCTTGCGGAAGACAACACTTATCCCGTCAAAAGTATAACTCATCTTGTTGCTGGATTTGCTACACTGGCTTGTGTGGCAGCCTTAAGTTGTTCAAGTACTCAGTAGAGACTTTTTTTAGCTGAAAGATAACTTCTCTCAGAGAGACAATCACTGACAGTTTTAAAGTTAGATTGCTGAAAGAAGGAAGAAGCAAATTCTTTTTTGAGTGGGACTGTGAAAAGCGTGCCAGAGGTAGCTGAATCCGCACCTATGCCTTCTCTTTCATGCTCCCTTTTTTGGATGAGTGATGGGTGTACATAGAATGAGGGGCAGTAACAGCCCTATGAGTAGAATTTGGTTATAGCTACTGAGAATATTTATTGCAGAGATGTTGCAAGTATGAAGCAGATACTCTTGAACATGGTGCATCCTTTTCCACCTACAAACAGCATGGTCACAGAAGCACGACACTCCTTGTGCAGTGCAGAGCTAGAACTTGGCTTCATACATTGTCACCTGATGCTCATCAGCACTAGGAACTGTACTGGGACCTAGACTTGGGTTGGCTGTAGCACCACTGTTACTCTGTTCCTTCTCTCTATTGTGTCACCACAGTGACCATCAGAGCACGCTGGCCCGTGGTCACACTACAGTGACAGAGATGTCATTTTCTCCATCTGTGATGCCCCACTAACAATGCTGTTACTGATCTCCTGTCCAATGTGCCAACATTTCATGGAGTATCAGAATATGTAAAACAAATTTCTACTTAACCACATCAGATGTTATAACTGTAAGACTATACAAGTGTAATAGAACCTGTGAGAACGTTAAAAAGAAAATTTAGAAGAATGGGTAAAATGAAGGTTCAGATCACCACTACTGTTTACAGAGATGTCTCATACCCAGGATGGGATACACACACAAGTCCTTGAGTTTGTGTCTTTTATAGTCTCCTTTGCACATGCTAACTCTGTTTTTCATTGGCCTTCCATGAGGGGCTTTGGGAGGGACTACCCTTGTGCATTTCTCTTTTATTACCTGTAAGTTATTCTCAGAAAGGTGAACTGCAAGTTGTCCTTAGGCTAGGTTTAAAGGGATAAATAAAACCAGGCTTTTGAGACATGAGCCTAGGAGTTGCATGCAGGGTTTGGAGTGAGATTGGTAGCCTATCTAAAATGCATCTATTCCACTGCATATAGCATTGGCAACAAACAGCAGGAGCTAGAAGCCATTTTATAGCAGGAAATGTATGACATATTTGCCATTGCTGAAACGTGGTTTTGTGCTTCAGTGACCATCTGTAAGCTCTTCCTTAGGCAAGGAAGCAGGGATGGTGGGATGGTTCTGTATGTGCAGGCTGTTTTGGTCTACTGGATCTCACTAGTGGTCATGGTAAAGAAGCTGAGTCCTCATGGACAGTGATCAGGGGAAGGCTTTTTCAGATTGGTAAAGAATGTTTCAAATCAACATGAGATAATCAAAACACTTTTTTGGATAGTTTTCCATTTGAAAGCTTCTATTTTGCTTTCAGATGGGGAGGCATAGGAATTCATTCTGGCTGAAGACTTTGGGAGTAAGTGATTCCAGCTTTATAGAGAATAGTAGTTATTGATATTGTTATATTCTATGAAGGCAAGATACAAGTTGGTGTCTCCCTGCTTCCTCTTATCTGCTGACTTAAATTTGCATCGCCTGGAATCCAGGATCAAAAGAGTTACTGATGAGATTTTTCAAATCGGAAGATGTCATTTAAAATAAATGTGTTGACCACTGTGGAATATTAGCAAGTCATCTGTCATCAACTGACCACCACAATCTTGAATGAAACAACGCTACGAAAGATCAGCACCACCATACATTGCTGGATTGAGAACAGATGAACTGCTTTCCCACATTTGTATATATGCCTGTTTTTGTGACTGCCTCTCCCCATTTGCTATGTTCTTTTGCTCTTTTTTGTAGCTGTTGCTTATTATTGTCAAGTAATTGTACACATGAGAAAATTTTGTTGTTACAAAATCTCTCAATAAAATGACTTGTAGTATTTCTCTCAGTCTTGGATTATAGAGACCCTTGCTGAACAGGGAAATCATGACTCAGGAGACAGAAGAAGATTCACCTCCCTTGAAATCCACCAATTGGTGTGAGACAAGGCTAATAAGTCTGACATCCTGGTAAGAGTCTTTTATGGATTGCCAAAAGGATGAAGAGACAGATGAAGCATTGTACAAGCATTTAGCAATAGTCTTGCAATTGCTAACCCTTATTCTCAAGAGGGAATTCAAGTTATCATGCCTTAGCTGGAAATAAAATATAACAGATTCTATAAACATGATAGGACATTCGTGGAGTGTGTAGTTGATCACTTCCTGACACATCTGTTAAGAGAGCCTATCAATGGAGCTGCCCTGCTAGGTTTGCTGTTCATGAGTAGAGAAGTTAGTCAGATGCAGTCTTGGCCATAGCAAATGAAAAATTATTTAGATCCTGATTATTGGTAAAATAAGAAATTGGGGCATCAGGAAAACTGCTACCCTGGACTTCTGAAATACTGACTTTGGATTGTTTATGATGTTGACTGAGAGTTTCTCTTCGGAGCAAGTCCTGAAGGTCAAACAAAATCTTCGTGTGCCCAAATCATGTGCTAGTTGCCTCTGTCACAGTTGTATGGAAATAAAATGGGAAGCATTTCTTTCAGAGCAATTGCAGGCCAAGACAGTTCCTCTTTATTTGGTGTGGGCGCAGGCAAGCCAAAAGGTTTGGACAATGGTTTAAAGGAACAGATGCCAACTGTCCTGGATCTTTGAATTGAATTTCATTACTGTTCACAAAAATACCCAAAAGAGCCACAGGAGGATTTTGTCTTTTCATAATATGCTGTCCATTAACAGCTTACTATATATAGTTAAATTTATCCAGAACTTTATGATATTGTTCTGGAGAGCAAGTGATTCCCATAAAGTGGGCAATACTACCGATCATGTCTATAATTGGTATCTCATAAGTTTACATATATATTAAACTGCAACCGCTTTTTCCATAAAAGTAGCCAGTGATATTAGAAGTACCTAAAACACATTTCTGTGATACATACTTGCTTCATTTGAAATTTAATCATTTCTAGATAGAAACGCATTTTATTGAAATTTGAAAATGAGAAGAACAATATCAGATTTACAGGATAATATAGGAGAATTTATAAATAGTCCCTTCTTCAATAGAAAATTATCTATTTTTTTCCTAGACATCAATTTTTAGTGATTTCTGCTTTAGAAAATAAAAGTTGTTTAATCTTGCAGGCAGGTAAACACTACACAGTGGGATGTGGTAACTGGGAAAGAAGTAGAACTCATGTTAAAACAAAAACTATTATTTATTTATTTTTTAGTATTGACTACAACAGAAAAGGAGAAAAAAGTGATCATAACAATATATGCTCAACACAATTACTCAATATATGCCAACCAAAATACAGTCAATCCCTGAAAAGTGACACAGCCCCAACCAACTCCCCACAGCTTTACAGACTTCTGTATGACGTCATGGATCATATAAATCGGGTTAGTTGTCCTGGCTCAGCCACATGCTTGCTCATCTGATTTGTTTTTCTTCCTACAGCTCTTTGTTCTTTTTTTTTTTTTTAACTTCTCACTTCTCTAGTGTATTATCACTGTGCAATTATTTATACAAATCTCATTTATGCTGAGTGTACTTGAACAGAGATTATTATTGGTGCGTGATCTCATCCTTATCTCAAACTATCCCTTTGTCCCTCTGAGGTGAAGAAATGAGTTACCAGTGCAGTTGCTCTGAATTGGCAACACATGTGAAATGCCTGTTTTCACTGAATGAAAATCTGTACCAAGGTTCTGTGGACTCCTCTGAATGGTGGAAGTTTTCAGGCAGTGGGTTGCTCATAGCAGTTTTGGAGCCGTCAAAAACCATTTCCAAACAGCTCCAGCAGCACCTGACCCTGTTCCCTTCTGGTACCCAGTATCTCCTTCTGGTCATTCACTGGCTGTCCATGCCCAGCAAGGTGCACTGTTGCACAAGAGACACGTTTAAGGATTACTGGAATGTGCTTCCATTATAATTGTTACCATCAGCATCCTTATAGTCGTAACAAATTGCACTGCTCTACCTTTAAAGTAGAACACCAGGGTAATCCTCTCAACAATGGGTTATGTGCATTATTGAAATCATCACTGCCCCTGGGATCTGGCTACAGGGCTTACTGCTGTCACAGCCTGATTTTTTAATCTGCTACAAACTCAACCATGTGGCCCCGGAGAACAACTTCCTGAGAGTTTATATTTCTGCGTATCATTACCAATGTGTCAGCGGTTTATGGGCTGATTTGGCCTGGTTCTGTGACAAGAGGGCGGAGGGACTCATGGGTCTACGCCTCTGAAAAGGGGAAAATAAAAGGAGAGATGGGCCCCCAAAATTAGAGTGGCAACGATCTGAGGAGAAACAAACTAATTAACTAAATAAGATATCAAAATGCAAGACAACGCACTATAATAAAATATAATACAATATAATTAGTATTGAAACCTAATAAATCAAATATAATGAGAGAGAGTGTCCAAAAATTGAAGGCTTTACATTAATGCTGAGGTGAGATGTGCAGTCGGGTCAAGCAGCAGGGAGGAGAGCCTGGCCTCGTGACCTTGCCAGGGGCTTTATCTCCTCTTCGAACACAAAGTCCTCTGGGGTATGTAGTTCTTCTTCTCTTCTGGGACAGGTAACCAGAATTGGAGCATTAACTCTTTAACTCCCAATGCACTATATGATGTTATGAGTGGAATACCAATAGCCCAAAATCATAAAACCATAACACAATGTCACAAAATCATCTTGGGACAAACAAGAAAACAAACTAGGAAATAAACAAATAAAGGCGCAGCCCAATAGATCAAAACAGTCAAAGTATATCTTGCATTAGAAGGAGATCACAAGAATCGTGGAATCCTAGCTCCAGAAATGATGACCAAAACTGAATAGGGCTATGATGAGGTCGTCTGAGTTGGCCATGGTGTTATATACCTGAGAGGAAACATAGTGGGATGCTTTGAGGCAGCCATGGCTTCATGTTGCTGAGGGGAAATGTGGCAGGGAGCTTTGAGTCATTCATAGCAGTGGTGCTATGATGGAGCCCCGACATGGCCATGGCTGTGAGGCACTGTATCTTAGTTTTATCTGTGAAGGAATAATTTTATTCAGAATTTATACTATTATGCAGTTTTAGTATTGGTTCTAGAAGAAAAAAAACAACTTTCAAAATACATTAATGTTTACAGCTTTTTGCTAAGCCATGGGCATTTACAGAGATGGGCCCAAGGAGCTGGAAGGGATCAGAATTAGGACAGTTTACCTGAACTAACTAAAGGGATATTCCATATCATATGACAATAAATGGAGTTTTTAAAGCAGTGGGACTTCATCACACTCTCTTACACTTCACTTTCTTGCTAGATGGGCATTGTCTAGGGGTGGTGAACAACTGCTCTATCTAGTCTGGTGGTATGTGTGGCCACTGCTCTACTAGTCCATCATTTGTTATTTACATTTCTATATATTTATGCAACCGTGTTTTCCTTTCCTTTTCTCTTAGTAAATAGTTTTATCTCTACCACAAGTTCTGTTGTATTTTTAATTTATGTCCCTATCCCACTGGGAGGTGGAGCAGAGAGCGAATAACTGTATGGTGCTTAGCCACCTGCCAGATTAAACCACAGCATATTGAGTGGGAGTACGATGAACTAGTCTGAGTTTGCCACACTAAAACTTGTATGGCGGTCATATCAACTTCATGTGAAGTGGATGTGGCTGTGTGTCTCCTAGGTATACATGGTGTAGCACGTTGGGGTAGGCATGGCAGTGCATCCACAATTGGCCGTGGCTCTTTGGAATGGCCATGTCTGTGTGCTGCTGAGGTGAAACATGGCAGGGTTTTCTGAGGCATGGTTGGGTATTGCTATGTATCTGTGGCTGGCTGCACATCACTGAAAAACAAGGCAGGTTGTTCTTAGGAGACTTTGTGTCTCTGAGGGGAAGTCTTGTGGTGCTGAGTCACAGCTGCATGTCACTGAGGAGGAACACGGTGGAGTGCTGACAGAGCCATAGCTTTGTATCGCTGAGGGGCATTCTCAAAAGTACAGTTGGGAAATAGCTCCAAAATAATCTCCGCTTAATTTTGGACAGAGGGAAAGTTCTCTGATCAAACACAATAATCTTGCTGTTTATAAGTAATGGTCTTAAGCAAAGAGCACTTGGAACACTCAAGGACCGCAGCAAGCTGTGATCCTTGTTTTTCTCCTGGGCTGGAATCCTTCACAGAGTAGACTTCTGAAGATGCACTGCTAGCCAAGATTGACTGATGAGAGATTCTAATCCATCCCTTGAGAGCTGGCAAAAGGGGAGCAGAGAGAGTCCTCATGCATGCTACTGAGTTTAGAAACTTTCTTTGTAATACTCTGCAGCATTCAAGTGAACTTTGTCATTCTGGAATTGTTAAGTCATTTTTATCTGATTGAAGTAAATTCTGTTGAATCATTGTGTTCAATCTTCTAATGATTAAGTGTTACTAAAAATCATAAGACTAAATTCTAAATTGCTTGAAAGTTGTGCAAAAAAATCTATTTGTGACAGGCCTGTGACATGGGTAAGGGGGCCCAGGAATCAAGCATGGATGCTAGGCAGACAGAGTGACCCGTGAAAGTTCACGTGCTTGTAAAACTGTAGAGTGCTGTGCATGTTTCTGTGTTGTTCATCTCCTGTTTCTGGCAGCTGAGGAGGAGGAGAAGACACATAGCTGCGTGTTTCTGTTTTGCAAGTGTCATGTATCTGTCCCTGTGCCTGCATAACTGAGACAGGTGCTCAGCTTTGCAGATAATGAACACTGCAATGGGGAAAGTCATGCCCACAACCCCTCACCACAGCAGGAACCCTGGATCCCCAGGCACCAGGCTGGGTTGCAGCTTCTGGGTAGGAGAAATTCTGGACAAGAACATCTGCAGATGATTATGCTCTTTACATCACTTGAAAAAGCTGATTATCAATAGATCATTTAGTTCTCCGTTTAGGCTTGAAATAAAATGGCATAATTTCTCAGTGGTTTCAAGGAGATCTGTGGGCAGGAGATGTAGGAATTTCTGACCTGTTTTTGCACATAGTGAGCTCTAGCTTTTTGTTAATGTTAGACTTTGTTGCTCTTCTTGCCAATTATTTTTCAGTATCAGTTCTGTCTTTGTCCTACTTCTGGTTTCCTAATCTAGTTTTTGTTTCTGGTGTACACTTTATGAGCTTGCCATATTGGTCTCCTTTTTTTTTCATTGATTATTTTTCATGGTCTTATTCATTTTGCTATTTCTCTTATAATACCATAGTTCCATGTTTCTTGTTTGTTCCATTCTCTTTCCTCTTGGCCTATAATGCTTTGAACTTTATATTTTTTCTGCTAATAGAGTCTCCCCTGCTATCTTCTTCCCTAAAGGATTTCATTCCATAAATTCCCAGCATTCCATCCTTTGCTGTTTTTCTCCAAATACCACCTTTTCTGTTCAACATCCTCCTTTTCCTAATAGTATCTGAAATATGTAGGTTCCTTCTATGAATCGGTCTGGATATGAAAGGAATTGTCTAATTCTTTTGCTAAAAACAGGTTAACTAGAGAAGGGCGTGGACTTAACTCAGTAATACAATGTCTGTTATGTTTTCTTATCCCCAGTACAGAATTTGTACCCTTCTCTGTCTTCCCCTAATCTTTTCCTCTCTTCTATCCTAGTCTTTTCTCTTAATGCTTCAAAATGTAAATTATGATATTGTATTCTTCTGTCTTTATTTGCACTGTATAACATCTGTCTACATTCTTAAATTATGGAACTCTTAGTATGCGTATAGTGAGAGGAGAAGAACAAGAGTGTTAGGTCCCAGTAACAGTTTTTTCTTGAGTAGCACTCCATGTTACAAATAAATCGCCAATATCATTTTTGGTGGTAATCAAGACAAATTAGAGGAACTACAGATTTTAAAAAATATTCCAAAATAACTATAAAAAACTATAAAAAGGAATAAAATCCTTTCTAACTCATTGTCAACAGCTTGCTGATTTTTTTTTTTTTTTTTTTTTTCCCCTGATTGATGATAAATGACATTGAAAATGTTCTTTCACTCTCAGAAAAGTTTTCCAGTTTAGGATAGAAAGGAATCCCACGTGCCACAACAGTGTCCGTGTACATCAGAAAAATCACAGAAGAAACTCTTTTGGAAAAGAATTGGAACTGGATTAGGTTGGTTCAGAAGGATTAACATCCTAGAAAGAAATGAGATGGAATTTAAATTCTCTCTACTGAGACCATCCCCATGTCATAGAAGACATCTTTATTAACGATCTTGATGAGGGGATTGAATGTGCCCTCAGTAAGTATGCAGAAAACACCAAATTTGGAGGGAGTGTTGATCTGCCAGAGAGGAGAAATGCATTACAGAGGGACCTGGATAGACTGGTTTGATGGGCCAAGGTAAACTGTATGAGTTTCAATAGGGCCAAGTGTCAGGTCCTGCATTTGGTCACCATAGGCTAGGGGAGGATGGCTGGAAAGATGCCTGATGAAAATGGACCTTGGTGTACTGATAGACAGTCAGCTAAATATGAGCCAGCAGTGTGCGTAGGTGGCCAAGAAGGCCAATGGCATCTTCACCTTGACTACTGTATTCAGTTTAGGGCACCTCAGTACAGAAAGGACACTGAGGTGCTGGAGCAGGTCCAAAGAAGGGCAAGAAGCTTGTGAAGGGTTTGGAGAATATACTCTACAAGGAGAGACTGAAGGAACTCAGGCTGTTTAGTCTGGGGAAAAGGACACTGAGGGGAGACTTGATTGCCCTCTTCAAATGCCTGAAAGGTGGTTGCAGCCATAGCAGTGTTGGTGTCCTCTCACTGGTGACAGATGACAGGATGAGGCCTCAAGGCACCAGGGTGAGTTTAGGCTGTGTATCAAGAAAAACTTCTTTACAGAAAGGGTT
Organism: Chrysolophus pictus; assembly: GCA_037305975.1. Classification (NCBI taxonomy): domain Eukaryota; kingdom Metazoa; phylum Chordata; class Aves; order Galliformes; family Phasianidae; genus Chrysolophus; species Chrysolophus pictus. The sequence continues at coordinate 2,705,394 of CM074577.1, forward strand.
GTTAACCACTGGAGTAAGCTCCCCAGGGAGGTGGTTGAGTAACCATCCCTGGATGTGTTTAAAAAACGTTTGGATGTGGTGCTCAGGGACATGATTTAGCTGTGGGTTGTTAGAGTTAGGGTAGTTTGGTCAGGTTGTTGTTAGACTTGATGATCTTGAAGGTCTTTTCCAACCAGGCAATTCTATGATTTTATGATTTATATTTTCATATTTTATTTATGCAATTGCATGTTTTACTAAAGTGAACAGCTGAATGCTATTGCTTTTAGTTTCTGACAGATGCCAAATGAGGTCAGTTACAGAGTTCCAGCTGATTCATATGGGATGAATGCTAGAAAAAAGTCATCTCTACAGAGCACTTAGATTAAAGAGCCATATGCAACTTTAAGAGGATTTATTCCTCTTGCAGTAGATGCTGCTGTCTTCATTGCCCAGAGTTCTAGCTGGCAGCGTGATTAAAATGAAAAAGTGTGCAAATGGTTTACTGGTAGCAGTGGGCATATTTTTGTGGTTAGTTGTCTTTTTTTGTATGTGTGTGTTTTGTTTTATTTTTTACCTACTCATGTTGAATGGCCTGAGTTTGGATTTAAGAAATTACTGAAATGAAAGTTTTGACAGTTAAGGGAAGTGAGATATGATTGAAACCCTAAGCTGGAAAGATTAACGATCTTTTGCTTCCTGCTCCTGAGAATCTAGAATCAGGAACTTGCAAGGTAAGATGGCCTTGGGAACTGCAAGTGGGATCAAAATGATGCGGCTTACTTGCACCATGGGGGAAATTATTAGAAGGGAGTGGAAAGGTAACAGCAGAAGTATTTGCCCATGGCCATCAGATATTATAATACAAACCCAAAATTTTGTTGTGAAGGGAATCCTAATTATGTCTCTGTGACAGATCAACACCTCCCGCTTTCGCCTTTGGTACCTGATCTTATTATTCAATTGTCATTATCAGTCCAAACGGTGTGGTATTAAAATCCAGGAAGTGCCTGTGTCCAAGTGGAAATTGTGATGCAGGACAGGAATACAACATGTATTTTCCCACAGAGTGCATTCCATCCATGCAGTATCAGAGATGCGTATAAAATCAATTTTAAAGGTTTTTGAAGTACTTTTTACTCCAGAAAATCAACAATCCCCTAGTTTTCTAGTATATCCTATATACTGGATATATATACGTATATTTTTTTTTTAGAAAAAGATCTTAAGTGATTCAGAAGTGATAGGTGATTTAAATAAGGATTTCCAGAGACATAAATGGGAGATAAAAGTTTTCAACATATGCAAGATGATGATATGGCTTTTGTAGTGGATTTCTTGAACAATTAGTTGTATGTTATACACTATTTGTGTCTAGAACATTCTGGGAAAGTTTAAAGTATTACTGCTAGAATGGAAGGATAATGTGCACATTGGATCAACAATCCACTCCTATATACATTCTTTTCTTGTGTGTGTGACCCTTTATATATATAAATAGGTAAGTTTGAAATGCTTCATGTCTATTTTCTGCCTCTAGTACTTATGTCTCGACTCTGAGCTTCATAGGAGTATTGTATCACTGTGGGTACGACTGCTTTCTTCTTACTGACTTGAAGAACATAAACGTACAAATACATGCACAGTGACAATAGTTGGCCTGTCTCATAATCTAGCTTTGTCACCACAACTCTGTAAACATACAGTAATTGAAAAACCATTTTTCTTCATATTTTTTTAGGATAGGTGTTGTGAGCTTGAGACATATTTTCATACAAGTGCCTTGAAATAGTGTTGTTCTTTTTGTTTATTAACAAATCAGATTTAATTCTATGTAGTCAGTTGTCCAGCATCATAGGATCTGTAGCAAAAAATTTGTTTTGCACTAGAAAAATGTTGATATATGCTTGCTGATGGGAATTATATTCTTAAAGACAAAATATATCAATAAGAAAAAATTTTTCAAAGATATTAAACCCGCCTAAGTATAAAAAATGCTAATGAAAAGAGTACTGTTAGATTAACTGCACATTATTTTATCTTCACCAGAGGTACTTAGTGGGGATAATTAAGAAGTCAAAACAGGCCTTCAACTCATCAGCTGAACAAAAGCTTTGATGAACGTGGTTCATAACCATTATGAGTCAGAATATGTAGACTTTATTTGTAGGAAAGGACATTTTATTCTCAAATAAAACCATACTAGATGTGGCAGATTGCTTGCAGGATGTTGCAAATTACTGAGCACCATATCTGAAAAATTCCTGTCTGATATCAAGTTAAAAATAAAGTCCAATCACAAGACGTAATTTGCATAAAACACAGTAGATACTACTATGAATTTCAATAGAGCTTCTTTTTTTAATCTATTCTCAGATTCTTTAGATGCTCATACTTAAACAGAAAATACATATCGATAAGACACGTCGTTACGCAATAACATAGCAAATTATATTCAATCAGGTCGAGCTTGTGGGTAAAAATCAAGGATCGGTCCATTAAAGGGCATTTGGTGGTTGGGGTATGCTACAGTGGAATCAGGGCTGTAGAGCCTGGGAGGAATATAGGGCTGTTGTCCATGTGTGTACAGATAGGATTAGGAAAGCCAAGGCACAGATGGAGCTGAACTTGGCAAGGGATGTGAAAGGTAACAAGAAGGGATTCTATAGGTACATAGACAGGAAGAGACAGGCCAAGGAGGGTGTTCTCCCTCTGATAAAAGGTAATGGAGAGCTGGCTTCCTCAGATAGAAAAAGCTGAGGTACTCAATGAGTGCTTTGCCTCAGTCTTCATGGGTGGTTAGGCTTCCTGTGTCCGCCAGGACCATGAACCTCCAGGTGAGGGTGTGGGGTGTGGTGTCTGTCCTACTGTAACAGTGGAACAAGTCCGAGACCTCCTCATGAAAATGAATATATGTAAATCATGGGGTCATAAGATATCAATCCTAGGGTTCTGAAAGAGATGGCTGATGTGTTTACTGAGCTGCTCTCCATCATATTTGAAAAATCAAGGCTGTCCGGTGAGGTTCCCAGTGACTGGAAAAAAGGAAACGTTATTTCCATTTTTAAGAAAGGGAGAAAGAAGACCCAGGGAACTGCAGGCTGTTGAGCCTCACCTCCATGCCTAGGAAGATCCTTCTAGAAGCTTTGGTACGGCATATGTGAGATCAAGAGGTGATTCGAGACAGCCAGCATGGCTTCACCAAGTACAGATTGTGCCTGACCAATCTGGTGGCCTTCCATGATGGAGTGATAGTATTGGTGGATGGGAGAAGGGTGATAGATGTCATCTTCCTGGACTTCTGCAAGGCCTTTGACATGATCCCTCACCACATCCTTCTTTCTAAATTGGAGTGATATGGTTTTGAAGGTTGGACTGTTTGATGGATTAAGAACTGGTTGGCTGATCACAGCCAAAGGGCTGTGATCAATTGTTCTGTGTCAAGGTGGAGGCCGGTCACAAGCGGTGTCCCTCAGGGTTGGTCTTGGGACCGGTGCTCTTCAACATCTTCATCAACGACAGACGATGGCATCGAATGCACCCTCAGCAAGTTTGCAAATGACACCACGCTGAGTGGTGCAGTCAATACATTGGAAGGAAGGGAAGCCATCTAGAGGGACCTGGACAGGCTGGAGAGGTGGGCCAATGAAAACCTAAAGAGGTTCAACACGGCCAAGTGCAGGGTTCTGTACTTGGGTCAGGGCAATCCCAGGTATTTATACAAACTTGGGGAAGAACTCCTTGAGAGCAGCCCTGCGGAGAAGGACTTGGGGGTCCTGGTAGACATGAAGCTGGACATGAGCCAGCAGTGTGCGCTTGCAGACCAGAAGACCAACTGTGTGCTGGGCTGCATTAAAAGAGGAGTGGCCTGCAAGAAGAGGGAGGTGATTGTCCCCCTCTACTCGGCTCTTGTGAGGCCCCATCTGCAGCACTGCGTCCAGGCCTGGGGCCCCCAGTACAGAAAGGACTGGAGCAGGTCCAGAGGATGCTGAGAAGGCAGAGATACTGAACGCCTTCTTTGCTTCTGTCTTCAGTGAAAAAGTTCCCCCTCGGGAATCCCAGACCCTGGCAGTTAGTGAGAAGGTCTGGGGAATGGAAGACTTCCCTTTAGTCAGGGAAGAGGCAGTTCGAGAGCGCCTAGGCAACACCAGTGTTCATAAATCCATGGGACCCGATGGGGTGCATCCACGGGTGCTGAGGGAGCTGGCAGAGGTGATTGCTGAACCGCTCTCTGTCATCTTTGAGAGGTCTTGGAGAATGGGGGAGGTGCCTGAAGACTGGAGGATAGCCAATGTCACTCCGGTCTTCAAAAAGGGCAAGAAGGAAGATCCAGGTAATTACAGGCCAGTCAGCCTCACCTCTGTCCCTGGAAAGGTAGTGGAACAGATTGTGCTGGATGCCATCACCAGACAACTGGAAGAAAAGGAGGTTATCAGGAGTAGTCAGCATGGGTTCACCAGGGGGAGGTTGTGCTTGACCAACCTGGTAGCCTTCTATGATGTTGTCTCTGGCTGGGTGGATGGGGGGAGAGCAGTGGATGTAGTCTACCTTGATTTCAGCAAGGTGTTTGACACTGTCTCCCACGACATCCTTATAACAAAGCTGAGGAAGTGCGGGATAGATGAGTGGACAGTGAGGTGGGCTGAGAACTGGCTGACTGGCAGAGCGCAGAGGGTTGTTGTTGGCGGTGCAGAGTCTGGTTGGAGGCCTGTAACCAGCGGTGTTCCCCAGGGGTCGGTGCTGGGTCCGGTCTTGTTCAACATCTTCATCAGTGACCTTGATGGGGGGATAGTGGCCACCCTCAGCAAGTTTGCTGATGATACGAAGTTGGGAAGATTGGCTGACACACCCGATGGCTGTGCTGCCATTCAGCAAGACCTGGACAGGCTGGAGAGCTGGGCAGTAAGAAACCAGATGAGGTTTAACAAAAGCAAGTGTAGAGTCTTGCATCTAGGGAGGAATAATTGCATGCACCAGTACAGGCTGGGGGATGACCTGCTGGAGAGGAGCTTTGCGGAGAGGGACCTGGGTGTCCTGGTGGACGACAGGTTGGCCATGAGCCAGCAGTGTGCCCTTGTGGCCAAAAAGGCCAATGGCATTCTGGGGTGCATTAAAAAGAGCGTGGCCAGCAGGTCGAGGGAGGTGATCCTCCCCCTCTACTCTGCCCTGGTAAGGTCTCATCTGGAGTACTGTGTCCAGTTCTGGGCTCCCCAGTACAAAAAAGACAGGGATCTCTTGGAAAGAGTCCAGCGGAGAGCCACAAAGATGGTGAAGGGCCTGGAACATCTCCCCTATGAAGAAAGGCTAAGAGAACTGGGTCTGCTCAGCCTTGAGAAGAGAAGACTGAGAGGGGACCTGATCCAGCTCTATAAATATCTAAGGTGTGGGGGGCAAAGTGGCGAGGCCCGACTCTTTTCAGCAGTGTGCGGAGACAGGACAAGGGGAAACGGCCAGAAGCTGGAGCACAGGAAGTTCCGCACCAATGTGCGCAAGAACTTCTTTACGGTGAGGTGACGGAGCACTGGAACAGGCTGCCCAGGGAGGTTGTGGAGTCTCCTTCTTTGGAGATATTCAAGACCCGCCTGGACGCCTACCTGTGCAAGCTGGTGTAGGGAGCCTGCTTTGGCAGGGGGGTTGGACTCGATGATCTCTGGAGGTCCCTTCCAACCCCTACAATTCTGTGATTCTGTGATTCTGTGATTCTGTGAAGGCACTCAGATGATCAGAGGGCTGGAGCACCTCTCCTATGAGGAAAGGCTGAGGGAACTGGGCTTGTTTAGCTTGGAGAAGAGAAGGCTCCAGGAGACCTCATTGTGGCCTTCCAGTGTATAAACAGAAGGGGGAACATCTGTTTATGAGGGTGGATAGTGATAGGACAAGGGGGAATGGTTTTAAACTGAGACAGAGGAGGTTTAGGTTGGATATTAGGAAGAAGTTTTTCACACAGAGAGTGGTGAGGCACTGGAACAGGTTGCCCAAGGAGGCTGTAGATGCCCCATCCCTGCAGGCATTCAAGGCCAGGCTGGATGTGGCTCTGGGCAGCCTGGTCTGCTGGTTGGCGACCCTGCACACAGCAGGGGAGTTGAAACTAGATGATCACTGTGGTCCTTTTCAATCCAGGCCATTCTGTGATTCTATGATTTAATGAAATTGAACTTTTATGACGTCCTGTTATTGTGGTTGTCTGACACTTCCTTCTCTAATTACCAATTAGAGAATTTCAACCAACTTTACCTATTTTGAAACTTTGAATTACCTATTGCCTTACAATATATTTTATCTGGAATATTTTCAAATGCAGTGAGCATTAATGTTGACTAGTTTGTTAGAATGTTCTCTGTATAGAAAAAGAAGAAACTGTGTGCATGAGTAGTAGAGAAAAATGGGTCTGAAAGTCATTATTTGTATGATAAGCATATGCTTCTATTTCAGTTCTCCAGGTTTGTGTTTTTATTTCTCAGTCTTAAAAGTTAAATTTGTAGCATTTAATAAATATCGAGTTATGCACTTGCCTTTCTTCATGATTACTTGTGTTTATTTTTGTAGAACAATATGTATGAGCTATTCCCTATTAATGGAAAACTCCATATGCTACACTGCAGCAATTAAGGAAGCAAGAAGAGGTTTGAATTAAGAAGATAATAAATGTTGAATCTGCAGAAAATGTCTATTGGGATTTTCTTACTATGATAAGGTGAAGAAGTTGTGGTTATTTATAATTCAGCAGAAAATTCATTAGAAAATATTGCATTGAAAGGAAATAAATGCATAATCTAACTTTTTTTTTTCTACCCTTCACATCTCAAATTCCTTTCAGGAATTTTAATTTAATCTAATTCTGCCTTCCAATTACCTTTTTCGTTTTGCATATGCTAATATATCTCTAGGTGCTACAGCAAACCAAATGGGAAAGGATACTACTGATAGATGGCTACAAACTCTGGAGGTGACAGTGTTAGGAGTCATAACAGGTTAAGATATTACTATTCAATGCCAGAGCACTAAGGAACAGATATTTTTAGGGCTTCAGAGATACAGAGGAACTTTTTTCCAGTTAGGCTTTGGTATTACCAGCATTACCTTTATTAACAGCTATAATGCTAGGTTTTAGTAGGTGTAATGACCACTATGATACGAACAAAAGCGCAGAACTGTAATACTTACTGTTGAATCTGTTGTGATGCTTGATGCCAATGTAAAACTCCCAGGTTTTAAAAGAGTCCTCTCATCATTCAGTTCCTGAGATTAGTCAAGATGCAACACAGTGTGCCAGAAAATGACTTTTGTAAGCTGAAATAGATATTAGTGATGATTTCCATTAAGGATATATTTTCATCAAGATTAACCGAGAAAGTCATCTGAATTATCAGACTGGAATTATCACAGCAAAACAGCTGTTTGTTTAAAAATATGTCTGCATACCAAGACAAATAACAAGGCAAAAAAACCCCAAAAAACAGAAAAGCAACAACAAAAAAAAAAAAAGAAAAAGAAAAAACAAACAAACAAGCAAACAAAAAAACCAGGAAGTTATATTGTTTACAGGTAGGGTTTTCAAGTATTCTTGTTATTTTTTGCTTTTCTGCTGGCTAATGTTAGTTGAGATTTTCCTTTTCTGTCATATGTATACAAATGAATCATTTCATTGGCTCTATTCAAGAATTTTCTGCCTGCTTTTTTTATTCTCGGGTTACCTCCTTGGACTCTTTAGAATATCCCCATCACTGTAGCATTCCCCCACTTGTAAACTTGTCACCCCTTAATCTTCTCACATCAGCTGAAATATTTATAGACACATATTCATCCTGGTGAGTGCAGTTGAATGAAGAAGTGAGAAGGTAACTGTGAAAGCACATGGATTTGTTATTCATATAGGAAATCCTTAAAAGGCAGTAAGACTAACAGTTTGACACTTAAAATTGAATCTTCCCCAGTTCCAGCATGGCTTATGGCTCATCAGAATTTTCCACCACTGTGTGACTTGGAAGTTCTGAACACAAAGCTGTTGGCCTATGATTAATATTCTCAAGCTGGATAAAGATTATGGAACAAAAATTTATTTAAACCTGCTAGAACACAGTTTCTTACTAGGTTCTCTACCTCTCCGAGTTGAGTTATATGTTTGATGCAGCAGCATTTTTTTTACTGATTCTCAAACTGTGTGTGAAGCTATGTAAAATTAAACTAAATAAAAATAAAAAAGCAGTGTTATTTGAATTGCAGGAAAGGATTAGTTTGTGTCTAGGGGGTATCACTTTTAACAATGCATATTCTGCAGTAGATTTAAATATCTTGTAAGGCAACCTGTTAAATTTGCTTAGCTTTTTGTACAAAACTGAGATTAAGATCAGGAATTGTTTTGGAAGAAATGCTGTCTAATTTTCCATGATTGTATTGTATGTTGTAAGAGTGGAGTGTATGTTTAAAGATTTGCCAAGGGATTTTTAAAAATCTCATTTAAATGAGATTTGATGTGTTTTTACAGGTAGTGCACTGCAAAAGCCACTTTTCCTAGGTAATAAAAGTGATATTCAGTCAATGTACAGAAAATATTTTTTTGCTAGCTGTGATAGTATAAATGTGGAATGGTTGATAGGACTACTTTACTGAATATTCTATTTCTTCTCATACAGAAAAATCTGTGCAATTGGTTTATTTATTGATAGTTGTGGGACCAAAAAAAAGTCTTGGAATCTTCTAACTCCCTGGCATCAAAAATCTTTCTTCTTTGTTATCTGCTATTGCTTGGTAGTGCTCTTATCTTGTTAGAAGGATTTGTTACTGCCTTCTGTTGCCATACAGAGCATGCCAATGGAATAAATTTCAGACATCTAACTTGTATAAAATGTATCATAAATAGTAAGATCATATATGATGTGAACATGCAGACCAGAAAATAAAGAGCAAGTTATTAGAGCATGTTACCAAACATATTAAAGCAACACTATGAAGATTCCACGCTGACGGAGATGTTACTATCCAGTCATCAGGAAAGGACTTAAAATTCTGTCTGTTATATCCATCTCCCATTCAGATGAGCTGAAGTTTTGCTCCCAGTCCCATTCAGGCACGTGCTGCTGACCTTATGAGCAGGTATGGTTGGTCTTCGCCATGTTCAAATAGTGTAAGTGAAGATTGAAAAACAAAAAGAAAATACTTGGAAGGTGTATGTAAGAAGTTTATTGTTTTTCAGGTTTTTAACGTAGTAGTTGTTCTCCTCATTGTCTTTTTTATTTCCTGTCTGTAGTACATAGGCCTATAATAATAATTTTATTTAGGCTGCTAAGTGTTCCATTACACTAACCAAAATATTCTACGCTTTAAAGTATGTTTCCCTTTTACTCATTGGATGACTTTGAATGTAACAGAAGCACATATCATAATGTTTTAATCATATACTTTCCTTGGCCATACTAGTTATTCCTAATCATTTTCATCTTTTGCTGATTATGTTCCTCATGGAAAAAAAATTGCATTTTAAGTTTTAAAGTAATTATTTTCCCTGAAGATGACATAGCTCATATCGTGTGACTTATTTCATTTGAGTATGGTCAGCCATACAGAACAATCTCTCCTGGGACACCAGTGACACCATTGTAGATGGTCTTCCTGGTAGTCATATCTGCTTTTACCAAGACAAACTGTGGAAGGACAAATTAAATTCAGATTTTTTCTCTGCAGTTTCAAATAACAAGAGCTCAGTTTATCTAATAAACTAGGAAATTCAAAGCGAGACAGACATATCTATTTTATGAGACTCCCTTAATGTGATGTTTTCTTCTCTGTCAGGCAAGACTATACATCAGCAAATCTTTTAGATGTGATTTTTTTTTGTTTGTTTGTTTTTTGATGGGAGTATCTTTTTTTTTTCCACAGACAGAAAGGAGAGGAACAAAAGTGAACAAACTTGTACCTCTGCCATCTTGATTAAGATTTCCACTTAGCAATCTTAACTGCCTTTGACTGTCAGATAAGATACTGGACAGGATTGTACTAAGCATGGATGCAAGAATGATCAGGTAAAATGGACTTCTAGTTCTCATCAGTGGCATTAGAGCTATAATGTTGCAACACTATTTTTTTTTCAAAAAAAAGTATGTTAATATCTAAAACAGACTCTCATAACACCACACATAAGTGAGGTAAATCAGCCATTGGCTCTTTATTTTATTCCGTGTTTGTTGTTTCCTCTTCTTTATAAATAGATGAGCCTTAACTAGGTCAAGTGGATGAGAAAGCCAGTTGCAACACTCTGTACACTCTGATTTACTTAAATTAATCATCTTAACAATGAAAGTCTGCTTAGAAATTCTTGCATGAAGCAGTGGAAAAAAAGAAAAAGTTATCAGAGTAGAGGTTATCAAGATTATCAAAGACCATACAGAGAGTACTACAGGTTCTCTAATTAGATCCACTGCTTTCTCTCAGAGTTGTCACAGTTGTGAAGAAACCCTCTTTATTTGGCATTTATGTCTCTGCTGTGTTTACAGTCGCAGTAGTCTGTAGCTGTGATTCCTCTTCTATTTATTTTGAATAATTCCTTGCCAACTTCCTTAAATTTACTCATGCTAAATATAACCTTGGATAATGGTACTCTTGCTAAATAATTCTGAATCATAGAGTCTACATAACACAGTCTACAAAAGCATCAGTGAAGTTTTAGAGACAGTGAGCTTTCCTGTCTGATAATCATCTGGGAGTGATTTGAGAAGAACAGCAGAGATTTGATTATTTTCAGAGAGATATTAGTTAGTTTTGCAACCTATCAGTTTCAGGTTTACCTGTGACTTATGAACTTCACAACATTCAGAGATGTATACTTGTACATTTAGAGAAAGTATTAGAGGGATTGGCCTCAAGTTGTGCTGGGGATGGGGTGGAGGGCGTTCAAGTTGAATATTAACAAAAACCCTCAAAGAGTGATCATGCACTGGACGAGGATGCCAAGGGAGATGATTAAGTCACCATCCCTGGAGGTGTTCAAGGAATATTTAGATGTTGTACTCAGGGGCATGATTTAGTGGAGAAGTATTAGTGGTATGTGGACAGTTGGACTTGATGATCATGGAGGTCTTTTCCATCCTTGGTGATTCTGACTCTATGTCATTGTGTCAAGTTTAACTTTTCCTCAGGGAAAACCCTTTTCCAAGTTTTTATACAGTGATTAATAATTCTACTGAAGTTCTCTCTGCAGATAGCTTATTCAAGTTATTCGTTGTGCTTACTTTTACAAACTATCTTGATATCAGAACATCCTGCACTTTAAAGTCACCACTTCTTATCTACATAGGTATAGAAAATTGGTTGTTTTCTCTGTTGCTGTAAAGGAGAACAAACTCTAAAAGAAGAAACCAACTTTTAGAGATGTGTAAAAATGAATTACAAATGTTGCATGTTAGCATGAAAAATATGGTAATACTAGCATGACTAATCCATTTTAATAGTTCTCCCTTTCATTGCTTTGCTTTTTCCAATCCTTTGAGCTACTGCAAAGCCCAAATAAAATACTGAGGTCAACAAAGCATGACAAATCAGTACTCTCTCAAGACTGTACTTTCTCTTTTTAGCTATTATGGCCAAGAAGGACACCAGTCTGAATTTGAATTCTTTGAAATCCTTTTCCATGTTCTTTATTGATCCAACTATTTCACACATTCCTATTGTCCACTCAGAAAGAAAGAAGTATGTAGTATTTGGTGTAACATGAGAGGTGATTCTAAGAACATAGAATCATAGAATCACCTAATCATGAAATTGCTTGAAAGGATCTTAAAGATCTAGTTCAATCCCTCTGCTGTGGGTTGCCAGCCACTAGACCAATCTTCCTATGGCTTCATCCTGCCCTCAAACACTTCCAGGGATGGGGCATCCACAGCCTCTCCTCACCACAATCTGAGTAAAGAATTTCCTACTAAGATCTAATCTAACTCTCCTCTCAGTTAGTTAAAACAAATTCCTCCTTGTTCTATCACTATCAGATCATAAAACATCGATTTCCATCAGAGCTGGGAATGTCTTGTGCAATTGGGAATAGTGTGCACTGACACTAGAATCTATTTGCATAGAAAGAAAATAATAAAAAAGGACATGCTATTGTTTTAGTTCATTTATAAATATTTTGTCTTGCATCTCAATACTGGATGAACATGGTGAAATTGCATTTAGTTCTTCAGATATTTTCAGTATATGAAAATCCTGTTACTGTCATAGGAAGATGTATATTCTTTGTGGTGATTGAAATACCCCTGTAAGAATGCCACCTTAGCCTTATGAATTCTTGCCTTCAGGAATTTTTCATGAAGTATTTCCCATTCATGAATCTAGTGGAATAGTATGGATGATATTGGGAAGTATTTGAGTTCTGCTTCTTCACTGGTCACGTGAGGGAGATCTCTGCACCAAATTACTTTTATTTAAACCATCCAGAAGCAAACAGTTTTCTAAATGAAATCCAGCATGAGAATTGAATGTTGATGGGTTGCCAATAAGGAAATCAAATTCCTTTTAAAATAACTTGCAAATTATTGTGGGACACTTACAAAACCGAAAGAGAAAAAGATGAGGTTATGTCCCACTTGTCACCAATGCAACAGTCTGAACAAGCTACGATGTTGGTAAGCCATTTGTGCAGCTAAAAAGGTAATTGTAAGAGGGACTGATGACAGATTTTTATTAATTGTATATCTATCAAAATTATAATTGTGAGTCTAATGTATTTTGCTTTTTTGTCCACAATGTTAGACCAAGTAACATTTGATTTTTAGTTTTTTTAGATGCAACTGGCCCTTCTCTACCCTATTCTACCTATTCCCCCTCTTTCGTTGTCCTCCATCTTCCTCCTCTGCAATCCCCACAAATTGATTTGCAGAACTCTGCAGTTTCTGCATCCTCACTGATTCTTCCCAACAGTAGCTGGTTTGCAATCTTATCAACTGTGAAGTCCATGTTCACTGCCCTGCTACCGGTGCCTTCTCTGCAGGCTTCTGATCATAGAATCATAGAAGCATATAGGTTGGAAAAATCCCTCGAAATTGTCAAGCCCAATAATCCACAAAACACTACAAGTTCACTGCTAAATCATGTCCCTTAGTGCAACTTCCACACATCTGAACTACCTCCAGGGATGTGGACTCCAGCACCTTCCAGAGCTGACTGTTTCAATGCCTAACCACTGTTTCTGTGAAGAAATTTTCTGATTTATGCTCTAAACCACCCCTGAGGCATTGTTTCCTCACATCCTGTCAGTTGACACCTCAGAAAAGAAATCAAGCACTCTCCTTACTACAGCTTCCTTTCAGGTAGTTACAGGGAGTGATGAAGTCTCCTTTCAGCCTCCATTTCTCCAAATTAAATAACCACTGTTCCCTCAGCCACTCCTCACTTATTTTGTTTTTCAGTCCATTCATTAGCTTTCTTGCTCCTCTCTTAATGTGTCTCTGTATTTCCTTCTTGTAGTGAGGGTCCTGAAACTGAATGGAGGATTCAAGATGCAATGTCACCAGTGCTGAGGACAGTCAGTTCCCCAGTCTTGCTGACCACCCTGGTACAAAAAAATGTTTATCTCTACTCCATAAATACTTCATGCCTTTTGTTCAGTCATCTTGATACAAATATTTTAGATGAAGGTAAAAAAAAACAACCCAAAGAAACAAAAACAAATGCCAACAGAGGAGATTTTCCAGACAAGAAGATATTTAAAACAGTATCTTGACTAGTGGAAACAAAATAAACTACGACTCTCCTTTTAGAAAAGGAAACAGCTGAGAATGTATATTCCTGAATGGAAAAGTAAGCTGGGAATGACAGTTTTCTACATATTACAATAATCAAAACATTTCCAGGGAAATCCCATGAATTTTGAGATTGTCAAAAGAATCCTTTCTACACAAATTGTGTAATAATTTATTTCTGGTGTCTATTCATCGTAGGGACTAAAACTGTCAATACACTACAAAGCACGGGGAGTCCTTTGTAGAGGAGAGACATAAACCTCTATGTCTGGATGGGCATCCAGAGGAACACCTTCCCTATAGTGACAAATTCAGAAGGCTGGGGCTGTTTAACGTGGAGAACAGAAGGTTCTGGGGAGATCTGACAGCTCCCCTTTTAAATACAGAAAGGCCACTAAATGGAAGAGAGGTACAGACCTTCAGCAGGGTCTCTTGTGATAGGTACAAGTGGAAATGGTTTCAAAATAGAAGAGGGGAGACTTAGAGTAGGTATAAGGAAAAAGTTTTTTATGATAAGTGTAGTTGTAGGGGAACTGTTATTTCATAGCCTGAACAGATGATTGAGTGCTTGGTGAAGGGGGTAATTGGCCCAGGAAACAGATGTGCAAATGACTTACCTGTGCTTCACAGGGGACTGGAAGGCATCATCATTTAAGGGCTAGGCTCCAAACAGAGTATGTCTCCTGGATTAAGACCACTTCTTTAGAAGGAGTGTTCCACGACAAGAGACTTTCATTTCCAGCTGGATGAGGCAACTTTTTCATACTTATGGTCAGGTCCTGCATTTTGGTCACAACAACCCCAGGTAACCCTACAGGCTTGGGAAGGAGTGACTGGAAAGCTGCCTGATGGAAAGGGACCTTGTGTACTGATGGACAGTTGGCTAGATATGAGCCAGCAGTGTGCCCAGGTGGCCAAGAAGGCATCCTGCCTTGGATCAGAAATGGTCAGCAGGACTAGGGAAGTCATCCTGCCCCTGGACTCGGCACTGGTGAGGCCTCACCTCAAGTACTGTGTTCAGTTTTGGGCACCTCGGTACAGTAAAGATTTGGAGGTGCTGGAGCAGATCCACAGAATGGGAAGAGGTTTGTGAAGCACTTGGAAAATATGGCCTACAAGGAGGGACTGAAGGAACTGGGGCTGTTTGGTCTGGGAAATTGTAGGCTGAGAAGAGACCTTATTGCTCTCTTCAAATACCTGAAAGGTGATTGCATCAAGAGTGGGGTTGGTCTCTTCTCACTGGTGACAGGTGACAGGACAAAGTTGCACCAGGGTAAGTTTAGGTTGGCTATTAGGAAACACTTCTTTACAGAAAGGGATGTTAAGCACTGGACAGGCTCCCCAGGGAGGTGGTTGAATCACCATGCGTGGATGCATGGATCCAAGTGGTTTAAAAACCATTTGGATGTGGTGCTCAGGGACATGATTTAGCTGTGGGTTGTTAGACTTATGATATTTTAGTCAGGTTATTGTTGGACTTGATGATTTTGAAGGTCTTTTCCAACCTGAGTAATTCTATGATTCTATAATTCTATAATTGATATTCCCAGTGATACTTTGGCTGGTATCACTTGGAACTTGTGTCAGAGCAGTTTTGCTGCTTCCTAGGGCAAAAAGCAGAAGAACTGGAAAAAATTGCACAGCTCGCTGGCACCCTGAGAAATCTGATCTAGCTGTAGAGACCCCTGTTCACTGTAGTTTGACAGGATGACAATTAAATGTAATGATTCTATGATTTTTTTTTTTCCTTATGCTGTTGATAGAGCCTAGCTGGGAGCCAAGACCTGGTAATTAATCCCTCCCATGAACTGCGTCACCAGTCACCTCATTATATTTTGCTCCAAGAGCAAAGATCTTAGATCTTATTTTGTATCTTGTAACATGACTATACGAATAGAATAGCAAGTTTTGCATTCATTCAGTTCTTTGCATACTGGAGAGAAGCAAGAGTAAATATTCAGAGGTTCTGATATAAATATTATTTATATCGTTTATTGATATGTTCAATCAATCTGAGGAGGAAGAGAATACAATAATCTAAAAAAAAAAAGAATATGTTGCCAGAGACCAGACTCTGGTCATCTCTGCTTTTATCAGAGAGGGAGAATAGCTGCACCACTTTTTATTCAAAAGCTTAATATGGCTGCTATTATTATTTTTTCTGCTACAGAAATATTGACAGTAAAAAACAGTGGTTCCTGCTGGGATTACTGTTGCAACATCTTGGTTACTTATGCTTTATTTCTCTGTAGCTCACCTTACCTGAAACCACATGAACCATCCAGCAGGCCTGGGAGTGTGAGGTCTGCTTCTGCTCCTAAGAGATTAAGGGAGTGACTACATGAGAGTGGCTTAGCTAGTATTAGCTGTCAGCTGTTGTGTTGTGCTTGATATTTCTGCTGGGGATGAAGGAAAACTCTGCAGTATTGAAGGAGATGAGAGATTTGAGTGTTGGGAAAGATGAGTGTGCGAAGCTGTACAAAAAACATCTTTTGTCTCAAAGACTTCTGTGGAATGTGAGGACAACTGGAGGCGTCTCTGCCTACAGGAACAGGAGGTGTCAGGAACATGGAAGATAAGGGGAAAATTCTCACCTTTTGGGCTAACACCGAGATGTTGTTGTTCAGCCTCGTGTGGAGGCCCTGGCTTCTCTGATGTTGATATTCCTGCACCAATCTGTTGGACTGCAGGCTGCAGGCAACCCAACAAGAACAGGGCAGTGTATATATACAAGAACTCTGCAAAAATGGGAGCATGTGCTTTCCCTTGTATTCTCCTTCTGCCAGAGACTGAGCAAGAAATAGAGAGAATCTGCACTTCCCACTCCCACTGCCAGCTGGACTCATTAAACATTGTGATACTGCACTGGTAACTATCTCTGCATTCCTGCAACAAACCCCTGCTCTTATTTTCTGTCTTTTTTATCATCGCTTTCTTTGTCCCACACCCCATCCCCAAGACTAGCTAACCAAAATTCTTAAAATAAACTGGTTGGGTAAATATTTGACAGCTTTCTGAGTCTTATGTCAGGTATACATATATCACAAACCATCTCACTTATAATAATTGGAGTGAGACAGTGGATGAGAAAGCTATGGGATTTGCCTGCAAGCAAGAATTCCAAATACTGTGTCTGTACCTGAGAAATGCTGATTTATGTCACATTTCCCTGAGTAAGTTTCAGTTTACTCTAAGTTGTGCATCTGAAACTTTACCATGCAGAATCCTGTGCAGGCTTGTAATATGAGCAACTAGGTTGAAATAAATGTGTTTGGATGTGTGTGAAGAATGTATCCACTATTCCAAATGATAAAATTCCCAGTGTATCTAACTTCTCAACATTTCTTTTTTCTTTTCTCTTGAAAACTAAATGTGTATTACTCTTATTTGAACTCATTTTTTTTTTTTTTTACCCTCTAGTATCATAAGGAATTAGAACATAATTCAGCAGCTGCCCCTATGCATAGAGAACCAAAATATGGCACAGCATAGCCTTTAGTGGTGGTTAAAATTATCTCCATCATATAACACTAAGAAACATTTTTATTATAGAATGGGAAGAAAAAAAAGAAGAAGCTTCAGAGTGGGAAAGTTTAGATTTGAGAATCTTCCTAATTTGTTATGGGATCAGTAGATCTCAGTCTGGAATCAAGCTTTCTCAAACATAGATATTTATAAAACCAACTGTTCACTGTTATGAGACAGGAACTCGAAAACTCCTGAGGTAGTGTGGTTAGGCTGCGGTTGGACTTGGTGATTTTTAAGGTCTTTTCCAATCTGAGCAATTCTATGATTTTATGATTCATGGCAATGAACTTGCTCACTACAATCTTGACGGTTAATTCAGGAGATTCTTGATGTGATTGCCAAGCCACTCTCCATCATATTTGAAAAGTTATGGCTGTCAGATGAAGCCCCCAAAAGCTGGAAAAAGTGAAACATCATTCCAATTTCCAAGAAAAGGAGGAAGGAAGACCCAGGGAATTACAGGCCAGTAAGCCTCACTTCTGTGCCTTGGAAGACCTGGGAACAAATTCTCCTGGAAGACATGTTAAGGCATGTGAAAGATGAGTAGGTGATTTGAGGCAGCCAGCATAGCTTCATCAAGAGGAGGATGTGTCTTACCAGTGTGCTGCCTTCTATGGTGGAGTCATGGCATCGGAAGACAAAGGGAAGGGAATGTCATCTACTTTGACATGGTCCCACACCACATCTTCATCTCTGAATCAGAAAGATTTGGATTTGAAAAGTGGACAATTCAGTAGAAAAGGAATTGTTTGAAAGGTTGTATCCAGAGGGTTGTAGTCAATGGCTGTATGCCCAGGTGAAGGCTGGTAATGAGCAGTCTCCCCCACAGGTCTGTCTTGGGTCCAGTACTCTTTAGTATCTTCATCAGTGACAGAGATTATGGGATTGAGTGCGCCTTCAGCCAGTCTGCTGGTGATACCAAGCTGTGGTTGATACAGCAGAAGAAAAGAATGCCATCCAGAGGGACACTGATAAACTCAAAAGGTGGACCACTGTGAGCCTAATGAGGTTCAACAAAGCAAAGTGCAAGGTTTTGCACTTGGGTCAAGGTAATCCCAGATACGTATATAAATCAGAAGAAGAAATCCTTGAGAGCAGCCCAGCTGAGAAGGACTTTAGGAGTACTGGTTGATGAAAAACTTAATATGAGCTAACAGTGTAGGCATGCAGCCAGGAAGGCCAGTGGTATCCTAGGTTCCATAGGAGTGGTGAGCAGGGTAATGGAGGTGATTGTCCCCCTCTATTCTGCCCTTGTGTTGTCCCAGCTGGAGTACTGTGTTCAAGTTTGGGGCCTCCAATTCAAGAAAGATGTGGAGCTTTTGGAGAGGGTCTTGTGAAGGACCACAAAGATGATCAAAGGCCTAGAGCACCTCTTCTGTGAAGACAGGAACTTGTTCAGACTGAAAAAGAGAAAGCTGTGAGGAAACCTCTCTAGCTTCCAATATTTAAAGGGAGTTGATAAACATGAGGGAAATCAATTTTTTACAAGGCTAGATAGTGATAGGACAAGAGAGAATGATTTTAAACTAAAGGAGGGGAGATTTAGATTAAATGCCAGGGCAAGTTTTTTACTGAGAATGATCAGGTGCTCGTATAGATTGCCCAGATAGGCTGTGGATGCCTTGTCCCAGGAAGTTTTCAAGGCCAGATTGGATGGAGTCTAGGGGAATCTGATCTAGTACTTGATCTAGGGGGTGGCAACCCACCTGTGGCAGGGGAGTTGGAACTTGATCCTTCCAACCCAAGATTTTCTATGATTCTGGCAAAATAAATTTGTTTGTTTTCCTATTGTATCTGTGTTAATACAAAGGGAATTTGACTTGCAACTTTGTGATAACAAAAGTCTTTAGGTGATCAAAATTATCTTTATGAAAACTTTGACAGTCAAAGTTTTACTGTCTGTGCAAAACTATGAGTTTTGCAAGGTTGACCTTGTTAATTTGCACAATTTGACTGCTTTCAGGAGATGCTCCTTTTCCGGTGAGATAAATATAGCATATCTCTAATCCTAAACTGGAAAATTCAGCCAGGTGGTGAAGCTGCCCAGGGCATGGGGAAATAGGGTGCAGAATTGCAAAGAACATGAGATTTTCAGTCAGTATTGTCTATGAAGGCCTGTATTTTGCCAAATATTTTTTATCATAAATCTTGTTCTTCACATAATTTTTCTCAAACTTTCCTTGAGCCAAACATGTTGTAGCCTTTAAGCATAAACCTGTAAGATTTTGAGTTACAGAAAATCATAGTGACTTAATATGAATTTTTGTTGTTTTGAATTTCATGCTTACTGGTGAAGCACAGTAGCAATTAAAATCTGACTGTATTTCCAAGTAATGTTACTCAAGAAAAAAGCAAATATCTTGTTTCTTTATGCTTAACTTTTACTCTTAGAGGAAAAAAAAAAAAAAGAAAAAAAAAAAAAAAAGGACAACTGGGTGGCTAAAATGTTTAATGTGTTTTCTTTGATAAATTTATCAAACTGGCAACTTTGATTACTCATTAAAAAGTTTCACAATCTGTACCATAATCCGTTGGAAGAACATTTGCATAAGTTGGCAATTAAAATTTCCTTTATTTTTAATTAAGACAAGATTAAAAATATGACTTGCAGCAGGGATTAACAGAAAGATTTTAATAGTGAAGATTGAGTTTAGCTTCCCATTAATGACCTAAAATAGTCTCTCATAATTAAAATAAATTCTCCAAAACAAAGGAGGAGCAGAAGAGATCGCACTAACTTTAATTTCCTTAAGTCTCTAAGGACCCAGATCTAGTTTAGGTTTCCAGAGAAGTTAAGTAGGGTATCCTAGGATGTTCCCCAGTGGATGGAAACACTTAGCAAATGCATAGTTCAAAGGAAGGCAGGTATAAATGCTTTTGGAATTTGAATCATTTACCAAATTTCCCAGAAGAATTAACCTCAAAACTGGCCTGATTGGTAATTCTGGAAAAGTAAATGTCTTTTCATCCTTTCACAACCTAAAAATTTTGACTAATAGTGTTTGAAAATCACTCTGTTCTCTTTGTGCTACAATCTGATTAAAATTACATTTCTGCCTTCTGAGAGGGCAAGACATTACATATAATAAAACTCAGCAGGTCCTTTTCAGATTTCTCAAAGGAGAGTTTGCATATTGCCCCAGAATACTATACATTAACTGTGTAGGGTCAAAATCATTTAAGATGCATGATTCTGCATGCACTGTGAAAAATGCATTAACAAAAATTCATGAGACATTTAAACCCAGAACATGCTCTAAATCTCATGAAGAAAATTATCTTCATTATCAACCTGACTTCTGTATCAGAGAAATCTGAATTCTCATCATTGTCTTAAAAAAGTTTCTAACCTCTTTGATGTGCTTCTGTAACAAATTGTCGTATAACATTACAGTACAATTGTGGCTTGCTAGTGGGAACCTGTGTATCAGACTGGGAGATGAAACATAAGGATACCATCTGATTTAGAAACTACTGTATATTTACTGCATTCTGAAAGAAAGAAGTAACTTAATTAAAAGTCTATCACAATTTTCAAGGTATCTTAAAATTTTATACAATACATAAAATAGTGATAGCTTTCTACTTACTTTTTGCAGAAGCATGGAGTGGCTTGAGTTGGAAGGGCCCCATCCAAGTTGGCCTCGAACGCTTCCAAGAATGCAACATCCCAATGTCCCTTGGTAGACTTTTCCACTGAAATCATAATTAGTTGCAGAATTTCTATGCACATTTTATAGTTGTTTGTCTAGATCCTAGAATTCACTACAATAAACATCTGGCACTCTTTGACAGTTTCTCAACAAATGTTATCCTGGCAGTGCATGTAGGAAAGGGAACCACAGAGGGGAGTCAGCAGAACTGCCATTTTGGACTTCCAGAGGGCAGACTTCAGTCTCCTTCAGACCATGGTTGAAAGAGTCCCTTGGGAGGTAGTTCTGTAAGGCATGAGAGCCCAGAAAGGCTGGGAATATTTTAAGGAAATTATTTTAAAGGTTCAGGAGCTGGCCATTCCCAAGTCATGGAAGATGAGCTGATAGGGAAGGAGACTGGTCTGGATGAACAGAGACCTCTGGCTGGAACTCAGGAACAAAAGGGAAGTTTATGGTCTTTGGAAGAGTGGGCAAGAAATGTATGAAGATTACAAGTACGTAGTAGGGCTGTGAAGGGAGAAAATTAGAAAAGCCAAAGCCCAGCTAGAATGGAACTTCGTCACTAAGGTGAAGGACAACAATAAATATTTCTATAAATATATCAACAGTAAGAGGAGGTCTAGGGAGAATCTCCATCCCTTGTTGGAAACAGAGGGCAACATGGTGACCAAGGATCAGGATAAGGCTGAGGTACTTAATGCCTTCTTTGCCTTGGTCTTTAATAGTAAGACAAGTTGCTCCCTGGACACACAGCCTCTTGCACTGGTGGATAGGGATGGGGAACACAATAGGGCCTGCATAATCTATGATGACACGGTTTTCGACTTGCTGTGAAAGCTGGATACTCACAAGTCCATGGGACCTGATGGATTTCACCCTAGAATGCTGAGGGAGCTGGTGAAAGTAGTTGCCGAGCCATTCTCCACCATCTTTTGACAGTCTTGGCTAACCGGGGATGTCCTGGGGACTGGAGACTGGCAAATGTGATGCCCATCTTCAAAAAGGTCTGGAAAGATGATCCTGGTAGCTACAGACCTATCAGTCTCATCTCGGTGCCAGGGAAGGTGATGGAACAGATAATCTCAGGAGCCATTATGGATCAATTAAAGGTCAACCAGGGAATCAGGCCCGATCAGCATGTGTTTATGAATGGTAGGTCCTGTTTGACAAACGTGCCTGATGGAAAGGGACCTTGTGTACTGATGGACAGTTGGCTAAATACGAGCCAGCAGTGTGCCCAGGTGGTCAAGAAGGCCAAAGGCATCCTCCTTGGATCAGGAATGGTCAGCAGGACTAGGGAAGTCATTCTGACCTTCTAGTCAGTACTGGTGAGGCCTCACCTGAAGTATTGTGTTCAGTTTTGGGCACCTCAGTACAGTAAAGATATGGAGGTGCTGGAGCAGATTCAAAGAATGAGAATAGGTTTGTGAAGGGCTAGGAGAATATCCCCTTTGAGGAGCGACAGAAGGAACTGAGGCTGTTTAGTCTGGGGAAAAGGACACTGAGGGGAGATCTGATTGCTCTCTTCAAATACCTGAAAGGTGATCAGGGAGAGCAGGGTTAGTCTCTTCTCACTGGTGACAGGTGACAAGTAACAGGAGGAGGGGAAATGGCCTCAAGTTGCACCAGGGTAAGTTTAGGTTGGCTATTAGGAAACACTTCTTTACAGAAAGGGCTGTTAAGCACTGGAATAGGCTCCCCAGGGAGGTGGTTGAGTCACCATGCTTGAATGTGTTTAAAAACTGTTTGGATGTGGTGCTCAGGTACATGATTTACCGGAGGGTTATTAGAGTTCAGGAAGTCTGGTTAGGTTGTTGTTGGACTTGATGACCTTTAAGGTCTTTTCCAGCTGAGCAATTCTACAATTCTATGATTCTGTGATTCTAAGATTCTATGACTCTATGAAAGCTGGGCACAGATTATATCCTAAACACGGGCCTAACAAAAAACAGAGTCAGGACCCTGTACTTTAGAAAAGCAAAATTCTGGCTTTTTAAAGTATTACTGGAAGAGATTCCCTGGTAAGCTGCCTTTAGGGTTAAAGGAAATGAACAGAGCTGGCAGCTCTGTAAGGACAGCTTTCTAAGAGCACAAGTGCTCAAAATCCCTCAGCACTTGAAATCAAGCAGAGGAAGAAGGAAATAATAGTGGTCAAAGTGAGAGAAAAGGACGTGTACAGGCAGGGAAACAGGGATGTGTTGCCTGGGAAGGGTAAGGGACTACCATCTAGACATGCAGAGGTGGAAGCAGGAAAGTCAAGGCACAAATGGAACTGAAATTGGTGAGGGATGTGAAAAAGAAGAGGAAGGGATTCCACAGGTGCATCTGTCAGAACAGAAAGCGTGAATACCCTCTGACAAATGAAAAGGGAAAACTGACCACAACAGACATAAAAAGGTACTCAACAAATTCTTTACCTCAATATTTACCTACAATCAGGCTACCCGTATCTCTCATGGCTCTTAAACTTTTAGTGGAGTTTGAAGAAGCAAAATCCCTCTCACTGTAGTGGCAGAGCAAGCCAGAGACCCCTTCATGAGAATGAATGTGAACAAGACATTGGATCCAGACAATATGCATGTCAAGGTTCTGAAGGGACTGGATGATGTGTTTGCTCTCCACCATATCTGAAAAGTCACGGATGTCAGACGAAGTCCCTGGTGACTGGAAAAAGGGAAACATCACTTCTACTTTTAAGAAAGGCAGAAAGAAAGATCCAGGAATCTACGGATCAATAATGCTTACCTCTGTTCCTGGGAAGATCATGGAGCAGATCATCCTGGAAATTAAGTTAAGGCACACACAAATCAAGGAGGCGATTTGAGACTGCCAGTTTGACTGCCATTCAAAAGGACATTGACAAGCTTGAAGCAGGCTCATGACAAACCTCATTCAATTCAAAAGGCCAAGTGTAAGGTGCTGAACCTGGGATGTCATGTCATCCCAGACATGAGTACAAATGGAGAGAAAAACTCACTGAGAGTAGCACTGTGGAGAAAGATTTGTTTGATAGATGAAAAGCTTGATACGAAACAGGACAAGAAGTCCAGTACAAGAGACCTGGAGATACTGGAAAGAGCTAAGCAGAAAGCCATGAAATCAATGAAGAGACTGGAGCAGGTGTCCTATGAGGAGAGGTTGTGAAAACTGGGATTGTTCAGCCTGTGGAAGCAGAAGCTCATGAATATCTGTAAATATCTGAATGAAGAATGCAAAGAGGATAGAGTCAGCTCTTTTAAGTGGTGTGTGGTGACAAGATAAGAGGCAATGGGCACAAAGTGGAACATAAGAGGCTCTCTCTGAACATCAGGAATCATTTTTTAAATGGAACAAGTTACCCAAAGAGGTTGAGGAGTTTTACTCTTTTGGGATATTCAGTATCTGAATATGCTCCTGGCTTGCTGATGTCTTTATTTAAGCATGATGACCTCCAGTGGTTCCTTCTGACCTCAATAGTTCTGTGATTCTGTTATTAGATGTACAAGGGCAGTTATCTGCCTATCAGTGAGGAGGAAGGAGAGCCTAAGTCCTCATCTTCTGTTCCTTAATGTAGCACTGAAGTAACTTCTATTACTTGAGCTTTTAGAGAAGGCTCATGTATATGCTGGGAAAACCATTGGATGTTTGTTTTGCAAAAAGCAAAAAACAAACAAACAAACAAAAAAAAGACACCACTGAATTAATACTTCTCACATGAAATGCTATGACCTGATCATCTCATGATCAAGCGCATTAGACATTTATTCCAGCACTCGTATGCAAAACCTGTGACTATGAGTTACTAATGTGTTAGATGTTCCTCTGTTATTACAGAAGATGCTGTGAAGGAAGTATTCGTCATGTTTGAATTTACTTGACTTTCTCATACAGTGAAGGCAATGTCTTTATAAATTTGTGGAGATGTATACATCAATGTTTAAAGTTGCTTGAAACTTTTTTTTTAAATTTGGCAGCCTATTCTGTCTGTTCTTCACTGTCAATGAATTTTGTGTGCAGTCAGAGTATTTATATTTAATGTATCTTACATGAATATGCATTCAGGCAGAGGTTTTGCTGCACTGGTTCTACTGTGTCTTGAAGTACTAAAGGGCTGAGCCTCATTTTATTGAAGTCTTCTATGGTAGTATACAGAGCAGTGTATACATTGACAGGGAAAGGAAAAAAACAGTGAAAATAGCAATATATTACAGACTTTGCCCTGATCTTCTTCTTGAGGAATTGCCCTTCAGGACTGACACCCAAAGGATACTCCCAGCCAGTGTTCTAAACAGATCAAAGTCTGCCTCTGGAGATCCAAGGTAGCAGTTTTGCTGCACTCCCTCCTGATTTTACCAATAGAGAACTCAATCATTTTGTGATTGCTTTGCCCAAGACAGCTTCTAACCTTTTACGGTAAGCAAGTAGAAGTTCCATATGCTCACCAGCTGTATTTCCTTCTCCCTAGTAAAAGATACAAACCAACAACATATTCTAATGGAAGATATTCTCTAGCTTATTTTCAAAACCAATACATATCCCTTCTACAGCGGTTTGAGATTTTCCACCTGTATTTGAGGAAACATTCAATGTATGCTTACTATTACTTTCTCTTTCAAACTATAACTTCTCATAAAGTACTCCTGGGGGTTTGGCTTAATTTCACAGCTTTTGGAATCGTGTGCATTACAAATTCCATTCTTCCATTTAGCTTTAAGACACTGCACTATACTATGAAGACTTACATTTAAATCTTGGGAATAATCTATTTATATATATGCTTTTTGAGTGAAATAACATGAAAATTCAAATGTATCTTATTAAAAATAAACACACATTTCTCAGAATCTGAAAGTCCTTTCTGGAAAATGGTCATTTGTTGTGCATGGTGCAGCTGGTGGATCCTCTCCACAGCACATGGGGAGGAGCCCATGGTGGAACAGGAGGCCTGGTGAGCTGCTATCCATGGGGACCCATACTGATGAGTGTGCTCCTGAAGGGTGGGCCCCATGGTATGGAGTCAATCTGAAGCAGCTCTTGAACAGCTGCAGCCTATGCAAAACCCACATAGAATCAGTTCTGGAAGGATGGTATTCCATGGGAGGGACCTCACGCTGGAGCAGGGGACAGCAGTGAACATGGAGGACGACAGGGATGAAGCATTCATAACAGTGTTCCTTTTCATTAATATTACCAGTGTTTCATTCTGTCAGATTTCAATACCAATGATATATATAATGCAAGTTATAGTAGAATAATAAATATGGGTAGCCAGAATATAGTTATGGATAAACATATTACATATGGTAAAAATCTGACCACCATTATCCATATTTCAAAATGACTTCTTTCCCATTCATTTTGTTCTTATTTTTATGTACAATATAGAAAATACGCTGTTTGTAGTATGCGCTATCTGCACACACATAAAAGTACTACATATGCTGCATGTGCTATAAATGTATGTAGCACGTGAAATATCCAGTATTGTTTTATAGTTCTGACTGTAACTAATAGATGCAATTGAGTCTGCTCAGTAGCTAGAAAACAAACAACTTCACATATGCTGCATTAAAGCACCACTTCTGTGCTGCAAGTACAGTAGCTTTCAAATGGACTTGTGTGACCAATCATAGGGAATCTGTCTTTGTCCACTGACAACTCTAATGATTGCAGACTCACCCAAAGCACAGAGCAGCTTCCTCTAGGCATGTTCAGATGGAGTCGTGCATCCACCTTTAAGGAGTTTGGACATGCCCAGTGATAACTCTTATGGCTGGCTTATAGTGCTCTTTACTGCAGCAACTGATTACAGATTCCTGTGAATTCTGGTGATAAATACAGTTTGCAGAGCATGTGCAAATACAAAAAATGTGAACAATATAGCTGACTGCCAATACATCAAACTACAGAATAACTCTGATGAGATTTCTAAGTTTCCTGAATGAAACACTCATTAAAACTGAGTGTGTATATTTTACCCAATTACGGTATTTTCCCCTGGGGATTTCTTCAAAGCTTTTCTTCTTTTAAGAGGGGAATATCCCAGTAAGTTATTTCCCGTGATTACTCCATATAATCCACCCTGTGACTACAATCACTCAAGATTCTTAATATTTAGAAGGATCTGGGGCGACCATGTACAGTCTTGTTAAGAGAATTAGAGCTCAGGTGTCTCTTGGGCTGCTCACTATTTATGGGGTAAAATGACTGGCTCACGGTCATAGTGTTATCAGAACAGTGTTATCAGTATCAGTCCTGAGGAAGGCCTTGGGCATTATGACCAGGCCAAAGGAAGAAGCTGGGTGTAAGCAGGAGCACACTGTTACACTACATTACACGCATCCGTGTGAAAACTGCATGAAAATTGTCATTTTGAAGCAGGAATACAGAATGACGTAGGACAAACTTTTCTTGTGATCCTCTTGCAGACTAGCTAAACTAGAGTCAGTAATGCTTGCCAGTAAGCAATCTGAAATAAGTTGGCAAGTTTCTAGAAAAGTGGAGAAATAATCCCAACTAGATAAGAGCAGGGGTCAGATTTAAGAAGGCAATGAATTAGTGCCAGACATAAATGAAATGAAAACAATACTTAATTTGTTTATATGAGTTTAATATGAGTTTCAGTCTGTATCTCCACATCCTTTTACACTGGCATGACAGCACTGTGTTACATGGAAAATAATGTTTCGCATAGTTTTGCTCTTGAAAAATCCTAATGGATTTTTCCTAACAGCTTTTTGGTTGTTCTTTAGCTAGAGTAAATGTCTGTTCAGACACATTCTGTCGGAGTGAACTAAGGTAAACCACAACAGATTTCTGAAAGTTGGTAAAGAGTTGGTACTAGTCTCCAAAACCATTCTCAGGGAAAGATTTCGGGATACCATGAGATCTGTTAGTAAGCAAAAGGCAGTCTCTGGAGGGCTTCCTCTGGCCAGGTATCTAGCATTATTCCATTAAACACTTGACCTGCATCTACATCTGCATGGTTGAAATCTTATGTCAGATTTTTTGAGGACTGATGGGAAAGATTTGTAACAAAAGATTAGTAAATGATTGATGTCATAAATAGTTGCATGCTGCGTAGCGTGCTTATTTTGTTATATTCTACTAACCTCAGAATGAGGATGGCTTCTTAGAATGGTTAAAAGCAGTCTGGCTCCAACACAAATAGTGGAAGCAAGAGTAAAAAGTAGCTACCAAATTTGGGATTGTTCAGCAGCTATAGGGGGTGTGCAGAGGCATTAGTTGCTCTATGGAGCATGAAGGACTTGGGCAGGAATGTGAGGATGAATAACCCTGTCTGCAGTAGGTATGTGATGTAGTACACATGGACCAGAAGTGGGAAGAGTGTGGTATATGTGTTATGTTAGAATAGCAATTAATAGAAAGACGACTATGATCTGAGCCAGGGCCTGCCCATCACTTTCTGTTATGGCCACTCAGTCTCGGAGGAAAATAAATTCAAGATCATAAGCATAGGCTGTTTCATGCAGGTTAATGAGTGTTCCTAAACGCATTTCTGCTACTCAGAGAGGCATTGCCAAATCTAAGCTGCTTCAAAATAAAAATCAAGAATAATGATTCTTGATTCTGCTGAGGCAGGAAAGCATATGGTAGTACAGAAGAACTAAACAATGCAAGAACGATTCATGACAGTGCAGGATATATATGAAATATATTAGAAAAGAAAATGAAGAGAGAAAGATAGAACAAAAGAGTGAAGGGAGAGAGCTGGAAGAGAAACCAAAAGAAATAAAAAGAGAATGCCAGAATGCCAGTGCATACTTTCATACTTTCATGTTAATTAAATCAATCTTATTTATTCATGTGCATTCATAATGTTTTATTTCCTTGGTATGTGGCCCAAATTATTTTCTAGGGAGAAGGGAATAACAGAATAATGTACAGCAGGGATTTGCACATTATTTCTTTATGCATTACTAGGTTTATACATTTTTTAAAACAGCACACTGCAGCAGCAGGAAATTCAGTGTTTAAATTTTAAAATGAAAGTTTGAATGAACTTAAGCTTGCAGTCTTGACATTTTCTTGTTATTCTCTGTATATTTGTTCAGTCTGTAGTTGGATTAGTAGCTAGACAGGAGATTTTTTGAAAATCATCTAGGGACAGTCAAGACATTAAAAGATATTGTTATGCTGAATTGTAGAATCATAGAATGGTTTGGGTTGGAAGGAACATTGAACATCATCTAGTTCCAGCTCCCTGCTATAGGCCCACTACACCAGGTTGCCCAAAACCCCATCCAGCCAGGCCTTGAATACTTCCACAACCTCACTGAGTAACCTGTTGCAGTGTCTTAGCACCCTCACAGTAAGAATTTCTTCCTGATATCTAGTCTAAATCTGACCTTTTCCAATTTAAAGCCATTTTTTCTCACTCTGTCTCTACATGCCCTTATGAAAAGTCTCTCTCCAGCTTTCCTGTAGACCCTCTTCTGGTACTGGAAGGCCTCTACAAGGTTCTTCTGGAGACTTCTCTTCCCCAGGCTGAAGAGCCACAACTCGCTCAGCCTGTCCTCACAGAGGAGGTGCTCAACTCTCCCTGATCACTTTCATGGCCTGCCTTTAGATATTGTCCAACAGCTCGACATTCTTCTTGCATTGAGGGGACCAGAACTGAACGCAGTACTCCAAGTGGGGTCTCATGAGAGCAGAGGGGCAAAATCACCTCCTTGACCTGCTGGTCATGCTTCTCTTGATGCAGCCCAGGATATAATTAGCTTTCTGGGTTGCAAATGTGTACTGCCAGCACATGTTGAGTCTTTCATCAACTGAAAACCCCCAATCCTTCCTGTCAGAGCTGCTCTCAAGTCATTCTCTGATACTGGCATCCTTTTATATCCTGCTTAGCATAGGGGCTGAGTTCTTTATGCTGACTCACGAAGAAAGTCCAAAAGTAGGACTGGGGGAGAATGGAACAAAAGGCCTTTCAGCAAGCAAAACTAGCTGTTAAACAGGCCTAGGTGCTGTATATATTCGATCCCAGCCTCTCAGCCAAACTAGTTGTCCATGTAACTCAGAATGGGTTCAGCTGGGGCCTGTGGCAGTACCAAAATTCCATTCAAGTCCTAGTTGGGTTCTGGTCTCAGTTTTGGCATGGAGCAGAAGAAAGGTACAGTCTGACTGAAAAACAATTACTGGCTGCCTACTTCATGTTACAGGCAGTAGAGCCAATAACCCAAACAGCTTAATTTGTAGTTAAGGCAACCTTGCTAGTGAATGAAAGATCTGACCCACACTTTCAAGATGGATGTTACCCAAGCACAGACAGTGGAACAATGGATCACCTATATCAGCCAGAGGAGTAGTCTGTTACCACTGAAAGAAGAACTTCAGAAGATCCTAGGCCCAGTGATGTATAACAGTGATGCACCAGAAGAGACAGTGGTTGCTCCACTGGAGAAGAGTCCAATTTAGGAAGGGAAATATCCCATTCCTGAAGAGGCCTGGTATATGGATGGGTCCATCAAGGGTAATCTGAATGAATGGAGAGTGGTGTCATACCATCTCTTGACTGAAACTATCTGGTTTCAAGAAGGGGATGGTCAGAATAGCCAATGGGCAGAACTGTGAGCCATGTGGATGGTTATAACCAAGGAACCTGGTGATGGTATCCTGAATATCTGTTGGGCTGTGTACCGGAGTTCACTCTTTGGATTGCACACTGGGCCACCCAGGACTGGACTATCCACGCCCGACCCATCTGAGGCAGAGGTATGTGGTTAGACATATGGAATGTGGTTAAACACAGAGTCATACATGTCTACCACGTTTCTGGCCACCAGCTTCTTCAGTCACTGGGAAACAATGAAGCCGATACACTAGCCCAGGTTTGATGGATTAGAGGATTCACTGTCTGAGAACATCACCTGCTGGTTACATCATAAGCGGTGGCATGCTGGACAAAAGACAATGTGGGCAGCTGCTAAAGCATGGGGGCTGCTCATGCAACTGTCTGATGTCATTCAGGCATGCTGAGACTGCGGTGCTTGCTTCAAGATGAGACCAAGACCACTGTCTGGAACAACAACCTATCTTGCTAGAGGACACAAACCTCTCCAGCCATGGCAGGTTGATTACAGTTGGCCCCTCCCTTAGTCTGAGGGGGAGAGATATGCCCATACCTGCATCAACAGAAGCAAATGGGCTAATGCAGGCCTATCTAGTGCCAAGAGTAAATCAAGCATATACCAGCAAGGGACTCGTCAAGTTGATGGCCACCTATGGGACACCTCAAGTCATCAAGAGTGACCAAAAGTCTCATTTTACTATCACAGTGGTACAACAGTGGTCAGAAGAAAAGAACATTCAGTGGCTATTCCACCTGCCATATAGTCTGATTGGGGCAGGCCTTATGTATGCCTGTAATGGTATTCTTAAGGCTGCCCTGAAAACAGACTCAGTCCCTTCAGGTGTTGACAAAGAGAATCTACAAAACCCTGCGGGACCTGAATGAAACGCCTAGAGATGGCAGATCCAATGCCCTGAACACGCTGCAGACAACATGAGCCTCCCCATTTAGGATCCAAATTATGGGCACTGATAATCATGTAAGACCCCAGACTGGCAATGACAATAATCTTCTGCTACTTGCCCCTGAGTACCTAGAACCAGGTACTCATCAAATAGAATGGCCTTCAAAGATGCCAGTAGGTCCAAAGTAGTGTTGTCTACCTACACCTTGGGGGAGGTTGGGAGGTTGGTAGTCCCCCAATAATAGGTACATATGTGCCTGCAGACATCATGGTAAACACTACAGTTTTCATCACTAAGGGAACTTTAATCATATCCCTTTGGCAAATTAGGACCCTCTCGCCTTTGGTATCTGTATGGGAATTGCTAAGTCATAGCCTGAACCAGTGATTGAGTTCCACCCCTCCCTAAGCCTCATTTAAGAGCTGGCTGCCACAAAGGAAGGATCTTTACCTGTTTATTCCTTCTTTTGGTCCTCAGAATTGTTGGTAGGAGTAACATAGTATCAAGATACTCCAGTGTCACCTGTAAGATCAGTGTGACACTCCATGGTTGATTGTGGGAATGATGAGACATGAGCATGAGCTGATCCTTCATTTTTTGAAGTGACTATATGTCTTCAGAAGAACCATTAAGTCCTGGCCAATGAAGAACTAAGGACATCAACCAGGAACCAATAATCAACTGTTTCATGTTTTATTGATATGCATTGCAGCGGGTAACTGTACAGGTGTTGTGGTGTACTGGATCACCATAATGGAAAGGGCTTACTTTTAACCTGTTTAATAATAAACCGTATTAACAGCTTTGATCTCCTTTTTTTTTTTTTTTTAATTAGGTTTTCCTTATTCTTCAGTTCATCTGGCAGTAGTCTGGTAAGACAAACTGACTTTAGAATTTTTTTTTTTTTTTTTTTTTTTTTTTTTTTTTAGATCAGGAGACATTGTATGCTATGTTTACCATAGGTTGCTTAATGAACTCACTGTCAGGAAATGGTTTTGACTTTTTGCAGGCAGATTTGCTATAATGCAACCAGCTGTTATAATAGAGTCCATTTGAGTTCTAACTTATTATCTAACTTCTTATATGCAGGGTACATGGTGAGCTGAGCAGCCTGCAAGCTGGACACATCTACCTTACAATATCATGTAGAAGTAAAGCTTGAAAAAGAGGGGAGTTCATCAGTTGTCTACTGCTGTTTGAAGAATAGGTGGGCATTGGTTGTTGAGTGGTGAACAATTGTTTGTGTCACTCGTACATATACAAATATCTATAACTGTCTTAACTGTTATTCTTTTTTCCCCTCTTCCTTTTCTCTGTATTACTTCTCCTGCAAGTTCTACTTTGTTCCTTTTTTATGATTCTCTCCACTAGGAAGGAGGTGGAGCAAGAGAATGACTGTGTGGTGCTTAGCAACCTGCTGCTTTAAACAACAACAGCATTATGTCAATAATAATTCTTTTTCTTATAAAGAATAAAAGCCATTATGGGTTTTGAATGAAATTTCAGTCATTGATTGATAATAGAGATGCCTGCAGTTAATTACTTTTTCCCAGTTTCAAGAATTCATAAATAAATAAGTCTTTAGTATATAGACTTTAAATTGATGTCAGAATTATGCTTCCATGTCAACTGGGGAGACTAAGATCAGGGGACACGTATTGGACAAAGCAAGTGTCTGAGCCCAGCTACTGGAAGTATCCACTTTTTAAATATACATGTTTTCAAGAATGGACCTCCATCCTGTTCACCCAGAGAGCTGATCAGGATGCGGCAATTGCTGCTGTGTTTTCTTGAGTGTTCTACC
Source organism: Chrysolophus pictus (assembly GCA_037305975.1). Classification (NCBI taxonomy): domain Eukaryota; kingdom Metazoa; phylum Chordata; class Aves; order Galliformes; family Phasianidae; genus Chrysolophus; species Chrysolophus pictus. The sequence continues at coordinate 2,738,564 of CM074577.1, forward strand.
TACAATCAGTGTGGCTAACCATGTAAATACGTATGTTTATAAAGTATATGGGTACTCTGTGTGCATGCATTTTGGGAATGCATGCTCAGCCTTGCAAGTGGCTGAAGCTGGGGGCATGCAGCTGCAGAAGTGTTGCCTTTCTCAGACTGTCAGATCTGATTTAATTTCACTCCCAGATTTGTGATTTAGAAATTACACCAAATTTTACTATACTTGTTCTTACAAATACAATCATAAGCTTCAGCACATGGACAGTACAGTAGCAAATATATAGCAAGAAGTTGTGCAAGATATTATGGCAGCTGTTACACAATCTTCATGTGCAGATTTTCAGAATCATATTCTTAAATTGAATAAATCAAGAAATACTAGTAATATATTTGATGAAAACTGTATTTAAATAGTGTTTTATCATTATAGTACTGATTGATGCCCAGAGTGAATCACATTGAAAATGAGTTAGATGCTAAAGCAACAGGGTTAGGACCTGGTATATTTCTTAATCTGTCCTAAAAGAGGAGCATCCCATACCTGTGGTCTGACAAGCACATTTTTGATGGTGTTATTTTTTTCTTCCATTTGAAGCACAGTGTGGTTTTATTTGGATGGAATTATGTTTGGAAATTTTTCATTTGTAAGAATCCTGTAGAAATATTAAGTAACATTTTTCCATGATTCATTTAGCAGGAAACAGTCAGTGTATAAAATATGACATTAAATTTAGCTTCACTTCTAACATAATACTGTTCATATACATTGCTCAAGGCGAGAATGCCAGAAAACACCTACTAGCAAGGAGCCCGAGGAGAAAACAACAACATTTTGCATGTACAATTATTCTAGAAAGTCTTTAAGCAAGAGTTAAAAACACCAGCTTTGTGAAATGAGGAGTTAAAAGAAGGTAATTACATTACAGCTTAAATCGGCAAATAGCTGAACAACTTCAGCCATCACTGCTCTACACTTTGCAGGACTGAAACCTGAATAAATAGGAAGGTGTGAATTTGTCTAGTCTGGCACTTCCATGACCACCACCACATTGAGCATGAGAAGCCACCTAGCTAAAGCAAACAGAAGACTATCCATATTATCATCCTCTTGTGTGTGTGCCCACTTATTGTTTTTGTCTCTTCTATTCTAAGGTAGACTTCAATTTTTACAGTAAGAACATTTATTCTCCTCTAGGTCTCAAGCCAAGAGATTTTCCTTGACTCTGTGACCTTAAAAATCTTCTCATTATACTTTCCCTTGAAATTAGAAAGCTTTCTAGAAGTAATTTATAACTGAAGAATTGAAAAGCTGATCATTTAGATGTTTGTAATGAAACAAACAGTAGTCTTATGTCTAATGTTTACCAACAGAAACAAAGGCAGAAGAATGTCTATAATCTCTTGAAGACTATTGGACTCACTACACAACAAGCTTACCGGCATAAATATATCAGCAGTGTATCAGAAAAGTCGTGAAGAAAGCTGCTAATTTTACTGAATTCTACACTTGTGCTTGTGTTTTTAGTAGTATTCATTTCCCCGGCAAGGAAAATCGTCGGTCATACTTTTTTCTTCCTCCTCCGCTCCTACCTGGAATAATAGAACTCATTTTAAAATTATGGCATTTAAAAACACAGTATGTATTTAATCTTTATTTATTTATTTTTACTGTTTGGAATAATTCATAAGCTTTATGCTTCACATTTTCAAACAGTCTCTTACAACTATGAAGTCCAAGTGTTAACACTTCTCACATTTTTCATGTAGTGATAGCTAAGATTGCTAGGAAATCTTCAGAAGCTGAGACTTTAAGTAGAACTGCAAATCTCATGAAAAAAAATCACAGAAGCTGGCAACATGATATTTTAGTTGCTAGCTGCAGCATTTGAGGCACAGACTCAGATGTGAACAATCCAAATAATTTATAAGCGATGCTAGAACCTGCAATATATATTCATGAGTTTTCTCTTGCAACTTTCCCACCTCCCTTTACAAGTCAAAAAAAACCCAAACCGTTCCATATAGACACTCCTTAACTGCATATGCAGGTGCTTATCCAATCAGCCATAAGTCACTCCTAGCGTGCACTCATCCTCCAGCCAAGGTCATTATCATGTGGAGATCATCCAGCTTACCTGACTTTGTTTTTTTCTTCTGGAGATGTCCTTTGTTCTCAGCTTTGCTTTCTCACGCCATTTATCCTGCTCTGCAGCTTCTGCTCTGAATATTCTATCAATATAAACACACTGAAAAATAGATTGATATACAGTGATTGAAAAAATTTACAGAAATCATTGTAAGATTAGAACAATCGAATCAAATAATAATTCTGAACTTCCTAATCAGATGCATTTTGCTTTTCAATTATTACATATGAATCAATCTGTGAGCAATTAAACTTGTATGCTGTATTATCAAAGGCAAAGGGATTTTGATCAAATTGCCAGACTTCATTCAATTTGTGTCTACCCAGAATCTGTGACTTGTTTGAAGGCAGTGATATACCTAGAAGCATAGAATGGTTTGGAATGGAAAGGACCTTTAAGATCATCTAGTTCCATTCCCCTGCTATAGGCAGGGATACCTCCCTCTAGATCAGATTACTCAAAGACCCATCCAGCCTGGCCTTGAATGCTTTCAAGGAAGGGGGCATCTACAGAAGAGTGGATGTTATCTAACTTGGCTTTGAGTTCTCACTGAACACTTCTTTGATATTAAAAGTATTGTTTTGATAGCAAATATAATTCCTGACATATAACACTTTTTCACTCAATGCATTCATGTTTTGAACCAACTAATATAAATCTTCTTTGGCTTGCTTATTACTTCTGCAAATAAAAAAAATAATAATAATAAAAATTAAATCAGACATCATGAAGATCTTTACTAAAATAAATTATATCAGTGACCACTGAAATAAACAATCCAATAACCCATTTTCAACAAGATACTGTATCAGTGGCTTTTGCCTCCAGTAGGTTTTGAGGGTATTGCAGATCTAAGACTGGTAAGGAGTGTCTCAATTCAACATGAGGCAATCAACATCACTTTGTGGACAATCTTACATTTAAAATATCTCTTTGGAATTGCTCACCTTGGAAAGGAAGGGCTCAGGAACATTTAGTGGCTAAAGACTTGGCCTTGGAGCAAATGAAATCAGCTTGATATAGGAGACTAGGAGTTGATACCATTGTATCCTGTGAAGGCAAGATACAAGCTGGTGTCCCCTTGCTTCCTCTTACCGGCTGTCTTAAGTTTGCAAGGCCTGGAAGACAGGAACAAATGAGTTCCTGCAGAAATCCTGAAACCAGAAGATCCAAAAGACCTGGTTAAGCAACTTCGGACTATAATAAGGGCTTGTACTGTTGTTGTTAGTCATTGTCAAGTGGACAACATAACCTCTGACTACACATCACTGCTAAAGATCAGCACCTGACATGAAGGCATCACTGGATCAGAGAGTGGTAACTGCCTTGCTTTACTGCTTGTATATTTGTTTGTCTCTTTCCTCATTTTCAATCTTTTATTTTATTCTTTTATGCCTTACAGTAGCTGGTGCCTAATATTTTCTTACCTGTAATGCTTATTAATTGTAATTAGCCAACCTTACCTCCAAGTATTTCTTGTTAGTCGTTATTAAGAAAACTCTCAATAAAGTGATGTCTATTTTTCCACTGAGTCTTAGATGACTCCATCGTGGTAGTGACCCTTGCTGACTACGGAAGGTGTGACTCAGGAGACAGAAAAATATTCACCTCCCTCTAATCCCATTGAGTGGGATGAGACAGGTGCTGATACGGTCACCGTCTTTGTTCTAGTAGCTGAATATTCCAAGGAAGAAAAACACTTTTTATATCAACTTCCTAATGTTAAGCAATAGCAGAAATACATTACTGCTGAAAAACATTGGTTTGTGGGAGTACATTTTTAAGCAAGCTACTATCTTAAGCATGAAATGTGAAAAACAGCTTTTATTTTTTGCCTCAATGTAAATGCAGTCTGCAAACTGTCCAAAACCCTTAGCTCTTAATAACTTCAGATTTAAATCATACGCATTTTTCCACTTAAATTAAAATATAAGGAACTAATAAATAAAAGAAACAAACAAAAATATCACACCCAATCCCAAAATATCTAAACTTAAGAAGCTCACCAAACCTGCGATCTAGGGCAGAAAATATGGGGCGAGGTTGTTCTCTCAGATTTTAATGCAGCCTCTGCATTTTATTATTGAGCTTACATTTAAGCAAGTCTCCTGTCCTTCAGCTTCCATCCACTCAAGTTATGCAACAGGCTCGTCTCACAATTCACAGCCATGCAATAATTGTTTAAATCTTTGAACTAAAATATTATTTTAAAATGCTAAAGTGATTTGGTTAAATGATTACGACATACATATTCTTAGAGCTTCCAGTGCATTCAGTCCTGTCTGATAAGAATAACATCACAGTTAACACGTAAGCAGTTATCTCATTTATTCTGGGACCTAGATCAATGCCATGATCCTAAATGATGGATGATATCAACGTCTTGGTCGTTTTTTTGAGTAATTCTTGGTTTCATTTCTAGAGGATCTGAGGTTCCCAGATCCTTTAGATGGACTTCAGTCTTCTTGATTTTCCTTCTCTTTTTGGATTGAACCAGGATCCAAGAATCCTGTTGATCAAAGTAGCGTTCCCTCTCTATGGTACAATTCTTAATTTTAGAGGGGAAATGCTATTTGAAGATGAGACATTTTGCCCTATCAGAAATGTAATTTTATCTTCTACTTTCCTGATATGGGATTTTAAAAGGTTGTTTTTGTCTTTCAGTCCTTCCTCAGAGCAATAATATGCATTAATGATTAGTAGTAGCTAATGCTACTGCAGATGCCACGACTACTCTTTCCTTGATTGTTAGGAAAGTTTGCTCTAATTTATTCAAAAGTTCTGCCACCTTTGTGACAGATTTAGTAATGGGACCATTGTCCCTTACGGGTCCCCATTCTTCAATAATCTGTGCAGCATTCAATCATAGGGAACCTAGAAATCCTGAGGCTTCCCCTAGGAGTTCCTCTTCTGGGGTACTGGGGGTCCCAATGACCACCCAATGCATCATCCTTTTAAGATAATCCATCCTAAGTACACTGCTGTCATGCCTGCCTGGCTTGCTAAGTGTAATGCACTGCAAAGCTCAACAATGACAGCAGTGAGGCAAGATCCCAGGCTGCAGTGAGTGAGGATTTGCTCAAATATGACAGCAGAGGGAGCAGAAATAAAGGAAGGCAGATGCTTACCTTCAGAAGAGCTTAGGTAAGCAGGGATCTCCAGATGAGATACCCTCAGCTCCACTGCCAACTCTTAAATGAAGTCTGGGAATCCATGAAGTCCTGGAGCCAGGATCCACCCTTTCTAGTCACTCAGGCGCATTGCATACATCTCAGCTCCTCTGGCTTGGCCCTGCTTTCCTACCAGGTGCTCAATCACTGTTTCAAGCCATGACAGCTTTTCCACTAGACTTCCTATGAAGGATTCTCTGACAGAGGACAGGGTCTTTGTTGCAGCCCTTTTTTCAAGTGACCGCCAGTCTAACTTTTCTGCAGGTGCTTCAGATTTCCTTACTAAGAATAGTCCTCAAACATTAAGGGTAGCCCAGTAAGCGCAAAGCTGTGCCACACTAGAGGAACCATTTCCTTACATGCAGTTAGAATTGCTAGGTGCAGTTATATCACAACAAGGCTATAATTTCTCTGAGTATAATTTACAGGGTTAGAAACCATTACATCCAAAGGAGATGCTTTTAGCTTGTATTTGTAAAGGAAGGCTTACTTATGACACACAGAAAAAAATAACTTCACTATTAATACTTAAGGTTTTACTATCCAGACCCTAGGTCTCATATCACTGTGAGAGGAAAACACCATGAAAGCCACAAGGATAACCTGATTATATCATAGATAACATGGCAGACTATTGGGAAAATGCACTAAATAATAAACTTGGTGAGAGAAGTGGGAATTAGCAGTAGAGTGGGAAACAATAGTGAACAGGCCTTTAAAAATAGCTGGAGTAAGCCAGAAAAGTACCTTTTTAGGACTACACTGGAGGAAGGCAAATAGATCAGGTGATTTTATTTTTATGAAATACTTTCTTACTACTCTTAGTTCAAATGACCAGCCTGAAGAAGAAATTGAAAGCAAAAATCTTTTTCTGTTTTTCCCTATTTTAGCAAATTTATGATGGTTTTCATACACTCAGGAGTGACAGTTACCATGGTAAAGCAGAACAATACATTGCTGTTAATTTAAATTTTAGTAAGATGTTTGTTTGAAAAGAATGAGAGAAACTCAAACTATATCTGTGGTTCTGAACTATGTTTGCACTAATAATTTACATAGATTTTATATATAAATGTAGGTAATAGGTAATAAGTAGGTAATAAATATAGATAGTGATGCCTCCTATTTATTTCCATGGACACTATGACATATACAAAGAAAATAACACTATTTGGTAGAGCAAGTTCTCAGTTACAAAACAGTATTTTTTCAACACAGTCACCACTATTAACCAATTTACGTGGATGAACTGATTGAGACACTCTTCATTTTGTGTTGTGACAGCTGGCTTGTTTTTCACATCACTGTTGCCACTGCAGAAATGCACCAGCCACTACCTAACTGTGCTCACATCCACTGTTTGGTGTCCATAAACATTCAGCAAGTATCCATTAATGCCAATGGGTACAATTTTAGTCTGCATGGAGAAATTCAGTGACACACCTTCTCTTCATGCGCAATTCCATGTCAGATGCTGTTTTGACAGACAGCCCTTCTGCTGTATCTGTCATAGAGCAAAAAATGTAATGGAATATTGGTGGGATGGTTCAGTCTCTATTGCTATGCCACCGATATAAGCATCTGATATTTATATATATGAAATACTTTTTCTGGTCTCATTGGTATATTCAATAATACTATCTTAACGTGGACTTCAAATTTCAACTTCATGATTTGTCTTTTATTATGCACAGTGATTAAAAACTAGGAAATGGATAATGTGGTCTCATTAGCATAAAATAACCTTTTATTTTCTGAAGCAAACAACTCCTCCACAACTAGAGATTAAAAAAATCTTACTTTCTGAATGTTACAAATAATCATCAACAAATGTATATTCTTGTCATGTTTCAGTGATATCGTGATTTCATTGTAAGCTGCACTTATGAGTCCATCATTTGAATTGTAAAGAACTTTGTCTTCAAGCAGTAGTGCACTCAACACTTTCCATCTGTTTCTTTTTCAGACAAGAAAGGAAAAAGCAACACATTTGATTTACGAGTTAAAAAAAAACACCAAGCATATGCCTTCAAGCTCATCAGAAGATTGCAATATTACCCTATCTTGTGAGAATACAGATACAAAATAGATATGTATTTAAGAAATCTCAGTAGTAGCACTTCAATTTCTCAGTATTATAAATTTATAAAAGATATGAACTCTAGCATTCTTTAACTAGTTAGTGAATTTTTCTGACCTCCTCTACTAGCCCCAGACTGACTGATTTTCATCCATCAAAAATAAAAAGCAGTGCTTCAAAGCTCCATGGAAGCCAATAATGACTGTTCAACATTCAGCCCATGAGGACTATGAAGATTTATTCAATCTCAGAATACATAATCTCCGGATGGACTTTATAGAAGATAGATTTTATCATTTGTAGAATGAATATCTGGCTTTCTTCAATCTAATATTTACTTTCACTGGAGAAAAAAAAAAAGGTCAAAATGAAATGGCTTCTGATGATTATTAATGCTAGATCATAAATTAAGAGCTACGTAGAGTGGGCCTTGGGACTTAAGTGACCTGACTCAGTTGCCCTTGAGGCTGGAAAATGATTACTGCATTTTTACTTATTTTATTAAAGTTTAGATACATAAGAATGTATGGAGGAGATAAATAACCATGATAGAATCAGTGCTTTCTTTGCAGCAACACTGACAGTATTATCATTCTAGACTGTTAGCAATCTCCTGTTCTCAGGATTATGAGTTACTGGCAGATGCAAGTTATTTAGATGAGGCTTTTCAATCCCTTCTCATCTTATAGGTTTATCACTGTTTGCCTGCAGGCTCAGACTGTCAGAAATTCATGCTGTTTTTTCAATATATTTTCCACTTTGTGAGGCCTCATCTGCAATATTAAGAGCTGTAGGAGCTATCTTACTGTAAGAAACCACTTTTTAAGCTGAAATAAACAGGTCAGCTAAATATTTTCCTATAAAAGCAAAACAAACAAACAAACAAACAAAACCCCGACCTTGCAAAGCAGGCACAGAAAGAACTTGCAGTTTATTTTACTTGAAAAAAAAAAAAAAATTATTGTCTTTCTTTGATGTATCATGGGGTACCTTCCCATCCACCTCCCACTAACCCTACTCTTCCTAAGGAAGAAATTGTCAAATAATCCCCATCAAATAATCCGGGTATTTTTTTGCCAAATGCAGGTTTAAAAAGAAAAAATGACTCTAAGCATATAATCCAAGAAAAAAACTTGTTGTTTTAACAGTGAACTAACTCAGCAAAATTCTCCTTAGAGCAACTTTTTTTTCTTCCTTCACTTGGCATTTCCTCTCCGTGAGCAGCCTTTTTTCCCCTTCTCTCACTAGAACACAAATGAGCAATATATTAAAAGCAAACTAAGTTACACTTTATCAAAAGCAATAGAAGTGACTTGAGAATTGCACCTATTGCTTTTACACTGCCACTTATCAGAGATGCTGGCAAAGAACTCAGAGTAAATATGCTGAATATTTATCTTTTAAAGACAAAACATTAGTGAAGATTCTTCACTAATTTGGACTTGAAAAGAACATTCTTGTCAAACGCATGAGTGAAAAAAATCTTATTTAACTACTAAGATACCTTCCTGCATTCTACAAAATGAGGATAAAAAAGCCCTGCTCTATTATCCGTAAGGCCGTTCACCGTGGCAATAGCACTCATCACCAGGATTGTCTGTCTTGAGACTACTGCTCGTCAGTATCTTCATCAATGACCTGGGCAGTGGGATTGTGTGCATGCTCAGAAAACTTTCCCAAGTGGTGCAGTTGACACAATGTAAGGAATGGGATGCCATCCAAAGGAACCTGGATAAACTTGAGAAGTGGGCACACACTAACCTAATGAGATTCAACGTGGCTAAGAGCAAGGCGTTGAACTTGGTTCAGGGTAATACGTATACAGACTGAGAGAATAATGTATTGAGACTAGGCCTGTGGATAAGGATTCATGGATGAAAAGCTAGACCTACACCAGCAGTGTAAGCTTGCAGTCCAAAACGCTCCACCAAAATAGGGATGGCCAGCAGGGTGGTTGTGCAGACTGCTCTACCTTCATGAGGCCTCACCTGGAGTACTAAACCCAGGCCTGAGGCCCTTAGCACAAGAAAGATGTAGAAATGTTGTGTGGGTCCAGAGGAGGGCCATGAAGATGATCAGAGGACAGGAGCACCTGCCCTGAAGAAAGTCAGAGGGAGCTGAGGTTGTTCAGCCTGGAGACGAGAAGGCTCCAGGGAGAACTCACTGGCACCTTCCAGTACTTAAAGGGAGGGAAACTGTCTTAAAACAAAACCAAACCAAACCACGTAGGCAGATAGGACAAAGGCAAATGGTTTAAAAATACAAAGTGGAGATTAGATCAGATACTAGAAGGAAGTTTTTTGTTCGGTTGTTTCTTGTTTTGTTTTTTAATCAGAGGATGATGAGGTACTGAAACAGGTTGCCCAGAGAAGATGTGGAGGCATTCAAGATTATGTTGGATGGATCCTCAGCAGTCCGGTCTAGTAGCTGGCAGCCCTGCCCACAGCAGTGGGATTGGAACTAGATGATCTTTGACATTCCTTCTAACCTAAGCCATTCTATGATTCAATTTGAGAAGTCTTTTAGTATTAGCAGTAAGAAATTCAGGATTCTTGCAACAGTCCATTCTGAAGGCCTATGAGAGTCTATATAGAAAAGATTCTTGTGTCTCAAAAGTTGCTTGAGAGGCCTGTGAGACAGTCTCAAGGACTCCATGCTGCCAGCACATGGTCACCAGGGGCGATGAAAGTATGGGGAGTAATCCAGCTCACATTACAATCCAGGCCGCGCCTGAGATGGACAAGGTGTCTCTAAGATGAGGGGCACTGGCTTCTCGGGTGTAGGTAAGCCTGCACAGTCGTACTGAACATTGACTTGGTTTTATCAGCGTTCCATGTCATGAAATCACACAACATTCTGTTGAGCGCAGAAGCACAGTGCGCTACAAAGCAGTACTTCCTGGTCCTTTGTCCTCTAGCATCTCGCATGAGTTCCAACTCTTCAAGATGAAGATGCGCTGAAATGGAACAGACTACTGTTCCCAGGAGCCTCTAGTGTTCCCTGTATGATCTCAAACTCTGGGTTACAGGGGTGAACAGCCCTTCTTGTTTCCAGAACTTCTCTCTCCGATTTATTACTCCTTTTTTTATATCATAACCTTATGTTCTTTTACCATTTGTAGTAAATTAGTTCTCTCTCCTTAGCTTAATTTGGTAGTTTTCATTTTTCTTCTCCTCAAAAGTGAGACTGGAGGGTGAAAGGGACTGGGGAGGCCTTCTTTCCTTCTTTTCCCCACATTTTGAATGAAACCACAACAAACGTGCAAAATGCACCATTACCATGCAAAACCAGAGAAAGACCATACCATTTATAAGGACTTTTCAAACCAAGGACTGCAGCCTTTTTGTGCCTTTTGCCCCTTTTTTGCTTGGAACCTTTTGTGCCTTTACTTGGAACAACCCATCACTGACTGAGAGAGAGAGGCTGCACACCGCCATCCCTGCTATTTATCGGCAGATTTGTGGAACACAGTAAAAGGGTGGTGGTGGCTCTCTTTGCATTCTTATAATGAACCCTTTCTTTTATTTTCTATCTTTTTACTATGGCTTTCTTCTTCCCTCCATCCCCAAGCCTAACTAACCAGGAGTAGATAATATACTGGTTGGGCAATATTGACTAGCGAAGAATCCTAATCTCACTCTGAGTTTATATATGTAAATATATAGTCACAGATCACCTTGCCTCTGATAACTGGAGCAAGACAAAGTCTTATTAAAAGTCTGTGAGAGCTGTGAGCTCTGTTGGCTTTACATTCCAGTGGTGATTCCCCAGATAGATTGGTGGGGGTTCTTTTAACTTATGAAACTGTCTTTCATCAAAGGCTTGGAATGTTAGAAAAGATCAGATAATTTAAAAACATTTCTTCAATGTATATGCTGAGGTAGTCCATGCTTTGTGACATCCCTGACTAAGGAACACTGAAAAAAGTTGTTAACTGAACTGAAGCTGAAAGACATCTTCTGTGAATTTCCTAGCTAACAAAAAGTTTTTCTTCAGCGATCATCCTGGAATCCCTTTCTGTATAGCCAAATTGAGTATGTTTTTACTTGATATTGCAATTTAATTGTTTAGGCACTATCCTCTGAAAAAAACTGTCCCTTATCTGGCCATCTGTAAATTTTGTTCTTGCACTAGAGCCTAGTCAGAAATATTATTTTAAGCTGTGCTGGCATTGTGCTATGCTTGCTAAACCATCGCAACATAGAAATTAACTATTTTGTGCTGGCTAATCCTGGGCTCCTCTGCCTCCCAAAGTTGTTTTCTATGGGATCCTGCCTTGAATAAATCTGACCCTAGGAAGTCTAGTGGATTTATTTTTCTCTTTATTACTGCTCATTTCGGAAATGCCTGGCTGCACCTCTCTTAGACCCATTTTAAGAAGAAGCAGCCTCAGGAAAGTGTCTCTGACCTTATTTGATGTCAAGAGCTATTAGTGAAAGAATAATGGGAAATAATCTGTTGGTATATATATTCTGTCTGGGGTAATCTAATGCACACCTGTACTGCAGTTTAAAAATATACCATGACACATACCAACACCTGAGAACATTCTTCAGGAATGGCGAGGTTGGCAGAGAATTTTGCAATGCTCAAATGGCACAGTGAAAAAATTGTGATCTCTTTGTCTTTCCTGCTTCCCAGCAGTAGCAGTATACAGGAATTTCCTTTTCAAGGGAAGATGGCATCTGCCCACTTGATGTTGGTGGTAAAACAGCCTCCATAATTACGCAACATGACAGTGGCAATAAGTTGAAAATAAGGCTATTTTTTTGAAAATAAGGCTATTATTTTAGCCAGAGAGCTAAAAACTGTTGCCCTTGTAATTCCTTAAAGTGCTATCATTCCCTGATATAATACAAACCTTTGCATTTATAGTAAAGGAAATTATATATACAGTGAAGGGTGTCAATTTTCTTTTCAAGTATTTTCAGGTAATTCTTGAGTTATAAACCGTTTTCTGGCTTTAACAATAGGGAAAATTTCTTAATTCTGACAATGCACAGAAAATTATTTTATGTCATGATATTAAATACATCTGAAATTTCTTTATCTTCTGTATAAAATGCATGACAAGATGAAAGGGAGAGAGAATACAATCTTTTTAGCTCACTACTGAGATAAAACTCCAAATACAATGGCAGTATGACCATGAATAGCTTTGTATAAAACATCTTGGAAGATATGGCACAGTTATAGCACATTCTGTAGTAAGTGTTTCTGTCTGAAAAACAATCATATTTATCAGACTGCTGTTCTATTTGTAATGAGCACTTCATTAAGAAAGGTCCAATAGGGCAATTTTTTCACTCACTTTCACTTATTTTTTTTTCAGAAGGCTGTTAAATTCTGACTGCTAAAGATACCGATGTCATGTTTGAATGAAAATGAAGACACTCCTCCTTAATTAAATGTATACATAGTTATTTTCTTCCAATCCAGTGAATATTATTTTTTACTTGAATGTTACGCAGTATCATAGCTTATTTATTTATTCTGCTCTTGTGTTTATGAAATAAGAAAACGTATTCATTGGCACTGTAGAATCATGTGGTAGGAACACATCAGATGCTTTCTACACTGGGACATCTCCTGTCTATAAAAGTATAAATATATTGATGATCAGGGGACTGGAGCACCTCCCCTATGAAGACAGGCTGAGGGAGCTGGGCTTGTTCAGCCTGGAGAAAAGAAGGCTGCAGGGTGACCTCATTGCAGCCTTCCAGTACCTAAAGGGAGCCTACAAACAGGAGGGGAATCAACTCTTTGAAAGGGTAGATAACTGCAGGACAAGGGGGAATGGTTTTAAGTTGAGGGAGGGAAGATTTAGGTTGGATGTCAGGGGGAAATTCTTTACAGAGAGAATGGTGAGGTGCTGGAACAGCTGCCCAGAGAGGTTGTGCATGCCCCATCTCAGGAAGTGTTCAAGGTCAGGTTGGATGGGGCCTTGGGCAGCCTGGTCTAGCATTAAATGGGGAGGTTGATGGCCCTGCCTGTGGCAGGGGGGTTGGAGATTCATGATCCTTGAGGTCCCTTCAAACCCTGGCCATTCTGTGATTCTGTGAACTGTGTGATGCTTAGCCACCTGCCAGGTAAAAACACAACAGTAGTGAACTACCTCAGATCTTAGTATGCAGCAGTTTAGACCTGGCAAAAGGATATTTGGAGGGGAACTGTAAGCCTATCCGTGTACCCATAACCAACTTTCCAGTTTTTATACTAGATCAGTTCCATCTATTTTCCTCTGTGTGAAAGCCATATCCAGAATGAATAACTCCACACTTCCTTCCTTTTTTCTATAGAAAGTTTCTGATTCTCTCATGTAGTATAGTACGTTACAGGTTGATTGGTACTTTTAAACAGTCTGGAAAGCAAGAAAAGCAAGACTGACATGTGGTATTGCTAGGCTTAAGGTGAATGTCACCATGGTTGATGTAAATTGTTGTAAACAAGGTGCTTCATTCATTATTAAAAGTTTTCTTAAGCAGCAATTGCTTAGGGTTGCCTAAACATTGGTCCTAGATTACTTGCTGAAGATCAGGGAGAGAATGATTAAGACAAATTAGAAAAAATCCTCTTGTGTGTTCATAAATTTGCTGAGAAATTCACAGGTTTTATTTTTATACATTTTAAAATTATCCCTTTAAATATACCTGTTATTCTGTTTTCACAACATTAACTTGGGCACTTCTTTAGTCAGTGAGAAAACACTGAGAAATAGTGAAAGCAATAAATACAGTCGTTGGATGCTCATTGCATTTTTACATGTTATTCTTTGCTTCTTTCCAATGATTTTCTTTCTAAGCAGTCTTCACGTGAAATTCTTCAGCTTACTTCATCTTTTGTCTTCATAACTGTCCTTCATATATGAAATGACCTCCTTAAGGCATGAGGACATTCATGAGACAAAGACACCAACTTGATGTTGACGAGAAGTTAAATACATTTTAAAAACAAAAGCAAATAATTGATACTCTTATTGCATACTTTATTTTAACAGATTATTCTTGCTGTTTTTTCTGCACATTTAAAGTGGATTTCTTCACTAAGAGAGGTTACACTTTCCAGTATTAGTCTTCATTATCTTCTTTACTAAAGAGTTGATAAATTGGTGCATCCAGAATTTTTTCATTACCTATCTTTTTTTATTTATAGTGTTATTTCAAATCTTACCGTAAGTTTTGCTTTTGAATTTTGGTTTAAAATCCTTATTTTTTTTTTCATGCTCTGACATAGATTGACCCAGCCAAGAACCCTGTTTTCTAATTCTACATATTGCAATGGTGACATTCCAAGGAATTTTAGCCTTTCTTAAGGTGCCTGATATTTAACAGCTAGTTGCATGAATGTGCGAGATAGTATTTTATATCACTGTAAACCACATTATCTGTTTTTTTTTGTTGTTGTTGTTTGAGTTCAGGCAGAAAAAGAACAACTTTAAGATGTGTTACTTTTTTTTTTTTTTTTTTTTTAAGGGGGAAGTTTTTGCTATTAGTTTTTTTTTTTTTTTCTTTTTTTCCTACATATGGAAAAGCACATGTAGAACAGGTCATATTGCCTAAAAGTTGTTCCTAGATTAGTTGTTATGGATCAGGAAAAGAAGGATTAAGTTGAATTGCATTATTATTATACATTAGGTATACTTTTGCTACCAAATAGATTGACCAATATACTAAACATTTTTTTTGTGGTAGAAAGAGTCCTTGACAATTAATTCTAACCTACTAATTGCATAGGTTTCAGTAATCATGATCCCTATAGAAATAAAAAAAACTGTTTTGAAATCATGTTGGGAGCAAGTTCCTTATTTTGATTGTATATAAAGCCTTCACTCCTGAAGCATTCTCTTCATTCTCTTAGATTAGAATAAAAACAACAAAATTATTTAAGGCATGCAAAGAGAAGACATTCTTGACAAGAATCACACTTTACTTGTGTAGCATTTCCTCTTTATTTTGTCTTGCAGTCAGGGTATATCCTGACTATCATCTCACTAAACAAAAAGAAGGTGTATAATCAATGAGTATACAGATGTATAATCAACAAGTAGACAGAGAAGTTAGGCTGGTCTTCAGAGAGTGTAGAGCTGAAAAGATTATCGTGATGGAAAAAGATAATTGGAAATGAATGGAAAACCTTACCTATGTTCTGGTCCCAAAGAAAACACTCCAAGAGGAGAAATCTCCAGAGAGAGATCCTTCCCCACTGGCAATCAGCCCTTAAATGGGGTCTGAGAGGTGCAGTCAGGCTCTACCCCTTCCTATCACAAAGGTGAATTGCCTTCACCTGTACTCCCACGGCTGACTCATTGCTTGCCTCAGGTCATCAATCAGAATTCAGGCCGTGATTCATTAGTTCCCATACAGGAGGGAAAAGAGCATTTTTTTTTTTCTTTTTTTTCTTTTTTTTCTTCCTCATTTTGAAAACAATGTTAGTTTTGTAAGTCAAAGGTCAGCAGGCATTCTTTTCTTAAGCGTAAGTTGATTGAAATTCTTAAAGTTCTCTTAAAGAACAATTTCTGATACAGATAGATTTGGAAAAAAAAAAACACAGAACTTTTCAAGAAGTCTGCTATTTGTATTTCAAAATATAATTACTGGATTAAGGTGATAGTAACTTATGATAAATATATCACTAGTTTTTCTACTTCAGTTTTACTTTAGTTTTTACTTTTTAGTTGTGTCTTAATTTACTACAATTTTAGGGACTTTTAATGTTAGAAGCCTTATTGCAATTCAGTTATTAGTGTTTGCAAACAAGTCAAAGATAGTTAAACTAATGTAAGAATGCAACATTCTCTAACCAGGTACTTTTAGATATTCCCCACAAGGAAGGTGTAATATTTAGTATTGAGCTTACTTGTTGGAAGATATTTGATTTTACATGAAATTTTGAAATTTTGATTTGGAAATATGGTACAGCAATATACTGAACTTACAATATGTTCACAATATAGCAGGTGTAATGCATGGTTGGACCACAGCACAGAAGTATTCCTGTTATTAGTCTTTATACTGTTACAATTGTGAGCACATGTATTTTTTTCTGACCAAATGAATTTCCTTATGTATTCTCTATTTACACCTAACTAGGCGACTTTGAAGATAAATCTGCAAATGAAGCAGATTTGGAAGAATGAGTACAGTATGTTTTGCCTGTAAGAGAATAACATCAATAGAAATGCTAATGAACTGATAACTCCAAGTTCCACTACATACAAGTCCCAGTGAACAGTTAATGTATATCAGTTGCTCAATTCTATAGCTGAAGGAACTAAAGAACTCACAGTGAAATGGTGGACCACTCAGCATCTGTCTGACAGACATAGGAACAGAAATAGCAAAGACTGTGTATTTTGCCACTTTGAACTCACGTCACATGCATTCATGCCTTAACAGTGGAAACTTTTTAGAAGTATGTGTGTGTTAGTAATTATGTTTTCATCAAACATTTAGTGCATTTACCTATGATGAACATGCAATTCAACACCTCTGATCACTGATTCTCTTTTTACATTTATTTAATACTCTTTTCATGAATGTGGATGAGTTCTACACATGAAATCTAAAATCATCGTAATTCTGAAGTGAGTGGATTTGAGAGTTTACTGCTGGCTTCTTCAATTGCTGCCTTGTTTTGAATAAGTATACTTGAATAAAGCAATAGGATGCTGAATTAACACCTCTGCTCTATGTCTTCCAGATACTAAACAGAAAAACAAATGTATGTGCTACAATTGTTTGCATCCTAAACGTAGTAGTTGATACTAAATCTACTGGGAAATTCAAGTGGATATTCATTCCAATCTTTCTTTAGAAAAGACTAACGCATTTTCTAATATAAAAGTTGAGTGGTAGTTGCTGTTTTACTTGTAGTAGTTTCATCTGACCCTGTTTCTTCATTTCATCATCACAGATCATGTCACTCTTTTAGATATGTTCTTGGTCTGTGGAATACGTTCATAACGATTTTGAATTCTTCTGAGCAGTGATGTTGGAAACACAACAAAATACATTGTACAAGAGGAAGGTCTGTAAACATATGTGGACTATTCTTCTAAAAGCAATTATTAAAGTCCTTATTCTTTATTTTGAGAAAATGTCATATCAGTGCAGTACTGTTAAGTGTGGAAAATGATCAACAGTCAGCTGGGGCATAATTCTTTTCTGCGAGATTATGGTGCTCACTTTGATATTTTTTGTTTGGAGAAGTAATTTCTATAACTATCTGCTAGTACTCTTAGAGAAACAAATTATATACCTTTAGATAAGTTTTGGCAGATCCTTCTCTCTAACTATGCAACTGTATGTACCAAATAGACCATAACACAGAATTGCTGTTTCTCCCCTTACAATGAAAGGGGCAGAATTCATGGGCATGAATTATGGGCAAATATACAGTTAGAGATCTTAATGACACTAAATTGATTTGCTGAGAGGCTTGCAGTCTGTTATCTGACTACTGTGTATGTAATCCTTTATAAAGTGATTGATCACATTTAAAAAAAAATAAGATATTCTACCTGCAAAAGAGATGGATATAGCCTTGCAAGAGAGTTCAAGTCTGAGCTGATTTTACTGTTCACTGTCTTCCTTACTCAAATACAGTGTAGGGGGAAAAGAAAACCAAGTAAAACCAAACACCAAAACAAACAAACAAACGTATGTAGAAGGAATGGAGTTTATGCTAAACAGACTTTCATATCTCTCTAGATGTGTTGCATTCTGAAATGCACTGGATGCAGCAGATTAGAATAAACAGAAAAAAAAATCAAAAACAAAAGAACAACTTTGGCCTTACAGTGCCTATCACTGAAAAAAACTCAAAAAAATAAAGAAATCTAAATGAAGAAAGATGCAGGAAGTCAACTTTCACAATAGCAAAGTTTTTCTCTTATCAGTCTATTCATTACATGATAACTTTTCTGCTGCTTTATGGTCTCCAGCAGAAAGACAATGATTGTTTGGAAAAGGGAAATGATGATGCAGACATGAAAGTGGATGTAGTTACATCTAGTGTCATATCTAGGGGCATTTGCACCACAAGTTTCAAGGGGAAAGGAAGAGAATAGCATGGGCATATATCAATTCCACAAAGAGAAATACCACAAGCCTTCTCCACATCCCTTCACCAATATGGTGATAATACCTTCTGGTATCGTACTGTGAAAATACCATGGTTCATAATACCTTGAAATGTTTAACAAGAGATAGATATTTCTTACTGTATTAATGATAAGTTTACTAGGATTTATTAACTCTGTGTAACAATTGGTATATATATATATATATATATAAAATACACTTAATAAATATTGACTACCTCTAAACACTGTGCTATGATAACGCAAATGATGTTTATAGAAACACTTAAAGCAGGTTTAAAAACAACAACAACAAAAAAAGGGGGAAAAAAGCTACTTCTGTTTTATTTGCCTGTGGAAAGTCCTGACAGGGGAAATAAGTCTCTTACACAAAAATTACCTCCCTACCATGCGTGTATGAAAAAAAAAAGCAGAATGATTCTCTACTGGCTAGATTCCTGTCTGCTGTTTATGGTAGGACCAGATATCAGGCCTTCATAAAGTCTTATTCTGCTCTAAATCTGTCTTAATCAAAACTAAAAGCCAGGCTGCATATTTTTCACTGTTCACAGGACTGTGTTTAGCCAACGCATCAAAATGCATAGAATTATTTGGCATAATTTAAGCTTGCCATGAATTAGGTTTCATTTCAAATGCTGCTATGGTTTTAAACAGAGCTCAGCTTAGTTGATTTTCACCTTGAAGGCAAATGTTTAATTCATTTAAATGAGAAGTCAAATCCATGTTTTCCAAACATTATTGCTCAATAAACTCACCATGAGAAAATGGTTTTGATTTTTATTTTGCAATCAGATTTGCTACCACAAAATAAGGTTTTATAACAGAATCTGTTTGAGTTTTGTCATTTTAAAAAAGATTTCCTTGAGGTGACAGACTTTTTCCCTCTCCTTTGTATTTGCAAATCATTCCTTGGTATTTCTCAAATTTGGCAGTGTTTCTGCATATATTATCTTTTTAAATTGTGATCTTTGAAAATTGACAGTTTCCTTCCGAATTAAGCATAGTGCTGTACTATTTGTTTTGACAAAGAAGTATTTATCTGTCCATTTTTCATTAAACACTCTTCCTTCATCAATAATCTTTCTTATATTTTTTTGGTTCTGTTTCTTTTGAGGTGCCATAAGTTAGGTTGAAATATTAGCATCAGCAGTCACTGAATTTTACTCAATGAGCAGCATAAACACACATAATACATATATGTTTTGGTGCATCTGAATGTGTGTGGCAGGTGCAAGAGAGAGTCAGCAGTGCATTCCCTTTCTCCTGGTTTCAGCTTCTGAACAGTGCCAATTGCACACAGATGCTTTGACTGTTGCTGAGCAATGATTGCGTGCCTGGAGAAGGGCTGGGCCACTTGGTGGAGAAGAGCCCCCACCAGGATAGTGTGGGCAGGGGGTAGGCTACACTACAAACTGTGCTACGCCCAAGGACTTGGATATGCCTCTGCTAGATCAAGCACTAGACCAGGTTGCCCAGGGGTCCATCTAAACTGTCCTTGAACACCACCGGTGATGGGGTATTCACAGCCTTTCATGGGCTCACTTCTCCAGCCTGTCCAGGTCCCTCTGGATGGCTTCCTTTCCCTCCAATATATTGACTGCACCACTCAGCGTGGTGTCATTTGCAAACTTGCTGAGGGTGCTCCTGATGTCATTGTCTACGTCACTGATGAAGATGTTGAAGAGCACCAGACCTAAGACCGACCCTTCGAGGACACCGCTTGTCACCAGCCTCCACCCTGACACAAAACTATTGATCATAACCCTTTGACTGTGTCCAGCCAACCAGTTCTTAATGCATCAAACAGACCGTCCTTCAAATCCACACCTCTCCAATTTAGAGAGAAGGATGTGCTGAGGGACCATGTCAAAGGCCTTGCAGAAGTCTAGCAAGATGACATCCATCACCCTTCGCCTCTCCACTGATACCATCACTCCATCATAGAAGGCCACCAGAATGGTCAGGCACAATCTGTACTTGGTGAAGCCATGCTGGCTGTCTCAAATCACCTCTTGATCTCATATATGCCTTACCAAAGCTTCCAGGAGGATCTGCTCCATGATCTTCCCAGGCATGGAATTCAGGCTCACCGGCCTGTAGTTCCCTGGGTCTTCCTTACTCCCCTTCTTAAAAATGGGAATAATGTTTCCTTTTTTCCAGTCACTGGGAACCTCACCAGACAGCCTTGATTTTTCAAATATAATGGATATCAGCTCAGTAAACACATCAGCCATCTCTTTCAGAACCCTAGGATTGATATCTTATGACCCCAAGATTTACATACATTCCTTTACATGAAGAGGTCTCAGACTTGTTCCACTGTTACAATGGGATGGAATCTGCTCCCCACACCCTCACCTGGAGGCTCATGGTCCTGGCAGACACGAGAAGCCTGACCATCCGTGAAGACTGAGGCAAAGCACTCAATGAGAACCTCAGCTTTTTCTAGAAGGACCCCTTAAGATCTTCTTGATAGGGCTGCTCTCAAGGAGGAGCCCTTCCTTCTGCTGTATAAACTGCACTGCTCAGCTTGGTGTCATCTGTAAACTTGCTGAGGAAGCACTCAATCCTGCTACCTATGTCACTGATAAATATGTTAAAGAGCACCAGTCCCAAGATGGACCCCCTGGGGGACACCACTTGTCACCAGCTTACACCTGGACGTAGAGCCATTCACCACAATCCTCTGGCTGCAACCATACAACCAATTCCTTATCCACTGTATAGTCCACCTTTCATTTAGAGATAAGGCTGTGGTGTGGGACCAAGTCATTAATCTTTCATGAGTCCAGGTAGATTATATCAGTTGCCAGTAATGTCATCACTCCATCATAGAAGGCTACCAGATTGTTCAGGCTTGATATGCCCTTGGTGAAGCCTAGGCTATCTCAGATCACTCGCTTGTTCCTTATGGGTTTTGAATACAACGAAGAACAGTTTGGTAACCACATCATCCAACTTCCTCAGGACCAAGGATTTTGCTTTTATTTTGGTCTGAGATTAACCTGATGGTATGTCTTCTTAGTGAGTGCATGTTCACTAAAAACTGTACCAGACATTTCCTGATCTTGTAACAAAATTGAATCATCTTTTATCTAAGAATGTAGGAATGTAATTAGTTAAAATCAGAACAGACTAAAATTTTGCAGGGAAAGACCTCAAAGTTATCATGTATACCCTGTCACTTTTATGTACAAATACTATTGTATTTTCTTATTTTATTGAAGTTACTTATTTCCCCCAACTGTTCAGTGTTAGAAACTGAAATTAACAGAAGGTAAGCCAGAGCTTCAACACTACATTTTTCAGACATAAGATTTAGTAAGTCTCCTGTGTGCTGTGAAGCTCTTACAATAAGGTTTTTCTTTTCATGTGACTCAAACAAGAAAAGTACAATTCCATATAAATAGTATTCCTTAAAAGAAAAACGTAGCCTCTCCACTCATCATGAATGACACCTTATTTTAACAGGAAAAGTTCTAGGTAATAAAATAAAAGGAATTAACCTTGATAATAATGGATGATTTTCTAATGGAATTCAATAGCAGAATAAGCCAGCTAGTGGTGAGATCATTATGGTCACACTGTATCTACTGCAAGAGCTTTAATTTAACCTTGCTCTAGTCCTGCTAGTTAAAGCAGGTGTATTTCTGGAGTACATGCTCCGAAATAGTTTCATTAAGAAATAAAAATTAAAAAGAAGTCAGTCTATGTGAGACCTCCTTTCAGTGTGAACAAAAATGTAGTTAATCTTGGGCAAGTAGGACAGTCAATATAATTATTATCATATATCAGTGTGTCCTGCCCTACCAACACCTCTTTGACTTCCCATAAGATTTAGTTGTAAGTCAGAAAAACTGAAGACTGGAAGCAATTTATTTGTGTAGCACTTTTAAGGCTTATTTTACACGTGCATGCTGTCTTGATGTATTTTTCTGAAACCATGGAAACTAAAAATCCTGCCATTTTAGAAATGAGGAAAGAAAGCTCCAAAAGATCCTAATCATATCCTTCTGAACACTGATGTTTTCTAGTCTTCCATGTGAATTAGGTGTATTACTGGTCCATAATCAAGACTGATGAGTCAGGTGAACATCAGGTCATATAAAGTTACATGTTAGATCAGTATTTTGTCTTCTCTCTGAAAAAGCTGATGGGCATCACAGGGATTATATTTACACCAGTAATTTGCTTCAGATTAGTAGCACGGTTTTGGAGTGACCTTTCCATCTGTCTCCACTTACCATGCATAGTCTTATTTTGACCCTGTAAAAGAGATGCTTTTGAAGGGAGCGAAATTAGGCAGTTGTTCAGTGTTCAATTTGAATGTCAGGGTCAAAATCAATGAATGGGACACAGCACCAGGAGATCCTCAAAAGTAACAAGCATAAAAGTACTGAAAAAAGGCTCTTGAACAAGCAGATGATCTAGTGATACTGTAAAGTGGTTCTGCAGTTGTGCACATGGGCTAAAATGCTGCATATGCTTGTCAGCTAGCCCTGAATTCCTTGTAGCTCTGCTGCTTCTTTTTTATCCATCAATCTTTTTTTCTGGTTTATAAGGTTTCCCCTGATTTCTTAGTCTTACCACATCATCTCTGCCTACTTAACTTAAGATCCTTTACTTTTAAATCACCTTTAAAAATAGGAATAATTAAAAAATGCTTTCCTTTGCAGGTGTTTTGTTTGCAATTGTGAAATCTTTCTCTAGAGATAATTTGGTAAGCAAAACCATAAGACAATAATATATTTACTAAATATGTGTGATGAGGAAGCAGTTAATCTCTTGTGGCAGGATAAGCCAGCTGCTATAACACGGGGTTGCCAACCCCATGATTGTCACTGCAATTAGATTGCTAATCTGTACAGTTCAGAAAAAGGTAGATGGTCTTAAATAACTGGAAGAACAATCACTCTTCAGGAGTTACAGCAGGTAAATAGCTAATGTGAAGAACTTAAAGGTTCTCTCAGTGGGAAAACATTATTGAACTGCTGCACATTTGAGTAGCTGTGCTCTGGGTCCTAAAACACTTGAGAGAACTTGGTGCTCCTGTGGTGTTCAGGGGAGAATGCAGAGCTCCTTAGTCAGCACTGGTTAAACCAACCAGGTAAATAATACCTTTGTATAAATGAATGTCTTCAGCTAAGGTTATATGAGATTTCTGGTAGAATTTGGATGCAAAGAGTATGTGTACACAAGGAAAGGTTTAGCAAGTCACGTTAGTGCTAAACTTTATTCTGGCGTAATGCGTTAAGCTTCGTAGCAATGTAGCCTTGAACTTCCTTATGTACTGTTGAAAGCTCTGTGATTTGCTTTAAAATGTGCAAACAAAAACACTTGAATCCTTAGTTCACTAAACAGGCAGATATTTTTAAATATACATTTATGAAGTATCTGTGTATAGCATAAGTGGTTAAAATTGTAGCTATTGTGTTATAATGAAAATCAGTGATACTGCAGTTGAACTGATGGTATAAAATGCTCAAATTTGTGATCTCAGAACTCCATGTTACCTCTGTTTTAAAATGACAACTCAATTAAATGTCAAACAGGCACTGATATCTTAGACATTGAGTGAAGTTTATTCCTTAACACTACTACTACCTCTGGCTATTGTGTAATAGCCAGAAACCTCTTTCAAATTCAGCGTGGCTTGAGACGAAAGTTTACCTAAGTACATACATCAAAGGGAATTATAGTGACAAAGAATAATCTGTCAAGCAAAGCTAAAATTTAAATGATGAGTATTTTGTATTATGAATTGGCATTGCTTTGGTCTTGTATTCTCTACTTCAAAGGTAAAATTTCAAAGATAGTTGTCTGAACATTTAGTCTCACTGGCAAAAAGTCTATTCGTGACCCTAAATCTCAGGAAGGCAAGGTTTCAGCAGTTTAAGGGACTAGCGGACAGAACCTCTTGGGAAGAAAAGACCCTCAGGGAAAAATGAGCAGAAGAGATCTAGCAGGTGTTTAAAGAAATTTTTCTTCAGACTCAAGAACTCTCACTTCTAATATGTGAAAAATCAGGTAAGGAGGAGAGGAAATAATCATGGCTGAGTCACAGACTCCCAGTCAAACTGAAATGTCAGAAGAGAATGCATAGACAGTAAGTAAGATTATAGTTATGAAGCCCCCAGGCGTACAGGGATAGGAACCAGAAAGCTAAGGTTTATCTGGGATCAGCTTGGCAAAGAATGTGAAGAAGAATTTTCATGGTTGCAGAAGGCAGCACTGTATTTAACTGTCCACCCCACACCCACTTGGCGAAGGAGACCTGGGCACAAACAACGTGGAGATGGCTGCATTACTCAATGATGTTACTGCCTTGAGTTTCACATGCAACTGGGTCTCCCATATCTCCCAAGACCCTGAATTGTAATGTAAGAACTTGAGGAACGATATTTGTCCTGGTTTCAGATCAGATAGTGTTAATAGCACACTGATGTTTCGGTTGTGGCTGAGTCGTGGACATGTGCCTAGGGCCAGCCCAGGCTGCTTAGCAAAAGGGCAATTACAGTGTTGTGATAGAGGGCAGGGCAGAGCCAGACCAGCTAGCCTGAATTAGGGAAGGAGTGATTCCATACCATGTGCCAAGATGTGGAAGGCTATGAAGCTGCGGGAAGTTGGCTGGGGAGACTGGGCCACTGGTCAGGGATTGTCTGGGCATCAGTCAGTGGTGGTGTGTAGTTACATTGTGGATATATATATAAATGTAAGTTACTCAGAAAGTAATGCCTCCTATTTATTTCCATGAAACTACAACAGATACAAAAAGCACATTATTTGATAGAGCCAATTTTCAGGTACAAAACACTGCCTTTCAACACAGTCACAACCATTAGCTACGGATCCTTTCTAGCGATGAACACAGGTCTGAATGTTACAAAATAGGAGACATTACTTTTCGAGCAATCCTGGTATATTGTTTTCACTTTTTTTTTTTTTTTAAACCTGCTTTCTGTCTTAGTAAATAGCTTTAATCTCAACTTACTGTTTTTTTTTTTTGTTTCTAATTGTCTCCCCCATCCCACCTTGGAGGGTAGAGAGTGAATGGCTGTGTGGTTTTTAGATCCCTTTGTGACCATTTGAGGAACCTGAATGCACAGAAATCCATTGGACATCATGAGGTGTATCTGATTGTCACTCTCCATCATATCACAGAAGGAAAGGTTGCCATCCAAAGAGACCTGAACAAGCTCGAAAAGTGGGCCCATGTGAATATAGAGAGGTTCAACAAGATCAAGTGCAAAGTGTTGTGCTTGGATCAGGGCAATGCCAGTTACATATATAATATAGGAGAAGAACTCATTGAAAGTAGTCCTAAAGAGAAGGACTTGCATGATCTGGTAGATGAAAAACGTAACACAAGCCTGCAGCAGTGTGTGCTTGAAGACCAGAGGACCAGCTGTACTCTGGGCTGCATCAAGAGAGTTGGCTAGCAGGCTGTGGGAAGTGATTGTCCCTCTCTTTTCCACCCTTGCAAGGTACCATCTGGAGTACTGCGTTCAGGCCTGGGACCACCAGAACAAGAAGCATGTGGAACTGTTGGAGGTCCAGAGGAGGGCCATCAGGATAATCAGAGGGGTGGAGCACTTATTCTACAAAAACAGGCTGAGGGAGCTTGGCTTGTTAAACTTGGAGAAGAGTGTCTGGACAGGCACCCTCTACAGAAAGACCCTCTGCATTTAAGGGAGGGGAAGCACATATGGAAATATGACAGATTTATTATGTTGTCCCTCCTCTTAAATCTGAAGGCAAACAGTTAGTAGGGATAGAAGAATTCTCTAGCCTACTACAGGCTGAATCTTTCCTTCAAGCAACATGGGAAAACCCTGTTAAGGCTCTAAAGAAATTTAGCATTTTTCCAAAACTTAATCTAACCAGACAATGGCTCCCATTTCACTTCAGGAGTATTACAAGAATGAGCCAGAGAAGAAAGTGTTGGGTGGGTTTTCCGCGCTCCCTAATATCCTCAAGATAATGGCATCATGGAATGATCAAAAGGCTTCCTTGAGAAATTTCTGAAACTGGAAAAATCCAATTGGGCTATTTACCTTCAGTATGACCTCAATAGCCAGTGAGAACTTAACTTCACTTTATGATTAGGAAAACAAATCCATAGCTCCAATGCATCAGATAGCTCATGCATTCAAGCCCAGCAATTGTTGGGTTTGTGGCAGTCTAACTGGCCTTGAAAGTTGGCCATGGACTGCATCTCCTATTTCCCTCAAGTGGATAATGAAATTAAGAATGACTCCTATTGGAGAGAGGATACACAGCCTTGGGACATTCAATACACAGCCTAAGGCGATTATTGCTTAAACTGAACACAAAAGAATGGTGTTTTTCTTGGAGTTAGAAAACGTAATTGAACCTACGCTTATGAAAACGATTGCCTCAATGTGCATAGCCCTTGCTGGCTTTAATGAGTCTGGGTGAGTCAAACAGGGCATAGGGTTTTCTAGCTATTCACTTGTCCTGCTACTATGTTACCAGTTCTACTTTAAAGTACTCCCTACCTTACAGCACTAATGTGAGTTGATCTTGGAGTAATGACACTGGAACATAATCCTGTTCTGCTTTGATCTTGGAGTAATGACACTGGAACATAATCCTGTTCTGCTTTCCGACAACCTGACTGTTCAACCTTGCCACTGCAACGCCCTTATGGCAGAGGAACACCATTTACTTTCAATCATTTCCCCCCTGGAATAAGGTGAAGGGCCCATTTGAGAATGGCACTTGGGCACTAAAGGGCCATTATTGGATTTGCGGCTGTTATGCATTTGAGTGACTACATGTGAATTGAATTGGGGTTTGTTATAGAGGGACAATCTGCCTAATTTTTTTTTTTCTTTTGGTCCTGAGGAATGATGGTAACTAAGTGTCAAGGTGTATGATGATCTCAAATGACAGCACCAATCTACTGACATTTCTATAATGAGTGGAAATAGCCAAACTTGGGGTAAAGACAACTGACTGAATTGACCCAACCCATTCTTCATCCACTGAATAGCCCACCCTTCAAGTCTACATTTCTTCAACTTACAAATAAGGATAAGGTTTTGGAACATGTCAAAGGCCTTGCACAAGTCCATGTAGATAATATAAGATGTCCTCCCTTAGTCCACTAGTGCTATCAGATTGATCAGGCATGACTTACCCTTAGGGTAGCCATGGTGGCTATCAAGGATTATCTCCTCATTTTGTATGTGCCTTAATATCTCTTCCAGAATCTATATTGTACGATCAACAAATATACAATTATCAGAGTGACATGATTAGACTGGTATTTTACGGGTCATTTAACTAGAAGGATTATCATGATGGAAAATGAAAATGCTCACCTATGTTCTAGACTCAGAAAAACCTTCCCAGGGAAGCAATCTCCAGAAAGAGACCTTTCCCCTGTGGCAGTCAGCCCTTAAATGGGGTCTAGGAGAGGTGCAGCCAGGCTCCACTCCTTCCAGTCACATAGGTGAGTTGCATTCACCTGTGCTCCCACAACTGACTCAGTGCTTGCCTCAGGTAATCAATCAGAGGTTCAGACCTTGGTTCAACAGTTCCTGTACACATATAAATGAACACAATAATTGCTAGAAAACAAATAATGAAATAAATGAGGACGGACAAGAAAACTTCAAATTTTTATTTTATTTACTTTGCGACAACATATGCTTTTCTTTGTTAAGAATAATGTTGTTAATTGATAATAATGGTAACAATCGGTTCAATCATGTGCCTCAGCCAATCCCTCTGCAGGGCCTTCCTACCCTCAGGCAGACTGACACTTCCTCCTCATTTGGTGTCATCTGTAAATTTACTGAGGGTCCGCTCAGTCCCCTCACTCAGATTATTGATAAATGGACCTTGGAATATCAGAATTATGTCAGCATTTGTAGTGAAGTCCTAGAGCTGACTACTCTGAGGCACATTGCTGCTGATGGAATACGTGAAACTCGCAATTTCAAAGGGTAAATCAGCCATGGAAAGAAGTTACATAAGATATACACCATTAGTTTCCAGTCCCAAAACTTTCTGAGATAATTTTTTTCCTAATAGCCAACCTGAACTTCTCCTGCTGCAACTTAAGGCCACTACCTCTCATCCTATTTCTAGTTACCTGGGAAAAGAGGCTGACTTCCAACTCACTACAACCTCCCTTAAAGGTAGCTGTGGAGAGCAATAAGGTTTCCCTCCCCTGAGCCTCCTGTTCTCCAGACTAAACAATCCCAGTTCCCTCAGCTGCTCCTCATAAGACTTGTGCTCCAGACTCTTCACCAGCTTTGTTGCCCTTCCTTGAACATGCTCCGGGGCCTCAATGTCCTTCTTGTAGTGAGGGGCCCAAAACTGAATGCAGTATTTGAGATGCTACCTCACCTGTGTTGAGTTCACAGAGACAATTACCTCTCAAGCCCTGCTACAGTGTTTTTGATACAAATCTGAATGCTGCTGTCCTCCTTAGCCACATGGGCACACTGCTGTCTCATGTTCAGCCATCTGTCAACTAAGCCCAAATATTCTTTCTTTGTGCAGCTTGCCATTCACTCTACCCCAGGTCTGTAGAAATGAAATGGATTTTTGTCACCAAGTTGCAGGATCTGGCACGTGGTCTTGTAAAAGCACATACAATTGGCCTTAGACCATGAATCCAGCCTATCCAGATCCCTCTGCTGGGCCTTCCTACCCTTAGGCAGATTGACAACTCCTCCAGCATGGTGTCACCTGTAAACTTACTGAGAGTATGCCAGATTATCAATCAAGAAATTAAACAATTTCTTCCAGTAAGACTGGATTTGAAGTAGTGTAAGTATACTTTATTTTAAACATATAGATTTACAAACATGTGTCTATGCTATAACATTAATATTGATGCTACTACAACCAGAATTTGATTTTAAAATGTAAGTGGGCTATGTACAGAAGCACTGGGAATGCAATGAAACATACATGACTTCAGGAGCACAGGAAAAAGAGTTTTCCTTGTGATATTGTATTCCATTCTACAATCTTAAACATTTGTATTTCTAACATCTGCAACATTATTCATAAAATAAAATGGCATTGAAGTATGTGCATACTTCAAAAAAGTGCATTCTTATTTAACTTCAGTTGATACTGAGGTCCTGAATTTCTTCTGTTAAGAGAGGGTATGAAGAGCTTTCTCTGGTCACTTTCTCAGTGGCCATCTGTTATACTATGTATCTTTTTTTACTATTTGTTCCCTGTAATTTTTGGATATTGATCCTAGTTACTAATTGCCTTCATCTTTTTAACAACTACGGTCAATTTCAATTTCACCAGTTTACAGCCTGTGAGCAGTTAAAGAAGTCAATATCTTTTATCACTTCTTCCAGAGATTTAACTCTCACCTTATTGCATTTTCCATGGAGCATCAACTTGTATTTTGTAATAAGCAGCTTCACTATTTTTCTACTCTTCCAGTCATCAAGGTTAGGTATTTTTTCCCCAAGTCTCTTTTGTAATGACAGCTCCCCTATTTCGTCATCAAATTTCATGAATGTATACTGACTTGTGTGTCAATGTCAATATAATTATCAATATCATTTTAGTTTTATTTTAGTTCAAGTCACTTTGGATTTATCATCAGCTCATCTATCTCATAGTTGTTCTGACAATTGTATTCACTGGATTTTATAATAAATTTCCATTTGGAATAATAAGAAACATATGTAGATGCCCAGAGAGTTGTATTTTCTAGCTAACTGAATTAAAGTGGATGTCATGTCAAAGGAAATAAGTAGATCATGTCAGAATATCTTTCTCTGGTAGTCATATTGCATTATCTACCATTTATCTCCCCATTTCCTGAAGCCTTACCTAGTCTTTAGATTAAACAAATAGATCTGTTGTTAAGAAGATAATTTTTAGACCTTTACTATTCTTCAGTCATAAAGTTTTTCAGCCAGCTTGGATTCATTTTAAAATGTTGCTTCCGAACCTGAAATTTGAAATGCTGATGTTTATCAATAATCTTGGACAGAAATAATTTCATTCCAACATGTATTCATTAAACTTTACAGTTACCTCTACTGTAAGTATTATAATTTCTATATGTTATAAATAGAGATAAGTGACAATAAAAATGATAAGAATAATAACAAGCATTTAGTTTCTCTGTATCCTATATTTGCCCCAAAGTTCATCAGCATATGCTTGGATCAAGTAAAGTATTTATGCTTATTTTACAAGGTACTTTTATTATTCCAACATTAAACGATTTGCAAAGCAGCTCTTCAGAACTTACTTCTTGTGCAGATGTAGAATTGGTTAACATTGCTTTTAAAATAGATCTTCTATATGGAACACTAGAAAAACTGCTTACTGAGAGAAAAAGTATTTTCTCGTGTGTTACTTCCTTTCATGAAGATTTTTTCAAAGTTCTTCTGTAGCTTTTGTTCAAAGCACAAAGGAAAGGAGATGGTAGCTAAAATATCTCAGTGAGATATCTACTTATCACAGACTGGGTTTTGTATAGGTTTTTTTTAGACTGGTTTCATTTCCTACAGATGACAGCTTTTGTGAAATATTTGAAGCTTTGCTGAAACTTCTAGTGCCTTTTAAATATTCTTTCAATTTTTGCTTAGTTTCTTACTACATATTTTGCCTACCTGCTAACCAGTAACAATGTGGTAACAATGCCTTCAGCGATGGCTAGAATTTTTTTGTAATTCTATAGCATTTCACCATAGTTTTCAATATAGTGGTGAAAGCCATATGAAATCTATGTATAACATCAGATTATATGGAATAACTGAATACTTCAGTTGTTAACTGCCCAGAAAGTTAAAAATGGTAAAAAATAGCTGGAAACAAGTACAATCAATTCAGTTACTACAACAACTCATTTTGTATTTTTTCCCCTCACTTTAAGATTGGGTGTCTCACTCTATAATGCAAGAAATAAAAGCTATTTTATAGCTCAGAAATGTTCATTTTATAAAAATATAGTATTTAATATTTGCATTTAAATGTAACTGATAATCATCAATCCAAATTTTAGTAAAAAGTCTTGTCAAAACAAAAGTCATCCTGTAGGATCAATTAGGCTAAGAAAATACAGGATAGTCTGCTTTTCCATGAAAGGTCAAAAACTTGTTTTCTGAAACCGAGAAGATTCATGATACAGAAGCTGCATATCATAATTTGAAATCTTATTTCACTGGAACACAACTAAACGAGGACCACTGCCTTAGAAATAGCATCTGGTCAGTTATGTCATGGAAATCATCGTATAAGACGAAGATCTAATAAATTCATAGTGCCACAGCATCAATCCTGCTAAGTTACTTAGTTAATATTTATTTTTACATGCATAATATGTTCATGTTCCAGGCTTCATACAGTTCCAATTGTGTGTGATTAGCTACCTATTTCTTCTCCCATAGTAAACAAATAAAGTGAATCAGATTGTTCCTCTCTGTGCTGAAACCAGAGTAATTGCAATTACAGAAATGTGTAGCTCAGAAAGGACCACTGGAAATATAGTCCAGCCCCCTGCTCAAAGCAGATCTAGTCTGGACTAGTTGCTCAGGAGCTGGTCCAGTCAATTCCTGAGTATCTTTACTTCAGGTTTGGAGATTCA
The DNA here is from genome assembly GCA_037305975.1 of Chrysolophus pictus. NCBI lineage: Eukaryota > Metazoa > Chordata > Aves > Galliformes > Phasianidae > Chrysolophus > Chrysolophus pictus. The sequence goes on from CM074577.1 coordinate 2,770,658, forward strand.
CAGCCTCATTGTAAAAGTAATTTCTTCCTTGAGTCTACCAGACATTTCCACACGTTCAGTCTTGTGTCTGTCCTACTGATCGACAACAGGAAATAAAATACCTGTTGCGTCTTAGGGTAGCAAAATATATTAAAACAACGTATCTCACTAATATAGTAGTGACAGAATCATTAATAAGGTGTCTTTGATGCCTGTAGTTGCTAATCAGTTGAAGAATCAACCCTGTTCCTTCAGAAATGGTTAGTGGTGTTCTTTGTAAATACAGAAATGTCTGTCTCAGAATAAAGTGAGCTAATTTTCATGTCTGCTGTATGGAAGATGTTTGTGAATGGGAGAAAGGCATTGCTTTGCAACCTTATGTTCTGAAGTTATGATTTCTTTTCATGCTCCACTTGACATGAATATCTGTTCTCAGCTGCCTAAAGCATCTACCGGGTAGATAAGAAGATGGAATAGGAGGATCAGAGGTCATACTGACAATCTTATGATTATTTGATTATTCACAATAGTATCCCACTCATGAAGGGAGAAAGAGGTGATCAGATTCACAAATCCCCAGAGTTAAGTTAAGACAAAATGATACTCAAATTCTAAACACAGTCATCGTGTTTAATGAGAATCTCTGTACTAGGCTTATCTTAAAAGTATCATAGAATCATAGAATTGCTCAGGTTGGAAAAGACCTTAAAGATCATCAAGTCCAACCACAACCTAATTCCAGTTAGACCCCATTGACAGCCTTGCCTTCATCCACTAAGCAGGTCAGCTTGTCACAGAACGAAATCACGTTTGTCAAACAGAATCTACCATTCGTAAAGCCATACTGACTGGGCCTGATCCCCTGGTTGACCTTTAATTGATTCATGATGGTTCCTGAGATTATCCATTCCGTCACCTTCCCTGGCACCGAGGTGAGACTGATAGGTCTGTAGCTACCAGGATCATCTTTCCAGACCTTTTTGAAGATGGGCGTCATGTTTGCCAGTCTCCAGTCCACCGGGACATCCCTGATTAGCCAGGACTGCAGAATAATGATGGAAAGTGTCTTGGCAACCATGTCTTCCAATTCCCTCACATCCACCAACTCCCTCGAAGGGAGGGAGCACTGTTAAAATTATATCTATGTAAGCTGTGTGGCTAAACTATGCAACTTTCTAAGAATTTGAAATAAGCCTTGCGTTACTTTTCAACTTTATGAAAGAAAGAACAGAGAGAGATGGAGGGGGGTGGGGATGGGAAGGCTTTGTGAAAGAGAAAGAGATAATGAGGACAGAAAAAGAGCTCACTGGTCCTGGTTCCAAAGTTGAACCAGCCAATGGGGGGAATCTTCAATTTGTGAGTGTTCATCCAGAAATGTCAAAGTATCAAAGTCTTGAATACCCAGCAAGTTTCTCTCAGGCATCCTTTTAGGCCTGCTAGATTTATGGGATTTGCCATCACAAGTTTGTAACTAAGTTTGTCAATAAAGTTTGTAACAAATGAGTTTGCAATAAATTTGCCATAAACAAGTTTGTAGTAAAAACTTCTTCAGCAAACCGGAGATACTTGGGCAGAGCAAATCCTGTCTCCACAGGGCTGTCTCCTCTGAACCACTTTTTCAGTCTTCAGTCTTCTGCCATGAATATAGTCTTACCTTGAAAGTGTTTGAGACTATTACAGGCATACTAGATGAAGTGTTTTTCATTGGTCTGCTACAGTTATCTTTGCATATCATGGTGATTTCACAGTCTGAACAAAGAAAGCCATAAGAAAATAGGTAACAGTGTGACCAATTCTGAGACTTTTGAATCTTCCATCTGATGGCAAACCACCCCATCATGACAAAGTCAGAAAGGAGGTAAGAATTACAATATCGTATTAAATATACAAACACTCCTCCTCTAGGACCAGTTCATTAATGTGAGACTTCTTTGAAAAGTTATTTTATTAAAATAGGGGGTAGAAATGGGGAAGTGTGAACATACCAGCATGTCAACAGCATCATTCTGATCTTGTGTGCAATGAACTATTTCTGTGTCACCTCTTCTGTGCTTTCACCTGCAAGGGCAAAGCAGATATTCACTGCTAGCTAGAGTCAACCAAACAGAGTCATTATTGACAAGAACTAGTTAGTAACTTGTATCTGCTGGAAGAATGCAAGATATTAGGCAGCTAAGGAGAAGGAATCAATTTTTATGAGTACACGTACTGTTGATTTATTGAGAAATTTAAAATAAAGATGTTATTGTACACAATCCAGTTTAGGTCAAGACTAAGGAGAAATATTTTTGTGTGTGTGTTATGACATCCTTTTAAGTTATGTCAGGATTTCTAGAATTCCAGAAATTCCATTCCCCCATTGTTTACAGGGAACTAGAACTAAATAATGGAAATAGGAATAATTTATATTGTGCTACAAAATAAAGCTCAGAGAGGATTCATATTTGTTTGCAAATAGAAAGCATAATTTGAATCTTCTTGTTGTTTTCAGCAATTTGTTTTGCAGACATCAAATTAATTAAGAGAGCAGTTTATTTCCATCCATTGCCTGTTTGTACATTTATTTAGACCAGAAACGGAGTAGAACCACAAATTCCTGAGGAAAAGAATGTCTAGAGGGATTTCCAAAGATGATAGATTCTGCACAGGTATCCTGGAAAAAGATAAATGTTCTTAATTGTTCTGTCAGTTTTTTGTCTATCCTGTTCTTGGAGAGAGAAACAAAACTAAATTCTCATGATATAATTCTGTAGACTTCCTTGGAAAGCTGCCCAGTGCTTTCCATTAAACTAGAATCCAGAAAAACTTTGTCTCCTTTACCACAACCAGTTTGATTTATTCCCCAAAGGCATGGACCTTCATTAATCTTTCAGATACATGAATGCTGTTATAACTTCGTCTTTCAATCTGTCTCAAAACTCTCATACTTCAGTGCTTTCTTGAAAGAAGGACTTTCATTAAACTATGTCCCTGACTCTTTATTTGAGCCAGTTCTTCCTTGAACTATGGATGTGATACCCCAGGAAATATTGAAAAGTGTTCAGAGGAACAGAAAGTGTAATCATATTACCTTTCTTATGGGCATGACTATTGACAAAAATCCTTACTATGGTGCTTTCATTTGTTTTAATAGGCTGATGTTTTTAACTTCTGTAAAATTTGTGATTTACTCTCTCAGACAAATATGCAATGATAGCAAGAGTTTGTTATGTTTATGCATTTTTCTCTTTACACATGTTAGAGTTGCATAATAATACATGGCAAAAATGAGACCAACATCTCTTTGAGGGCCTCAGCTTTTTTAAGTCCTAGGTAGTCTCAGTGCTGTACTAATATTAAAGAAAATGCTTCTATATACTTTTTTATGTTAAAATCATACAGATATTCAAAATAACAAGAAAAACGAGAACTTCATCATACCCATCCATAGCTCATGTTCAATTCTCAATAATTAAACATTTTCAGTTTTCTAAGAGGCTTGACTCGTGATTAAGTGTTCAGTAAACGTAACTATCTCTTATGGACACTGGAGTAATATTTTCCAAGATGACTACTGCCCTATGTAGCAGAGATGTCAATTAACAATCATAATTACTGAGTACCTTTTACAATAGTATTTGCTGTATCAACAGGAGCTTGACAAAAGAGTGCCCCACTGATCTTTACAAGTTGTGAGGAGATAAGCCAAAATTTTTACACACTTTTTCCTAGGATAAACTTCTGGTTGTTGTCTTTAAGTGAAAAATGTTTGCTCTTTTTTTTTTTTTTTTTTCCCACAAAAATAAGACAAACAAAACTTGTAAAAAAATCAGTTATTTTCGTTTCAATTAAATGTTGAAAAAGCATTCAAAGAAAATAAAACAACCAACAACACTTCAAAATCACAAATGGTATCCAAATAGCCTTCAAAATATTGTCCTAGATGCAAAAGAAATTGATTGAAGGATATTTTTTGAAGCATTTTTTAGTTATCATTAACATTCTAAATTGAGAAGATTGTTTTTCGGTTCCTTCTGAAAACAGTTTCTTTTATTTTCTTACCTATAATTTTTTCTTAACACAAATTTCTGATTTTATTTCATTTTTTGCAGTATTGAATAACTAAGATTCTATGGTCTATAGTCTGAAGATAATAAACTTGTGAAAATAACCTGGAATAGTATTGTCTTTACTTTGTTGGAAGATGCTGAATACTTACTTTTCCAAGGAAGTTTTTTCAGCATTTGAAAGAATCACTGTTATAAAGGCAACAGATTCCATAAAAAAAGAAGATATTCCATGGAGAAATTCTATTTTCTTTTCATTATTGTCACCAATAATTGACTGCAGATAGTAAGATATCCAGTTCAGGTGTTTGTTCCTCCTATCTGACTGCAGTTAATGCTCTTTTATTACCTCCTTTCAATCTAGAAACCATGTCCATCTTCATAAGCAGCATAAATTTGCAGTTTAGTCTAATAGCTTCACATAATAGACTCGAATTACAGAAGTTTTATTGAAACTATTGCAAACTTTGAATCTTAGAGTAACTTCTGCTGTCTTGTATAAAGCAACTTTTCAGTAACGATAACACTGACAATGTGTACCATTGGTTCTACTTGTAATCTACTCTGTATTCAGTTGGATGAAAACAAAAATTCACCAATTTCCATTGGTGTCACTGCAGTACATTAGAGATGATTATTTTTTTGGAGAGAATGACAAGTCAGTTAGTTTAGTCCCCCATACATGTTTCCTCTGCTTTTTTTCAGCCATTTATTTTCACTCTCCAATTTATGCTGGTTTAATTTTTGTAGAAATTCATGGTCAACTTCATCAAGGAACTGATCAAGAGTTTTCAATGTCTATATCAGTATAAGTGAATATACTGTTGAAAAGATGAAAAAACAGATGTAATTTGAACCACATTTGCTATGCTTGGACAAGGATTTCTTCCATGATAGAGTTCAGATAAGTATTTTCCAAATTTCACTCTCATATACACAAATTTCGATATTAGTTTTATCTGCAGAAAGATTTAACAACACCATCTTAAGAAAAAAAAATAAGTAACTCCAAACTCACAACTTCCGATTTATTCTTTTCTCCTCACCCTACAGAAGGAAATTCCATTTCACAGTGACATGGAAATTCACTACTTTTGGAACGTCATTCTAAGGAAAATACCTGTTCTCATGAGCCTATGGATCCTTGGTATCTAATCATTTAAATAACCGTATCTCCGATTTTACATTCATGCTGGAAGAAATGTCATTTTTGGCCATTAAAGAATGAATAGATAACAGACACAAGAGCTAAAAAAAAGCTTGGCATTATTACCCATCTCTCATTCTATTGCAATTACATCTGTTGATACATGAGAAGAAAGCGGTACTGGTTTTAGAAGCCTTTTATTAATAATAACAATTTTTTAATTTATTATTGTATGGTAACTGTTGAGTCACGGCCTGAACCATTGATTGAGCAGCTGGGAAAAAGACCCAGCGAGACCTGGGAGCACAGGTGAAGACAATTCAGCTGTGTGACTAGAAGGGGTGGAGCCAGGTTCCACCTCTCTTAGATCTCATTTAAGGGCTGACTGCCACTCTGGGAGGGTCTGTGGTTTGAGCTCTCTTTCTTGTGGAATCTTTTCTGGGAGCTTAGATCTTTGGAGATAGGTGAGCACCTTTATTTTTCTTTGAAATGCTATCATATCTGTGCTGGTCTCTTTGGTGTTTCACTCTTGTATTGCCCTTCCACCCCATTACTCTTTCTGACAGTAATAAATTTCTTTTTATTTTATTTTTTTTTTTTTGTCTTTGCATTTAATATGTAAGGCTATTCTGATGTTAGAAAGTTATACGACTCTCTATTGGGCTACAGGCCCTATTATGTTATTTAAGTAAAAGCTCAAAGAAATCCAGTAAATATTTGTCAGAAGAATTCAATACAAAATAGATGTTCTAAACTTCTAAATCTTTGCTTTATACTCCAGAATTTTCTTAGATCTGTTCAGCACTTTTTTTAAAGGCTTTGTCTTTTGCTGCTTTATGCACAGGAAAAGCACGAATAAGTGCCGAATTATATGTCCTGGTTTCAGCTGGAACAGAGGTATCTTCTTCCTAGTAGCTGATATATAACACTTGATATATACGAAATAACATTTATAACAAAGGGCTTTAGCTGTTGCTTTCACTAAGTCAAGGATTCTTCAGCTTCCCATACTGTCCCTCCTGAGAGGAGGCTGGATGCCCACAACAGATGGGGAGAGGACAGCATGAGGGGCACCAAACCCAGACTTGCAAAGAAAAATAATCCTATGCTATATGATGTCATACTAAATAACAGAAGTAATTGGAGTTGGCTGGAGGGGCTGCTGCTGCCTGAGGACTGCATGGGCATCAGTTGAATGGCAGTGTATTCTATGTTCCTTGCTTTTTGTATTATTTCACTGACATTGGCGTGTTTCTTTTCCCATTTTCCTATTTTCTCCTTCTCTAATTTTCTTTCTTTCCCCTTTCCTTTTGTTTTTCCCATCCTTTCTCCACCCTATCTTTTCCTTATTAAATTATCTTTATTTTTACCTGTGAATTCTTGCAAATTTCAATTTTCTTCCTCATCCTCCCGCAAATGTATGAAGTGAGCAAAGGCCTGTGCTGTGTTAACTTGTCTGTCAGGTTAAAACAAATATTATAGAAGCTCTGTTTTTTAATGGAGTAGAGTTTACACTCAAATGTGACAGTCATATGCCAAGTAAGATCTTAATAAATGAAGAATGAGAGATGTTGACCTGGAAATTCCTTTGTAAAGGACTTAGCAATTAGTAGTTTAATTTGTGATGAACTTCTGTGGCAAAAATGAATGATATGAAATCTTGATTTATAAGAAAAGAAGACAAGACTAAAGGGGGCTGTGTCAACTTTGTACCCATGATGGGACATGTAAACAAAAGTACAAGAGCTGAGTCCTAGTTCATGCATTTTTCTAAGGGTGTGGGTAACTTCTGAGATCGCATTAGAAGTCAGCAGAAGATGAGGAGAAAAACTTTGGGTTAAATTCTTTCACTATTGGTGGTGATCTATGTATCACAGTGATGGGGAAAAAACCCCATCACTTTGAAAAAACAAAACAGATAATTTGGCTCACTGCCATGAAACAAATGCAGTGCAGTGGAGACTATGAACAAATGAGTTGGACTTCTGACTTCTTTACAAAGGCATATGTGTTGATAAACATTATATAAAGGTGTCTTTCTCTTCCTGAACAATCCTTGTTGAAAATAATTCATAATTATGTTGTATTAAGAAATCTTGTATCACGCTTCTTTCTGATAGTACTTTTACTGTTGCTTCTAGTAAAAGTCCTCCTTTCAAATATCACTGTGGCAGAACAAATATAGGAGCTAGGGTAAGATAATACTTTGTTTCAGTAAGCTTGCTGACTAAGAATGATTTATAATCTAATAATAGGTAGAATGAAAAAGAGTGACATGAAGTCAATGCTTATAATGATATTAAGCTATAAAATCACATGAGTATGCTTAGGTGATTGGTAATGGATCAAATAGATTGTATCAGCCTGAGTGGCAGAGGTAATGAGTTTTAGAAAACAACATGAACGGTCATGAATGTTTACCATGTGTTTTTTCCTGTATATGAAGTAAGCCACCAAATTAAGTGACTGTAAGGTTACAGCTCAAGAGATTCTTCTCTACCAGCAATGCAATTGTGTTTACTAGCGTAATAGCTAAGTTACTCTTTGTGCTGGCCGTTCAAGTGAAGAAAAGTTGATTGTACACTTACTATTCAGCACTGGAAAAGAAGACTGCCTTGATCGGAATCGGGCTGATTTCTCATGTTGCAGCATATCTTTGATCTACAAATTGAAAGAGCATCTGGAGGCTTGAACCTTCAAAAAAGCTAGGCAAGAGAGACACAATGTGTGTATGGAAGTATGTGTTCATAATGTACTTTTTACAGCTTGTGGGCGATAACTGTCTAGAAGCTTTCCTGCAGTGAGTTCAAGGAGGGAATCAGAAGTGCAAACATAAGGAAAAACTATGGGTTTAGTGAATAAATCAAAACTGTGTCTAAGGAAGGTGAAATAGGGACTTCACTCACTGTTCAAATTGGTTGGCAAATGTTCAGCTACTTCCTGGGAAACAGGGTCTAAGCATGTATAGAGGCTTCTCAGGAGGACAAACATCATAACCCTGAACGTTGCCCTTTCCTGCTTCTTTCTTTGAGCTTTCGTTGTTGAACACAATGGCATAGAGTATCCCTTTGTTCAGTTTAAGTCAGCTGTCCTACTTCTGTTAAATCCCAACTTCTTGCCCGCATCCAGCCTAGTTCCTGGAGAGGTAGATATGGTGCTCTGATACTGTTCAAACGCTGTACAGCAGTCACACACCAGTTTTTTAGCTAATACAACAGCATCATTAACAAACTAAAGCATTGCACAATACAGGTTACTGTGAAGAGAATTAACTCCAACCCAAGCAGATCCAGTACATGGCTGTACAGCTTTACAGCTTCAGCTATAGGAGTGTAAAAGGAAGGGGAGAGAGTACTATCATTCTGAGCAGCAAATGAGAGGTTATCAGTTCCCTATATCATAGAAGGCAAACATAATTGTCATGTTTTATCTCTAGATCAGTGTCTGTGACGGGGTGCCCACAAGTCCACTGGTCCAAAGGGAGGGAAGGAGGAAAGAAAAGAATAAAAAGGGGAGGGAAGCACAACATGAACAAGGAGCAATTACTTTACTAATTATACTAAAGGAATACAAGTAGCTGGGATTGTAACTGGAAATCTGATAGGTACTGATGATACTAATAATGAATTTCATCAGAAACTACGTATATTTGAAATTGTTTTTCAGCAATTCCTTCTTTGCAATCTGAAAACTGTGGCATTGAATGTTTGTCAAGCTAACAGAAAATAGACTTTGTGCTGTTCCAAGCCGTACAGAAACACTAAAGTCAGTAGTATTATGCTGACTGTAACTAGCCACACATTCAAGAAAAGGTCTCATGCTACATCTTGTTGTGTATCTGACCTACATGAATTAAGCAGTTAAAGTTGTTGTGTGTGTGGATAAGCAAACAGTAAAAGCCAAGAAATATGAGCTATATGTGAAAAGTGTTTGTTTCCTTGCAATGACAACTTGAAATTGTGGTTAAGTTTAATCTTTCCATAGAACTTCAGAGGATGTCCAGAGAGGTTTTTTGGTGAAGAGCTGGGAACAAAATCTTCTGATGTGGAAGAGTCCTAACACAAACATGAGTCATGTCCAAGGCCCACGGTTCACACTGTGCAATGCAACTCTTTCCAGGAATGGCTTTCATCCAGGTTGGCATGTGAAAGAAAAATTTTGCTCTGCTTCAACAGCGCAAAGGCATTGAGGCTTTCAAGTGCTATGGTCTTGAAACATAATTTCCCTTTTGTAGCAGAAATCCTAAGTCATAGCTTGAACCAGTGATTGATTACTTGTTAGGAAGGCAGGACCAACTCGTGAGAACTCTGGTGCACCTGACTGACCAGAAGGGGTGGAACCAGGGCTCACCCCTTTCCAGACTTTGTTTAAGGGTTGGTTGTGGTGGCAAGGGCATCTCATCTGAAGATTTCTGCCAACCCCTGAGGACATTACAGGCCATCTGAAGGTAAGCAGTTTTTTCTCTTATTCCTATGCCTGCTGCTATTGCATCTAAGCAGATCCTAACTTGCTGTATCTTCAGACCTTGCTGCTCTGCCATCTTATTACTCTTTCTATTGCATTACACATACAAATACTTGTGCTGGTTATTATATTTTTGATTACAGCTGAAATAAAAACTCGCGTTTCAGAAGGCATTGCAGTGCTTGAATAATTTCTAATCAATTTTGAGTCCAATTTACAAGATAAAAACGATTTTTCTCTAGTAGGTGAATGTTATTGTGGTGTCTCAGCATATAATGCTTCCATTCATAACCAAAAATATAATTTCTAATCTTTCATTTTGTCTTTAACTTTGTGCAGTGGAGTATGACAGGTTTCTTCATTCTGATATTTCCTATATGGAGCAGTTTCAGTAAGTTGTAGATCTTCAAGTTGCTCTTGGAAACATTACATTATATATAAAGGTACAGAAGATATTCCTGACTTAGTTAAAGATAACAAATGCTTGAAGATATAACTGTGTTAAATGCCAAGGAATCTCAAGACCTCTTAAAGGGTATAGAAATAAACTATGAAATATCATATCATCATAGATGAAGCTGCCAGTGTTGGAGGAAACTGAGAATCTAGCTCTTCAAAATGAGAGAGAAACTTGAACAAATACAGTAGCAAAAATATGAAAAGCCTTGAATCAGAAGAACATCTAAGCAATGTTAGGTCCTACTCAGCATACTAGAGGTGAGCACATTCATGTTAAATATAAGCTAGCATGAGTTTGAATTTGGAACTTCTGTGCTCTGGAATGATAACTTTGTCCAAATTATACTAGTGTGGTTATTTATATTCTTTGGTGGCTTAACACTTACTCTGTAGTAAGAGCAGAGGATTCTGGTCTGATATTTACTTGACTGCTAAGTGAAAGGAAGGCCACTGAAGAAGATATTAGGTGAAATGTAACAGTAAGACTGGAAAAGATATTAAAAGATTTGTCATAAAGAATAGTGGAAATTAAAAATGGAGGCTTCCACAGAAAGCTTTAGCTAAATTTAATAAATGAAGCAATTCTTTAAAAGCACAAGAAGGAAGTGAATGTAGTGTAAGAGCAATGCCTAAAGGTAGACTGAAATTGCAGGGCACAACTGATATTCCGTGGAAAGAGAAAAACAATTTTAAATGTCAGAATGGAACTCTTTTTCTTAAATTTGATTCTGAGTAGATAAACTCATTAATGCTAATTATAATTTGAAGTATATATCGTTTGTGCATGAATATTACATCTGTATTACCCTGAACTAGTCTCTTTTTGTGTGTGACTGTTTCTACAGTAGGAGTACTTTCACCTTTGCTTTTCTTTTTCCTTTATTTTTGTGATGAGTCTCTGGTGGGTAAACCTAGGAAGAAGTTAAGCACCCATACAGCCACTGCTCACTCCTCTGCCCTCATCTAGTAGGACAGGGGGAGAATAGAAAGACTGAGAAGAAAACTTGTCAATCCAGATAAAGAAAACTTGATAGGTTAAGGAGATAAGGAAGAGGGGAAAAAACCCGCAAAAAAACCTACAAACCATTGGACAAGAATAAATACATGACATATGAACAGTGTGAAAAATATTACTCCCTGCCTCCCTCTAGCATATTGATCTCCATGCAACAGCCACCTTGGACACAAACCCTACTCATTTCTTCTTCTGTTCCATTTTATTGCTGATAATGATATTATGTGATATGAAATATCCTTCTAGCGAATTTGTGCCAAATTCTCCCAACCTTTTCCTCATTTCCAGCTTACTAGCTGCAGGAAAGAGGGGTGCTGAATGGGAAAAGGAGAAATCATTGATGTGGCAAGAGCTGTTCAAAAATAGCTACGATACTGGTGTATTACGAATACTGTTTTAGTCACAAATTGAAATGCATACGTGTCTATGAAGAAAGTTACATTAATGTCAACCAGACCAGTACAGTTCTAGATTAGTGTGTGAATTTCCTAGATGATAGAGTAAGTACCTATTACCTATGTAATCTTCTCTTTCCAGCAAACACAACATCTGCTGTTGCTCCTGTAATCTCAAGGAAGTTATTTGGCTCTGCTTCAGAAGTGAGGAGTTGTTACGTGTTCAGAGTGTAAGATAATTGTGTTTTTTTTTCAAGATGAGACCAAAGATGAGTCACCTTTAAGGACCTACTTGGAGGTACTCCAGGGTCCAGAACATCAGAAGGTAATGGGCCCCCAGAGTTGGTCAATATTTGAACATTGCTTCTTAGGAATGTTCAAATCTTGAACATGGAAAACTAAGAAATCCTGCAAAAATGGTAGGAAACCTGCATGGATGAGCAAGGAGTTCATGGATAAACTCAAAGTGAAGAAAGTCTATGAAATGTAGAAAAACAGCCTGGCCACTTGGAAAGTGTAGAGGAATACTGTCAGTGTGCTGGAAGGCAACAAGGAAGGCTAAGGCCCACTTAAAATTAAATTTGGTGAGGGAGGTAAAGAATAACAAAAAGATGTTTGTCTGTCCACAGCAAAAGGAAGATTAGGGAAAATGTGGCTCTGCTGCTTAATCAGGTGGTTGCCCAGGCTCCACCCCTTCTGGTCACAAGTGAATTGCCTTTGCCTGTGTTATCACAGCTGATAGGGTCCTTTCACCAGATGCTCTATCAGTTGTTCAGGCCATGACTCAACACCTTCACAATGTGAACCAATTGATTGAGCTGGTTGAAGGGTGAGCCTTCCCTAATGTAAAGATCCAACACATCCAATGAACCATGATGCTTGTACAACTGACTGTTCTGATGCAGGTTGACATAATATAAGATAACTGGTTGATTAATGGTTGAAGGTTGTGTTCTTTCATGGTTCAGTGCTTGATGGTGTTACTGGAGGCATGCTGTTGTTTGTGCAGGTTCATCTTACATTCCATTAGGTCCCACATAGGCCATCACCGACTGCAGTGCTTGGTCTCACAGTGACACTGGAATGTTTCAGTGATGTTTTATTTGTTCCAGTGATCCTAGAGACTCAAACTCATGGAGAGTAGTACAAATGTTTCAGGGGTACCAGGAGGGGACGGTTTGCCCTCCAGAGCAAGATACAGGCTGTATTTCCATACCACAGCCTCTGGCTAGAAATGGTTATGCAACTGCAGATATCAGGCACCAAAGGGGAAGTCCTGATCTGCTATAGGGACATGATGAGGGTCCCTCTTAGCAATGAAGACCAGAGTGTTGGCCATGATGTCAGTAGGCCATGCATTGATTACCAGAGGGACCATCAAGCCTCCCACCTCCAATAATCTCCCCTGAGGTGCAAGTAGGCCATATCACTTTGGTCCTACCTGCACCTTTCAAGGCCATTTTTATTCTATGGTACCTGGTTCTAGATTCTCAGGAGCAGGGAGCAGATGGTTATTTTCATTGCCAATTTGGGGTCTTAACTGATAATCACTGCCTGTAATTTGGCTCCTAAGCAGGAAGGCCCATGTTGTCAGTAGCATTTTCAGGGCATTGGGTCTGCCATCTCCGAGTCTGGGATCTCAACCAGTCTATTAATACTAGTTTTCACCCTTGTGTTGATAGCAGAGTATAATCTTAAGGGCAGGATGCAAGGTAATGGACCAGAAATTTCTAAGTTGGTGTCCATTAACCATGGCACCTTCTGCACTTGATTCCTATAACCTTAAAATCCAGGCTGGTATGCTTTCTCTAGGCTTCTGTCAAAACTGTTGAACTAAATCCATTAATTCAGTTGCTGTATAGGGATAAGCTGTTACATGCAAATGAGTTTGGGCAGGGTGCCATTGACCAGGGAGCCCCCCTGCTAGACTATCTTGTATTTTCTTTGTTTTGAGTCGTTATAGGGCAGATCTTGAAGGGATCCATCTTAAATGGAGCTTTGAGATTCAACATGGAAGCTTTGTTTTCTGAATCATCCAGGTCCATTGATTTAGAAGTTTGGGTATCTTCTAATGTAGATAATGTTCTGTTTTATTGGGGAAGTTAGACTTGATTTCTTTCCTGTTAATGTGCCAAATTGTTGTTCTAATTTCTCAATACAATCTCATAGTAGTTAATACTCATTTTCTGAAGTATTGTTTTACATTACTGTTTGATTTAAAGCATTTAATAATGGCCATGTCATGGTAGATGCAGCTAAATAGAATTCTTATGTAATTAAGATTTTTAATCCTTGAAAATAATCTGCCATGCAGGATGGGGAGGAAATAATTTCAGGGGACCCCATTTCTGAACTGTAACTACAAGTTCATAGTAGGATGATCCCAGAAATCCTGGGATATGACCAGTGACCCTCTTATCTAGGGGGATAGTGTTCTCCCCCTTGACACATTTAAAAATATACTAAAGAAAGGACATCTTAGTATTTTTAGTTTAGCTGGCTTGCCAAATGTTACAATCGGAAAGATTAATGTGGTGGAAGGGCAATACAAGAATGCAAAAGCAAAGGGACCAGCACAGATAGGATGATATTTCACAAAAAAGTAATGGTGTTCACCCATCTCCAAAGATCTAGTCTTGCAGGAAATACTCCACAAGGGAGGGATCTCCAACCAGAGATCCTTTCCCAGTGATGGTTAGCCCTTAAATAGGGTCTAAGAGAGGTGGAGCCAGGCTCCACCCCTTCCAGTCACACAGGTAAATTGCCTTCACCTATGTTCCAGGTCTGGATTTTTTTTTCCCCAGGTACTCAATCAGTGGTGCAGGTCATGCCTCAACAGTTACCATACAAGGATTAAAGACCGTTATGTTTCTTGGAACATACTGGTTTCTTTCTAGGTTCATTTCCAGTTTTGGAGTTGCATCTATATATAACCAATTAAGGGCACTGATAGATATATCTGCCTGGTACCTATGCATTCCAGAGGGAGTAGCTAATTTAACAGAAAACACTATGCTTAGACTGGTTTTCTTCTCAGTGCTTTATGCGTGTCATGGCCAACCCTTTATGTGGAGGAAGCTTTCCCTGTGACCAGAGAATGCTGAGTAGCAGGGAATATGGAGAGGTTTAGGAAAATCTCAGATGCATGGGGACCCCTGATGCCACAGGATTTCACTCTTGAACACCTGTGGGATCCCAAGACACTAAGTGAACATTTGAGTCAGGGATGGTGTGGCTTAGGTAGATCTGAGGAGATACGACTTATTTGGGGTTGACTCATGCTTACTGAACTCTATGTAATACTATTCTGGAGAGAGAGAGTTTCCAAGCTGAGGTTCGAATCAAAGGGGGAAGTCTCCAAGTCAAAACCTACTGATCACGGGAAGCACTGGTATCAATGTCAGTTTCCCTGTGGAAGACCAGAAATGGGAGCAGGTGCTCTCATGTCTAGAATGAAAAGAAGAAGTGAAGGAAGTAGAGGAAGATCCAGGTGAGGGGCATACCCAAAACTGCTGTCATTGAAAAAACTAAGACATGGAGAGGAGAGTGAGGAAGTTGCTGTTGCCACTACTTATTGACCCTTGAAGATGACTCAAATCCAAGGCTCAAAAAAGGAGTTTATATGGCACCCATACAAAACTATTTTCACCTGGTTGCTTTGGTGTTGGGGCAATGGGGCCAGTAGCATGTTCCTTGATGGTAATGAAGCTCACCAACTGGGGAACATTGCCGGACACTCAGCTATCGATAGAGGAATTAGTAGATGTCTGGATGGAGTTGCCATCCTCTGGGAACGAGTGTTATTAGCCATGGAGGAAAGATATCCCTTCAGAGATAATCTGGAGCCTGAGATGAAAAAGTGGAATACTTTTGAAAAAGGTATCCAGTATTTGAGAGAAACATCTGTGGTGGAGTTGTTGTATGATCCCATGTTTATTCCTAACAATCCATATCAAGACCACGATCCTGAGAGAGGAGTACACCTGATATATGGCAGAACTCACAAGAGCAGCACCAGAAGGGTATACCAGTACACTAGAAGTAACATTCGATAGATACAAGGAACAACAGAGAAGGCCCCCAGTTTAACTGATTTTTACACTTCAAAACTCTGAACAAAAATTACCTCCATTTCAGCCATCTGAAAAGTAACCAAGACTAGATAAAGTGGATAAGATGATTGATTAAAATGGAGAAGAAACAGGATGGAATGCTGGAGGAGTTGTTTCTATTGATGAACCCGTGGCAGTATTAGAAACACTTGATGGAGACCAAGATGATCATAAGAGTCTACTGAAGGAGATGATCAAACTGATTAAAATCTCAGCTATCAAAGGCAAATATCTTTCTGTTTGAGCAAATGAGTAGTAAATCTATGTCGTATGCTGCCTTGGGGAGTTACTTATGTGAACATGGAGAAGACATGAAGTGGCAAAAAAAAAACCCTCACTCCTGCACTACGAGCACAATTAAATCACTTCAGTTACTGTAGGAAACCAATAGAGGGACCCTCCCTCAGTCAGGGGTGGGGGGGGGAGATACAATACAGTGCACTGAACTGTGTGGATTTGGTGGCCTGGCATGTCAGACCCATAGAAATATAAGGTACTGCTGGGCATTGGTGTGCAGTGCACTCTGATGCCCTTGAGTAACAAAGGGACAGAAATTATTCATATTTGTGGAGTGGCACTCAAGAATCTTCTGTGTTAGAGGCAGACAAAAGCCTCTCTGGTAAAGACTGGCAAAAGCACCCTATAGCGACTGGCCCAGGGGCTCAGTGCATATGTGGTATAGACTACTTCAGAAGGGGGCATTTCAAGGATCCCAAGGGGTATTGATGGGCTTTTGGAATATCTGCTGTTGACACAGATGATATTAAGCGGCTGTCTGTCTTGCCTGGCCTGTCAGAAGATCTGTCTGTTGTGGGATTGCTACAAGCAAGCAAAATAAGAAATGTCATGCTTCTTAGGTTAGATACAATGGAAATACTTAAAAACAAAATAATAATTAAAAAAAAAATTAAAAAAAAGTATTGATGAATTGATATGCAGTTTGCATAGGTACTTTGGTTAAAGATTGCTTAATTTTCCCTGGGGGTCTAGTATTGTGCAAATAAGAGGTCACTAAATATGTGTGTACATTTTTTTTCTTCTCAAAGTCCATGCTTCAAATGGAGACGAGATAACAGAGAAGCTGTTTGGATTCTCTGCTGCTTTAAAAGTGTGTGTATGGGAACTTTTGAATCATGGCTTGAACCTCTGATTAATCACCACAGGCAAGCACTGAATCAGCTGCAGAAGCACAGGTGAAGGTAATTCAGCTGTGTGACCAGAAGGGGTAGAGCCTGGGTGCACCTCTCCTAGACCCCTTTTACGGGCTGACTGCCACTGAGAAAGGATTTCTTCCTGGAGATGGCTCTCTTTGGAGTTTTCCTGAGAACCCAGGACACAGGTGAGCACTTTCATTTATTTTTGATTATCCCTTTCCATAGTGATAATCTTCCTAGTTCTACGCTCTGTAAATACCAGCCTAACCATTCTGTATATTTGCTGATGATATAATGTAGAAACAGGCTCAGTCCTTATTAGATGTGACGCTTTGTGCTCCATGTGTATGCAAGTAACTGTATATCTATTGCAATACACATTAGTGATCTGCTCATTAACATGTTCTAACTCTCTTTTTTTTTACTTATTTATTAATGCTGGTGTCTGAAATCTTAAGGCTCTTTGACCAACATGAAATTAGTTCAAGCAGTTGGATCACAGCAGATAAAATAATTCATTTACTATGAATGTTGGCATTCAAAGAACATTAAATCCATAAATTATACTTATAGATAGACTTCCTATACCATGTTTTTCTGGTCTGCAGTGTTACAGTAAATTATATTGGTGTATTAAGAGTGAGATTAAAAAAAAAAAACACCACACCTCAATAATTTAGAAAGAAATCATAGTGAAAATAATACAAATGTCTTTCTAATGGGGTTGGAGAGAGAGAAGCTCTGTGAACTAGGGGAGAGAGTATTTCCTAGCTTATTGCATGCTGAGCTGACTTCTATTCCTGTCACTGCCCTGCTGGGTAAATTGCCTGCTTGCTTTTTTTTGTTCTGTGTCTTCATGTCCCAGTCTATTATACGAAGTTACAATATTTTTCCAGCAACATCGTAAATCTCTAAATAATAGTAGTAGCACCTCATCAAACACAACTTACTTGACCACCAAATCCTAAGAGAGATTCCCAAAGAATGGGAAGAAAAGAAAAAAGTATGGCAAAAATGAACAAGTGAACTTCAGATGAATTTCAGTCATTAGTGCTTGTCAAACACCATATCGTGTTCTCTTTCTTTAGCAGATCAGGGATTTTTGCTTTTCGACTCCTGGTTTAGTGCTGGTAACAGAGTTAAAGTGCTTGTTTTAATAACTTCTTTGAAGAAAATCAGAGCTTACCATTTATCTAAAGTGATTCTTTCTCTGTAGGGATACTTTCAGTTGAAATTACTTCAAGCTAGTTTGAACAAGATCCAGTACCTCAGGCAGAACATAAAATATAGATGTTCCATGTGTGCATTGTTATTAATATGAAATGTCCTCTACTTCTACCTAATACAGAGTAACATTTAATTACAGCTTCATAAGCAGGAGATGTAATTTAGTAAATATGAATAATCATGGCTGGCCAGGTATGAGATAGTGGTGTGTTTTTTTTTTTTTTACTATCTTTTGTTTCAGTCCATGAAAGCTCAGGCAACTAGAAATAGCAAGTATTAAGGAGTTCCCCTGAGAATTCAGATTTCTTCATCAAAATTACTGAAGCAAAACACCCCAGTGTGAAGGGAATAAATGCAAGCATCTTATCTCCTCCACTTGTATTCCCACACCAGCTAAATATTAAACTTGAATAAACTGCATATATTATAGGTATAGGCAACAGTCCTGCATGTGATTTTTTTTTTTTTTTTTTTTTTGCTCAGCTTAACCTAAGAATGTCTTTCCTGTTTTTTGAGTGAGGAACACAAGAAAAATTGCAGTTTTAAACTGCTTTGAGTAACTTCTTTGTAAACATCAGAACACTGAGACGCAAATCTAAATCAGTTTCTGAATTAGAAAGTTCTGTGATCATGACAGCTTGAATGTAAAACCCTCATACCTTTTGAAGTATTAGACACCAAGATATGTATTTGGAAAGCAGTTTACAGGACATGTACACAACTAGTTGTATACTATTACTATCTGATTAAGAAGATAAACAAAGAGGAGTTGAACAAGAGGTGATAAGAGCAGTTGTCAACAGTTTACTGGCTGTTCAGCCCAGTTCCGTGACTAGTGGGGTGGAGGGATCTTGCAAAATCTGCACCTCTGGAAAAGGGAAATGGCACCTCAAAATAGTTAAAAACGGTAGCGACGATCTGAGGAGAAACAAACTAATTTATTAAATATGGTATTAAAATGCAAGATAACACACTATAATACAATATAATTAGAATTGAAGCTAATAAATCAAATATAATGAGAGAGAGTGTCTGAAAGGTGGATAGGTCTCACCATAATGCTGAGGTGAGATGCGCAGTCCAGTTGAGCAGCAAGGAGGAGAGCCTGATGAAGAGCACATCAGGTGACCTTGCCGGGGGTTATATCTACTTTCTGACCACAAAGTCCCCTGGGGTATGTAGTTCTTCTCTTCCAGACAGGTGCCCAGAACTGGAGCATTAACACTTTAACTCTCAGTGCACTAAATGATTTTATGATGTGAAATACCGATAATCAAAAATCATAAGACCATGACAGCTATTGATGCTGAGTTTTCTCTGGCAAAGCTTGTCCTTCATTGTAGCATTTAGTACTAATGTTTTTTATATATAATACTTCTTTAAAACTTCGTTGTCAATAGCAACTTCTATTGTAAGGAACATTTGTTTGCAACTTAAACTCTGTGACTTCAAATAGTATTGAAGATGCCATTTGCACTGAAAGGAGGAAGAAAATGTTTATTGCTTCTTCATAATTTTGTGAATTATGCTGGAAGAACTACTTTTGACTGCACTACAACACAGTTGGCTAGACTATAACTCAATTGACCAGACTGTACACAACTGTCTAGACAAAGAAAAAGCCAACACAAATTGTCATTTCAGTTTCTAACTCATTGCCTCTACTTTTCTCTTCCACAGTCTGTGTAACAAAGGTTTATTCCTGAGCTTCTAGAAAAAAGCAACTTATGAATTACAGATCTCAACAATGAAAATGCCCAGCAAAATATATTAAAAAAACAACAAAAACAAAATCAAACAAAACCGACCATGACTAATGTGAAAACTCTTTTAAGGTCCTGTGTGGATAGTGGCTTTAGCACTAATACTAAGTTAGTGATGACTAATGCTATTGTACTGCTTTTGCTGCTTCTCTTAGGAAAGGAATGATAATCTGTACGCTATGAAAAATGCTTTGCAGCACTTCTACAAGTATACAGACAACCATCCAAACCAAAGAACCTGCTACTCTCAAGCAACGTGCAGGAATCCTTATTTTTCAAAGTGATCAAAGATTTTTATTGCTCAAGTCTGGTGATTTGGATAGGAAAGTCACATTTTTATGCCTGCAAGGTCAGAGAGTATTATCTGAAGCCGGACCTGCTCACAAATAGTAATTGTTTGAATCCAGCCTATGTCGTTACTACAGGTATCCCAGGAAGTTTCTTGCACAAGCCCTCTTGGGCTGCATAACCTGTTACTTTTTAAAGGACCTAGCTCTGCCTGACTTCTTCCTCACAGACAAGATCAAAATTCAAATCACCTAGTGGATTTAATGTTATGGACCTTGGAATATCAGAATTATGTCAGCATTTGTAGTGGGGTCCTGGATTCAACTATTCTGAGGCACGTTGCTGCTGATGGAATATGTGAAACTCAAGATTTCAAAGGGTAAATCTGCTATGGAAAGAAGTTACAAAAGAGATACTCTGCTACTTTCCAGTTCCTTGTGAGAGAGAGACAGCAGATTCCATGTCTTCCTTAGCAAACAGTTAAATAAATTTATCCACATGTCCACTCTCATACACTCAACTCAGTAACATGAATCCATTCTCACGTGTTCGGTTGTGTTTACTTGTATCTACTCATAAAGATCCTAGAATAAACTGCAGGCTGTACTTTGGGGCTTAATTTGGGATTTTCTCTCCTCTGTGTAGATTTTAAATAATTTTGGTTTGTCCTTTGAAGTGGAAAGGTGTCAGAATAAGTATAGATAACAAAAGGGACACAGGGTAATAATGAGTGATGATAATCTGATGGCAGATTGGCACTTCCTCCCTCATCTGTAAACTTACTGAGAGTATGCTCAATCCCCTCATTCAGATTATCAAAAAAGATAATAAACAGGGCTGGCCCCAGTACTTACTCATGAGGAACACCACCAGTGACAAGAACTTAACTCTATTCACCACCAGGACAGCCACACGTTTGCATGGGTGCTCAGTCTGGGTTGCCACAACCTTCTTGGGTGCAGCTTTTGGTCAGATGGAGACCATGGCTTGTCTAGATTCACTGAGAAGATGAAGAGTGTTATGGTGGGGAGAAGAACTGTTCTCTCTCTACTTACCCTGCCTGCGTGAACTGCTGCACAAGTTGCCATGCCGCGCCCTACTGATGCATCACATTCTTTTTGCCCATCCTGTTTGCCACTGGGCTCTCTAGCTGCTGCCCACACTGTGTCAAAGTCTCTTCTCATCAGTGGCTCTGCTCTTCCTGCTCCATCATGGGGGTTGGGATAGGGGAGGGTGATGGATCTGGGGTCATACTGCTCTCCCTGCACTTATTTCACCATGTTTCTTTGCAGCTTTGCTTCTTTGTGAAGAGTCCTTCAGAGTTAGATTTCAATCCCGAGCGGATCCACTCGAGGTCTTGAGAGAATCATAGAATTGCAGAATGTCTTCCCTTGAAAGGGCCTGTGGAGATCATTGAGCTCCAACCCCTCTGGCAAGATCAGATTGCCCACCACATGACCAGGCCCCCATCCAACCTGTTCTTGAACACTTCCAGGGATGGGACATCCGCAACTTATTTGGGCAACCTGTTCCAATGCCTCGTAGAATCATAGAACTGCTCTAGGTGGGAAAAGGCCTTCAAGATCATCAAGTCCAACAACAACCTAACCAAACTACCCTAACTCTAACAACCCTCTGCTGAATTGTGCCCCTGAGCACCACATCCAAACACATTCAAGGATAGTGACTCAAGCACCTCTCCAGGGAGTCTGTTCCAGTGCTTAACAACCCTTTCTGTAAAGAAGTTTTTCTTGACATCCATCCTAAACCTTCCCTGGAGCAACTTGAGGTCTTTTCCCCTCATCCTGTCACCAGTGAGAAGAGATCAACCCTGCTCTCACTGTAATCACATTTCAGATATTGGAAGAGAGCAATAACACCTCCCCTCAGCCTTCTTTTCCCCAGACTAAATAGCTCCAGTTCCTTCAGTCTCTCCTCATAGGACACATCCTCCAACCCCTTCACAAGCCTCTTGCCCTTCTTTGGGCCTGCTCCAAAGTGTCCTTTCTGTACTGAGGTGCCCAAAACTGAAAACAGTACTTCAAGTGAAGCCTCACCACTGCCAAGTACAGAGGCAGAGGGTGACTTCCCTTATCCTGCTCACCACTCCATTCCTGATCCAAGCCAGGATGCCATTGGCCTTCTTGGCCGCCTGGGCACACTGCTTGCTCATACTGAGCCAACTGTCCATCAGTACACCCAGGTCCCTTTCCATCAGGTAATTTTCAGGCCATTCCTTCCCAAGCTTGTAGGGTTGCCTGGGATTGTTGTGATCAAAATGCAAGACCCTACACTTGGCCCTCTTGAAACTCATCCAGTTTGCCTTGGCCCTTCTTTCCAGTCTATCCAGGTCCCTCTGAAGTGCCTTTTTCCCCTCCAGCAGGTGAACACTCCCTTACAACTTGGTGTTGTCTGCCTCACCACTGTTTGAGTAAGTGTTTTCTTTAACAGGTACTAATGATATTTAATATCTCCACTCATTTCCATGTGTCTTTCTGTAAAATATTAAGACCGGAAATACGTATCTGACTGAGCACTTGTATCATCCTATCGATATTTTAGAGAAAAAAGATGACTATGTAGTCTTATGCTAAAGATCTTTCATAACAGTGTTTTCCTCATGATGGACACAAATGACACAAAACACGTATCTGACTATCTGATACATAAGAAAAATTCAAGGTTGCTATTAATTTTACAGGACAATCTTTCCAATTTCCCCCTTCTTATATTTTCTATATTCAGTTCTCTGTTTTAGCATTAGATACGAAAGCTGATGGTTAAATAATATTAATCTGAACCTGTTATCTATAAGAATGGAGGAAGCATAAGACACCTTGACTATGTATTGTTGATTTTACAAGTTAATGCTTGTGTGCGTATGTACGTATGTTACACAATAATTACATAATATATTATTATAGGAATATGTGCATCTGTCTGTATTTAGGAGACACATATTAAATTAGTATTTTTCTCTCACCCTGTCCTTGGCCCACCTTAATATGTACGATACTGTTTGAAAAATAATCCCTTGTGTGTAGAAATGTTTGTTTGGATTGTTCTTGAGTTATACAGGATCTTGTTCAATGCCTTTGCTACTATTCAGAAGCTATTTGTTATTGTGATGTTGTAGGTAGCTGTGATTTGTTCTGTGCAGATACATTTTCTTTATTTTGTAGTTACGTCAGCAAAATTAACTTTCAAACAATAGGCACAGAGACAATGATTTTAGGGGGAGAATGAGGAGACAATAATTTGCAGATATATCTATCTCACTTTCCCTGATGGATGTCTTGTTACATATATAACCATACAATATTTTCATCACAATGACTCTTGCGCAGAGTTTACAGTGTGTATTTAAACTTAATGGATTTTAGTTCACTCTTGAAAGAAGAGTAGGGCAACCTTACTTCCTTTAGACAAGATATAAGCAACAACTGTGTAATTGCAGAACAGGTCTAAAAATAGTTTCCTGGCAGTACAGTACAAAACAATGAAATATAAAAGCAAGATACTCGGCTTCATACTGCAGTTAGCTGCTCACTGGAGCTTTTCTCAACTTTAAAGAACTAACACATAGCTAGCTTACATAATTTTTTCTATTACATATGTTAACTGTACTCCGTGGAGTTGTACCTGCCCAAACTCATTCAGATTATATGAGGTAGATGACAAGGTGCCACAGCACGAAAGAAAATCTGTTGCAGTAACAATAATTGATACTAGGAGCAATTTCAGCAAGTACAACTAAATCTCTTTTTTTCCCCAAGGGTGTGGGAGATGGGGGAGAAAATAGAGTCATAGCAAGTACAACTAGGAGACAAATAAAGAATTGTGCCTATTTCTGAAGAATTTCAATTTTCATTGGTGGACATTCCCGAAATCTTTCAGCTGAGATCCATCATTTTGGGACAGAGGGTGAATGGTGTCCTGGGGATATACTGTTCGTGAATCTCAGGAGTCAATTGGATTGTTACATTCTCTAACCATTCCTGTTAATTTAAACAAGAATGAAAGCTGGCTTTCACTTTGGCTGGTTGAAAATAAAGAAACATCATATTGAAATGCATCTGTCTTGTACAGCATGTTGTTGTGCCAATTTCCAAGCATATTTTGATGAGTGAAATCTCTTCAGTAATTCTCACTGGTCTACAGGCAGTATGTTGTTCTTGAGGATGTGCACTGATGAGTAGTTATGTTGACATGAAAACCCAATATTAATTTCCACTTTTTAAAAAGTTCTGTGATGACAACAGTATTGTCTACCAACAATAAAAGCAAATGCTACCCATAAAGGGCATTCCAACGACAATCGTCATGCTATAACCATAGAAGTTGTATATCTGCATCAAGACCATGAAGAATTTGTTTTTCTGTTGTTCTTCAGGTGTTACATAAACCTAGCACGTTGCTGCCAGATATACTCATTTATTATTCACTATTTTGGATTATAGATATTCAGTCTGCCCTGCTAACCACTCATGCACACTAACACATGCACTAGTAAAAGCTTTCCTCTCAGCTATATTGTAAATCTCTGGATATTTGTGACAAACATATTTCATTTATTTTTGTGTTAAGAACAATGACACTTCTCCTCTCCAGAAATGAAATTTATAGGTAAAGAAATGTAAATAATTCTAAAGGTAGATTTTTATACAAAAATCTGGATGTTGGGGCTGTTGTTATTTGTTATTTCTCTTGAACTGTTTATTGTTATGTGGAATGGGACTGCTTTTTTATTTTATTGCCAAAGGAAGAGATCTGCTGATGGACAATTTGCAATAAGCTATACCTATTCCAATGGTGCTGGATATGGCATTTTCAGATGCTAACATTTGTGAGTTCTTTCTCCACCCATCTCCAATGAGATGCAGCTCCTCAGTGGATATGAATAGCCTAAATCTGAAATGAAATCATTGCCTTTATGGTAGAAAATTGGGTGAGTCAAGTCATGGGAATTTATAGGGTACACTGAAAGACCTTGTATGTTCCAAACAGAGGCAGAAGAGTAAATTCTGGTCAAAGCTAACTACAGCTCGGAAGATGGAATGCTCTCTTGGGGACTTGGGGGCTTTCCTCCTTAGAGTTTTATTGAGAATGAGTAAATAACTTCCAGTGGACTTACTATTATTTAACATCAGATTGATCTAAATTTGTATGGCCTGTTAAACAATATATTTTAAAACCCCCAAGCTATGACATTTATTAGGACAACAGAAAGGAAAATGGAGTGGTGCATGACTTTATTTTGTGCTTAAATAGAAATAAATCTCTGTCACGTTACAGAATTACATTGTAGAAAAAGTTGGAGTACTGATTTTCTAAGAGCTATGTCACAAGGATCATGAAGGGTACTGAGAATCATTGTGTTTTCCTAATGGCTTCTACCAAAATTGAGAGATCTTGGTGTCATGTGTGCAGGCAAAATATTTAGCCAGCCTTTCATACATACAAGCATCAGTGTGATATTTTGATTTCTTAACTCCACTTATTTTTAACTTGGATATTGATAGCATATTAATGACTGTTACTCTCTTTAAATCCAGAGTCCATTCCTCCCACTGGCTGCTATATGTAGGTAGCTTCAAAATTAATACCTCTTATTTATTTCCATAGAAGCTACAGAGAACACAATAACACGATTTGTAGGAGCAAATTATCACCTACAAAACACCCTTTTTCAACATAGTCACAAATATTAGCTATGCATTTTTGACAGTGATGAACAAGAACCTGCATACCATACAGGTATACAGGCATACCTGCTCAAAAAAATCTGAACCAGCAGAGAAGTTGCCACTGCTGACGTGAACATGCACAAAATAACTGTGTTAATATTCACTGTTTGGCCTCTATAAACGCTCAGCAAGTGTCATGAGTTTCAATGTGTGCAATTTTGTCCTCATGGAGGAATTCAGTGACACAGCTTTTGTTCGTATGCCCTTTCATGTCAGATATCATTTCGTTAGACTGGCCCCCTGTTGCCATCTGTTGCATAGCGACAAAATGTGATGGAATATTGTTGGGAAGATTCAACCTTTACAGTCATGACACCAACATCCATGTCTGATATTCTGACATTGTGGGTCAACATAATAAAATAGCCTATGCATATAATGTAATCTCTTTCAATTTTTGTTATCATTAAATTAGTAGCAAAATATAATTTTCTTTACTGAAATTTTCTCTCCATTATTTTAGAAACATTTGCTAGTTTATTCTTAGGGGTTTGATGTGTCACACTGGTATCATAAATAAGACACTGAGAATAAACTGTGGAAGAAGGCTGATAGAAGCGTTGTTAGTACCTCCAGAAGAAACCATACTAGCTATCTTGGAAACATTTTCCCGAAGTAATAGTCCACTGTCAGTGTTGCAGGTTTTTTTTTTTTTTTTGCTGTTATTGTTTTCTGCTTGTAGGTTTGATTGATGTAGAAAAGTAAATAAAGTAAAAAATAACATAGTATTGATTGAGTCATGAGGAAAATCAAGATGATATCAGTGCTCTAAGAGGATTAATAGTTACCTCTGGTTAAGGGAAAGGTAATACTATGAAATTTCTTGCTGAAGGAAAAATAATACTGTGAAATTTTGCCCCAGATTACATAAATGACCTTTTAAATCTTTGATGTCTTTAGAAAATAAGAAATTACTGCTCTGAAAATTTTAAAGAATATTTAAAGAACAATAGTTAGATATGATTTGCTATTGGATTGTATTTATCATTTTGTTTTTCTGTCGGAAAAAAGCAGATTTTTATCAATTGGAACCTCACTGCAGGTTGTATTGCATTGTATTTTAATTGTGTATAGGGAGTGGAATGGGTTGGTTCTCTGGTTGAACCACAGATGTTGTAGCAACTACAGTACCTGCTTCATTGTCATGAAATCCAGACACCTCTTTCCCTTTAGGGTGCTGAAGGGTGTTGAACAGGGTTCTGTAGACAAGGGTGAGTTCCTAGCAGTATGCAGTGATCTACATCTCTCTAGAACTGCCAGAGCAATAAGCATACCTTTTCAAATATTTTAGCATCTTTTCAAGAGGAGACAAGGTAAAGAGTGAAACTATTAAAGGTTTCCAAGATATGGTTCCCAAACTACAAAGAGGTCTGCAACATTAAAAAAAAGAAAAACAAAACAAAAACACAACAAACCAAATTAGCTTCCCAACCAATGTTACACTGTACACACAAATGATAACCTTAATCCAGCTGCTGAAAATGGTAAGCAGCACCAGAGGGATCATATATAGCAAGTGAGGTATTAAAAAATATTCTTCCAAGAAAAAACTGACAGATCTCCAAGAACAGGAAAAATAGCATTGTGACCATCAGCTATTAAACTACTGTAACACTTATAACTACTTTCTTTAACAGGAGATCCTTTATCTCAACACTTCGAGCCTCATGTTGGGCACCAAAAAGGACTGTTGTGGTTTTACCTTGCAAGTAGCTAAGCACCACATAGCTGTTTGCTCACTTCTCCCACCATGGGATGAGGGAGAGAACTGGAAAGAAAAGAGAACCCACGGGTTGAGATAGAAACAACTTACTAAAACAGAAAAAGAAAATAGAAACAAAAATACAGTAACTCTCTATATATGCAGGCTGCTGTGAAAGTAATGCCTCCTATGCATTTCCATGGAAACTACAACAGATACAAGGAGTACAGTAACGCCATTTAATAGAGCAAATTATCAGTTACAAAACATTATTTTTCAGCATAATCACTACCATTATCTACGTGTATTCACCAGTGATGAACAACAGCCTTGTTGTGGCACTTATAAAAGTCTTCGTGGCCATCCGGAATGTGTTTTGTTTTTCATGTTGCTGTTGCTACAGCTGAAACACATCACCTTACTGTGCTCGCACCCACTGTTTGATTTCCATAAGCATTCAGCAAGTGTCAGTGGGTGCAGGTTTTTTTTCCACATGGAGGAATTCAACTGCAGATCTTTGCTTCATATGCACTTCCATGTCAGATGTCGTTTTGTCAGTCTGCTCCTCTACTGGCCCTTCTGCTCCTCTAAAAGCAACTCAGCTTGACAATTAAAGCTATTCTCCAAAGGGCATTTCTAACTAGAATTTACCTTAAATTTATTGACGGACTGATAACTCATGATAGATACTATCCGGAATTGCTTGAACATCCTCTAGTAAGAACAGAATTAGGACACAAATAAAGCTCAAAAATTTGTGTAATGGAACAGACTTTTATAGAATTTCCAGACTAATTGTTATGCATGATTATTTGGCATTTAACTAACCTGTGGTAGGAAATACTAGTGCTAGTTCTGTCTCAGCTTTAGGTGTTAATTGCTGCAATCAGGCAATGTGTGTGACATCCTGTGCCCCATGAGAATGGAGCAGTACACAATGTCTCTGTAGAACCTGTTGCAGTTCCAGGACAGCTGGATGCTTTTATAACAGATTGAGTACAGATAGCAACTCTGCATTTTGCAGGTCACTTCTTCTACTTGCAACAGAACTACAGAGGTCACTTGAATGGGGCAAAACACTAAAGGTCAAGCTGCAGAGTATTGTGAATTTGAGTAATTTCAGTATTGAGAAACAGACATGATAAGACAATATTTTAGTTCTGCATTTGCTTTTTAAATGCTATGCTCAAAGCCCAGTTACAGACAATTCAGGATTTTGGCAGGCATGCTGTTTTGCTTCATTTTGCCTAACATCACTTTTTCAGTGGATTTACCTCTCAGTGAGAGATGGACTAGAAATCAGCTACATTCCCTCCCTTCCCAAGAGTGCAGTTCAGAGAAAAATGGGACCTGAAACCGTAATATTCCTGAACTTCAATATGTAAAAGCCTGTTCATTTTCCATATAAGTATTTGTTGTCATTGCTGTTGTTTTGTACCTTTTGTAAGAAATAATAGCAATTTCTTGAGAACAGCAGTCTTTCAGGATATTTGGCCCAGTCTCCCACACTGAAGAGATTTGGATAACACATATAAACATGAATTTCTGAGGCCAAAAAGTCTTTTATGCTCACATACCTAGAAATTACTAACTGAAAGACAATATTGCACTGACAGGAGACCTTGCCTTCAAATGCCACCTAGGTAAGTGATACTGTAGCAACTAGTAAAGTGAGTGGATCAGTAGGAAGGAGGCTATAGCTAAATAACTGTGTCATTAATGTTTAATAAATGTATCTTAACCACCTCATTCTTGTTAATTTCTTCAGAAGGAACTAATCATAGTTCTGTATTCGTGGGTGTTTCATGCTATGTTTGGATCTGAGAGACAGGATGTCTCACAAGCAGAGGCAAGTAATACACACTCAGGGTAGTACTTAGGGTTGTACCTTTTATTCAACACACATACACAGGCATACACTTAGATAACCCTAGTAAGTGGCACGCAGAAACTTGCTAAGCAAATGCTATATGAACCCTAGTAAGCTAAAACAGAAGCTCCCTTAAGCAAGTGTAATATTACGTACCAATCCTTGAGAGATGGACAAAGCACTGAGTAGAAGAAGGAACATGTCAGTGATAGATTCACTAAGTAGTGTCAGCAGGGCATCCCCATCTTCAAAGTGCACTTTTCCTCTTGAACCCACTAGCTACAGCCTCCCTCCATGGTCTACAGGCTTTTCTCCACTTGCACGCTGCATTCACATGGTCAGCACGTGATGCAGAGCCCAAGTGGAACACCTACCTACAAGCAATTTCAATCATCTACAAAACAAGATAACTGGCAAGGTCACCACCCTATCAACAACAGAGCTGATTCAGAACCACCTAGTCCCTGCCCTGTATTGCTGCAGGGCTTAGCCCACCCAAAATTTCCAGAAATATCATTTATCCTTGTTGAATTTTCCTGCAGTTCTTGCTGGCCCATTTTTTCTACCTGTCTTTCTCACTCTTGAATTTCTGCATTGTCTCCAAGTACACTGACAATTCAGATCACTTTGGAATAATTTACAAACTTGATAAGAAGGCTCTCCATCTCTTCCAGGTAATCAGTAGAGATAATAAATTAGTGTAGACCTTGTCACATCCTGCCTGTACGAGGAAGGAAGGGGTGACTAGATTAATGAATACCCCTTGTTAGATTAAGGTAAAATGTTACGCAGAGGTCTGCACACAAACATCACTTTTAATGAGAATCTATATACTATAATTACTCCACAATATTGACACACAATTGTCCCCAAAATATTAGCACTTTTATACTTTGGCTAAACTATAGGAACCAAAATAAGCCTTGTAACTACTTAACAACTTTACACCTTAACAACTGTACCAGTGATACGGCTTTTAGGAAGCCAAAATAAGCCTTGAAATTACTTCATTTTATTGGAGGAAAAAGAATGAAGAAGGGAAAACAAAAAAACAACAACAACAAAAAAAAAAAAAAAACAAAAAAAAAAAAAACAAAAAATAGAGAAAGAACAAAAGTCAGAAATGTGGACAGAAAAAAGAAGTCCTGTTTTGAGGAGTTCCAGTATTGGCCCACAGCGCTGGAAAAGGGTTGGGGAAGGGTGATAATGCTAGTCTGGGTGCTACAGTCTCAAAACAGAGAGCAGAAAGCAATTACCACTGAGAGCAAGACGAAATGAAAGACAACTTCCTCTCAGTCACCTCATCTGTGTTTGCAGATGCACAGTCCCAAGATCATAAACAAATAAGTTCACAATAATTAGTTTGTCAAAAATAAGTTTGTAGCCAAAACTTCCCTATAAGAAGGGTAAGCCCATTAGAGGATGGAACAACCTGCTTGCTTATATCAGCCTTTAACTGGTTGTCATGGTGATGGCCTTGTGCTGCAAGGTTTTGAGGCGCAACAAGCTTGCTCCAGAAAGTCAGAGGTGCTTTCTGTTGATCCTTTACAGATCACTGTGCTACTCTGTTTGCAACCAGCCTCCAGGTGGAGTACAAACCATTTGCCACTACTATTTTAAGCTGTTTATCATTCACTTAGTCATCAATCTGGATGATAGTACTGTAATTTTTTCTTAAGGATGCAGTGAGAGACCGTGTGGAAAGTCTTGCTATCGTTATCTATTTAAATGACATTCATTCTCCTCCCCTCATGTGCAAATCTAGTCATTTCATCATAGAAGGCAATCACATTTTTTGTGCTTCATTCATCCATGTTTGCTGATTATTCCTGTTTTATTTTTTCTTCATCTGCACAAAAATGTATTTCAAAATGTTCACTCATTGATTTTGTCAGCATTGCCAAAATGAGGATTTAAGAATAGAATTGTTGCTATAATTCTTAATCCAAGTCTCTGTTAAAAATATTAGTATTAAATTTGTTCAGCACCTTAAGGTCTAGTTTCAAAGATGTCAAAAGCTGAACAGTACCTCAAGGAACCACAGATCTGTACCAAGATTCATATCTCAGTAAGATTTCATAAATCCAGACCTCATATCCTGTGCCAACATTTCTTTTTCACATGAAAGTAGAACACATATTCCAAGGTTTGAAAATAACTGGTTTATCCTCTAGATTCCTGCATCTGAATTGATAAGAAAGTTTTTAATATTGGATCAGAAAATCTTTTTTTTTTTTTTTTTTTTTTTTTTTTTGTAGTAAAGAAGAGACTGCAAAGACTGCCATTGTTGTTACATGACTAGGAAAACGTGGGTTGTGGAAAATCTGGAGTGCTACTGTGTCTTGGCTCATCCACATTCTGCCACCCTCTGCTTGCTCAGTACTGTGGCAAAGATGAAGGAGTGATCTGGGAGATGTATGGCTTGATTTTAAAATGACTTCCAGCAAGAGTTGCATATAGACTGACTTGCTAAATCGAACAGAAAAAAACACCTTCCCTTGTAAGAGTGCTGTAAAGATAACTAAAAGCATGCTGCCATTCAGCTGCTGGAAAACAGCATCCTTGCTCAAATAACACTTTCTTCTGAAGTATTTAAAAGACTTTATATAGAATTTGTTTAAACTCTTGTTTCTTTCCATGAAGAAATTGGAGCATTAAGATATAAGAAGAAATAGTAAATGCATATTTCATTTATCAGAGAATGCATTTATTTTGGCCTTCTTTTTTTTTATTATACGTTTTTTATTAGATTATTAGTATGGATGTTGTCTCTTCTCTCTGGTATCCAGTGATGAGAGAACAGCCTCAAGTTGCAACAAGGGAGATTCAGATTGGATATTAAGAAAAATTTCTACTTCAAAAGAGTGACCAAGAATTGGAATAGGCTGCCCAGGTAGGTAGTGGAGTCACTGTCCCTGGAGGTGTCCAAGAAACATGTAGATTTGACACTTAGTGACACGGTTTAGTGGTCATCTTCGTGATGGGTTGCCCATTTGAGTAGATGATCTTAAAAGTCTTTTCCAACCTTAATGATTATATGATTCTATGTGTCTGTGAAACAAAAGAGACACTCAAACAGAACCATGAAGTTGTAGGCCTGGTCAGCCTATAACGTCATGTACATTGCTCTCCTCGTATTTTCTAGATCCAATTGAAACTAAATTGTTGCTGCTATTAAAGTCAAACAAGAATAGTGTGGAGGCTTAACCTGCTGATTCCCTCTACAATGAAAGTCTAGTGAGATCCTAATATAATGTTCTCAACATAAGGAACATCTTTTTTGTTAGCTTGTTTTAGAAATGCATATTGTACCTGATCTTAAGGTATCACTACTGTCATATACTAAGGATGTCCTCAGGAACTGTTTGCAAGATTGTAATCGGAGAATGGTGGCCAATGGCTCAATGTGGTGTCCTTCAGGGGCCAGTGCTTAGACTGATGCTGTTTAATATCTTCACCAATGACACCGATAGAGATTAAAAAGGATAGAGCACATCTCTGCTGAAAAGGACATGTGGATACTGGTGGATGCAGCTGGATACGAGCTGGCAATGTGCTCTTGTAGCCCAGAAAGCCAACCACATCCTGAGCTCCATCAAAAGAAGCATGGCCAGCAGGTTGAGGGAGGTGATCCCTCCCTTCTACTCTGCACCAGTGAGACCTCACCTGGAATACCGTGTCCAGATGTGGAGATACAGGATGTGAAGTACAGGAGAAGCACTGAACTCTGAAGCACATCCAGAGAAGGGCCACAAAAACGATCCAAGAATGGAACAAGGACAGGCTGAGGGAGCTGAGGCCTAGAGAAGAGAAGGCTCTGGGGAGACCTGGCAGCAGCCTTCCAGAACCTGATGAGAGAGCTATAAGAAAGGATAGACTCTTCAGCAGAATCTATTGTGATAGGAGAAGAGGAAATGGTTTCAGACTAAAAAAGGAGAGGTTTAGATTGGATATAATGAAGGTGATTTTTACAATAATGATAGGGAAGCACTGGAACAAGTTTCCCAGAGATGTGGATGCCCCATCCTTGGAGACATTCAAGATCAGGCTGAACAGGGCTCTTGGCAACCTGATCTAGCTATAGATATCCTTGTTCATTGCAGGGTTGGACTAGATGACCTTTAAATGTCCCTTCCAACTCAAAAAATTCTATAACTCTATGATTATACTGTTTATTTACAACATTTGTTAGAGTAGCTAGGGAATATTAATTCCTGACCTCTTACCTTTAGGAACAGGAAATTGCTTTCAGAATGTGAAAAAAAAAAAAAAAGGAATATAAAAGTAGATGTTTCAACCAGAAGGTCCTGTCAGAGAGAGACTAAAGACGAATTACATCCCACCAGGGATGTGGTTGAGTCACCATCTCTCCATGTGTTTAAAAACTGTTTGGATGTGGTGCTCAGGGACATGATTTAGTGGAGGGTTGTTAAAGTTAGGGTAGTATGGTTAGGTTGTGGTTGGACTCGATGATATTTGAGGTCTTTTCCAACCTAAGCAATTCTATGATTCTATGATCCTATGATTCTATGATCCTATGATTCTATGATACTATGATTCTATGACTCTACATTAGTGCACCGGGACAAAAGTACAAGATACATGAGCAACATAGAGCTAGTATATTTCCCCTTGTTCAATATGTACTGAATTTGACTGAAGTGCTTTTCCACGGGCATTGAACTTGTCTTGTAGATTTTTCTTATGTGTCTGAGTCTGCTGATTAACTGATTAGTTAATTAATTGATTTGTTAATTTTTTAATTAAGCAAATTTTACCACCTCAAATTCTATCTGGGTTTATTATTTCCTGGGCAAAAGGCCAAGTGCCATTCTAGGTCCTTTCCTTCCACAAGCACAAATTATTTTCTAATACTTGGTCTTGTCTGTTCCAAATGCTTGCTTGAAATCACGGGAAAGAAATGGAAGAAAAAAAAAAGCAAGGAATAATAGGATTTCAGCTGGTAGGCAGGAAAATGCTAGTGTTATATTTAGGCTCTGAAAACCCTGACTGATTTGGAAGCCCTGGAAGTTGATTCTGCCTATCAGTTTCAATACACCCTGAATGTTCAATTCTTCTTCTTTTTATACATGTATACTTGGGGTTTTTTTTCTGTGATTTAATTCACCAGACAGACATATGCTACACAGCCGTTTTGCTTACTCCCCTCTCAACAGTATATGGGGGTGAAAATTGAAAGCAAATGCTCAAGAGCTCAATAGGTGCAGAAAATGACAGTCAATTAAGAAAGATGAAGAAAGAAAACAAGGGAAAAAATTAAATAATAATAAATAATTATTATTATTTAATGATAAAGTACTACACAAAACAACTTAGTTGCTCACCACCAGACAATCAATGCCCAGTCAGTGACAAAAAATGCTAACCCCTCACCCCAATTTCTCCACCAACTCCCCCAAATTTTTGCTGCTGAGCATAATGCCATGTTTTACGGGATATCTCTTAACCAGTTTGGGTCATCTGTCCTGGTTCTGTCCCCTTCCAGCTCCTTGTACATTCCTAGTTCCCTTGCTGTCAGGGAAGAATGGGAAGATGAAAATTCTTTGGCTCTGTGCAAGCACTGCTTAGCAACAACTGAAACATTGGTGTGCTGTTACCACTATTTTCTTTCAGAATCTGGTGCACAGCACTGTATGAACTACCAGGAAGAAAATCAATGTTATCCCTGTTGAAACCAGAAAAAATTACCAAGGCCAAAGCAACCCCTCCCCCCCCCCCAAAAAAAAAGTCTGCTAGAAAATGTTTGAAAGATCTACTATTCTTATGTGTCACATGTTCTGGAAATGACAGCATGCCCAGTGTTTCATGTTTCCAACTTCACAGTCAGGCTTGTATTTCAGTGGATGCTTAGTTTAACCTCTCCTACTGTTTCTAAACTTTCTGCTGGAGGTACTTTCCTCTGTCTTCAAAGATGGATGTCAGTAAGGTAAGGAGATCATTTTATTTCTGTCCTGCATCCTGAGAGATTACTTCTCCCTAACTTTCTGGTTTAATGAGAATGAGAAAAATATCTCTATGCAATTTATATGTCCAAGGAGAATTTCAACAGGTCAAATAAACTTGGTTATAGAACTTTTGGAATTATGCTAGTGATAATATATATATTAAATAATTACACTGATTCAATAACACCAGTGGCAATTGTATTCTCACAATCCACTAGAAAATTATCTGTTTTCAGTAACTTAATATGAAATCTGTGGAAAATCAATTCATTATGTGTAGATGAGAGCCATATAAAAATAAAAAACTGCATATACCAATTAAGAAACCTAGCCATCTGACACTTGTCAAGAAACCTAGCCATCAAGACTCGTTGTATCTCCATTTGCTCTGATATATTAAAAAGTTGTTTCTATGTGCATATTCCAGACAAACATCTTTTCTTCAACATTACTGACTCAGCCACTCACTGGATCAAACAGGAGTTTCTTATCTATCTGATCTTGGTTTGCTTACTGCTTTGCATCCCTCGCATTCTCAGTTGACATCACCTCATGCTTATGTAGAGGATGATGTGAAACTCAGTGATTCCTCTTTATAGCAGAAACGGCGTATGTCCTTCTGTAATGAGGAGCCAGTTCTTAGTTTCACTGTTTCACTTCTAAGGAGTTTCCTGTAACTAGCAATTTGTTGACTGAACAACTCATTGTTCTTCCATTATTCACAGATCCAATTGTCTTCAGCAGCTGAAATCTTTGGAAATCTGCCAAAATTATGCTTATCCAACTATTGTGTGTAACCTGCTCATGGTAGGCGTTTCTGTATTTTCTCTACAGGACTTGCCTAAGGAAACAGTAAGAGACGATATGAGAGTAGTGACACTTAAGTACCAAGCGTACCTTGGAGTTGGATGCCTCCTTTCCTTCATTGACAGCCAGAGTGTCTCTACTGCAGTAAATGATCTGTGTCTTTCTTTTTCGAGCCGTAATCTCAACCTAACACCAATTCATCCTATAGTTAGAGAAAATCACTTTGTTGTGTTCTGAGAAAGAATTTGAATTTTACTCTCCTGTAAGAGTGTTAGAATGGTCTGGTTCATAAAATCAGTGGGCCCCAGATGCTCCTGCTGAAGCTAATTGTAGTTCTTTAAAGTTACAAATGTAACTCTGGCCTGGTGTTTTAAGTGTTCAGGTGAGCGAACCAAATTTGTGTTTAAATGAATCTTCAATTAGTTCTGAAAAGATAAAATATTGAATTGTTTTTGAACTGTGTATTAGAGAGCTTGATGATTTCTGCCATTCTCTTGGAAATTCAGCTTTATATCCCTACTCCAGAAGAAATTTTTGAATCATATGCTGAGGGATAAGTTTTCAGTGAGTGCTATAAAGCCTCAGTGATGACAGGAGTAGCTTTTTCTAGATTTGTGTGAAATGTGTATGAGATCAAGGACTATGAAACGCCAGTAGTAGGGAGATAGGAGTAGCTTTTACTCTTCACCCTGGGACAATTGCTACTCCAAGGACAGCTGAGCTTGTACAGTATACTACCAAAGAGAGGCTGTCTTAGCAGACCTAGGTTATGGAGTTCAAGACCTATTACTCTTTAGAGTACATTGCTAAAAAGGTGAGAAGGCTACTCACCCCAAACTTCTACTGCCCTTTATGACAGCAATAGAGTACTGATTTGACTAGTGAGATCAACCCAGATGTTAGAAATAGCCTAGAATTTTTCAATAATAGTCTGGCTGAAATTCCATCAATTCCGTCTATTTGCCTACACCCAATGTTATCTCATCCTCACTTGCCTTTGGTCTCTATCCTAGTTTAGTCAGCTTCCATTCTGTGAGATTATTTTGCATCTGGAAAAGGCTGATGAGAAAACAAAAATGACACTGTAGCCATTACCACTGAGCAAAAGAATGTATGATACCATGAAGTGCATGTGCAAAATGTGGCCAATTAACTCAGGTGTCGGTCAGCAAGTATACAGATAATTAGTTAGCAATTAACTAGCAGTCACTTAACACGGTGGAAACACTGTGAAATAAAGTATGGGATGTATAATCATAGAATCATTGAATCTTTTCAGCTGGAGGAGACCCTTCACTGTCATCTAGTCCAAGTCCCCTACAATGTACAGGAACATTAATCCTAGGGTGCCAAGTAGTTCAGCAGTCTTAATAAATAAATAAATAAATAAACAAATTGTTGTCTATTTTGAATTTTGAACTCCACTTTTTCTCATACAGCTTTGCCATTTATCTTTGGGTTATACACCCGTGGGATGTCAAAAGGCCTTATCTATCAGATATATCAAGTAATCTTTAGCGAATCACTGATTGTCAAAGATCACTATAAGAATAAAAGGAATGTGAAAGAGAAAATTGAATGAGTCTCTGCTATCATGAAATTGTTTGAAGTCATGATAGTCTTCTGTTAACCCTCCATCATACACTGCTATGGTACTGAGGAAGCTCTGAACTCTCTTCAACATATTTAAGCTAGATTTTGAAGAAATACGTAATCAGGCATCTTTAACAGATACCATTATTATAGCATTAATGATAGAGAGCTATATCACATCAAAATTAAAACATTTGATTTGCAGATAAAGATAACATTTTTCTTCCGTGGAGCTTATTCTAGTCTTAAATATGCAATGTTAAAATGCTCTCAGTATTGTGATTAGTATAGAAAAGGATGCCGCTTTACTTATAAAATCTAAATCCAGTGATGACAAATGCCTGGGATCTTGCTTTTGAAAGAAATATCCTGATCATCTTTACTCACCATGCTTTCTTTCATTTCACTGAATAGTCTCAGAGTGCTTGCACTAGCTTATTTTTGAAAGAAACCCAATCAGATGTACTCTGGGAGAACACTTTATGCAATCCAAGCAAAAAATGTATGTACAGTGAATGGGAACAGAATACAATTGGCCCAAAATAAGGCACGTACAAAATATTTGTATATTTGTATATTTGTATATTTGCATCACACTGAGAAGGGTGATTACACCTAGAGGAATATCCAAAGCTCTCTCTGACCTGCTGTACTTGGTCACTGAATGATATGATGCCATATTGGAGTTAGCTAATATACTAAGTCATATACATCAATTATGATTACGTATGAATAATAATTCTTCAATAATCTTTGGAAAATATTTTGCACCTAACTTTGTCCACATATAGTAGTTGAAAATTGTCATGGTCTTCTGTAGTGCATGCAGCAAGACAGAAGGTAGTCTATCCCTTCTCACAGCACCCCTACTTATTCAAGTCTATAATGCTTTTCTGTGGTTTTCAGAGAATCACAGAATGGCCAGGGTTGGAAGGGACCTAAAGGATCATCAAGCTCCAACCCCCCTGCCACATGCAGGGTCACCAACCTCTCATTTAATGCTAGACCAGGCTGCCCAGGGCCCCATCCAATCTGGCCTTGAACACCTCTAGGGACAGGGCATCCACAGCCTCTCTGGGCAGCTGTTCCAGCACCTCACTACTCTCCCTGAAAAGAACTTCCCCCTGACATCCAACCTAAATCTTCCCTCCCTCAACTTAATCCCCTTGTCCTGCTATTATCTACCCTTTCAAAGGGTTGATTCCCCTCCCCTCTGTAGGCTCCCTTTAGGTACTGAAATGCTTCAATGAGATCACCCTGCAGCCTTCTTTTCTCCAGGCTGAACAAGACCAGCTCCCTCAGCCTGTCTTCGCAGGGGAGGTGCTCCAGTCTCCTAATCATCATCTTAGTGGCTCTCCTCTGGATCCTCTCCAACAGCTCTCTGTCTTTCTTGTACTGGGGGCTCCAGACCTGGACACAGTACTCCAGATGGGGCCTCACAAGAGCAGAATCGAGAGGAACAATCACCTCCCCATCCCTGCTGGCCACACATCTTCTGATGGAGTCCAGGATACCATTTGTTTTCCGAGCTTCAAGAGCACACTGCTGGCTCATGTTAAGCTTTTCATCCATCAAGACCCCTATGTCCTTCTCTGCAGGGCTGCTCTCAAGGGCAGCTCCTTCCAGTCTGTATAGATGCCTAGGATTCCTCTGGCCCAAGTGCAAAACTCTGCACTTTACTGTGTTGAACCTCATTAGGTTCACCCGGGCCCACCTTTCAGGCCTATTGAGGTCCTGGCATTCCTTCCTTCCTTCAACCGCACCACTCAGCTTGCTGTCATCAGCAACCTTGCTGAGGGTGCACTCAATTCCGTCATCGATGTCATTGATAAAGATGTTAAAGAGCACCGGTCCCAAGACAGACCCCTGGGGGATGCCGCTCGTTACCAGCCTCCACCTGGACACAGAGCCATTGATGACCACCCTCTGTCTGTGACCTTCCAGCCAATTCCTTATCCATCGAGTGGTCCACCCATCAAATCCCTTCAATTTGGAGATAAGGATGTGGTGGGGGACCATGTCAAGGCCTTGCTCAAGTCCACGTAAATGACATCGGTCGCCTTTCCCTTGTCCACCGATGCCATCACTCCATCATAAAAGGCCACCAGATTGGCCAAGCATGACCTTCTCCCCTCAGATCACACGCCCTATCCTCATGTGATCAAGCAGGTTGTCCAGGATGATCTGTTCCATGATCTTCCCAGGCACAGAGGTGAGACTCACCGGCCTGTAGTTCTCCGGGTCTTCCTTGCTCCCTTTCTTGTAAATGGCAGTGACGTGACCCTTCCTCCAGCCATGTGGAATCTCACCTGACAGCCATGACTTTTTAAATACGATGGAGAGCGGCTCGGCAACCACCTCAGCCAGCTCCTTCAGAACCCTGGGATGCACGCCATCCGGCCCCATAAACTTGTACACATTCAGTCTCATGAGGTGGTCTCAGGCTTGCTCTGCCCTTACAGTGGGGGGGGATTTACTGCCCTGATCCCCACCTAGAAATTTAGGCCCCCTTGATCAGGTGGCCTGTAGTATATGCCATCACCAGCTGGCCTTTGTTAGTCCCGTCCCAAATTCTAGCCCACAGGCTCTCAACCTGTTCCTGTTTCTCAGAGGGAGTTCTTTACAGTCTATTCACTCTTTGACATAGAGGGCAACTCCCCCACCCTTCCTACCTCACCTATCCCTTCTAGAGAGCCAATATCCCTCAGTGGTGGTATTCCAGTCATGGGAGTCATCTCACCATGCTTCCCTGATAGCAACAAGGTCACAACTTTCCAGGCACATCACGGTTTCCAACTCATCCTCCTTATTTCCAGGCTGTGTGCATTGGTGTAAAGGCACCTCAGCTTAGCTTTCTGTCTCACCAATTTTACAGAGAATCTTGGATCCCCTAGAACAGCAGCATCCCCAGCATCCCTGCTGCCCCAGTCCATCCCTTTGTATTCCACCGTCTTCACACATCAAGTTTGGTATGAGCCCTCAAACGACCCGCTCAACTCAACTCTCAGCAGCCCTCGTTTTGTCCCCTACCTCCTTCATACCTAGTTTAAAGACCTTTCAATGAGTCCCACCAGTTCCTCGGCTAAGATCCTCTTACCCCTCAGAGACAGGCTACTTCCATCTGCAGCCACCATGCCAGGTGTCAAGTAAATTGCCCCATGGTCAAAAATTCCTGTGTTTGCACCAACTTCTAAGCCATTCATTTATGAGGTGGGTTTCTTGGATCCTCTCTCTATCCTGCCCTGCCACTGAAGGTATAGAAGAAAACACTACCTGTATGCCCGCTCCATCAACTACCTGCCCCAGTCTACTGAAGTCTTTCTTGATAGTCCTGAGGCTTTTCTCAGTGACTTCATCACTGCCAGCCTGAACTATCAATAAGGGGTAATAATCAGAAGGTCAAATCAGTCCAGGAAGTTTCCTAGAAATGTCCCTGACCCGTGCCCGAGGGAGACAGCACACCTCCCTATGGGTAGGGTCCAGCCGACATATAGGGCCTTCTGTTTCTCTCAGCAGGGAGTCGCCTGTGACAACCACCCTTCTGTCCTTCTGGGTGGAAGCAGTCTTGAGGTGTGGGGTCAACTGCTTCATTGGAGGCAATCCTGGACCTCCCTCCAGCCCCTCACTCACTCCCTCCAGACTTCACTCACCTCTCCCTCAAGTTCCAGGGCCTCAAACCTATTGCGCAGAGATACCTGGGGAGCTGAGGATGTTCGGAATCGGGCATCCCCACTTTGCCGAGCCGGTATCTGTTTCCATTCCTCCTCCTTTCTCAAATTGTTCGTAGGGAGAGGAGAGGATAGGGGGCTCACAGCAGCACCGTCTGCCTGCTGGTTCCCCTCTCCCACCTGCCAGTTCCCCTCTCCTACCTGTTTGCAAGGCAGCAGGGGGTGATGTGCTCCATGTGGAGCCTCAGCTGTGTGCCAAGATCTTGGGGCTGATAGGGACTGACACCACCAATGTCCTTCTCACACACCTTTTTTTCACTAGCTTCTGCCTGTGCGCTAGATGACTGAATTGTCACATTGCTGTGCCTTATTTAAGCATCAAAGTTTTTGAATTTTCAGATAGTAGAAGAAGAGAGAACTGAACCACTGAGAAGCTTTCAGCCTAAGGCTTCAAGGAATTCAGATTGCAACTTGTTATTCAGTGGAACTGAGTAAGTTACAGCAAAAATTTTTGAGGG
Source organism: Chrysolophus pictus (assembly GCA_037305975.1). NCBI lineage: Eukaryota > Metazoa > Chordata > Aves > Galliformes > Phasianidae > Chrysolophus > Chrysolophus pictus. The sequence continues at coordinate 2,812,578 of CM074577.1, forward strand.
AAGCTAAAAAGAAGTACTTTACTAAAAGAGGTGTTAAACAGAGTTCTTGCTAGATTTGGTTTGACCTTCACAGCCCCTGAAGGTGTGTTTTGCTGGAAAGGACATTCCTCTTTCTGTACTTCTCCAGACTGTTTATTAGACATAAATGGAGTTTAGAAACAGTATTTGCCATATGTTAACTCAGTCTCTTTAAAAACTATTCTATGCGTGCCCTCTCCTATACAAAATTGATAAAAGAAATAGGTAATCATACTTATCTGGCTTATGAGAAATAATACTAATCTTGGATTCCAAGAAAAGAGTTATTTATCATTTTGAAGACACTACCTCTTTAACATTTAATTTAAAGGGATGGGAGATGGGAATATTGATAGGTGATAGTAATATATATATAAGCTGATACAAAGTTTATGCCATCTTAGAATGAACATCACGTTTTAAGACTAAAATGGTGAATAGTGCATAGTGTGTAACTGTTCAAAAGCAAACATATCTGGAGTAAATCTAGCAAAAACTATGAAAGGAGAAACTTACAAGCTGTGTTATAATTAAAGTAATAAATACCTCTAAGATACATGGTTCATTAATATATAAGTTGTGCATCTGATCATAACATTGCTTTGTTTGTTTACTTGTCTATTTATTCAAGTATTTATTAAACAGAGCAGTATGAATATAAAGTCACAGAGTAATAAGTAAGTGATGATAATCTGATGGCAGATTGACACTTCCTGCCAACTTGGTGTCATCTGTAAACTTACTGAGAGTATGCTCAATCTCTTCACCCAGACTATCAATAAAGATATTGAACAGGGCTGGCCCCAGTACTGACCCCTGAGGAATACCATTAGTGACCAATCACATGGAAGGCTCTTAATAAAACCAGAACAAATTTATCACGATGTCTTAGTCTCCAGAGGGAAAGATTGACAACGAAAAACATTTCATTGCTCATATGAGTAAAACCTTAATATTCAAATGACAACAAAAATTAAATCCGAGCACAGGGAATAATCTTTCCAGACAGATACAAAAATATCTAAGCAAACCAAGTCTTTGAAGTTGTAACATTGAGAACTACAAAGAGAGAGAAAAAAAGCTTTGCAATATGTATTACTCCAGTTTTGAAGCTTCATAACTGATTTAACTGGATAAAATGCTTGGTTAGGATTTGGGTCATTCTTTAGTTTGAAGAAAGATTAGTAAAAGTTCCTTGAAGAATATTTATAAGAAATAATGCATTAAGAAAATCTAATATATAGAAACACAATACTGGTAAATCATCTTAGTGAATTCATTGTGTTTATAGTTCTGTACATTTTTTTCTTTCTCTTTCCCCTATCAGACATGAATAAATGCATGTAATAAGCAGTCAATAAAGTTATTTCTTTAATTTCTTTGGACTTTTTTTTTTTTTTTTTTTTTTTTTTCCAGTTAGTGAAGATATTTAGTTAGATAAAAGTAATTATTTCCCCGGATGAGATGCAATTCTCATGCAGTGTGGGTAGAGGCTGGATTGATGGTAGTCAAATCCCTTTGCAACAGTCTCTAGGGAGTGTTGTGACCCGAAGCACTGTGAATGGGACATATAACAGGGCAAAATTCATGTAGGACATGGCATGCTGTATAATATGGCAAAGGAGTGAGAAATTGGTCTGTGAGCAACCATGAGAGGAGGTGCAAAACTTGTAGCTCCCGAAGAGCCTGTACTGCAGCAGATACAACACACTGCGAGCAAACATTTCACATGCAAAAAATCCTTCGACTGTTTTGAGGAGACTGCTTAAACCATCCTGCTACCGATTGAAAGACTGTTTTAGAGAGGATTTCCACACTACAGCAAAAAGCTAACTAATATAGACCAGTATAAGGCAAATCACTGAGTGATCTGTAAGTGGTTGCTGATTGTTCTATATAAGTAATGAAGCTGAGCAAGACCGTGATCATAAGATTAAGGGCTTCATATATATAATGCCTTTGACTGAATCTACATCAAGAAATTTAATTACGATTGGCAGGAATTTTAGTTTATTTACATGTAACTGCTTTGCTTTCCACCTGCAATTTTTCTTAAAATAAATACATAAAATTACAACATGGATAAACAACCAGAAGTGAAGACAGTAAAAAGAACACTGCAAAAATTTTGAAGTCAGAGAACTGTGTTATTTCATGAACATAGGTAAGACTGTGCCTTAATATAAATACTATAGTTTCAAGTGGTTGATTTCCTGTAAAATTAATAGCAACCTTGAATTTTCCTTATGTATCTGACAGTGCTCTTATGTCATCTCCTGTTGAGGAAACTGCTGTTGTGAAAGTTCTTTAGTATATGATTACATAGTCATCTCTTTTCTCTAAAATATCGATAGGATGATACAAGTGCTCAGTCAGATACGTATTTCCGGTCTTAATATTTTACAGAAAGACACATGGAAATGAGTGGAGATATTAAATATCAATAGTACCTGTTAAAGAAAACACTTACTCAAACGGTGGTGAGGCAGACAACACCAAGTTGTAAGGGAGTGTTCATCTGCTGGAGGGGAAAAAGGCACTTCAGAGGGACCTGGATAGACTGGAAAGAAGGGCCAATTGTATGAGCTTTAACAAAACTGAGGGAACTGGGATTGGTTAGTTTGGAGAAGAGGAGGATCAGGGAAGGAAGACCTTATGGCTCTCTTAAAGGAGATTGTAGCGAGGTGGATGTCAGCCTCTTTTCCCAACTAACAAGCAATAGGACAAGAAGTAACGACCCTAATTTGAAGTAGAAATTCAGTTCGTTTCAAAAAGAGTTGTGTCTTATTGAAACAGATTGCCTAGAGATGTGGTGAAGTCATCATACCTGGAGATTTTGAAAAAAAAAAAAGCGTAGATGTGACTACGAGGGACATGATTTAATGCCCACTGTGGTGATGGTTGAACTAGATGATCTTAGTGGTCTTCTCCAACCTTCACAATTCTATGATTCTGTAATTCTATATCTTTAGTAGTCATGTACGTGTTCATTTTTGTCATCAGTATGAACAAGATACAGGGTCTACGTTATTCCTTACTAGTTCTTTCTTGCATGTATGACTCTCCCCATAATTTCAATTTAGATAATCAATAAAATGAAATCATCATGTGTAGATTTTATTGAGGATGATAGGAACATTTTTGAAATATTTGAACTGTAGACCCAGTAAGGATTCAGAAAGTATTTGAGTCACCAACACTGGTCATTTTTAGAAAGTGTTTATAGTAATTTTAAGCACTGAAGGGAAGCTGTATGTCTTCATCTCTCTCTCTTTCTCTGTTCTCAAGCTATCACAAAATTCTTGTGCAGGTTCACACAGAAGAGGCTTCTAAATGTTAAGGTCTTCTAAATGTACTCCAGCAGCAGCCTGTTACTGAGAATTGAGTCATGTTCCAGCCAATTGTAGCTAGGTTCAGTGGGTGGTGGCTGACCTGGCTCAGTGACAGCTACATGTTTTGAAGAATACCCAACTTACATTATATGTGTTCAGTGAAGCATTTTTGACTAACGATTTGGTAAATCAGCTATTCCCTGAGTGCTGTTTCCAATTTTACTTTTCTAAAGAAGTATTTATCTATCCGTGCTTGTACCACATTTCCTGCCTGTGACACGCTTATTCAACTCCCTATCCTATTGAACATGCAAGAGATAAACATTAGAGCAAAACACACTGAGACACTACTCGTGCCTGTCTGTTCTGAACCTTCCCAAGATAAGCTAAAATAACTCCATGGACAAAAAAGAGTTTCATTTGTACCTACTCAGCATTTAACTTTTAAAGTGAAAGATTCTTGTCTTTACTACTGCAAAGCAGAGCTTGACAACCAAGCAAAAAATATCTTCAAGGTTACATTATGTTAACTTCTCCTGTCCTACATCACTAAAATCACAGTTAATGCTACCGTGTAGAATCCCAAGAGCAAGATCAAGAAGCACAAGCTCTTGACTGTTTTTATTCAGGAAAAAAGAATTGATATGTTTCTCAGATGGAAATATTTGATTGTTTTCATCTCAAAAGCAAACGGCTAGCCACAGAATTTTTGCTTTCAAATGATGTTATTTTATTTTCATAGCAGATTTTGATGTGCCAGAATGTTTTAAAAACAGATATTTGGCAGACATTCTTCGTTCATTTAGACCCTAGAATTAGTCTACTGAGACATATAGTGTGAACAGAATAGACATATCTCCAGTAATAGATTCAGTTGACTTTTCTTCATGATTCCAAATAGAACTTTTGCATTTGTTCAGAACACTTACATTTGACTCATAATCATGCAACAGAAGTGCAACAATAAATTCAACTAATCTTGTAAATAAATATGAATATAGGAAATGAAATAGGCATGATCATGATCCTGCAGGTGTAAAAAGGTCAAAGTTCCACTCGGACCATGCCTTCAATCCATTATCAGAGACCATAGCATTGGTGAGGTAAGGTGAAGTGAGCTCCTATTTTAACCACCTGATCACCTTTGTGGCCTTCCTCTGAACCTGCTCCAACAACTCCATGTCCATCTTGTGTTGGGAGCCCCAGAACCAGACGCAATACTCCAGGTGGGGTTTCAAGAGGGCAGAGTAGAGAGGCAGAATCACCTGCCTCAACCTGCTGGTCACACTTCTCTTAGTGTGACCCAGGATACAATTGGCCTTCTGGGCTGCAAGCACACATTGCCCACTCACGCTGAGTTTTTCATCAATTTACACTCCCCAGTGATTCTCTTTGTGGCTGCTCTTAAGACATTCAACCTGTATTGTGCTTAGGTTTACCCAGACCTGGGTGAAGGACCTTGCACTTGACCTTGTCTAACATCACAAAGATGGCATGGGACCACTTATCAAGCCTGTCCAGATCCCTCTGGATAGCATCGCTTCCCTCTAACATGTCAACATTACTCAGTTTGATGTGATCTGCAAATATGCTGCAGCTACACTCAATCCTACTGTCCATGTCACCCACAAAGATGTTAAATGCCACCAGTTCCAACACCAACCCTTGAGGAACACTATTCATCACTGATCTCCACTTGGACACTCAGCCACTGACTGCAACTTCCTGAGTGGAACCATCCAGCCAATTCCTTATCCAGAAGGTGGTCCATCCATCAAATTCATTTTTCTCCAATTTGGTGACCAGGATGTCACATGGGACAATGTCAAACACTTTGACATCGTCAACACGTAGATGACATCAGTTTCTCTTCCTTTATTTCCTGATGTTGTAACTCCATCATAAGAGGCATAAATTTGTCAGGCATGATTCTCCCTTGGTGAAGTCACATTGTTTACTATCAATCACCTCATCTTTGTTTTTCATATGCCTTAGTAAGGCCTTCAGTGTGACTAGCTTCATGATCTTCCCAGACACAGAGTTGAGACAGGCCTGTAGTTGTCTGGTTCTTCAGCTCTTAAAAATGGGAGTTATGTCTCCTCTTTTCCAGCCAGTGGGAACTTCTCTAAACTGGTCATGGAACTATTTCAAATGCTGGATAGTGTCTTGACAACTTCATCTACCAGTTCCCTCAGAATCAGTGAGTTGATCTCATTGGGTCCCATAGACTTGCGCAACTTCAGGTTGTTTAGATGGATTCAAACCCAATCTTCACTTGCAGCAGGCAGATCTTCCTTCCCCCCAATCTCATCTTTCCTTTCTGCAGTTTAGGCAGTGCAGCTAGAGCCCTTCCCTTTGAAGACTGAGGCAAAGAAGTAATTGAGCACCTCAGCTTTCTCCATATCTCTTGTGACCAGGTCTCCAGTCTCATTTTGGAGAGGGTTCACATCTTATCTTTTATCACTGATATTCCTGTAGAATGTCTTTGTCTTCTCCTTCATGTTCCTGGATAGACCTGGGTTTCAGCTTTCTTAACATGATCCCAGGCTTCTCAGACAACTTCTTTGTAGTCCTCCCTGGTAATTTGTTCTCAGTAGTTGTTTCAAATAATTTCTAAGTTTTCTAGAGGCACTTTAGAAGATACAGTGCTCAAAAGTGAACTTCTTACCCATTCAAGAATAATATTCGGGTTATCTAAATGTTTTAGGTATGAAAATAACATTTATCTTTCATATAGTGTATTATTTTCTGTAATCAGGAAGCCAGTTGAAGCATTTATGCAAATCAGTAGAAGAGGCTTGTTGCTGGTAATCAGAACTGGTTTCTAATGCAAGTTAGTGTAGTATTTTGCCAGTGTGCAGGGTCAGCACGAAGGACACAGATATCAAGTTAAAGAAGGGAGTAGATCTTTCTTTACATTTAAAGCAATAAAATAAGTGAAATAGCACAGTGAGAATAGAGCAGAAGGAGAAAAGATACTTCAAGAGTAGCAGAGAACAAGGTAATGTGACCCTAATCACTACTACAGAAGAATAAGTCACTATAGTGATTAATAAGGTACATCACCAATTGCCCAGATACTCACATTCATCTAGATCCAAAATCACTGGGGAGCCTCTGTTGCACTTAGGATTGGGAGAGCATTTCCTGGGGAAGTTCTATGCAACACATCCACTCATAGGTTATGTCTCTGAACTTGCTTCAAGAAGTTTCACTTCTTGTACAGTTAAATAAACAAGCTTGCATAACTTCAAGTGTAGAAACCAAGGCTGTGTGTCCATTTGAGTTTTAACTACATATTTCTCAACAATATCATATGTCTGGTCCAACTGCTCGCAGTGTATACTGCCTTGTATATATGCCCCTAAATAAAGAAACACTCCATCAGTTAGCATCACGCAATAGGCATTACAACAGATTTTTATAAACTGGCATAAAAATATACTTTCATGTCAAAACAGCAAAATTGACAGAGACTGCATTGCATGTGCAGTATAACATTTGTTCATGAGGTTCATCCAGAAGTCAACTTTGATTCAGGGCCTATAATTCAGGACTAAGTAGTTCAATCAGTACTTTGACCTTCATAACGTACCTTCTGTTAATATCATCTTAGACTTAGGCATTAGGTGTAAAGGCGTGGATTTTTGCTCCTCAGCTAACTTCTGAGGATCAGTCATGGCTATTATTTATAACCTTTTTAAAACTAATTAATTGCATAAAATAGGGAATTAAATGAAACAGACATTAAAATAGTGGCTATGCAAAGAAAAGAGCATGCTTAGCCCATGGTTCCCCTAACAGCCATAAAAAAAAAAAAAAATTAATTCCCAACATTTCCACATTTGAATAAGTATGTGAGCTGGTTTTCTCATTTCTTTTGAGATATGTTTTACCACTTTTCCATCATCATCAGTTCGTAGGCAACAATTAGATCCGTTCAGTTTCCCACTAATTCTCCCTTCTGCTAAGAAAATCTAAGATGATGTGATGCTGAAAAAAAAAAAAAAAAAAAATCACATTTCTCATTTGAATAGATTGATCAGCTAAAAGATCAAGAGTTGTAGCCATTCAATTAGTTATTATTTCTAAGATAGCTTGTAATCTAATTATAAGATTTAAAATATAAATGAGTTCTCTGATACCTATTACAAATTCATTAAGATTACAAATGTCTTGTCTATAGCATTGTATAATTCTTTCAGGTGGCAACTCATCCCTCCTTTATGTTTGAAAACTTCTAACCAAAGAGGTGTTAATTGATCATTTTTCTCTATTATGTCATCCTACATTTTAACTCCCATCTTACTTCCCTGGATTTGTGGTAACAAGAAAGCAGTGGTCTAATATATCCTATCATATATATAATGTTATATATCATATCCCTGACCAACTTGGAAGCAACCTTTGGTAGGCACGTTGTCCACAAATCCAGTAATGCCTTTTAGGGCCCATACGCCATTAGAAAAAGGACCTTTCTTGTTTTTTTGAGGCTGGCTCTTCATAATATATTGCATTTCCAGGTTTTATGGAACTCCCAAAGTACCATTAAGACAATAAATACACCTCTTGTATAATAAAATATACAATAAATACAGGCTCTTGTGCCCAGTCTCCATGTACAGTTACATGCCATATTGATATCCCCAAACATTGGTTAGACCACAATTTTTGGAAATAAGTTCTGGTCCCATTTTGATGTTGCAATGCTTGCTGAAACATGCCTGTTCCCAAGACTGTCGAATCACTTCTATTGAACCCTGGAGATAAAATCCATTCACGTTTACCTTTCCACACTTGGATCCCCTTTGGGCCAGTTCTACTTAAACTATAAATACTTTTCCAGGAAAATGAAGTCGCCACCTTTTGAATTCCATTCCGTTATGAACAATGCTCAATTTGCTAACCCAGCATTTGGGTGACACCAATTGGGCTGGCCAGTCTCTGAATCCTCACGATCTTCCACACACTCAGCAACTGTTGAAGTTAAGTGAGTTTGCTATCTCTGCTCCTACAGTTTTTAACTCTAGAGCTATTTTCCCCAACTTCCATTTTTATTACAATGATAATATAAAATTAGTTGTATCAACACCAGTTTCATAGTTAGGGTGTCTGCTCCTGTCTGTGAAAAATCAATCAGTGTTTGCATTGGTCTTCCTATCCAGTTTCATGGATAATATCCTCTCCCAAATGGGCTGTTTAAGTAAACAGGTAGATTTAGTTGTGCAAGATGTTTTAAACAAAATTCTACCATCTAGTTATTCTTGCAAATAACACTTAGTTGAAAGGACATACTCCCATCTTTCTTGCCTGGGTTTTGTAACTAATATGGTTTTTATCTTTCTCCATAGCCATTACTTCATCCAGACCAGGAGGGTTGTTCGGCCTCTGTACCCATACTTCAGCTCCATTGTCAAAGCAACAGATCCAAATCTTAAATCTCCATCTGCACAAAAAGCGTGGTGACTTGAGATGGATCTGCTTTTTAAAAATTGTTTTTTAAAACAATCAAAAATCAATAATTGTGCTATTCTGTCATGGGCTTGAATAATTAAATTTTGTTCACCCTTTTTAACAGAATTACTTTAATTTCTCCATCAAATAACCGGCATTAAGTACTCCTCCCATGACAAGAGCACTCTTCAGGCCTAGGCTCAAATGATCAATTATCAAACTAAAGTGTCGTTAAGGAATTTGAATTCCTATTCCAATGTTTATAACTCTCATCTGTTTTTTATTTATTTATTCTGGTCAATTTTAAGACAGATCTATCCATGCAGTATCTGCAGTGGCTCAATAAGGGCCCCTTGCACCCAAGACAATTTCCCAATAAGCCAAAGTTTCATTTACTGTTAAAAATTATATTTGTAAATTAGGCATAGTCGTGTGCATCAATAGGGCTTAATCTCTCCATTGGGTCTATTGTTAAGGATATGGAGTGCATCTATGGGATGGGTTCTCCACTGGGACAGGTTCCCATGTCCTAACTTTTTCAGCTGCTCCTTCAACAACCCATTCATTTATTCAGTCAAACCTGCAGCTTGTGGATAATATGGTGTATGAAAAATCCAGAGTATTTTGTTGCTCAGCATATTGTTGAACAAATTCATTTCAAAAAAGAAAACTGTTTTCAGTCTGAATCTGCAACAGAATTCCATAGTATAAAATTATTATGTCTATAACGCAGGTAGTACTATAGTAAATTGCCTTCTTGCAAGAATGAACAATCAAATACACAAAATATGTATCTACAGGGGTGTAAATGTATTTACACCCTCAATCTTGGAGTAAAGGTCCAATATAATCTGTTTGCCAAATTTGTGCTGGCATTTTCCTTTTCCCCAACTGTCCTTTCACACAAATGCACAGAGCATTTGTTTGTTGGCAAAAGGGGCACAGGGCAACAGCAGTTCTGATCATATCAAGTGACAAGTTATGCCATGCTCTTGAGGTCACCCGTGTCTTTTTCTCCAAGGTGCCAGCACCTTTTGGTATGCTCATTTTGCCAAGCCACCACAATTCTTCTGAGGGAATTCCAGTCCAGCTTGGGAAATCTTTCCTGGCTGTCTGAAGCAGAGTTATGTCATTCTAAAATATCTGTGTTACTATGAGCATCAGCATGTAACATAGTCACCTTAGTCCTTTGTACTGTTTCCCAAATGTCTTTTCACAATTCCTTTCCCCAGACTTCCTTGGAATATATATCCCAATCCTTGGCTATCTATGTTGGCAGCCAAGACGACAGGTCATTAGTTACTGACCAAGAATCAGTATATAAATGACATTATCCTAGACCTTCTTGTTTGAACATCAAATAAACTGCATGTAATTTGGCATGTTGATTGCTTCTCCTGCTGTTTCTAAAAATTTCTCTGAATGAGAATGATAAACTATTGTTTTCGGAAGCATCTTTCCTCCTATACATTTGTCTGATTCATCAGTAAAAAAGGCATGCTTCTTTTTCAAGGATTGTTCTAAAGCTCTTCTCTATTGTACTAGGGATTCCTGTTCAACTGTAAATTCAGGGTTTATTTCTTGATCATCCATGCATGCAGTAGGTACTTGCTCATGGAGTGTGGCTACCCCATCAACTCCTACCTTGGCTCTATCCTGAATATAGAATTCCCACTTTGCAGTTCCTGGGCATGCTCAACGTGATGAGTTTTCAGAGAAATCTTGACCCACTGCATGATAGGAATTCTAGGTTACAGAGCCACTTCATAGTCTATTGTTAGTTGTTCTGTTTCTACTACAGCCCAGTAACATAAAATAGCTGTTCCACAAAAGGTATATAATTATTTCCTGCCTCCAGCAATTTTCTACTCCCAAAACTCAAGGGAAGCCTTTCTTCCTGTTTTTGCCAGAGGCTCCAATTGGTATGTGACCCATTTACAGATACACTTAACTCCATTTCTCCTTTCTGCATAGGCCATAAATCTAAAGCCCTTTGAATCACCTCTTTTACTAATTTAAAGGCAGCTTGCTGTTCACTTCCCCATTCAAACATCGTATTTCTTCTTCATTACTTTGTTTAATTGGGTTAAGATTTCTCCTAGAAGTGGAATGTATTGTCTCCAAAATAAATGCAGTTCAATAAATCTCTGTGCCACATCACTAGGTACTACAAAGTCTAAAATTTTCTGCTGAGCACTGAGTAATATTTCCCAATACCCACAGTGCCACTGAAATCCTAAAAATTTCACCATTTGGGACAGTCTTTTTTAGTAGAATTAATTTCCCAGCCTTTCTGTTTCACATAATTCATAACCAATTCAAACATTGGTTGCACTTCCTCCTCATTGCTGACATGAATCAGAATGCCATCTATATAATGAACTATTTGCATATGAGGAGGCAGTTTTATCACATCCAGCTGTTCAGCCACTGTTCTACAGGAAATAGTTGGGCTGTGCAACCATCTCTGAGGCACTTAGTAAAGGCATATTGTCACTCCTGCAACGTAAAAGCAAATTGATCCCAGTACTGCTCTGCTACCGGGATAGTGCTAATTGCATTATTCATTTGTTGTGTACAATCTCATGCAGTATACCACTGTTGTTTGAATCCTGGCCAATCATTTTCTGTAGGGTATTTAGTATTACATCCCTGAGTGGTTAAAGATAACAGATTAGTATCATGAGCATCATTTCAAAATGCATATTGTGCAAAGGAATCCAAACTGAAAACATTTTAGAACTCCCTGGGTACAGAATAACCCCTAATGCTTCCTGCTTATGCAAACACACCATGCAGGAAAGAAGAGACTCCCCCAGTGTTTGTTTAAACTACTCAGTCATATCATTTACTTCATGTTGAGTGTAATCTATTACATCCCTTCTCACTTACTGTCCATTAGCATCTAATTCCATTTTTCATTTCAATGCCAGTCTCATTTGTATGAATTTATCTGATCAGAATCTGTAGAATTCCTATTACCTCCATCCTGTTCATAGGGATCCCGTTACACACCTGCTAATGCAATCACTAAATGTACTTCCCCATGTCTCCTCCTTTTCTTGTATTTGTACTGTACAGACCATGCCGTGGCTTTTTAAACTGCAGTCTGATAAGAATTTAACTTATCATCAAGTTGATTCAGCAGATCACGTAGCTGTTGTTTCACGTAGGAGTTTTCTAATGTTAATTGCTCTTTCTGTTGGTGCTGTTCACAGAATGCAGTTAACAGAATCCATTCCCATAATAGCAGAAGAAGTGGTGTGATGGAAAGAAGTCACGAAGTGTAACAACAAAAAGAACAGCGCAAAGAAAAGATGTTACAATGGATAGGAAAAGATTACTCACCCATCTCTGAGAACCCAGGTTCACTGAAGAAACTTGACAAAGGAGAGATCTCCGGAAAAAAAAAACACTTACAGAACAGCAGTCAGCCCTTAAATTAGATTCAAGAGATGTGGTGCAAGACTCCACCCCTTCTCATCACACAGGTGAATTGCCTTCACCTGTACGCCCAGTACAAGGGGAAATGGTCTCAAATTATGCGAGGGTAAGTTTAGGTTGTTTATCAGGACAAACTTCTTTACACAAAGTGTCGTTAAGCTCTGGAATAGGTTCCCCAGGAAGGTGGTTGAGTCACCATCCCTGGATGTGTTTAAAAACTGTTTGAATGTGGTGCTCAGGGACATGATTTAGCTGTGGGTTTTTAGAGTAGTTTAGTCAGGTTGTGGTTGGACTTGATTATCTTGAAGGTCTTTTCCATCCTGAGCGGTGCTGTAATTCTCTGATTTCCCTTTCTGGACGGGACTCTTCTTCAGTGGAGTGAATATTGTCTCTTCTGGCACATCACTGTGATAAGTCACTGGGCCCAAGATCTTCTGAAGCTCTTCTTTTAATAGTGACGAAGACAGAATACTCCTCTTGTTGAGACAGGCGACCCATCTTGCCACTATCTGTGCTTGAGCTACTCCTGTATTAAGAAGATGGATGAGATCTTTCACTTATTCCTGAATTGGCAATGTAGTCTTAACTATGTCTTTATATTTTTGAGTTATTTGTTGTACTGCCTGTAGTGTGGAGTAGGCAGCCAATAACTGTTTTTCAATCAGAGTTCAATCAGTGTCTACCTTTCTTCTGCTCTGTGCCAAACCTGAGACCCGAACCCAGTTGGGGCCTGAGTAGAATTTTGGCACTGCCACAGGCCCCAGCTGAACCCATTCTAAGTTACATGAACATCAAGTTCGGCTGGGATACCCAGTGCCTAGGCCTGTTTAACAGCTAATTTTGCCTGCTGGAATGCCTCTTTTTCCTTTCTTCCCCAGTCCTATTCTTGGTCTTTCTTCGTGAGTCAATACGAAGGCCTCAGCACTGGCACTTGGTGGGGTATACAGCAGTATCCCAATATACCCAAAATTTCTTGCAGCTGCCTTGGCGTGGGAGTGTGTGAACTTCGCCTATTATTGCACTGGTTAGTATTTTAGTCTTTTCTGACCAAACTACACCCAGGAACTTTAATGAGGAACCTGGTACTTGCACTTTCTGTGGGTTTATAACCCACCTTTTTTCTTGTAAATGAGAAACTGAGACTACTGCCTTTCCTAATGCCCTCAGTGAGTCAGATGTCAACATGAGGTCATCAATATAGTGGTATATTTTAATGTTATCAGGATTTTTCCATTTTGCTGGTCATGTGCCACTAAATTATGACAACAGGTTGGTGAATGCATGTAACCTTGTGGCAGGACCTGAAAGGTCCACTACCTGCCTCCCCACATAAATGCAAATTGGTCTTGCAATTCTTCATGAATGGGAATACTGAAGAATGCATTTGCCAAGTCCAGGACACAATGGTAGGTTTCTATGTCCCTGTTCAACGTGTCCATCAGGGAGGCAATATTGGGTGTGGCTGCATGAATGGCTGGCGTGACTTCATTTAACTCTCTGTAATCCATCGTCATTTTCCATGTGCCATCTGACTTTTGCACTGGCCATTTGGGGAATTATATGGACCGTGTGCAGATCTTATGACCCCTACTTTGTCTAGCTCCTTCACCATCCTAGAAGTTTTTTCTTGCCCCCCCGGAGTCTATACTGTTAAGTATTAGTGATCCTGCACCGACTGGGCAAGCGAATAGACTCATGTTTTGCATGGCTTCTTAATATCATCTGCACTGCCTGGATAATATATCTTTCTCTGAGTCTGAACTTACCTATGCTTGCAGAGTCGGACCCCAAAGTATGTCTATGTCCAACATGTACTCTGGGACTGGAGCAATAGACGTTTTATATTCTCAGAGTGGGAGATGCCCAGCTCCCATTTTTAACCATATTTGGGTAACAGGAATGATCTATCCCACAAAACCTCCCATCATCACTCTATCTCCTTGAAATTAAGTTGGATTCCTGTAAATAATTGATGTTTCTGCACTCGTACCAATTAATGCCATAACCTGCTGTATGTTCTTTTGGGACCATGAAGAAGTTTACACTGTCTTCATGGACAAAGGAAGGTGCAACATTAGAAACACTAGAGCAAAGGAAAAAATTTACAAAGGAAGGTACAAGATTGCTCACCCATCTCCAAGAATCTAGTTTGCAAAAGAAACTCTACATGGGTGGAAACTCCAGAAAGAGATCCTTCCAGAGCAGTAATCAGTCCTTAAATGAGATCTAAGAGAGGCAAAAACAGACTCCAACCCTTCTGGTTGCATAGGTGAATTGCCTTCACCCGTGCTTCCAGGACTGACTGGATCTTGTCTCCAGGTGCTCAATTGGTGGTTCAGGCCATGATTCAACAGTTCCCACACAATCCCCATCTTCCTGAATGCACAATTTCTTTTTTGATGGGCAATATTTGGATACATTTTAATATATTCAGGTTTGGCTTATTTCAACTGACTTCCTCACTGTTCACATTGTTTTCTGACCTTAGCTCATTCGAGAATCAGTGAAATATAGGAAAGGTTTTCCCATACCAGAATTTTGGTCTGTGCTGATTTATTACATTTAGATTTAAAGAATAACATTTTGCTCTGATTCTGATCATGACACCACTTTGTTTTGCCAGTGGACAGGGACAGCGCAAAGAACACAGATTAAGTAAAAGAAGTGGGTTTATGTTTACTTACATTCAAAGCAATAAAATAAGTGAAATAGTACAGCAAGAGTAAAACAAAACAAGGTAAAAAAGACATAGTAAGAATAAAGATCATATGTCTGGTCCTACTGCTCACAAGGTTTTACAGTCTTGTAAACATGCTTCTTATAGGGAACTCTTAGGTCAAGACCAGAACTGGTGATTGAGCATCTGGTGAAGTGGTATGGCTGACCCTGAAAGCACAGGTACAAATGATTTTCCTGTGTTTCCCATGTGACCAGAAGGGTAAACTCTGGGTCTACCCCCTTGGACTCCATTAAGGACAAGCTTCTGAAGAGAAAGTGTTTCCTGGATTAACACCACTTCCTGAAGAAGAATGTTCTATAGCCAGAAACTTATCACCAGCTGGGTGAGTCCATTTGTTCTTGTTTATGATTATTGGTGTTCTCAGTAATACATTTCCTGATAATGCAAATAATTTTTTAGAAGAAGTTTTGCTGTTTCATGGGATTATCCTGCCTAAATAATGAAACATACAATATTAGTTAGGATCACATGATAAATGTTACAACAAATCTTTATGAACTGGCAACAAAAAAAACTTATCTATTTTGCTGTTTTAACTTAAATAAATATTATGTTGTATCTTGGTAGTGTGGTTTGTTTAGAAGTTAATTTTGGCTTGGGGCCTGTTGTTCAGTACTTCAGTACAAAGTACTTCATGAAGACAGTGTAAACTTCTTGGGCAGGATAAGAGTATGCTGGGAATCAACAGAGTTTCATATTTATAGCTGAGAAGCCACCATTAAAATAAAAAGATTGTTTTTATCGCCAACATCAGTATAAAAAGAAACTTAGAAATATAATGTTTTTACACTATCTCTGCAGTACTCAGTCAGATAAGTTATCTCTGCTTCAGTGGATAGTTGTAGTAACTTAAACTGGACCATTAAAATGAGTGGTATTTATAGTATGTGAACTTACATAGAAGTTAGAATTCTTAAAGTTGAAAGGGACTTTAAAGGTCAGCTAGTCCAACTTCCCTGCAGTGAACAGGGATATCCACAGCTAAATCAGGCTGCCCAAGGTCTGATCCAGCCTCCCTTGCGAGTCTCCAGGAACAGGGCATCTACTACATCTCTGGATAATCTGTTCCAGTGCCTCACCAGTCACATTGTAAAAGACTTTTTTCCTTATATCCAATCTAAATCTACCCTCTTTGAGCTTGAAACCATTTCCTCTTATTCTGTCACAACAGACTCTGCTAAAGAGCCTGTCCTCTTCATTCCTTTAGCCTCCCCTTTAGACACTGAAATGCTGCTGTTAGGTAACCTCGCAGCCTTCCCTTCTCCAGACTAAACAAACCAAATCCTTTCAGCCTGTCCTTGTAGGAAAGGTTTTCTGTTCTGTGAATTGTTATTGTGGTCCTCGTCTGGATGCACTCCAATACATTTGTACCTCTCCTACACTGAGGACTTCACATCTGAATGCAGTACTCCAGGTGAGGCCTCATCAGTACAGAGTAGAGGGGAAGGATCACTTCCCTCAACCTGGTCACAATTCTTTTGATGCAGCCCAGGATATGTATGGCTTTCTGGACTGTGAGGACACGTTTCTGGTCCAGCTTCCCATCCACAAGTACCCCCCAGTCTTTTTCGGACAGACTGCACTCAGTCTTTTCATTCCCCAGCTTATTTTTGTAGTGGATGTTCCCTTGATCCAGGTACAAGATCTTGCATTTGGATTTATTGAACCTCATAAAGTTCAGCTGGGTCCACTGGTAGAGCCTGTCTAGATCCCTCTGGATTGCAACTTGCTCCTCTAGTGTGTCAGCTGTACCTCATAGCTTGGTTTCATCAGCAAACTTGCTGAGGGTGCTCTCCCACTGTTGATGTCACTGATGGAAAATGTTGAAAATCATTAATTACAGTACTGAATCCTGAGGGACATCGCTCACCACTAGTCTCCATCTGGGCACTGAGCCATTGACCACCACTCTCTGGACTCGATTCTGCAGCCAGTTCTTCATCCATTAGATAGTCTACCCATCAAATCTACATCTCTTCAATTTGGAGAGCAGGATGTTACAGAGCATGTCAAAGGCATGGTAGTCTGAAGTCCAGATAGATGACATCAGTGGCTCTTCCCTCATCTACTGATGCAGGTATGCCATCATAAAAGAAGGGCAACTAGGTTGGTAAAGCTGGGTTTGCCCTTGATGCAGCTGTGCTGGTCCTTCTGTACCACCTCTATGTCTTCTATGTTCATTGCATAGCTTCCAGGAGGATCTGTTTCATGATCTTTCCTGGCTCAGAGGTGAGACTGATGGGTTGGTAGTTCCCAGGGTCATCTTTTCTGCCCTTCTTACAAATGGTGTGGTGTTGCTTTTTTTTCCAGTCACCAGAGACTTCACCTGATTGCCATGATTTTTCAAATATCATTGAGAGTGGCTTGGTGGCTACATCAGTTAATTCCCTCAGGACTTCAGGATACGTCTCATCAAGACCCATAGACTTGTGGATTCAGGTTCCTCAGATGGTCACAAACTTGATATTTGCTTACAGTGGGAGGGATCCCCAATTGCCTTCTACCAAACAACATTTGAGGGATGTGTGATGAGCAGCTAATAGACAGAATCAAGGCAAGGAAGCTGTTGAGTATCTCAGCATTCTCCTCTGTTGTTACCAGCTTGTGTCACTCACTGAGGGGGGCATACCCTCCTGGACTTTCATTTTCTGGCTGAGGGAGCAGTAGAAGCGCTTCTTGTTCTTCTTGGCACCCGTTGTCAACTTTAGTTCAAGCTGGACCTTGGCTTTCCTGACCCTCATCCCTAGACAGTCTAGTAGTGTCCTTATACTCTTCCCACAGTACCTTTTCCTGTTTCAACTACCTGCGTATTTTCTTCTTGCTCTTCAGTTTGACCTACATGTCCCAGTTCAGCTGTGCTTACCTCTTGTCTTTCCTTCCTGTCTTACAGTACCTGAGGATGGGGAGCTCTTGTGCCCTGAGGAAAGCTTCCTTAGGATCTGCCAGCTCTGCTCTGCACCCTTGCCCATGAGAACAGTTTCTCAGGATGTTTTGTTGACTAACTACCTGAAGATCTGGAAGTTAGCTGTCCTAAAGTTTAGCTTCCTAACTTTATTCTTTGCCCACCTCATATCCCTCAGGAGCATGAACTCAAACACTGTCTGGTCACTGCAGCCCAGGCAGCATCCAATCCTGATTGGATTGAACTAATCCTGATCAATTAGTTCATTTGCACAGGTGAGCAACAGGTCCAGCACTGCACTCCCCTTTGTGGGACCATTTACTACTTGACTCAGGAAGTTATCCACAATGTATTCCAGAAGCTTCCTGGGTTGCCTACAAGTTGCCACACTACTTTTCTAGCAGGTATCTGGGTGGTTGGAGTCCCCCAGCAGGATGAGCTCTTGCAATCATGTCACCTCCTCTAGCTGGAGGTAGACAGCCTCATCAACAGGCTCCACTTTATTGGGTGGCCTGCAGTAGACGACAGTCACAAGGTTCCCTTTGCTGCTTCAATCTCTTTCACCTATAGGCTTTTGATTTGCTCATGACTTTTCTTTAGGAACAGCTCTTTGCGTTCTATTCCTCTCCTGATGTAGATAGCAACACCCCCTCCTCTCCTTCCTTGCCTTCTTAACTGCTTGTAGCCATTGATAGCTACACACCAGTCATGAGAATCATCCCACCAGGTTTTGGAGATGACAACTATATCTCAGTCTCCTAGTTGCACAGTAGCTTTCAATTGTTTGTTTTCCAAGCTACTTGCTTTGTTGTAGAGGCACTTCAGCTAGGCAGCTGGTCTTGTCACTTTAAATAGTAATTCTTTAATGCCTTTTAAGTATATTCCTTGTTTTTCTCCATAGTCTTCTTTTGTTCCAGTAGTCACTACACTGTAATATAGGATTTTTTTACGTGCTGCGGTGTTGCCAATGGCTCTCAAGGCAGCAGGTTCTTCAAGGCCCCTGCTAGCACCTAGCTGTGCCATCCCCACCTTATCATGGGAAGGCTCACTCTCGTCATGTTGCTCTTCAGACCTAGTTTAAGGCCTTCCCAATGAGCCCTGCTAGCTCTTCTCCCAATAACTCTTCTCCCACTTTGAGAAAGGTGAACCGCATGTGATGACCGCAAACTCAGTGCAGTGTAGGACAGTTGAGGATTTTTATTGCTGCATACAGAACTGAATGTATATTGGCTAGTGTAAGCTCTAAAATCTCTGTATCAACATTTGAGGAAAAAATATATAAACCTTCTAGTAGATGAAAGGAAGATAATCATATAGTTTGAGATATCTGAAGAATATTCTCTCTGGAGAATATTCAGTGACAGGATTAGATTGCTACCGTTGAGCTAACAGTGACTTGACTATGAGGAATCATTCCTTGACGCTTCTGGATTCAGTTTGAGCAAGTAGAAGGTGAGAAAGTATCTCCTGTAAAGCAACACTGCCCACCGAAGAAGCAGGAATACTAGAGAACAATTTGCTGGAGAAAACTTTTTTTTTTAATCAGATCACTGTGTGAGCCAAGACATTTTGCTTTCCTCCCTATCCAGTTTCCATAAGGAGACGTTACCAAAGGTCTTTTGGACCTATCAAGAATATGAATTTTGAAACCTTAAAAATTCAAAAGGAAGTATACATTTTTTTTATCAGTGATGGTGCTTAGTAACAAATGTTGCAAGAAGTGATGAATTCTTTATTCAGATGGAGACCAACTACCTTTCTGAAAGATATGCTTTCATTAACACAAAGCTTCAGGGCCTGGTGTAGTGAAAACAGGATGAAGTGTAATGGTCTAGGATTGATTCAATAAGCTGCATAAACTATAGAAAAATATCAACTCTGAACAACTAACTCAAGCTTTCAGTAACAGGTTTTTGGCTAGTGTTTCATAATTTAATAGAAGTATTTTAAATTTTAATTCGTTTATGTTAGATGCATGGACTTCTTAATATGGAAACTACTCCAGAAATAGAAGACAATTGACAGCAGATGGTGACTGAACACACAGTGTGTTCAGAAGCACATCTCTCTCAGTGGAAGGAAAATGCTGTGTAAGCATAGTTTGAGTGAGGAACAAATAATATTAAATTGTCTTTAATGTCTTCATAAAAGATTTGGATGTAGGACTTACGTGATTCTATAAGGATGACATTCTTGCTCATACTTTCAACAAGACTCAAAACTTCATAGGAATTAGAAACTGTTCAGTGAGTTCTATTTCACCTTCTCAATCAATTGAAAGTAATGCCTATTTTACTATGCTGCCTTATGGTGTCAGAGGTGGCCACTGATTGTATAGAAGTTGAACCTTCCCAACAGTATTTGATTAAATTTTGTTGTCATGCAACATGGCAGCAAAGAGATGGCCTGACCACATGACATCTGAAATGGAAGTGCTTATGAAGCAGAGGAGTGTCATTTAATCACCACCATTACTTATGTGAATGTGTTGCAAAATTGTGATTTGTAGCTGAGAATGTGCTCTATTAAATGGTATTACTGTGCTCTTTGTATCTGTTGTTTCCAAGGAAATGAATAGAAACAATATTGTTAGAATTTTTTTGCCACGCAACAGATGGAAACAGAGGGGCAATCTGACAAAATAGTGTCTGTCATTGAAGCTCTTATGAAGAAAAGGTGTTGAATTCCTCCATGCAGAAAAAAAATTGCACCCACTGATATTCATGTATGCTTGCTGAATGTTTATGGAGACCAAAGAGTAGATACGAGGCAGTGGGTGTTGCATTTCAGCAGTGATGACAGTGGCAGTGGGTCATCTCTGCTCGTGTGGACTTCTACGGTGCAGCATGCGGGTTCTTGTTCACTGCTTATGAAAATGCATAGCTAATGTTGGTGACTATAGTATCAAATAATATTCTGTAGCTCAGAATTTTCTCTATCAGTGTTATTGTGTTCATTGTGTCTGTTGTAGCTTCCAAGGAAATAAATGAGGCATTACTTTTGGAGCAACCTAATCTGTGCAGGATAGGAGGGAAGTGAGACCTGTGGAGAAATGGTAGGCAATGATAATGGTTTCTACTGAACAGGAGCACATTTATAAAAGAATTCATTCAGATTTAGTTTAGAAAGTGATAGAGAAGGTGACTCACCCTTTCTGAAGGCTAATGACATCTCAAGAAGAGTGTGATATCTGGAGATGTTGTTTCCATGGCTGCTAACCCTTTAATGAGGACAGGGAGGGGTGGACTTGGGTTCCAACCCTTCCAGTTGCTTAGATGCATTGCTTACACCTGAGCTTCCTGGGTAAGCCTTGCCTTCTCACTTGATGTTTGAACATTGGTACAGGATGTGACCTAGCAATTCCCATACAAGGTTGTACTTGCAAAGTTGTGCTTAAGAAAAAATGTGTTGGAGTGATATAGCACCTACCATTTATACGTTCTCTGTACTTGTTCTCCCTGCATTCTGCTTAGTGAAAGTGAACCATAGTTTGCATACTCTGCAAACGACATCCTGTATAGAAGTATGAAGAACACTTTGGCTTTCAGATAAGGCAAATCTTTCTGGTTTTTTTTTTTTTTAGTGCAGAATATCTACCTTCTCAGATCATCACTAACTACTACATTATTTGCCTCTATGACTTGAGGATATCCTGCCATTTTCGCTAGGTTGTTTAGGAAGTTATCAATCCTCACTTTGACTTGCACCTACTTTCATATAGGATATAAATTGCTTCATGGCTGGAGATTCAGTGCCATCTGCTCAAGAGGAAAAAAATACATACACACAGTTCCTATTCTTGTTCAGTTTTCTGTATTCATTTTATTTCTGTTCTGTTTATTTCAGTTCATTATGTGATTGTTGCATGGTGTGCTGCTAGGTATGACTGTATAGTGGTCTCTCTTCTGAGATTCCTCCGTGAGTCAGCATGAATGAGCCCTGAAAAATTGACAGACCGTGGCCAAAAACTAGTTATTTGTTTGCTCAGCCATGAGTGACTGTTGACCAGAAAGGATTGCCAAGCAGGATCTGACTTGAACAGGTGCCACTGAACAAACTTTGAGACAAGAATGTTCCATACATTTCTCTTACACATATGGGCATAACTTGTGAGTTGAAGAAGTTCTAACAAGCAAGACTTTTTTTTTTTCCTCTAGACTCTTGCTCTGGAAAACTAGTGAGGTTCTGCAATGGGTATCTTGCCCTGCAAAGTAAGCTTCAGCTGCAGGTACAATCGCTGGGCTCATCAAAGATGACTACTACACTAAGGATGGTGAGAGGTTGGAAATACGTTTGAGCCAGAAACATTGCTCCTGCTTTATGTTGATACGCTCTTCACAACCTGCTTTCCAGTACAGCAAGTGATCTTTGCAATTAGTGAAATTGTCTCCTACATATAGAACAGTTTGTTTTAAGCTACTTGCTCTAAAAGCTCCCTTGTTTTGGTCATTTCTATGGGCTTATTTTTTGTTGTTGTTTTTTTCCCTGTATGACTGATACTTTTCTAAGGGAAAGTCTCTGACAGAGAAACATGCTGCATGTCAGTCCTGTTTCTGGATATATCTGCAGAGTGCTTCTCAGCAACATTTCATGTTCTGTAAACATGATGCTTGGCATTTTTGATTCCTGAGTTCTTGGTACAGAATTGCCTACGAGGGCAAACATCTCCAATGACTGCATGTAGTTTGCAAGATGGGGGGTTGATTTTACTCTCCTAGGTGAATGTCTGGAAAAAATCAGAGCAATAGTTTGTTCTGTCTTAAACTGTTAGTGAATTGTAATCATCTTTAACAAACTTAAAATGTCTTTGCTTGAGGGTCAAAGGAGAAGGTATGTCGGCACAATTGTGTTTTGTTCTTGTTTTTTTTTAAGATTGCTTTTATCATGTATTTCATGGGCAGTTATGCCTGGCAGGCTGGGAATGCTAGACTAATACATTTAAAGCTTGAAAGTTCTTCATTACCATTTTTCCACTTTAAAGTTACAGCCCCTTCTTCCTCTTTGCCTCTTACTAACAGTTCCAACTCCTTCATCTGTTTTGTCATACAAGGTTGTTTTATTGTCCTTCTATCCCAAGTTTCTCCACAAATTAAGCAGTACTGTAGAGCAGAGAACACCTCAATAGTACAATGCTGTGCTTGATTTTTAACTAGTGCTATCCGAGAAAACTCTTCCATTCTTGAGTTACATAGATTCTGTCTAAAATTTTTGTAAGATATTCAGAGGACAGCTTCCAGACACCTTTTGGTATCTTATAGCAAATGATACAGAGGAAGAAGTAAGAGTTGGCCATTACCACCAGCTTACAGTCATTTCATAGTATCATAGAATCGTGTCAGTGACTTTCCATTATATCACTGTGAACTTGAATTCATTTTTAGTCTTAAGTCAATATTGCATTTGATAACTAAAAAAGTCTGAATGTATTTTGTATTAATGCATCTCCAAGCTCCAAATCTATTTCTAATGCTAATATCTAAAGATATTAGATTGTATGATCTAATATCACTTAGATTGTACGATCACAAATTTAGCATCCTTTGACCAGTTTTGCATTATGCTTCCATTTAAGATTAATAGAAGTAAAATGGGAACTTGCCCACTAATCACCTTTTACAAGTATACAGGAAACTCTTAAAACAAAGCACCAAAAGCAGATATAAATGTATCAAAATCTTCCTGTGAATAGTGATACCGTCTGATGAAGATGAGGGGAAAAATCCATAGTTCCAATTACTTATTGCTACTTTTCTGGAAGTTTTTTGTTTTTTTTTTTTTTAAAAAAAAGCAACTCTAATTCCAGGGAAGAACTTAAGAGCAGAAGCCTTGATAATGTGGTTGGAGAGATGTGTAATAGGTGAGATCTGCTTATCTTAATTTCTTCTGTATTAATTATCATGCGTATGGTTGAGTTGTGACCTGAACCACTGATTGAGCACCTGAGGAAAAGACCCAGTCAGCCTTGGGAGCACAGGTGAAGTGCAAGATGAAATATCAAGGACTGTGCAGAAATTAGAAGAAGTTAGAATTATCAGTCCTGCACATAGTCCATATAATTCTCCCATATGGCCAGTGCGGAAGTCAGATGGCACATGGAGAATGACAGTAGATTATAGAGAATTGAATAAGGTCACCTCACCTGTTCAGGTGGCCGTACCCAATATTGCTTCCTTAATGGACACATTGAGTAGGGAAATAAAAACTTATCACTGTGTCCTAGACTTGACAAAAGCATTCTTCAGTATTCCAATTGCTGAAGAATCACAAGAACTGTTCGCATTTACAGGGGGAGCCAGGCAGGCAGTTGGAACTAAATCCAGCTGGTGACCTGTCACGAGTGGTGTTCCCTAGGGGTTGATGCCTCTTCTCTTTATTGCTGACCTGGATGAGGGCACTGAGTGCATCCTCAGTAAGTTTGTGGATGACACCAAGTTGGCTGGAAGTGTCGATCTGCCTGGGGGTAGCGAGGCCCTACTGAGGGATCTGGACAGTCTGGAGAGCTGGGCTGAAGCCAATGGGATGAGTTTCAACAAGGTCAAATGCCAGTTCCTGCACTTTAGCCTCAACAACTCCAGGCAACGCTACAGGCTTGGGATGGAGTGGCTGGAAGACTATATAGAGGAAATGGACCTGGGGGTATTGATTGATGCTTGGCTGAATGTGAATCAGCTGTGTGCCCAGGTGGCCAAGAAGGCCAAGGGCATCTTGGCTTGCATCAGGAATGGTGCTGTCAGCAGGAACAGGGAAGTGATTGTCTCCCCGTACTTGGCTCTGGTGAGGCCGTACCTCGAGTACTATGTCCAGTTTTGGGTCCCTCGCTGCAAGAAAGACATTGAGGCCCTGGAGCAGGTTCAAAGAAGGGTAACAAAGCTAGTGAGGAGTCTGCAGCACAGGCCTCATGAGGAGCGGCTGAAGGAGCTGGGATTGCTCAGTCTAGAGAAGAGGAGGCTCAGGGGAGACCTCATTGCTCTCTATAACTACCTGAAGGGAGGTTGTAGCGAGCTGAGGGTTGACGTCTTCTCTCGTGTAACTAGAGATAGGACTAGAGAGAATGGCTTCAAGCTGTGCCAGGGGAGATTTAGGCTGGATGTTAGGAAATACTACTTTTCTGAAAGAGGGGTCAGGCACTGGAATGGGCTGCTCAGGGAGGTGGTGGAGTCACCGACCCTGGAGGTGTTCAAGGAACGTTTGGATTTTGTGTTGAGGGACATGGTTTAGTGAGAACCATGGGTGATAGGTGGATGGTTGGACTGGATGATCTTGAAGATCTTTTCCAACCTTGGTTATTCTGTGATATTTGACCCTATCCTGCCAGCCAAGTTGGATGTTCGTGTCACTCAGGATGGATTTGGCTGAGGCCTGGGGCTATGCCAGAGCTCTGTTTGGACCCCCATTGCTTTCTGCTCTCAGTTCTGGCATGAAGCAAAAGAAAGATACAGTATGATTGAAAAACAGTTATTGGCTGCCTACTTCATGTTACAGGTGGTAGAACCAATAACCCAAACAGCTGAAGACATAGTTAAGACCACCTTGCCAATTCAAGGGTGGGTAAAAAGTCTGACCCACCTTCCTAAGACAGGGGTGGCTCAAGCACAAATAGTGGCATGATGGGTTGTCTATTTCAGCCAGAGGAATAGTCTGTCTTCATCACCATTGAAAGAAGAGCTTCAAAAGATCTTAGGCCCAGTGATGTATCATAGTGATGTATGAAAAGAGAAACATTGGTCACTCCACCAGAAAAGAGTACTGTTCAGGAGGGAAAATATCGCATTCCTGCAGATGCCTGGTTTATGGATGGGTCCAGCAAGGGCAGCATGAGCAAGGAGAGAAGGAGCGTACATACCATCCTTCGACTGAAACTACCTGGTTTGAAGGGGGTCAGAGTAGCCAATGGGCAGAACTGCGAGCCTTGTGAATGGTTATAACCAAGGAACCTGGTAGCCTGAACATCTGCACAGATACTTGGGCTGTGTACTGGGGCTCACTCTTTGGATTTCACAGTGGGCCACACAGGACAGGACTACCCACACCTGACCGATTTAGGGCAGAAATATGCAATTAGACGTATGGAATGTGATTAAAACACAGAACTGTGCATGTCTACCATGTTTCTGATCACCAAACCATACAGTTACCAGGAAAAGATGAAGCCAACATACTGGCTGGAGTTTGATGGGTTGAGAATTCACCATCTGAGAACGTTGCCTGCTGGTTACATCCTAAGCTGCGGCATGTAGGACAAAAGGCAATATAGGCGGCAGCTGAAGCAGAGAGACTGCCTATACAACTATCTGACATCACCCAGGCATGCTGAGACTGCTATTCTTGCTCCAAGATGAGACTGAGATCATTGCCTGAAACAACAGCCCATCTTACTAGAGGACACAGTCGTCTCCAGCAATTGCAGGTTGATTACATAGGGCGCCTCCCTCTGTCTTTGAGGGTAAGGTATGCACTGACCTGTGTTGACGTGACAAATGGGCTAATGCAGGCATATCCAGTGCCAAGAGCCAACCAGAATATACATCAAGGCACTTACTAAGCTGTTGGCTGCCTACGGGACACCTCAAGTCATCAAGAGAAACCAAGGGGCTCATTTTACTGGTTCAGTGACATAACTCTGGGCAGAAGAAAATAACATTGAATGGAGATTCCTTCTGCCATATAACCTGAAGGGGGTAGGCCTTCTTGAATGCTGTAACAGTATTTTTAAGGCTGCCCGGAAGACAGATTCTCAGTCCCTGCAGGGGCGGGCAGAAACTATGAATCTTGGTGGAATCCAAGTGAAATAGATCCCACTGGGTCTGAGATAGCAGACCCAGTGCCTTGAAAATGCTACAGACAGCATGGACTTCCCCACTTAGGATTCAAATTACAGGCACTGATTATCAGGTAAGACTCCAGACTGGCAATGAAAATAATCTTCTGCTCTCTGCCCCTGAGAATCTAGAACCAGGTAACCCTAGAATAAAATGGCCTTGAAAGTTGCAAGTAGGACTGAAGTGGTGTGGCCTACTTGCACCTTGGGGGAGACTATTGGAGGCTGGGGGCTTGATGGTCACTCCAATAATTGGTACATGGCCTACTGATATTGTCATCAACAGTCCGGTCTTCATTGCAAAACTCATCATGTCCCTGTGGAAGATCAGGACTTCCCCTTTGGTGCCTGATACAGTTTTGCAACTGCAGATATTTGGCCAAAGGATGTGATACAGACAGCCAGGGCATGCCTCAGTACAAGCTGCAGTGTTGACCCAGGATAGCAATACAGCCTGTATCTTGCCCTGGACGGCAGACCTTCCCCTCCTGGTACCCTTGAAAAGTTTGTACTGCTCTCCATGAGTTTTTGATTCTCTAGGATCACTGGAAGGAATTTTATTGGAACATTCCAGTGTCACTGTGAGATCAAGCACGACACTCATTGATGGGCTATGTGGTATCTGATGGAACATAGGATGAACCTGCACAAACAACAGCATGCCTCCAGTAGCACCATCGAGGACTGGCCCATGAAAGAATACAACCTTCAACCACGAATCAACCATCAATCATCTTATATTATGTCACCCTGCATTGCAATGGTCAATTGTACAAGTGTCATGGTGCATTGGATCTTTATATTAAAGAAGGCTCACCCTTCAACCAGCTCAATTGTTGGTTCATGTTGTGAGGGAGTGGACTGCGTGTTAACTGTTGAGTCATAGCCTTAATCACTGATGGAGTACCTGGGGAAAAAACCCAGACAGCCCTGGGAGTACAGGTGAAGGAAATTCATCTGTGTTACTTCAAGGGGTTGAGTCTGGCTCCACTTCTCTTAGACCCCATTTAAGGGCTGACTGCCACTGTGGAAGGATCTCTGGTTGGAGATCCCTCTCTTGTGGAGTCTTTCCTACAAGCCTAGATCTTTGGAGACAGGTGAGCACCTTTACTTTTTCCTTTGAAATACCAACCTGTCCGTGCTGGTCCCTTTGCTATTGCATTCTTGTATTGCCCTTCCACTGCATTAATCTTTCTGATTGTACAGTCATACATAATGTTATGAGAGGAGAATGGATTAAACTTCCTTTCAAGAAGGGAAATTTCTGAGGGTTAGTTTTTCTTGGACCTTATTCAATGTTGGTCCGTCTTCCTCAGTATTCTTTCCTTTGAGTTGTATAAGAACAGCTCAATAGTAACAACATATATTTTATTTTCCCTAATTATTTTATATAAGAAAAAATACAAACTTGAAAATAATTCAAGTGTGGGCTTGAAAATTGAATATCTTGCCATGGTGATCTTTTCAGGTAGATTGTATGTACCCACTGGAAGAGGAATTTGGAATACAGAAATATAAACTAATTTATTTTTATTTCTCTAGAAATCCAAGCATAAAGGAATACTAGAAACAAATCAGCCATGATAACTAAGCTAAATCAAATGTATATTTTGGGATGGGGTAGATAATTGTAACTATTCATAATTGAGATTTATTTTGTGCTGCATAAATGGCTGGAAGAAAGATTTTGCTAAGGAACAAATCATAAATCTAAGAATGTTTTTTTTTAGGAAACTGTACTTCCTTTAGAAATCTTTGAGAGATGATTTCCCATTCACATAAGATTTTTGGTTTTCTGCATCTCACATCTAGGCAAAAATACTGGTGCTTTGGAAAAAAAACAAACAAACAAAAAAAACAACATGAATATTTTCTTCAATAGAAGTTATTAAGACTTAAGAAATTTAAAAATATTCTTCCACTTCAGAATATTATGTCTGGTAATGTTACTGAGCATGGATATTATCCTCTTTCTAGGGACCCAGTTACATAATATGTTTTTAAAATGTCTTTGCATCTCCAAATATGAGTATAGACAGGAAATAGCTGTACTAACATCTTCCAAGAATGACACTTTGAGATTCATATTTTCTTATGAAGAATTATATGGATTTCAGTAATGTAAAATAACTACTACAAATCAAACAAAATATCACAAACAGCCAGTTGTCATTTATCTTTAAAAAAACTGCATGCAAAATTGCTGTGTGCAAATCAACCTAGTTGCAGGAAACGACCCCTATATCATTACTGAAGAAGGATGGTGGTACTCTCCTTTTTCATTTCTGCTTCTTAGTAAATTAACCTCAACCAGTGCTCTAGAGTTTGGTACCAGAACTTCTCAGCACTGTGACCACAAATTTTGGTAGCTCAAGCTTGCTGGCAATATTTTTCTGTAATGCCTGAAGATTCATGGAGAGCTCTTCCAGCACTGTGTCTGAATCAAGTAAAAAGGACTTATTTTGGGGTTGCTGGATTTGTGGAAAAAAACAAAGGAAAGGCCAGAGATCTCCATTGTCATTCACTGAATGTTCAAAAGGAAATAAGGAAAGTAATAATTGTCCTGTAGATGACATTTTCTTAGTCTGATGTGTGAGCAGTGGAATGAACTCAGTCAGTGATATCACTGAAACAGTTAGATAAAGTAATCTCTTTCTTTTAGGAAGACTAGCTGCTTGGAGGCTATGGATATAATTTTGATGTTCCCAGAAGCTGTGTGTAGGAGATGTATGTTTTCTATGAGCCTGAAATGAGTCTTTCAACTTTCCAATTCTAAGATAAACAATTTCTCTCTCCCTTTAATTGGAAGAGCACGTTCAACTTCACAATTTCCCTTTCCCCGCTACAACCAATCTTTTGCAATCAGGGAATCTGGATCTCTTATGGCACATTCTGTGAAACAGAAGACACTTTGTGTTACTGCTTTAGCAGCACAGTTGCTGTTATGTATACTCTTGCTAAGTAAAAACATAATGATTAGTTTTGTTGAAAAGAGGTTGAGCATTTAATTACGTTGTATATGCAAAACTTTCTCCCCTAATGTGTACGTTCCTTGCTGGGTTGTGAGTAAGACTAATTTCTTCAGCAGTAATTTGGGATAGTTCTTAAATATAGTTGTTTATTTGCAGTTTGATAATACTAACTCTTGAATAGTACAAAAAAAAAAAAAAATTCAAGGCTGTTAATTTTTGTCACATCATCATAGATTTTAGTTTCAGTTTATTTTCTTCTCTGAAGTACTGACACAGGGACTGCAATTTTTCTCCATTCCTCTTCAAATTCAATATGTATGGGATTTCGGTCTTTCTAGCTGGTGTCTGTACTTAGGTGACAGAGTTCCTTTGAGTTTCTTCGCTTTCTGAACATCTTCCTAAAAATAGGTTTTTCCCAAAGTAAAGAGGATTCTAGCTGGAGTTAGCTTGAGACATCTTGGGTATAAAACTTCTGCTTATATCCCAATATCTGGAAGGAAAGTTGGTAGAAAATACAACAATGTTAAACCACATGTTTCTGTTCCAGTGTAAACCTTGGCTACTTTTTTGTGGAAATATTCCCTAGCATCATTTGTCTTTTTGTAGCTGTAGATTCACAGTAACCACATTACAGTAGCACAGAGAAAGTGAAAAGATCAAATATTGCATAATTTCAATTAAACAGAAGTAAACTGTTACGAACTTGGATCTAAACAAAATGTGTAGAGCTATCTTGCTTGCATTGTGTATCATATCTCACTCGTCAAGTGGAGTTTAGTAGAAGAAAACTTGGGGGTTCTCTATGAACAACAGACAGTAAGGGTATATTTGGGAATGAGGGTGGTGAGAAGTTCCAGTACATCGTAATACTGAGCTGTGGCTTCGGAATTAGGGCTGTGACAATGACAGATCTGATAGGAATGTATTAAAACTGTTGTAAGTAGAATAGTTGTTCAACAGCTGATAGACACAACTCTGAGCTTTCATTCTTAATGAGGTATTACTTGCATTCAAAGTTGTTTTTCTTAAATCCAGCAGCATAATTTATCACTTCTGAAGGCTGCCTTAAAATTCTTTCTGGCTTTGACAGTTTATATATAGCACGTGCTCATGTTACACCAGTTATGGACTTAGTTTTCCTGGGGAAGCTGGCAGCCCGTGGCTTGAACAGGTACACTCTTTGCTGGGTAAAGAACTGGCTTGGAGGGCTGTGCCCAGACAGTGGTAGTGAATGCAGTTAAATTGAAATGGTGACCAGTCATGAGTGGTACTTCTGAGGGATTAATATTGGGGCCTATTTAATATCTTTACAAATGACCTGGATGAGGGAATTGACACAACCTCAGTAAGTCTGCAGATGACAAGAAGTTGGGAGGAAGTGTCAATCTGCCTGAAGGTAGAAAGGAGCTTCAGAAGGATCTGAACAGGCTGGATCACTGGGCTGAGACCTAAAGGATGAAGTTCAACAAGACCAAATGCCGGGTCACGCCCTTTGGCCACAACAATGTTAAGCAAGCTACAGGTCTGGGGCAGAGAAGTTGGAAAGTTGCATGGAAGAAATGGACCTAGTGGTGTTGGTTGAACAAACAGAGTGCCCAAATGATGAAGAGGGCCAATGGCATCCTGGTTCGTACCAGAAGTAGTGTTGCCAGCAGGAGCAGGGAGATGATTGTCCCTCTGTACTCAGCTCTGGTGAGGCCTCACCTTGAGTACTGTATTCAGTTTTGGGTCCCTGACTACAAGATAGACATAGAGACCCCAAAGAACTTGCAGAGAATGATAACGAAACTGGTTAGGGCTCAGGAAGAGAAGTCTAATGAGGAGCAGCTGATGGAACTGGGGTTGTTTACTGTGGATAAAAGGAAGCTCAAGAGTGACCTTATCACTCTCTACAACTACCTGAAGGGAGGTTGTGGAGAGGTGGAGATTGGCTTTTTCTCCCGTGTAACTAGAAATAGTACTAGAGAGAAAGGCCTCATAGTTGCTCCAGGGAAAGTTCAGATTGAACATTAGGAATTACTTTTTCATCAAAAGAGGGGTCAGGTGCTGGAACAAGCTTCTCAGAAAGGTGGTTGCCTCTGCCCCTGAAGGTGTTCAAGAAATGTTTAGACATACTGAGGGATATGGTTTAGTGGGGAAATATTGGTGGTAAGTGGATGGTTGGATTAGATGATTTTGGAGATCTTTTCCAAACTTGGAGATTTTATGATTCTAATTGGAAGTGAGTGGCAAAAGTACTGGCCCAGAGGCTCTGTGCATCCTTGGTATAGATTACCTCAGTAATTCAAATATCCAGAAGGTATTGGTGGGCTTTTGAAATAACTGCTTTGAGATAGAGGACATCAAGCACCGTCTACCTTTCTTCATCTCTCAGAGGCGCCTTCTTTTATGGAGTTGCTAAGAGCAGAAAAACAGCAAGTGCCAATAGCTACTACAAAAGCACACCGACGGCAATATCGCACCAGCCAGGACTCTTGATTTTCATTCACCAGCTAATTCATGAACTGAAGAACCAAGGAGTAATCTGGAAGACTTGCTCACCTCTCAACAGTCCCATATGACTAGTGTGAAAGACCGCAGGGGAGAGGAGGACAGTAGACTACCATGGCTTGAATGAAGTTACACTACCAAAATAGGCTGCCGTGACAAGCATGCTAAACATCAATATGAACTGGAGTGAAATGTAGCCAAGTGGTATGCCACAACAGACATTGCCAATGTATTTTTCTCAATTCCTCTGACAGAAGAATGCACAAACTTTCCATAGCGAGTGCCATGTGCTTACAGTTATGCAAGCAGTCACCAGATGTCTGGAAACATATCTTGTGCCCCATGCCTCTACCCAAAATACTGCCCTGGGCCTTGGAAAGTGGGTCTTGTGGTGACATGGCACCCCAGCAAGAAATGAGTCAGACAAGGACTCATTTATGAAAAAAACTCAAATCTCAGCCAAGGAGCATAGCACTGAATCGGTTTATCATATTCCCCTATCATACTATCGTAGAATCACAAGGTTGGAAAGGACTTACAAGATCATCTAGTCCAACCATCCTTCTATAACAATTACTACCCACTACACTACTAAACCATTTCTCACAGCACCTCATCCAGATGCATCTTGCACACCACCAGGGATGGTGACTGCACCACCTTGCTGGGCAGGTGATTCCAGTGCCAGACCACCCTTTGAGAGAAAAAGGTTTTCCTTATATCTAATCTAAATCTCCCATGGCACAGTTCATGGCTGTTTCCTTGGGTCCTATTTGTTGTCTGGGAGAAGAGGCCAACCCCCTCCTTGTTACAACCTTCCTTCAGAAAGCTGTAGAGTGCACTGAGATCTCCCCTGAGCTTCCTCTTCTCCTGACTCTAGCTTCTTCAGCCACTCCTCATAAGACTTGTGCTCTAGACCCCTCACCAGTTTTGTTGCCCTTCTCTGCAGAAGTTCTGGGGACTCTATGTCTACTTTGTAGTGAGGGGCCTGAAACTGAACACAGTACTCAAGGTGAGACCTCACCAGAGCTGAGTACAGGGGGACAATCATCTCCCTGCTCCTGCTGGCAACACTACTTCTGCTATGAGCCAGGGTGCTGCTGGCCTTTTTTGCGATCTCAGCACACTGTTTGTTCATGTTTAGCTAAGTGTTGACCAACACTACCAGGTCCCTTTCATCTTCACAGTCATCTAGCCACTCTGCCCCAAGCCTCTAGCACTGCATGGTGTTATTTTGGCTGAAGTGCAGGATCTGGCATTTGGCCTTCGTGAACTTCATCCCTTTGGACTCAGCCTAGCAATCCAGCCTATCCAGATCTCTCTGAAGCATCTCCCTACCCTCAGGCAGATCGACACTTCCTCCCAACTTGGTGTCATCTGCAAACTTACTGAGGGTATGTTCAATCCCCTCATCTAGATCCTCAGTAAAGATATTAAATAAGATGCCAGACCCCAGTGCCAACCCCTGGGGGATGTCACTTGTAACAGGTTGCCAGCTGGACTTAACTATCAACTACTACCCTCTGGGCATGGCCCTCTAGCCAGTTCTTTACCTAGAGAAGAGAATACTTGTCTAGGCCATGGGCAGCCAGTTTCCCCAGGAAAATACTGTGGGAGACCATGTCAAAGGCTTTGCTGAAGTCTAGGTAGACAACATCAACAGCCTTTCCCTCATCTACCATTCTGGTCGCACTGTCATAGAAAGAGATTAGGTTGGAGAAGTATGGTCTGCCTTTTACAAACTTGTGCTGGCTGGGCCTGATCCCCAGTATGCCAAGCATGTGCCATGTGATCATGCACCAGACTCTGGAAAAAACTATCTAATACATCGATTATAAAATCTTGAAAAGGGCATGAGGAAAATTTTGCCTTTGTGTTTTCACAATACACAGTACCTTTGTGTAGGTATTCTAAGCTGAAATGCAAAATCTCGGTGTTCTGAAATTCATAGTACACAGAAAACACTACATTTCTGATAAGTTTTATCTTTTGTCTGACTAACTGAGCTGTCTGCAACTACTATTTCCATTTTTCTACACAACATTTTTTACTATCAGCTGGAAAACAGAGTGATGCAAAGGAGCAAACAGAGACTTCAATAAGCCTGTGCTATTTAATATCTATATAATATAGTGTAACTTAAGTAATAATTATGATATACTTTTCAAGAAAATATTTCTTCCATCTTTAATTTCTATGACCAATTGCAGGTTAAGCTATAAAACACGACCAATGTTTTCTCTATCTTACAAATAAAATCAGAAATAAATTTAGAAATAAATTTTGGCCCAGATCACAGTTTTAACACATCTAGGAACTTAGACAAGGAAAAGCCTATGGGAAAAATATTCTTGATGCTCTTTCTCTGATGACTTCTGCAAGATTATAGAGTAAGTAGTGTTACAGACTGTTTATAAGAGAATTCTTAAATAGAATGGTAACTGCAAGGAACCATTATACCAAAAGAAGAAACATGAATGTTATCACAGGTTTTTCTGCTTGTATCAAAAAACAGGGTGAGGAGTTTGGAGGAGGTGAGTAGAAAATATAGTTACTGTGCAAGTTTCCATGTATGGATATTTTCTTTTAATTGTCTTTTAGAAGTAGATGACTGAATTTGGACAAAAAAATAAGGAACAGCTGCCTCTGGAAACAAACTGTGCTCTTAGACATATGGTGGCATCATGCTCTTAAAGCACGTGAAAATATGTTTTCAGATTGGTACAGAGACTGTCATTGCTATTAGTCTGTAAAAGTTTTGTGTTGAGATGCATAAAGTTGTGCTTCCGACTACATTAATAATGTGTTTTCCCTGAACTTTACCCTTTCCTGTAAAAGGCTGACTGAGAAGGCTGGGGAGTTTGGAGTAAGTTTGGCAGAGTTTTCCTGAAAGACTGATAGTGTTTTCAGTGTTCCAGTCCCTTTCAGAATATCCTCCTGGAAATGTAACATTTTAACTTAGATCATGAAAACCTACCAAGAGTATAAAGTATGAAGTGAGTAGATTCTTCAAAATATCTTGAAATGATTGAAATGGGAGCCTTTTCTGAGAACAGGAGTGTCTTCAAAGAAGACTCGATAAGGGATTGTGAAGTATGAGGAAAGAGGCAAAAATTCATGATTCATAAAAAGCTCATAATTATTTGAGGGAAGACTTTGTATGATATATTATCAAAACCAGAAATTTCTGTAATGGTCTTGGACTTTTCCTAAACGGAGACAGGCATTTGTACAATGATAAAGAAAATGCAGATATTGCTTTGAATGAGCAGGATGATCTATTTTTATCCCGTGAGGATGATCTAAATTGTGGTTCATCTGTGATTCCAGAGGAGGCAAAATATTTATCCCCAATGAGTATTTGTGAATTATGGGTAGTTTGTTCCTCAAACTTTCATGCAAGTTTGTTGAGCAGATTTACATCCTCTCGTGGAAATACTTTAATACTTTTATTAACGTTAAAATTATTATAGCTTATAGACACATAAACAAGGAAAAAACATAATACTTTTTTTTGAGGAAGAGGAGAGGGGAAGGGGGTAACTATTTCTTCCATCATTTATACATTAACACATAAGTGAAGTTCTTCCCTTACTTTTTCTTTTGTCATTTGTTTCCCCAGCACTTTGAGCTAATCCATTGGCTCTTACCAGAAGAGAACATTCTTCACTCTGTGAAACTTGTGCTTCAGGAATACTTATCCACATTTTATGTGATAGATTGTTATCTTAAATCTTTCTTCCAAAGAAAAGATCATATTTTATTTTCACTATGAAATTAGATTAAAACCTTTCCTAGTATTTTTCTTTTTTTGTTAAAGCCAGTATATTTTTAAATGAAAAGTATCTCTCTTGCCATAATAGTCAGCCCACTATGCTCACTCCAGGCATGTTCAATGTGAACAGTGTTTCTAAAGGTTGTACACAGTGTGACAAAGCTGAGCACTTGAGAAAAAAAAGTCTGCTTCCTGACAAATCTTGTCCCTACGTGCTTTCAATATTGTTGAATGCATACCCCATACTTTTTTTTGAACACGTTTGCATTTAAGTTAAACTGAGTTGGTCTTATTTCCACTGTGGTACATCAGAGCATAATAGACACTGGAAAAAATCTTCTCTGCGTACCTGCACTTATTTCTGCAGTCTGTGAACAATGTGCCAAATGTATTGTCAATAGCAGCACATCTTTTGTAACAGCTACCGTTTTAGCCTAGGTTAATCTCACCAGTATGCCAGTGAAGAAAACTCAGCAGGACATTCCAAGTTGTAATGCTTCAGAACAAATCAAATACTAACATGAAACCACCTCTCACCCTAAAGAAAAATAGCACTCAAGCACATTGACCTGTACCTGTGCTACAAAGAATAAGGCCTAAGGGCAAAGAAACCTTACAGTGCTTTAGGCTCTTCAGAATGTGATGACTTCTGGTAATTGAGGCAAATGACATCAAACAGAATTCATGTTGCTTACGTCCTTAGAATTAAAGCAAGCATGTAGCTTTACATCCCAGACAGAAGTACATATATTGAACTAAACGAGGACCCTCATAGAATACCCTCTACTTATAATACCTAAAATAACTAAATAATAATAATACCAGATAATACTACCAAAATACCTATTACCACTAATATTCTGGCCCTGGATCAAAATGGAGAACAGCAGTACAACTGTAATATATATATGTGCACAATCAACCCTCTTGAATATAAATAGGTAATTAGAAATAGATACGATTAAGAAAAGGTATAGAAATAACTTTAGGCAGGACAATGGAGCAAGTGGGAAAGCTCTCGAAGTGCAGAGGTAAGAGAGGCTTCCTATATTTGAAACTTGTGTAAAG
Organism: Chrysolophus pictus; assembly: GCA_037305975.1. Classification (NCBI taxonomy): domain Eukaryota; kingdom Metazoa; phylum Chordata; class Aves; order Galliformes; family Phasianidae; genus Chrysolophus; species Chrysolophus pictus. The sequence goes on from CM074577.1 coordinate 2,849,591, forward strand.
CAGTCAAGAAGAGAACAGAATAAGCATAGCCTTAGTATACAAGGCTGTGGATAAATCCTGAGGTAGTACACATGCTCTGAGCAAAGGAAGGATAACTAAAAAAAAAAAAACCAAAAAAAAAAAACCAAACCACAACAACACCATAAGGATGTAGAGAAAACTACATCCTTTTTTATTTTTTTCTTCTGAAGGTGCAAGATAGCTGCCTTTTGAAGTCATGGAAGTACTTTATATACCTCAAAATCTAGGGGGTTAGGAAATGAAATACTCCTCAGTTTATATCAGACTGGAAAAAAAATAGGAGCTACTGTGAACTTATTGTGGAAGGAGGCCATCAATTCCTGTAAAAGAAATCATCTTTTAATTCAGTCTTCTGATTTCCTAATCATCCATTTTTAAGAGAACTATATGATATTTTACTTTTCTCTTCTAATCTTTTAGTCAACTCTACATCATTGTGTGATGATAGCACAATTTGATCTCATCAGGCCACCATCAACACCTGTGTCTGGCAGAAGGCAGTCAGTTGAAAGCTTTTTCAGAGTTGTCTGTTGTTGCTTCAGTCTGTGTTTAAATGCTCCAAAGATGGAACATGTAAGCCTGTTCCAACGAGATTGACTGTGTAAAATAGGCTTTTTAAAAAAAAAAAAAAAAGGTACAGAAGCAGCAGTTTTTATTAGTGAAAACAAAGAGAAACAAGGACAGCAGTTTTCATACCCAAATTTTATTACAGTAAATCAGCTCTTTGCTGCTATCAGTTACTCATTTTAAAAGTCTATTTGCTTCATTTCCTACAAGATAATCTATTAAAATTAGAGTGATTATAACATTTGGAAAGTATTTCACTTTAAAAACTACAGAGGTGAGGCTACACCAGATTTTTAGCATGGATGTGCTCCAGCCCATGCCAATGCACACATAATGTATACATGTTAGTGAGTTATAAAGGTTATAATCTGCTATAACTGCAAGTGCTGCAGTTTGGAAAATGACTTCCCATACTGCAGCCAAGTGGGTCTGTTGATTTTCTTCTAACAGCAAGTCTTCCTCCTGATGGCAATTTTACCTCTTTCTCAAACAACTTCAGGTTTAGCATGTTTCAGACTCAGGTTAAATGACATCTCATTTGAGCATTTTGCTATATGTTAATATGTCTTCCAAGAACTTTTAAAAATATATTAAAGTAGCAGAGTTAAAAACTGTTGGAGGGGGACGTAATCTGAACCTTTTGTTGCCTTTGCTAACAGACATGAAGTGAATCATAGAACAGCCTGGTGTCAACAGTTTATGGGCTGGTTCAGCTCAGTTCCATGACTAGCTGAATGGAGGGATCCCTTTCTGGGGCACAGATCTGTGGGTAAAGGAAAAAGAATAGAGAGATAGACCCTAAAACAAAATAGCAGCAATGATCTGAGGAGAAAAACTAATTTACTAAATAAGATATCACACTGTAACACACACACTGTAACATGAATTGCAGCTAATATATCAAATATAATGAGAGAGAATGTCCGAAGAAAAACCTGAAGGCCTTAAACTGATGCTGAGGCAAGACGTGGAACCAGATCAAGCAGCAGGGAGAAGGGTCTGACAATTGGAAAAAAAAAAAAAAAAAAGGGACATCAGGTGACCTGGCCAGGGATTATATCTCCTCTCTGAACACAAAGTCCTCTGGTGTATAATAGAATGGCCTATGGTGTAGAATAGAATGGCTGAAAAGAACCACAATGATCATCTAGTTCCAGCCCCCTGCTATGTGCAGGGTCGCCAACCAGCAGACCAGGCTGCCCAGAGCCACATCCAGCCTGGCCTTGAATGCCTGCAGGGATGGGGCATCCACAACCTCCTTGGGCAACCTGTTCCAGTGCCTCACCACCCTCTGAGTGAAAGACTTCCTCCAAATATTTAACCTAAATCTCCCCTGTCTTAGTTTAAAATCATTCCCTCTTGTCCTATCACTATCTACCCTCATAAACAGCCATTCCTCCTCCTGTTTATACGCTCCCTTCAAGTAGTGGAAGGCCACAATGAGGTCTCCCCAGAGCCTTCTCTTCTCCATGCTAAAGAAGCCCAGTTTCCTCAACCTTTCCTCATAGGAGAGGTGCTTCAGACCTCTGATCACCTTAGTGACCAGCCCTCCTCCAGACGCTCTCCAAGAGCTCCACGTCCTTCCTGTGCTGGGGGCCCCAGGCCTGGACGCAGTGCTGCAGATGGGGCCTCACAAGAGCCGAGTAGAGGGGGACAATCACCTCCCTCTCCCTGCTGGCCACCCCTTTTTTAATGCAGCCCAGAACACAGTTGGCCTTCCGGGCTGCAAGTGCACACTGCTGGCTCATGTCCAGCTTCTCGTCCACCAGGACCCCCAAGTCCTTCTCCGCAGGGCTGCTCTCAAGGAGATCTTCCCCCACTTTATATAAAAACCTAGGATTGCTCCAGCCCAAGTGCAGCACCCTGCCTTATTGAACCTCATTAGGTTTTCATGGGCCCACTTCTCCAGGTCCCTCTGGATGGCTTCCCTTCCTTCCAAGTATCACACACTGCTCAGCTTGGTGTCATCTGCAAAACTTGCTGAGGATGCACTCAATTCCATCATCTACATCATTGATGAAGATACTGAAGAGCACCAGTTCCAAGACCAACCCCTCAAGAACATCACTTGAGACCAGCCTCCACCCAGACACAGTACCACTGATCACAAACCTTTGGCTGTGACCAACCAACTTGTTCTTAATCCATTGATCTTTCAAATCTATACCTCTTTAATTTAGAGAGAAGGATGTGGTGAGGGACCATATCAAAGGCTTTGCAGAAGTCCAGACAGAAGACAGATGTTGCCCTTCCCTTGTCCATCAGTGCCATTACTCCATCATAGAAGTGAACCCACCAGATTGGTCAGGCACAATCTGCCCTTGGTGAAGCCATGCTGGCTGTCTCAGATCACCTCTTCATCTCATATGAGCTTTAAAATAGCTTTTAGGAGAACCTGCTCCATGATCTTCTCAGGTACTGAGGTGAGGCTCACCATCCTGTAGTTCCCTGGGTCATCCTTTCTCCCTTTCTTAAAAATGGGAATAACGTTTCCCTTTTTCCACTCACCAGGGACTTCACCAGATAGCCATGATTTTTCAAATATGGTGGAGAGTGGCTCAGCAACCGAATCAGCCATTTCTCTCAGAACCCTAGAACGGATATCAACCAACCTCTTGGACTTACATGCATTCATTTTCACAAGGAGATCTCAGACTTGTGCCACTGTTACCATGGGACAGAATCTGCTCCTCTCACCCACACCTAGATGTTCACTGTATTGGCAAACATGGGGAGCCTGAATACCAGTGAAGACTGAGGCAAATAATATAGGTCTTTTGTATGAATATTTTTTTGACTTTTGAGAAGCTCATACAAAACAATTCAATTAATCAGTTAACTCATAACTATACAAAACATAACTCTACAATCTAATTATGGATTGTGTGAGGGAGGAAAGTTAATACTACTTGTGTCAGAAGAAAAATGCTGGTTTTCTAAAGAGAGGCCTCTCTACTGTCTGAGGTTTTGAAGTTAACTAAAGAAATAGATATGGACACACCTCTGATGCTTTCACATGATTTTATGCGTGTATAAAAATAATAATAAATGTTGAATCAGCTCTTTACTGCTTATAATAATTATCAGTGAGTGCATTTCAAGAATTGTCATATTATAATTGTCACTTTGTCCAAAACATCCAAATATTAATGAACTTCCTTTCTGCTATTTGCCAAATAGCTTGTAGTCCACTGTATAATCAACAAATATACAGAGTTGTTAGGCTGGTACCTACAGACTTTATAGCTAAAAAGTTTATCACAGTAAAAAAGGATAATCAAAAATAAATGAAAATGCTTACCCATATCCTGAACTTGTAGGAAACTCCAAAGGGAGCAATTTCCAAGAAGAGATCCTTCCTCAGTAGCAGTTAACCCTTAAATGGGGTCTAGGAGAGGTGGAGCTAGGCTCCACCCCTTCTGGTCACACAGCTGAATTGCCTTCACCGGTTCTCCCTTGGCTGACTCAGTGCTTGCCTTAGGTGATCAATTAGAGGTTCAGGCCGTGATTCAATAGTCCCCATATATACACTTCTGAAAGAACACAGTAAAAATAGAATAAATCATGGTGCTCTATTTAATTATGATAAATAAATTATGATAAATATAACCTTAATTATGATAAAAAAAATTATGATAAATATAACCTGAGTTAGGCTTACACCCTCTTCTGTGCTTTGCCCTAAGTAAAAATAAAGTGTCAACATTGCGGCCTCTAGCAAAGGTATGTGTACGTATCAGTTAACAGAAATAGAAAGGATTTTTGTAAGCTACAGAAGCAAGATTGAATTAAAAGAAAGCGAAGATGTGAGGGTCTGTTGCAGCAGTTTGAAATTCTAATATAATTATACTGCAGAAATGCAATGAAAGGTCTGGCTAGTGGCCAACCAATGCCTGTAAAATCACAGATGAAATAAAAATTCATGTTCTCTTTCCCAGAGAAAAGAGATCAGAACTTATTTGCCCCTCCACTCCCATTGTGAGGAATGTGTAGGCTGCCATGAGGCCTCCTCTCAGTCTCCTTTTTCTCTATCATGAATAAACCAGTGAATCTCAGCTGCTCCTCATACATCTTCCCTTCTAGACCCTTCACCACCTTTAGCCTTCCTTTACACTTTGCAAAGCCACAGCTGAAAATCTACTTCAGTTCACTACATAAGTATCCTGTAAAGAATTGCTCAAGGCTGGAGAAATAACATTTTTTCTTTTTGTCAGAAAAAAAAATCTGAAAATTCACTTTGGTTACAGATGAAACATATTCTAAAAATTTCCTTGCATAAAAATGAACAATTTTCTTAAACATTCTCTTGTATTTTGCATCCCTTTTATTTTATATTATCTCCTTTTGGGTTTTTTTGTTTGTCTGTTTATTTGTTTTTAACACTTAAAGTGTTGAAGGTTTGTTAACAGGTTTCTTCAATTTTGTTCTAGAGAACTTAGCACAACTACATTTTACACCTGTTTATAGTACTTTTTGTATTGTTAAAGTACAATTAATTCCTCCTAAACAGCAATAGTTTCAATAGTGTAATAGTTAAATTCTAATATACAATAGGTAAACAATATTCTAAGCAAATTTCTCCAAAACTGACAATATAAAACTTGTAATTGCTTCATTCGATATACATAATTTCTAAGAGGCTACAATTTTTGGTTGTCCATTTATTTCATTAGTTAAAGACAAAGAAACAAAGGAAGTAGAGGAATTCCACCCTTTCATCACTATTCCCATGAATCACTGGTATACTTTAAATGAATAAACACCACAGAATCTTAATGTGGATTGTAGAAAGGACAAAATACTTTCACTTACCTTCAAAAATCTACAGATGTGCATACAAATGGATAAATGTAAGCAACAAAACTATCTGGTGTGAATTTAACAGGTCATTAAAAAAAAAAAAGCAAAAAACTTTAGGCCCCAAACCTAAATACCAGCAGCAGGTACATACTTCAGTGATTCATGAATGATAAGCGCAATACCACTTAGCAATTCCATCAAATATACATAAGGTTGTCCCTTCTGACAAAAGTTAGCAACAGATGAAACTAATTCCCTGCAGGAGACAGAAAAGGCACCAGAACAACGGGGAAAAAATAATCAACAAAAAATAAACAGAAAAAAGTGTTTTACTTCATTTGTTGATGTTATATCAGTTTTTCAGCTGCTGAAGCTGGGTTTCCAATAAATAGAGAAACCTAAAAAGGTAAAGGAAGGGCTCCATAACTCATATTCTCTCTTCTTGTCTCAGGAAAAAAATTACAATAAATTTATCCAGATGAAGTTTACAAATGCAAGAAACAAGGAAGATCCCAAAATATCTAATAACAAATACTACTTTTGAACAAGCAGAAATCTACTTGACCCAGTGTTAGTACAAATTTTAGTTTTCTTTCCTCAGGATTCTGTTATGACTTAGTATCCCATGTATACCTAATGCTATTCTCACCCTTGTATAAAGAGTATTGATTTTGATATTATTTTGTCTTTGCTAATTAGGAACATCAGCTCTATCTTGGTTGCAGTCTCCCAGAGACAGGGAATGTATTCTCACATAAACTATGTCTATACTATGGGAGAAAATTTGGCTTGAGACTGGAAGAGGCTAAACTAATCTAAATGAATTTTATTAAAAAGGCAGTGAAGAAAAAGCATTATAGGTTTTGATCTTAATTACCTCTGAATTTTAGTTTAATCTATCTCAGAATAAAGCCAAGTGCCTCATTAATTGCAATTTAAACCACATATTTAGATGAAGATCACACAGCATTTTTTTAAATGACTGTACTAGAATACACCTAGTGTACACTGTAGATGTGCCAGCTCTTAAATATTTATGAAAATAATACCAGCTGGATTGCTTTGTAAAATGAAAGGCATAATAGCTTGTGTTCATTATCGTAAATGTATACATAAAACAACTCATGTTGAAAGTTTTTCCCCTTCAAGATAAAAGGGTTTTGAATATCTAGTCAAAAGTTAGGCTGATCCATGTCAAATACTGAAATTTTAGAACCATGTACTGCGTGTAATTGAAATACCAAACAAGTGAAAATAAACATTGTACACAAAGGGATGTGTGAAGGGTTTCAATGAAGTCACAAGGACACAATAATACAAAACGCACGCACAAATTTTACAGAAGAAAAATGGAAGAAGTTGAAATATGGTGTTTAAATAGTATCTCACGCTCACATTTCATCTCTTTTAACAATTCTTAAATTTAATCGTATAAACGATTGAAGATGGAAAGAATATTTCAAGTCAGCAAATTCAGTAACTAAAGGGGGGCTATAAGAAGGAAGAGGACAAACTCTTTAGTATGGGCTGTTGTGAGAGGGAAATAGTTTCAAACTAAAAGAGGCAACATATAAATTGGATATAAGGAAGAAGTTTCTTACAGTAAGAGTGGTGGGGAACAAGTTCCCCAGACAAGTGGTGGAAACTCTATCTTTGGAGACACTGAAGGTCAGGCTGGATCAGCCTCTGAGCAGCCTGACTTAACTGTAGATGTCCCTGTTCATTGCAGGGCAGTTGGACTAGCTGGCCTTTAAATGTCCCTCCCAACTCAAAAGATCCTATGATTCTATGAAATTCCATAGATGACTACATATTGAAATGAGGAAATAATAATCACTTCTGTGGAAAATACAAAGGCCATAAAATCAGATCACTACACTTTACAAATTTTAAAAACTATGCTATTAACTAATTTCTACACAGAATATTTCAATTGAGAAGAAGATCAACTTGATAGTGCAAAGTCAGTTTTCTTATTTCTCTTCTCATGTAAATACATTTTCATACTCCAGGTCAAATCCCATGAATAATCTAGGCAACCAGTTAAGAGCCTAAACACAAATTACAGTCCTCAAATCTTCCATTCATCTGCTGCATAATTCTGGTGTTTCAAGGTAATATGTCCTTACTTTTTTTCATTTTGGCACACTTTCTAGAGACTGAAGATTTTCACTGTTTTTCGCAGCACTATCCCAGTTTTTATTAAATTGAAGGCTTTTCCTCTCCTCTATCTTCTCTGACAAACTTTTTTTTTTCTTTTTTTTTCTTTTTTTTTTTTCCCCCTCAACATGGCTTAGAAAATAGAGGAGACAGTTCCTGCATATAAAATGGCCTAACACTTCGAGTGGGGATGTGGTAGGATGGTTTGCAGCCCTCTCCTACCCGTTTATATCATGGATGGTGTTTGAGCTTCCTGAATCCTGAGAAAGAGCTCTCATCACTTTTTGGACTGCTATCTCTTCCTATGAAATTCTCAGATAAGTCACTTACAGCTCTCGGAGGGGTGAGTAATCTGGATGCTTAGTCAAAAGGTCATTTCTCTTCAGTGGCTTGAGTAAGTCTAAACATACTCTTGTGCACACACTGGCCTCAGGAAGCACCTTGCTGGCAGCAATTGCTGCTGAGTCTCCCTGAAGGGATTCATCACGCATGCATATATCTAGAATGTAAAACTCCAAAAGTTACAAGCCAGGCATAAAAGTCCAATAGAACAACAATCAATCCAGCCATCTTCATTTATCTCAGCTCTGTAGGAATAGCTTTTACTAAAATCAGAGGTATGTTTTTCAGCAGTGTGAGGAGCAGTTGACCTCTCTGAGGTAAGATTCATCACTAGGTGTCATGGAGCATCACTACAGGTTTGTGTTGTACCAAAACAGTACCTCAGTACTGCACAAAATTGCAAACTCTATTCTCAATATGAACACAGAAAGCATCCCTATAATGGTAAATGAATGGTAATGAAACTACAGATTTTTTAATTTAAATATTAGTATTATTTTTCCATCCCCAACATCTTTTGGAAATTAAGGTAGTCCTTTAGGAAAAACCATTCTCCCTTCATCGTCATCAACTACTCTTGCAGCATTCTTGCAGTGATCCTTCTCCCACTTAACTGGAATATTTAAACTGCCCAGACTACCTCAGTTGTCTAGATGGGATTAGAGGAAGAAAATTAGCACTTAACCTTGTTTAGAGAAGTGAGATACATTTCAGACTAGGGAATAAAATCCAGATAGATGTACTCAGACTTGTACATATTGAGTCTGAAGATTGAAACAAAAGTAAAATCTCTTGGGGTAGTGCACCTCTGGGCCATGAAGTGGCATTGGTGCTGATGAGAGGAAGCATTTTTAAGGATTAAATAAGATGTTATAAAAATAGTTGTTCCAAATATACAATTATTTATTTAAACTTGCAGAGCTATATTTAAGCTACTGTATTTTTAATATTTTAAAACAAAATGCCTATTTTTAAATAAAATCTGAATTTTATATTTAATGTTTTGAGAAAATTAGATTTTCAATTTCACCTGTAGTTTTCTGAGGAAATAACCTAATTTTCAAACGTAAACTTGTCTGAAAAGAAAATAGGTTGTTGCAAAAGGAAAGGAAAGCACACAAAAAGGAAAGGAAGATTGTGCATGAAAGATATAAGATGTAAAATCGGTAATATCACCAGCTGACTTCACAGCTCTCAATTTGTCTCATGAAGAAACGTAAAATGTTCAGGAAAAAAAAAAAAAGAAGGAAAAGACTGTCCTCTAAATTTAAAACACATGCACATTCATGTACACACATACATACGTGCACATATTTAGCAGAAACTGTAATATTAGGGGTTGGTCATGGATCAACTTCAAAGACTTTTTATTTCCCATAATCATTATTAAGAACTATAACATTTTTTTAAAAATTTCTTTTGAGCATGCAATTTCTCTTTCACATCTTCCCACACACAAACAGAAGCACAGAGTGTAAGCAAGAAGAAAAAATGAGATAGGAAAAGAATTAAGTTGCTTTACTGAGCTGTATTTCCAGTTCATCCATTTATAGTAACAGTAGGGTATAAACTAAATAGCATTATGCAGGTTTATGCAAATTGTTCAGGATGAAAGGGGAATACAAGTGACAAGAAAATAAGTACAGCACTGAAGGCCACCGGAAATCTGTCTTAATGTAGAGCATAACTAAAGAAATAGTAAACACAACACAGCAAAACGTTGTCTTCTTACTTTTAACATTAAGCACTTGTAAGTTAAGGGGAGAGGGCAGGGTAGCTCTATCTTGAGGGTTTAAACTCAAAATAGATCCAGTAACATATGTGCTGTTAATTTGACCTAATTAGTTGTTAGCACTAGCAGAACTCACATGAAGAATCCCATTAATAGATTAGATATAAAATAGGTGGAGCTTGGCCCTTGGTATTGACTAAGTGGGACAGCAGTTTAATATCTAAAACAACCTTTTTCTGATTATCCTGGTGATTGCATGTGGGTGTTGGAGGAGGTGAAGCTCTAGTTTACAAAACAAAAATAGCAAAGGACTGTATCTGTTTCCTACTAAATAGTGAAATGTAAGTAGTAATTGGTAGGGAACACTACTGTCTGCAGCATATTATATGTTGAAAACATAATTAGCTTTGTAATTAACCATCAGAAAACACTAAAATTAGCAGGAAAAAAATAAGATTTTTTTTTTAACCACAATATGAAATGACTACAGCTATTTCAATTGCTTTTGTTGTTGAATTCACAACATCAGTATACTTTTCCCTTTTTGACAGGAGGCTCTGCAAATAAAAATATGCAAGCTTTTGTAATGCTTACTCAAGAAAAATTCCCAAATGAAATCATTATGTAGTTCTACCCAAATAAAAAAGCTTCAGGTCTGACACTTGATGGAGCTATTTACAGAACTGCTAGTAAGTGCATTGTGATGGAAAGTCATAGCAGAGTGTGTCATGAATAGTACTTGACATACAGAAAACATACATGGGTCAAAAAACAGGGAAAAAAAAAAAAGAACAGAAAAAGACCCTCATAACATCATTTGTTAAGCAAAACAAGCAAACAATAACAAAAAAAGTTTACTAAATTTCCAGTTCATAAGTAATAATGCCATGCTTTAGCATAAATGATCCAAGAATGGAGCATAACAGAGATGAGCACAAATAGGAAGAGACAAGATCTAGTGAATATTACATACTATAATTCTATTTTATAGAAATGGATGGATGAAAATATGGATGGGATTGAACTTTAGAATAATAAATAATTATTGCAGTAATCCCAATTTATTTTTTGCTTATATTCTTATTTCTTCTTTTATATTCTTCTTTAAAGAATCACAGTTACACTAAGCAAAATGCTTGTCCTTATACACTCTGAAATATTTATAAACTATGTATCATTAGGTGAGCAGAAATGCTAAATGATCTTAACAGAGTCATTACCTTAAAAATGGCAATACAAATAAAGGAGTTGATACCTTACTTGAGAAAAAAGTAGGGTTATAGTACTAGGGCTGCAGAGAATACCAGAATTTATGGGCATATAATGCTGTCAAACATTGTCAGCATAACCCCTAAAAGAGAATGAAATACATGACACGAAAGGAAGTAAAACTAAAAGTATTTTCTTCTGAGTGCTAATAATTTTAATGAGTATTATTTTACATCTCAGGGATTTTTTAAATATATATTGATCGATCATATCACCTGCTTAATAGGAATTGCTAGCAGATCTACTAATTAATTTGAGAACCCTTCATTGTTCTGTTGCATGAGTAACTACTGAGATGTTGAGAGAGAGGAGTTGAGCTAGCTTTGATTTATCTGTCTTTTTCTGAAAGGATTTGCAGGAGAAAGCTTCTGGAAACTCAAAAATACTTGCATTTCATCTGAGAACTGATGCAGTTTTATAAAATTGTATTGTCTTGAGATATCATCTGTAGAATTGGTTCAAAAAAATCTGCTAATCAAAGTGACCAGGAAAGATAAAATAATAGCTTTATCAGAAGCCAAAAATCAAACATGCTTTGGATGAAAATGTGAATCTGAAGACACCAATGTGCTGAAAGATCTGTCTTTCCTGAAGGAAAGAAGGCAAAAGGTTGCCAGCTGTGATATTTCCAGTTTCTAGACTGCACTGCACAGGTACCAGGGTGGTCCTGAATAAGCTGTCTCTTGGCTTGGTTACTTCATAACTGCTCCAACAAGGTATGAAGCGTGAGCTGTTATGTTCTGGCACAAATACAAAGCTGTGTAACTTGAAGTTTGTGTGGTTTTCAGTAATTTACTTATTTCCTCTGCATGGAGCCGCATTGGACCATTGTATATCAGAATATACAAATCAGAGAATGAGGGCATCATAACCTCTTATTTCTGTTCTCTGCTGTGGTCTCACGTACACATTTAAATTGAAATGCTTTAATGTAGCTGGTGTGTGTTCTTCATGGGTCTTGCAAGATGCTTTATGATTCCTTATTTTACTCTTAGATTCTTTAAATAATTAAATAATTTAAATATTGCTATTGTACACCTTTTGGCATAGTATGCAGCAATTGTTTTGAAAAAGCTTTGAAACCTTGACCGTGTCATTTACTTGCTGTTGATATCTACAGGCTCATGAAAGAAAACTGAATTTTCCCTGACATTACAGGCAGAATGCATTGGGGAGTGGTGAGACAGAAGGATGGCCAAATGGGGTGTGGTATCTGGAGAAGTTCCAAAGAGCTGTAGCTTACTAGTTACCATAAAAGAAGCAGTCAGTGAATTCCACATTAAACTTCTTTCCTAAAATTTTGCCTGTATGGATGTCTTAGGATGGCTCTAATCTTAGATGAAGGTTAATCAGAGTCGATGCTGTACCAATAGAGAAAATGAATGAGTTGTCAATAGCTGGAATGAACCAGACGACCTGCAATAAATCCATACTGACTGAAAAGAATGTTGCTTGTTCACTGAAAAGATTCATTAGTATTAATATATAAATTCAGTAGATCTTCTTCAAGGAAGTCTCACACTATCCTAGAAGGCTTAGAGCAGAAGATAGAGATGAAGGACTCAAAAAGTCTTAATGCCTGTACTCTGACTGACAGAGGACTGGAGAAAAAAAAAACTCTCATTTTCTGCTGGTAAATCAGACACTTTAACCATATTTTTTTTCAATTCAATCTCTTAATTTCTTCACCAGTAGCCTTGTCTGACAAGCGACTTGAGGTCAAAACCTCAGTGTAATTTCTTCTTAACTGACTTTTTTTTTGTGTGTGTGTGTGTGTCTCCATTAGACTACACAATTAATTGGACCTCAGATAAAATTGTGATTAAAATAGCTTGAGCACAAAGACACTGTGTGGGCCAAAGGAAACCAAAGGAAACAAAAATGCTCTTGTTAGACATGAGCAAAAGCTGAGGCATAGGCTTGCCCTTAAGGGATGTCTGTTGTAATCTAAACTTGTATTTGAAGGACTCAACTGTATTCTGAGTACCTTTGATAATTGTTTGTCTCTTAAAAATGGATTCTTGTATGAAGAAGAGCAAAAGGAAACATTTAAACCCATAATTTATTTGGAGTATACTGTTCATGTTAAGCACTGTTTCCTAAAAGCTGCACTTGTAGATGCTGTAAGGCTTTCCTTTATTATCACTGGGGGAAAATATATTTCACTTCTGTGGCAGAAAGACTCTAGTTAGGTGAGATCAAACTTACAGTTCAAGTTGTGTGACTGTATAAGTGGTATGCATTAGAAATATTTGGTTTCTTTGTTCTCTATCAAAATATATGAAATGCAAATTAAACTTCAAATTAAAAAAAATTAAGGAATAGTTATAATGTCGTTCATGAAGTCCATTCAAACAGTAATTCAGTAGCCTTACAGAAATCTAGTCTGTATTTCTTGAAACTGTGAGTGGGGTGCCTGTACTGATTCCAAATAAAAGGTCTTCATAATTTGGAAAAATAAACTTTGACTTTTTATAATTTGGCTTTTCTCTGTATCTGGAAAGAACAATGAAGATATTTCAGAAATACATGAGAAAGTGGAAATAATATATTGAATCTTTATGTTTAAACCTGTACATTCCTGCCATTTTCTGAAGGACCTTTCTGATCTGCCCATTTCACTGCTTTTCTCTTGCTAGACACAAGCATTTCTCTGCTTCTGTGGTGGCATTAATGAGCTGATCCTGCTAGAATGAGTCTGCAGAAATTTCTCAATAGCTTTATGCAGAGTCCTGACTTTTACTGTCAGAGGTGATGAGCGGAAAAATAGATTTCTATCCCTGTTTCAGATGATAGATCATGCCACTCCATTAGAAGTGGGCAGTATTAACTGTGGATAAAACATGAAGAACTTTACAAATCATACTTAGACAAAAATTAAACAAGACAAAAATTTTACTGATGTCAAACCTTGATCGTGCTTAATTCTAAACTTGCCCTGAATCTGAAAAGCTCTAGTTCTATGAAAAACATTGCTTCCAAAGATGTTGGAAGTCAATGAATCAGGCATTGAGTCCTTGAAACTGCAGGAGCTGAGGAGACAAAAAACAGGTACTGATTTTAGTAAAGTAAAACAGAACAGACAGTGAAACATAAATCATTATTAAATGGATAATCTATGTAAACAAAATAAATAAAAATAGACATTCTGAATCTCTCAGTAGCCCTTCAATTCAAAACTGCTCCTAAGGTCAGCAGCAGAATGTAGAGAGGTATCTGTTTGGTGTGACCTAGATACTGTCCAGCTCTGATGTAAAAAAAAAAAAGAAAGGTTTCTACCTCCATTGAATCAAACAATCAAATCGGATAGTTTCGTGTGGAAAAAGCTGAAAAAAAGCTAGGTTTTACAATGCAAAAAATAATAAAGCCATGCTCTGATCAACTTTTTTTGTCAATACTACTTTTATTCCCAAAGTTGTATCTGGTTACAAATAAAGGAAGAGCTGACTTGGATCTGGCCAACATCCAGAACTTTAGGGTATTATAAATCAAAACCAACCACATATCTTCCTTAAAAATGAAGAAGTGCAGTATAGACATCAAAGTGTTGTTCACAGTTTAAAAAACCTGAAAGAGGCTGTTGACATCTGCAGCAGGTAAGTTTACTTGGAAAATACAGCACGGTGTCAAATGCATTCCAGTAGTTTGGCTATTTGCTGTAATAAAATTCTTGTTTCAGACCCCGGTTCTGAGGTTCCTTCTTTATATTTGTTCCATCAGGTGGTAAAAAATGGGCTGTTCGGTATTGGTGATGTATTTGCCCTGTGATATGACACACTGTATAAAGATTTTAATTAATCTGTGTGACATTTCTTTATTCCTACAATGCCTAGGTATACGAATCTTCAACAGTTTACTGATTCTTCCTGACAAAATAAGGATGGTTATGTATATATCTCACACATATTGGCCTTCCTTTTCAGAAGTATCAAAGAATCATAATATCATAGAATTGCTTAGGTTGGAAAAGACCTTAAAGATCATCAAGTTCAACCACAACCCGATCATACTCCCCTAACCTAATTCTAACAACCCACAGCTAAATCATGTTCCTGAGCATAACATCCAAATGATTTTTAAACGCATCCAGGGATGGTGACTCAACCACCTTCCTGGGGAGCCTATTCCAGAGCTTTACAACACTTTGTGTAAAGAAGTTTGTCTTGATTTACAACCTAAACTTACCCTGGCACAACTTGAGACCATTTCCCCTCGTCCTGTCACCTGTCACCAGTGAGAAGAGACCAACCCTGCTCTCGCTGTAATCACCTTTCAGTTATTGGAAGAGAACAATAATGTCTCCCCTCAGCCTCCTCTTCCCCAGACTAAACAGCCCCACTTCCTTCAGTCTATCCTTGTAGGACACATTCTCCAACCCCTTCAGCAGCCTCTTGCCCTTCTTTGGACCTGCTCCAGCACCTCCATGTCCTTTCTGTACTAAGGTGCCCAAAACTGAACACAGTACTCAAGGTGAGGCCTCACCAGAGCCGAGTCCAGGGGCAGGATGACTTCCCTAGTCCTGCTCACCACACCATTCCTGATCCAAGCCAGGATGCCTTTGGCCTTCTTGGCCACCTGGGCACACTGCTGGCTCATATTCAGCCAAATGTCCATCAGTCCACCAAGGTCCCTTTCCATCAGGCAGCTTTCCAGCCACTCCTCCCCAAGCCTGTAGGGTTGCCTGGGGTTGTTGTGACCAAAATGCAGGACTCAACACTTGGCTCTATTGAAACTCATCCAGTTTTCCTTGGGCCATTGTTCCAGTCTATCCAGGTCCCTCTGTAGTGCCTTTCTCCCCTCTGGCAGATCAACACTTCCTCCCAACTTGGTGCCATTTGCAAACTTACTGAGGGCGCACTCGATCCCCTCATCAAGATCATTAATAAAGATGTTTAATAGAAACGGCCCCAGTACCGAGCCCTGGGAGACACCACTTGTGGTGGCCACCAACTGGATTGAATTCCACTGACTACAACTCTTTGGGCCTGGCCATCCAGCCAGTGTTTCCCCCAGCAGGGCATGCGCCCATCCAAACAGTGGGCAGCCAATGTGTACTAACTAAACCAATCTGAAGTTCTAATAAGCATGAAAATAATCTAAACTACGTGGTGTCTTGTGGGGAATTATTCCCCTTCTGCAGCAGGCTGAGAATCAGAAGAAAGAATAATATCTATTAGAATGACGAATATTTAATTTCCCAGGACTGGGCAGCTATTTTGAAGAATGAGATGCAAAGTACTAATTTATCTGCTGGGATATGAGAGTTCAGAAAGAAGCTGAGGACAGGCGAAAATATAACCATGTATCTGCCTAATATATGTGAGACTGAAAGGAATTTATGCACCAATATGAACAAGGAAATGTATCTTAGCAGCCTTCCAAATGACTTGGAGATGTTGCAAAATAGAGGAAGCCTGTATTTATTACATTTCATTTCAGTTAAATGTATATTCCTATCACCAGCACTTAGGCATCACAGAAGGTTATAGAAATCTAAGTAATAGCTCTTTTTTACAGTTCTGCAGCATTTGGAGGAATAATTCACAGTGTACGAAAGCTGCCATGAGAGGTATCACATGAACACAAGGTAAGGGACAGTCACTGCCTTAAATGTGAAATATTTTGAGTCTTTAACATACTAACTCCAGGTATGTTGATTCATTCCTTTTTCCTAGCAGGGTTTTTACATGTTAAAAAGAATAACTGCATAATGAGTATGGATATGAGCTAAGATGAAAAAAAAAATGCTAAAAGAATAGTGTAAAAATTAATGTTGCTTTAGATCATATATCTTCGATATTGTTTATCATTATTTTACTATCTAGAAATAAAAAAAAAAGTCATCATTCTATATAACTGTAAAAAAATTCAAAGAATCCCTCTCTGCTGTTTATCTTAAGGCTCTTCACCTCAAATAACAAACCAGAATTTGATATCACTGACACAAAAAAAGGCAATTAGATCTTCAATATATTCATGATAGTGGAATTCTGTTTGGGGTCTGGAAAAAATCCCCGTAGTATGTTTGAAAAATGTTCATCATCTACTGAAACATTGAATTCTGATACGTTTCTTATCCTGTTTCTTATTGGATTCAGTATGATTCAAAGCCAGCACAATAATTGGAGTCCTTTCTCCAGTCTTTGATGCATTTGGAATCAGTCTCAGAATACCAAAATTAGACTCAGTGGTATTGCGCTGTATTATTTGGTGGCAATTTGGTAACAGTGATACACGACAGTGGCATTATAAGCAACACTGTGAGCACTTTTCAAAACAACACTAAGATTCCCACCAAATTCTTGATGAGGCACAGCGCAGTTCTACGTGGGATGAAAATTAACTCCTGTCACAAGAGTAGCCCTCCACAGCCACTGTCTGCTTTGTACTCCCAGAAGTGCAGAAGCGCACACAGGAATGCGTTTTCTCAGACTGTCTCAACCACTTTACCCAAGTATTTTAGCGTCTAGGAGGCAAAACCCGTAAAACCAGCATGTTTATTCATGCAGACAAGACTTTATTTCTCAAGGGAAGGAGGAGTCACCTATCTTCATATATAATATACTAATATTTCTATGTATATTCACGCTCTGATCTACATACATGTAGTTTCTCTGTAATTCTCTATAGATTGATGGGCGTGCAAGCGGGCAGAAAACACAAGGCTGTCAGGAAACAATTGCAGGAATGAGGCTTGTACGGCTGCCTAGACGGAGGGCTCGGGCGTTCCGCGGGAGCGGGCGGTCATCACGCAGCTCCCGTGCCGTATCCCCGACGTGCTCGGTTTCCCAAGCCAGTGGCGCGCAGGCGCCTCTCAATCCCCGGCGAGATGCTCTCGGACGTGAGAAGGGAATCGCCCTGCCTTTCTCTATCTCCTGCTTTTTCTCCGGCCTTGCTGCCCTCTTTTTCCACCGTTTAGCCCGGTCTCCTGGCTGGATTTCATTTTTATCTCCTTGGGCTTTTTTTTTTTTTTTTTTTTTTTTAAATGTTGTCTACCCCTGGGAGTCCGTTTACCACCCGCTCTCTTTAGGTCCTGCTCCTCCACACAGCTGTATTTAAAGGGAGACCCGCGTGTCTATTATCCCCCGCTCCCCTTCTCTCTGCTTCCACGTACCCTCTGCCCCCACCCGTCACTCTGCTCGATTTCAAACCTTCGGATGGTATTTTGGTGTGATTAGGAGATTAACATCCCTGGAACACCAGGAGAGGAGGAGGAGGAGGGGGGAAAGGAGAGAGAGACGGCACGAGTGAAGCTGTCCTCCCGCCGCCCCAGCCATCCTCGGCTCCTCGGTGGCAGCGGAGGGGGCGTTTTCAGGCGCCGTTGGCTGCGGACGGCGGCTGCGAGCTGCGCCCGGTGCCCGCATCCGCGGAGCAGCGCCGGCGAGAGCTGGAGGAGGACCTGCGGCCGCGGCTCCTGCTCGCAGCCCCCCTCTCTTTTATGAGCAGCGAGGCGGAGGAGCGGCAGCGGAGGACAACAGGAGGAGCATTTCTTCCCCGGGGTTTATGAATGGCAATGATATGGAGGAAATACCGTTTCATAAAGTCAAGACCAAGAGGAAGAAGTGCTTCCACTGCTGCTGCTCTCCGCCTGCTGCCGCGGTGGCGGGAGCGGGAGCCAGGCTGGGAGAACCTCCTCCTCTGCTGCTGCTGGATGCCATTGCCTGTGAAGATGAGTTCGACTGCAAGGAGCTGGAAGCTCTTTTCCAGAGCTACAACCTGAAGCTGGAGCAGAAGTCTACCCTCAAAGCGCTGGCCGTTCTCATCGTGCTCACCGCCAGCCTGGCCCTTGTGGAGCTGCTCTCTGGACCCAGCTTGACCATTTCCAAAGGCTCGCACCCGGTGCACTGCATCATCTTCCTTTCTCTCTTCATCGTCACTAACGTCAAATACCTGCAGGTCACCCAGCTGCAGCAGATCGTCAAGCTCACCTTGCTCTTTAGCTTCACCTTCTCCTTTCTCTGCTGCCCCTTCTCGCTAGGCGCCTACGGCATCGAATCCCTCAGCGCTCCGGAGCAGGGCATGTGGCAGCTCATGCTGGTCACCTTCGTCTCGTATTCACTGCTCCCCGTCCGGACCCTGCTGGCTATCGTTTTCGGACTCGTGGTGTCCGTCTCCCATCTCATCGTCACCGCCACCTCCGTCAGCGCCAAGCGGCAGCGGCTCTGGAGGACGGTGAGAAAAGGCCGGGCTGGGCCGGAAACTGCAGCAGGGCAGAACCGCGCGATGCGTGCCCGGCAGGTAGCCGGGAAGGCGCCGAGCAGCGCGGTGCTTTCGGGGGTGGCGGGGGGTGCGCTCCTCCTGCGGAGCGGCCAGCCGGAGGGTGCGCCGGACGGTGCCCGAGATGTCTCTAGCGGGGAAGGGGACAGCGAGCCCCGATGCTTCAGGCGCTGCCTGTAGCTACCGAAAGTTTCCGGGAGACAGGATGGATATGGGGATTCCTGGAGAATAGGACTGTCGTCTTGGTAGCTCGGAAGTAAATGAGGGTTGGGGAAGGGTAGCATTTGCATCTGCTGGGGCATGTTCAGGGGCATCTCATGCACGGTCGGTGCAAATCCAGTACGTATAAATGTACTTGAGTCAGTACAAACTTGGAATAGGAAATAAGCTGCATGTGTCAGTAATGCTTTTTTTTTTTTTTTTCTTTCTTTCTTTTTTTGGTTCATATCCCCTCTGTATAAGCCTTCATGTCCATAGGTCATCTCAGGAGGTCTATGCAGAATCGATTCAAAATATATGGGAAAGCCAAAGGAAGAAACCCACCTCATTGTTCTTCCAGTGAGCCAAGCATTCCCATTTTAGTTTCTCCATGGCAGCTGTTGCCCCCTTTCCACAGACATCCCCTGGTATGTCAGTGAACTTCCTAGCAGTTCCTTTCCCTCTCTGAATTAATCCAGAAAAAAAAAAAAAATCAACCTCATTCTGCAGCAAGGATTTTCGGAAATGTGCTGCTACACTCTGTTCTCCCTCCCCCGTGTAGCTATTTATAGCCCTGCAGGGCTTTCTCCAGCTCCAGTGGCCTGATGGGCTGCACTGGCAGTGGGAGGAGAATGAAAAGATGCACGTATAGGAAATGCTGGGCCTGGGAGTCAGGATTTGCAGCTTAAGGCCGTATTATATGGTGACTGGGAAAGAGAAATTGAGAGTTTTTCTTCCCTCTTTGGTATTGCATTGGTTTTGTTTGCCTTCAGGAGAAATACATGGATTCTGGGATGTAGATTAGTGTTAAATATCAAATAAATGCATAATTTAAGTACATGGTACATTACTTCTGCTAAACTCTGGCATTATTCTCTGTGGACTGATAAGGCTGCATTGTGATGCTAGGACACACACAATGCAGGCATAAACGTTGCAATAACATTGCAAATTCGTGCACCTTTGTGCCCAGGAAGGAGAATTTACACTACAGTGGCACATACACTACACTATAGGGCACATATGCATGCATGGAGGAAGGAGAATTTACACACTGTAAATTCTCCTTCCTCCATGCATGCATATGTGCCCTATAGTGGCATATGTACACATACTGGAGATATACCCAGACATTGAGATATATAGGATTATTTATGGCTTCACGCTGCTGAGCTGCTGGACAAAATAAATTCTATATTTTAAAGGGGAAGAAGGAGATAAGCTGAGCTTTATGATTTACCCAGATAATCTGATGGTCTATTTTTAAATGCGTGATTTAGAGTTTCCATGAGAGGGAGAGCTGATGAAATGCAGGAAGAGGAGCCTTCTTCAAAAGCGTACAAAAGGATACTAAAAACACTAGAATATATTTCTTTAGGTAGGATTGGAGATCAATCTTTTTACTAGAGCACTAATTGGTCTTTGTGGGAGCCCAGCTTTCCATGCTGCCTTGAAACAGAAACAGATTTTCCTTGATGCTCGATGCGGCTGTTCTAGATGAACGATGTAAAGAAACTGACAATAATATCTGCTCTCTAACTTAGCTAACCAAAGGCTTGAAAATGAACAATTTTAGAGGAAACCTGCTGTCTTTCTTTCTTCACATTAGTTTAAATTCAGTTATTCAACAGACAGTAGACTGGCTTTGAAAAACACGAAAGTATTCAACTAGCTACTGATGTAACACACGCACTTTTCTTCTTCATCATCCTCTCCTCCCAACTGAAGTAATTTCAGTAATTTGTGCAGAAATATGAACAGTACATTTTGCTGGTAACAGGTGGAAGAAACCAGCTCCAAGTCAAGTGAAATAACTGGTCTGTAAACTTCGATCACACAGAATTGCACATTCTTTTGTTGAATATTTGCAAGCAAAATGTCTTCTGATTTGAAGACTAACCCTGTGTGTAGAAGGACACTTCTCTTATATAAAAGTTGTTTTACGTTTCCCGAAGAGCAGTTTCAAAACACTGGAACATTTAACAGTCATGTAGAAGCCACATCATCTGAATCTTATTTGCCAAGAGCGACAGTAGCTCAAGGTTTTTTGCTAAAGGCTGGAATGGGTGCTTTCTCTCAGTCTGGATCTGCTTTCTATCACTGGATTTTATCATGACCATCCTTATGCTTAAAGCCACTGTATGCAGCCAGCCTATTAAGGAGACAGGGCAGCTGTATGCAGAGATGAAACTGCATGAATGCCTGTGCTCTTTCTCCCAGCCACATGCCTTCAAAACTCAAGTGAAGGGGTGAACTTCAATGGTTAAATTAAAATCTATTGTATCCAGAAAGGCACAAGCAATAGCACCAAGTGCTGATACCAGTGTCTCTTAAGATTTTTGGATAATTCATGCAGGGAACAAATTTTCTTATTATTTGAGCTTTATTTTATATTTATTTTTTATATTTATTTATTATTTATTTATATTTGTTATTTTATATTTATTTATATTTGAGCTTTATTTTATTATGTTATTTGAGCTTTAGTAGAATGCAGATCTAGAAACATGAAGTTTAACTTTCAAGTTACATAAACCAGGTTTTTTGTGGTGTTTCAAGTTCAATCCATTAAAAAATGGATTTGGGTTATGCTACATAAGGAACTTCTACGTGCAGATCTTTGGATGTCAAAAGAAAGCCTCACTGGCTTCACCAGTGCTGAACCAGAAACTGAGTAGGTCTTGTGGAATCCTTAAAATTAACATTTATATAAATGTACAAACACTTCAGCGTGTTAAAATCGATAGCTCAGCTCATAATGGGAAAAGCTTGTTATGAGGTCCGTGTTGTAGAGCACATATGCTTCAAGTATGTGTGAGTGGTCTTGGAGATCAGGTTCTCCTTTCTCGTAGATCACCAGATATTTTGTTCTCTCGGAGCTGAAACACAGGAATGTGGAGAGGTGAAAAAAGAGGAGGAACTTGAGTACAGGGAGGTAAGGGAGTCGGGGGAATAATGTGGCAGAACTTGAACTGCTTCTTTCCAGCCAGTGGCTGGTTTCTACTCAAATGGAAGATTCAAATATGCTAATCTGTGTTGATTTCCTAAGGTAAACATAATAGTGGTTAAAGAATATCAATCGTTCATAAAGTATTGTACACAACCTTGGCCAAATTTGAAGTAGGTTCATGGCAAAAGGTCTGCTGACTTCAAAGCTGGTTTTGTATATTGTGTTTGACATTGTGGTGAGGACTTAGGTAATGTATATAACTGATAGCATATAGTTAGTTGGACTTTTTCATTTGATTTGAAGTCATCAACAAGATGTTTACGTCATATCTTTTCTTGGGCAAAAAAGTGAGAAAGTAGTCACTGGAGGCTAAAATTAGAGATGAAAGTTTAAGAACTTGGAATCTAGGTGTGGGGCTTTTGTTGTTGTTTTTGTTTGTTTATTTGTTTGTTTTTCCCAGCTGCTCACAGATGTGCATGAGGTACTTCAGAAAAGTTACAGAAAACCAAAACCCCAAGGAGTTTAATCCATTTTTGTTGTGATGCATCAAGTGAATGTTGGATACATTAAGGGCAGATGGAGTATGGCTACCAAAGGCTGCTCACAGAACTTACTCAGCTGTGGCGTGTCCACAGTTTTGTGACTTACCATTAAATAACTGCTCTTTATCCCTCTTAATAGTGTCATTTCCTTCTTAAAAAATAAAAAATAAAAAATAAAAATATATGTGTGCATATCTCCAGAACATTCAGAAGCAAATCATAAAACGACAGAATGCCATCACACATAACATAAATCTTCATGAAAGAGAAAATCCCTTGTGAAAACTGAAGTTGCATCTTGAGTAGCAAGGAGCAGAAGAAATAAAAGGGCAGGAATAGTGAAATGATATTTTGTTTTCAGTGGTGTGGAGAATTCAAAGTTGTAATTTTTTTTTTTTTTTTTTCTGGCTGCATTTAAAACAGCTTTGATGCTTTTATTTATCTATTTTCATGATTAAAGCTTTTATTAATTTTATCAAGTAACAAAATCATGGCTAGAATATGAAAAGCGTGAAATGAAGGAAATTGGTAAATTATTTAAAAATAATTTGTATTATAACAAAATTTAATTTGGCACCTTAATTCCTTGCAGGTTGGCATGACAATAATCTGGAATTTCTCTAGGAATTGTCACATCATTGTATAGTTAATCATTTTTATTAATACCTAAAATATAGTTAATGAACACATGGTTGACAGAACTCTTTATCTCCACACCTCTTTCTCTCACACACAAGGCTGAGTCTAGCAGTCTAATAAAAAGGGCTGCAATTCAAAGACAACTGAACTGCATCTCATTCTCTCCTCTCCTCTCCTTCTCTGTTCTCATCTCCTCTCTTCTTTACTGTTGTCTCCTCTGTTCTTTTCTGTTCTGTTCATTTCTGTTTTTACCTCTTCCATCAGTTTACGCCTTCTTAACTGTTGTCACAACAGGTCATTACTGATATGTGAACTGATATATGAGTACGGAATAAAATAAGCCTTTATTTCTCCTTTAGTAAAATGTAATAACTTTTCACCTCTCAGTTACGTTCGCATTAATTTAGATTTAGAAGCCTGAAAAAAATAGGTAAATCAGATGATATGACAAAAGGTTGTGATACATGCTAAAACAGTAGATCCTGGAACATCTTTCAGCATGGATGCTAAACCTTCGTGAATAGTTTGCAAACAGAAATAACTGCTAAGGACGAGCAGTTGTATTTCTTAAGTTTCAATGACCCATTAAAAGCGATTCAAATATCATCACTTTAACCATTTACACAGGGGATCTAATTGTTTACATGGTAGCAAAAGAAGGAAAAGGCTTTTAAAAATGACTAGTAGAAAATACAATTTGTTTTAAGACTTCGAATTTTTAAAGATTTTTAATACAATTTTGGGCACACTTAAATGCCCCAAGCTTTAAAAATTACCTCAGACTCTATAAAGTTGTTTTATATTAATATCTGTTATGGTGGACTCAAGTGAGTGCAACACATGAACACATTATTTCTGGAGCTGTAAGTGTGATACCAATTATAAAAAAGACTGTATTTTTTGAGATGAGAAATCAGTGAGCTTCACACATTAGTGTGGAAATGTTACATGAGTAAGTCATTTCTTTCAGAATGGGCCAAAGCTTGTTACTCTGCATACAGAATAGGTAGTTTCTATCATATGCTATTACTTTGGCAGTACTTGGTTCCAAATATCTGATTTAAAGGGAAGATGTTAAAAAAAAAAAAAAAAAAAAAAAGATAGTAAAGCTAATATCCCGTAATAATCTGTGCATCTCAATACCAGTGAATCCAATCATAGTCAAGAGCAGAAGTAGACTTACAATACATTTAAATTCACCTTACGACATCTTTAATTTATTACACAGTTCTGTAGTTGCAGGTATTCAAATAAAAATGTCTCGCAGCGTATTCTGTAAATGACAAAAAGCACCCTGCTGAGAATTACTGATGCAGTGCTTTAAAATGTGCTAATAATATATCTAAACCAGTCTCATTTTGTCGTAGTGTCTCAAGAAAACAGTGATTACTTATGATGCTTGTATTTAAATCATTATTTTCTCATTGCAGCTGAGAGAATATTATCAAAAGACAAGCAAGGGATTGCTCAAGAACCTTGTACATCAAATTCTAGTCTGAAATTCAGCTTACCTTATTATTACTTACCGTTGATGCTATGGAAATGACTACCAAGTGTCAACTTAGATTAACTTCTCAACTTACAGCCTGTTGTACCAGCAAACAAATATCAGGCCTCTGTTAGACATGGAAAAGAAAAAGAAAAAAGACTAGAAAAGTAGAACCAAGATAACTTTCCAAACCTCATATGTCAATCACTGCAGATGGCAAGTCTCCTGACTGCAGGTGCAGTTCTTCAGGACAAGGATTTCGTAAAGATGAGAGATTTAGACTTCACTTAAACATCACAAAGTCCCAAGGAAAAGTTTAAATGGCTTTCATTTGCTCAAGGCTGAGCCATTCTGTCATTTTTTCCTGGTTTTGAGTTCTTTGAGGTGAATCTTTCTTCTGATCTCCATGACTTGGGTTAGGATAAAGGAATTAGGAGTTTAATGTTACAGTTAAATGACAGATGTTTATGAGCCTCTTAAACTTCTTACAAACATATTTGCTTCAGTAACTTTGTTATTAACTGTGTAAAATGTAGATAAAAGTAAGTTTTGTTTATTCAAAGGAATGGCATGAATATGCATAATGAAGAATAGCTATTCACCTTCATTTTTTCCAGTAACAGCTGGAATTGTTTCACTTCTTCACAGGCGAACTGAAGCTACAAATATGTTTTTGAATAATTTTTCCATCAATTTCTAAAATAATCCATCTATAGTTTGTACATTTTAATAGCTGTAATAAATACATGCTCAAGGTATGATGCTGAGATACAGAAATGGATTTCTGCCATAAGCATAAGTGTGTTGTATTTTAATTCTGAAGCTGACACGTAGCTAAGATAATGAAGCAAGGTGAAATCTGAAGTGAAGAAGACGGTCCTCACATACATTTTTCTGAAGAGTTTGTTGTAATTTCTGTTTGATATTTCTGAAGAAATCTTGACAGCCCTTTTAGATTCAATACATTTGTTTCCCTGTAGAGAGTTCGGACTTACTTTTGCTGCATGACATAAAAAGGACAGATGTAAGATGAGTGTACTCAGCCAGGCTGAGTGGGAGCTAGAGCAAGTCAGAGGTTAGTAAAACCATAAAAAAGAGGTGAAACTGCTCTCTAACCCCGTGATAAATGATGGTAATTCCCAGAAGCTCCTTTACACACTTCTGAGTTAGAGGAATCTTGCCATGCACATTACTGCCTTTTACCTCTATCTTTGTGTTTGGCAGCACATGCTTGAAACAACAAATCAAAATGATCAAAGCATGTGTACAAAGTTTATGTGAGGAATTTAGGTTGCTTTGTTTTATAAAATATTATGCAAAATTTCATTTGCCTTTCTCTTGTCTGCTGTCATTTGTGAAACTTCCACTGTGCTATTTTGCTATTACATTTGAATATCGCAAATGCTAACCTAACGTATGCAATTGCCTACACAAAGATAGAAAAGATTTATGCTGAAAATTTTTGAACGAAGTAAGCTGCCTGGTTTATATATATATATATTTTTCTCCTTCTCCTCATTCAGTTTTTCCCTTCCAAAGAAAATGTCTCAGAAGCTTCTTAATTTCTGTATTCTATCTGTCTACTTTCTATTTTCTATCTTTCTATTTTCCTGTGTTCTTGCACAGACTTCTCACAGATTTTACTTCCATTCATCCCTGAGCATTTCCAAAACTGGAGGGATGACCCTTTTTGGTATACTTTCTGGATTATCTGCAACTCCTGCTTGCACAACATCCTCAAAAGAGGAACTCCAATTGTTGCAGCTTTTATTCCATACACTTCTCAGGAGTGAAAATTGATGTGGAAGTAAGAAAAAATCAAAGGATATTTCCTCCAGTGTTCTGCTTCTTCCTGGAATAAGCACTTCACTCAGTCACTTCAATTGTGAGTTTGCTTGAGTATAAAAGTCAAGATTCCTCTTTAGACCATTTTTTTCAGTATCTGAATGTAGAAGAGCAGTAGGAAATAGCTTGGTTCTTTCTGCACAGTGTGTTGCACAATTAAATTTGTGAAGTTCTGATAGTGGCCGAGGGTTTGGGATGTTTGTCAGTGCTGAAAGGATTCTTCTGAAAAATAAAGCACTCCCTGCAGCTAAATGTTATGAGCGTTTTGTCAGTTAAGTGTTTCAGCTAAACTCAAGCATTTCTGCCTGCTTAATTTCAGCTTTATTAATTTTCTGCTTTTTTTAAGGTGGTCTCTTTTACTCTGTGATTACACTGTAGGTCCTAACCTTACGGAGGTTTCTGAATGAAGCCTCAGGATCATGACTGAATGTGGTAAATAGAGTGACAACACTTCAACTGCTAGTGTTCCCTTTATTTCTTCTTCTATTTAGTTAGAAGTTCTTTGTGTAACCCTGATGAATAAACGTAACATCATAAGTGTATTGCTCTTGACTTTCTGTGCACAGTTTTACAGGTTTTGTTGCTGTTTTCTTGTTGAAAGCTATCATCAGCTAGAAGGGAAAAAAATGAAAAACACACACACATTTTCAGACTGTTTAACCTTCTTGAAGTATTGTTTTTTTAGGGAGTGGGGAAGAGTAAATGCTGACAGTTCTCATCTTCTGAAGCTTTGATGCAAATCTTAAAAGCTTCTGGGACAAAACAAATTGTGGCCCTTTACAAATGTGGTTTCCAGGGCAACCGAAGGGCCTGCTGTTTCATAAACGCTGTGCTCCCAAGCAGAAGCATTTGTCTGTCAGTTGGAAGATTATCTTACATCTAAGCACATTCATTTTAAAATCATGTCTCCTCATAAAAAAATACCTCGATCACACTAATTTAGGTCAGGATTATTGGAAAGTATGGCAATAAAATGTATTTTACACTGTGCTTTTAAGTGAGGTTTGGGTAAATACGATTAGTGTGATGCAAGAAAGCTGGAGAATTTCCTTGGATGCTGTGACAGAATCCTGCATCCAAAAGGGGCTAACATGCAGCCCTCTCTCAGTGCCTCTTCTCTGCTGCAAGATCAGTTAATTCCTAGGGAAGGCTTTATTGCTGTTTGCTTATGAAAAGGGTGATTTTGTTGTTGTTGTTGACAGAATATATTTGTTAGCTGCACTATGACAAAGTTTATACTTTTCTATGACACCAACACGTGTACTTTCCATATGGAAAACGTAATTCTCTTTATGAGCTTCTTTCAGAAACTCTGCATGCATTCATGTACCATTTAAAGAACATTTTATTATTTTCAGTGACCAGCACTATTTTTTGACACTTTGGCTTTGAATCAAATTATTTGATCTGCATTGTGATGATAGACTTCACAATCTGATCACAGCATTACAGACTTCTTTTTTGCATACTGACTTAGCTAGATTTAGATGAATTGTCGGTAGAATATATTTTTAACTGTGCCTAAGGTAATATATTTTCAGTATGTGCCGTGTGATTGGTCTTGGTGAGATTTAGAGAACAGGTACTGTGGTAATATTATGTTTTTCCTGTGCAATTTGAAAGAGGCTTTTAGGCATAGCAGTCTTGGAAAATGAATCAGATCTTGTCCTCAGATGTATTTGCATAGTTCTTCCTGATTTCTTCAGCAAAAGCATTCATGCATATCTGAGTACTATACAAAACAGTGACCTAGATTACAGGACTGTATGTGTGTTCAGTTTAGTACATTTTGAAGAGTTTCACTAATTTTAAGTAACAATGCAACTTTTTTTTTTTTTTTCTAGACATTTCTGCATTCTATCTGTATCTAGTGAAGTTAGTTCACACAAGGTTAGAGACTTGATTATTCAGTTGTTTGGCTTTTTTTGTGTTCATGCTTCCATCCATCCATTCTTCTTTCTCACTTTCCTTGATTCTCTCTCCAAGACTTTATCTTTCTCTCCTTTAAGAAGCTAGGGGAAATAAAATAAACAGTATGGAGTTTTTTCTTCATTTATTTTCTTCCTTCAGGTACAACTGTTGATTTCACTCTGTTCACAAGGGCTTCTCAGATAAGTACCACACTGGAAAATCTGTAAAGAACTGTTCAGGGTGGAACCTTTGACCTGTAGGAATGTGTTCTATGTTTGAATTCAGTGGGAATTTAGTTAGAAATGTCTAAGGAAAGGTAAGGTCAGATTTCAAAATTTGCTCTTCTACCTTTTTGTTTTGTTTTTTTTGTTTTTCATTAAAGTAAATTTCTAAGGCCTGAAGGAAATATTCAAGTTTTTAGGTTAGCACAGAGAAGCAGTGACCTACTAAGATCCCATCATCAGACTCTTCAGTAAATGAAAGGACATTTAGGTAAAGATGTGTGAAGATATCCTCTACTCACTGTTATGAATATCCTTAACTCATTCTTCCCTTTAGAAGTAATTTAATACACAGTGATTATTATATTATCTATTGAATACTATGTTATAAATATATTCATTCAGACTGGAACTGTGAAGCACAGGTCCTCACAGGTATATATGTTTCAAAACTCACAGGTTGGACTTAGAGGTACACATATACGTAAGTTGCTCTGAAATTAATACCTCCTATTTATTGCCATAGAAAATGCAGATTAAAAAGAGCACAATAACTATTTGATAGAGCAAGTTCTCAGCTACAAAATACTATTTTTCAGTGTACACATCAGCATTACCTATGGGTTTTCACTAGTGATGAAGAACATCCTGATGGTGTGCCTTTAAAAACCTGTATAACTGTTTGGAATGTGGCTTGTCTTACATGTTGCCATTATCAGTGCTAAAATGTACCAACCACTACCTCAATGTGTTAATATCCACTGTTTGGTCTCTGTAAACATTCAACAAGCATCCATGAATGTCAGTGGGAGCAATTTGTATTTTGCATGGGGTGTTTCAGTTATAGACCTTTGCTTCATATGCACTATCATGTCAGACACCATTTCGTCATAGCATTCTGCACAACCAGGCTTTTACTAGATGTTACTCTGAAAGCCTTGGTTACTGATGGAAGGTCTGGTTCATACAGAAGCAGGTCCTAAGAATAGACAGAAAATCATGTTGGTTTTTTATTGTTTTTTTTTGTTTGTTTGTTTGTTTTCCCCAATACAGCTCAGTATCATAGACTAATTAAAGTTGCAAAAGAACCTCTATGATACTCTAGTCCAACTGTCAGCCCATCGCCACCATGCCCACTATATCATATCTGTAAGTGTCACATCTACCTTTTTGAAAACCTCAAGGGATGGCATCTATACCATCAGCCTGTTCCAATTACTCACCATATTTTCTGAGAAGAAATTTTTCCTGTTATCCAATCTGAACTTCCCTTGTCACAGTTTAAAGCCATTATCTCTTGTCCTATCAGTAGTTACCTGGGAAAAGAGGCTAACTGCTGCCTCTCTACAATCTCCTTGTCAGGTAGTTGTAGAGAGCGATAAGGTCTCCCCAGAGCCTCCTTATCTCCAGATTAAACAATCCCATTTCCCTCAGTCACTCCTCATAAGACTTGTGCTCCAAACCCTTGGACATGCTCCAGAGCCTCAATGTCCTTGTAGTAGTGAGGGGATCAAAACTGAACACAGAACTTGAGGAGTGACCTCACCAGTGCAAAGTTCAGAGAGACTTCCATAGCCCTGCTGGCTGCACTTCTGATACAAATCAGGATGTTGTTGGCCTCGTCCACCTGGACACGCTTCTGGCTCATGTTCAGATGGCTGTTGACTAGCATCCCACATTTTCCTTTCCACAGCTTTCTGGCCACTCTGCTCCAAGCTTGTAGCATTGCATTGATGTATTGTGACCAAAGTGGAGGGCTTGGCACTCCATCTTTTCGGAGTTCATAAGCTTGCCTCAATCCATCAATCCAGCCTATCCAAATCTCTCTGTGGGAACTTCCTATCCTCAGGCAGATCAACACGTCCTCCTAAGTTGGTGTCATCTGCAAATTTGCTGGATGGTCATAGAATCATAGAATTACTCAGGTTGGAAGGGACCTCAAGAATCATCAAGTCCTTGAGGCACTCATCTAGATCATCAATAAAGATATTAAACAGGACCGGCCCCAGTATTGATCCCTAAGGAGCACTACTTGTAACCAGCCACCAGCTGGGTTTAACTCCATTCACCCATCTATCAAGTGGCATTGGCACTGTCAGACCTCAGATCTGAAGCATACAGAGCCTACAGGCTCTGAATTACAAACACATGTAGATTGAAAATGTTCAGTGTGCTCCTATTGCCTTGGAGGTTTACTGAGCACAGCAAAGTGAAAGAGAGAGAGTTGAGAAACTGCTTCCTTTCCTCTGCATTTGGTTCCTAGGGAGACCTGACCATCCCTGTTCCTTGACAGAGATATTTGGGCTTCCAGCTTGGATCTGAGGTGGATAATCCTTTGTGGCTTATGCCATAGAGGCTGTTATATAATAATTCTCCAGCTGTGCCTTATGAACTTGCTTGGACACCTTTGATGATTGCATACAAATCCATTCTGGAAATGTCTTAGATGTATAATTCAGACTGAAACATCTGAATGCAACTCTCTATGATCTCAGCATAGCTGATCCTCTGAAGCTAGGTATTCATTCCTGCAATGCCGAACACAGCAATGCAGAAAGAACTTTGAGAGCTAGACCTTCTGAATCACATAGGAAAGTTGTGGAAGCTTCACAGGATTTAGTTCCTGCTGTATGGCCATTTGAGTCATGCTGCTGTACTAACAAGCATCTTCAAAGGGACCCCAGGTTGGTGATTCCCTATATATGCAAATGTACACTGTATACTGTAGATCCAGACAGTGTGATATTAGCTTCTGTTAATTATTAGACTGCAGCAAGATGTTATGTTTCAAAGGTCAGTACAAGAACCACTGATATCAAGCAGACAATCAAAAGTGCATACTAAAATTGTACCAGAGTAATTGTGCAACTGTTTGCTCAGGCACAGCAGTAGAAACTTACTGATAGATACTTAATTATGGGAGCCTATCCAAACACGAGAGGTTTATGTATATATTCAGCAGTTAAGAATTGAACTTTATTTCCTGATCCAGAATGTATTTACCACCATGTCTCTAGTGTCTTTTAGAAACCAAAAATCTACACTGTACTTTTTTACACTTTATTAATTCTGTGACTGATTGTATTTATTGAATAAACTTATAATCACTGAATTAGTACTGAATTGATGCTGAAAATATTAAAAAAAAATAGACTTTTATTGTGGCCATATGTTCAGTAGCAGAGAAATATATCTTGCTACGCTGAGCTCTTATGCAGAGGAGAAAGACACAATCAGATGGAAGCACACAGATAAGTGCTTTCTCTGTTACCAGGAGAGATCTCATGGCTCAGCTATCATGTGGTTGTAACTGCAGAGCATATGTTTTTGTTCTTAATCACACTGACAAGAACAACCAATACAGCATCAGGGCTAGGGATTTCCAGAGCATTATCAATCGCTGAAGATAGAGCATACGAGAAGCACATGTGAAGTTTCCATGCTAAGAAGTCTATTGAGTCTGTAGGTGTGGCTGAGTTAAGCTGGTAAGGAGATGTTATAGAGATTAAATGCATTTTCAGAATTTTATTTGTCTCTGCCTAAAAGCAGCATTATGGCTCTTGTACACCTGAGACAGGAGTATTCCTTAAACTACGGTACAGAAGGATGAAATAGACGTAGGTTATCTTAAAATAGAGACTATTCTTTAGTTGCCTACTACTTGATTATGTATAGTAACTCTCTTCATGTTACTAACCCTTATGAAAATCAATGCCATGCAGAGAAATATAAGGGAAAGAGAGAGAAAGGCAGTGTTTAATCAGACAAGCAAATAGCCCAAACCCTTCCATTTGTCTTTCTCTAATACTTTTTCAGCACTTTTTCCAAGAAAAGTAAACTTAAAACAAAACAAAACACAACAACAACAACAAAAAACTGCAAAGGTGTGGATCAGGGTTTCCTTGAGCTGGGCAGTGCACTAAAGCAGAACAGAAAGATGGTCCCTGCCTCTTCCCACATAAATCTTACATTTTTCTGATTTATAGTAAACAGTAAATATTAAGATTGAAATACAACAGCAATCAATATCATTAAAGCAATCATATCATTAAGGCATCCATACTACCTTAAGGTATAAGTCTGTACCTTTTGAAATAAGCTGATTTCTGGGGAAGTACAGGACTGTCCCCTATGTTCAAAAACTTTCTCTGTCTCCTGGAAACAATTCTTACTAATAATTGCTAGTTACTGTGATAGCATGTCCCTTTACCTACCTCTGAAGATAGCTTTTGTCAGTTGACAGTGAGTTCTTCTGGCCATCTTGAGTAGTTTGTTGTGTGTCTTGTGCACTGATTTGTTCAGTGAAGTGTTTCTCCTCAGCTCAACAAATGATCACAGTTGCATGTATTAAATACAGATTTATAGAGCATTAAGTGAGGGATAGGAAAAGAACTGTAGTGGAGAGAAGGAAAGGCGAGCTCAAACATAAGATTATAAGAGATGCATCTAACAAGTCAGCTATATGTTGGAGGACTGCAGTGTTCCGCTGTTTTTCTGCTTGAGATAAAAAGAACCTCACTTCAGGTATTTTCTTTCTGTACGATGGCTACAGGAGATATTTACTCATCTTCTAGAAAAAGGAAGTCTGTACTTCGTATATATGACTATGGAATTACTCACTCACTGGCTTTGTGTCTGAATATCTAGACTTTCATGTCACGTTTATCTTCATGGAGATTATGGTCAAGATTATGATATTTTTAATTAACAAATTAAGTTTTATTTTATGGCTCATTTTTCACCTACCATTTTATGTTTTCATCAGTGTGCCCAGTGATTCTGTCTGTACAGCTGTTTTGTAGAGATTTTACTGATGCCCATGCTATTGGTTGCAGCCTTTGGAAATTGTCCCCTACTCCCTTATATTTTTTTTCCCTGTTTCCCTTTTCTATATATTGAAGGGGGATGATCTCTCAGAAAAGTGAATTCAGCCCCTCAAATTACTTCAGGCTGTGAGAAACCATGCTCTCTGATCTAGAAAGGTAGCACAGATTCCAAAAAAATACCAAATTTGCACAAAACTATGAGTCTGCTAACAGACAACTAAAATAGTTCTTTTGCATAATTCTAGTATGAAAAATGTTTTCCAGGAGGGTTATTAGAGTTAGGGAGTATGGTTAGACCTTGGTTGGACTCAATGATCCCTAAGGTCTTTTCCAACCTGAGCAATTCTATGATTCTATGATTCTATGTCAGTATCAGCCATAAAAAAGTTCCAAACAGACAGAAAAAAAAAAAAAATCTAAAACAAACCAAAAGTGCCTTAATAATGGATAAATATCAAAAGCGTACTTGGAGGTAAGCCTGTAGTGGATTTATTTTATTTTACTGTTTTTTTTTTTTTTTTTTAATTATTCCTGATTTCACAGACAGCTGTGAAAGAATGAGTAACTGTAGACTCTAAATTATCTTGAAATATATTTTTCATCTGTTTGATTGTTTTATTTGCTTTCCTTTTACACCTCATTAATAATCAAGCCTACACAATGAACATCTCAAAAAGCTGGAAAATGCAGAAAGAAACTCTACAGGATCTACACCTTGTAAGCTCTGTAAAATCATAGAATGGCTGGGGTTGGAAGGAATCCCAAGGATCAACAAGTTCCAACCTACCTGCTGCAGGCAGGGCCACCTTTCTCTCTCTCTCTTTCTCTCACAGTCAGTACACACAGTTGGCACTAGAGCCACTTGTTGGCTTTCTTTGTCCTCATCCTGAGGCTTAAGTGAGGACGAAGATGGAAAAGGAAGGAAACACTGCAACGTGCAAACAGATATATTAACTCAAAAATCAAAGTTGTACAAAAGAATAGAAGATTTTGTTGTAGTCACTGAAATTTTTCTGACCTGCATTTATTTGCTTTTTTTCCCCATACGTGTTCTCTGCTTTCTCATAGTCTATAAGTACCTTTCACACCCTGTTTAGTCACCTTCTTTCCTGTTAGTCAGTACTGAGATATAACGTCTCATTTACTTCTGTTCTTCCATCCCCTTCAAAACGAAAAGAGAAATCCTGGAAATATCATACTATTTACTCTCTTTCCATGATTTTCTTGGTTAATATATTATACTTGTTTCCCTAACCTGTATTTGTGCTGTGTGAGTAGGTAATAATCACTGAACAACTGTGTCTCGCTCATTTCTTCTATACTGGTTGGTCCAGTGACATTGAAGTTTGGACTGGCTCTTAGACACAGTTTAATTCTGCATAACTACTAGTAAGAAATGACTGTTAGTCTTGTCCATAATCATCACACAGTTACCACTTACAAAGAAGTGAAGCTAAGCACTTAATTAAAAATGAGATAAAGCATGTCAACGGCTATTTTGTATGGCATGACATCACAGTGTTAGAATCTCTTTCTTTCTTGGAAAGCTGTCGAAGTATCACGGTGAAAGTGGGCAATAGGGCATGTCAGCATGAAAATCTGCTTTGAGTTTTAATTATAAATAATCAAAGACTGTTACAACCAAGTTTTACACTTCGTATGTGTTGTATTTTGCAGTGAGAATACTTTTTTAGTCATTCTAACTTGAAATTAGGAACATATGTGTGTGTGTGTCTATGAATACAGATAGAACACTTGTATATACCTGTATACTTTTGGAATGGAAAATTTTGGAAATAAGTTTAAATTTCAACTTCTTTAAGCAAGTTAAGATAGTCCATTTATCTCATAAGTGAAGCAAGCTGGAACATAGGAGGTTCCACATAAATATGAGAAAAAACTTATTCACAGTGAAGGTAAAGAAACACTGGAAGAGGCAGCCCAGAGAGGGTGTGGGGTCTCCTTCTCTGGAGACATTCAAAACCCATCTGCATGCATTCCTGTGTGATTTAATCTAGGTGTTCCTGCTCCAGCAGGGGGTTGGACTAGATGATCTTTTGAGGTCCTTTCTAATCCCTCACATTCTGTGATTCTGTGAAATACAGTCACTGACCTACATTCTTGAGGACTTTTTTTTTTTTTTTTAATTGATATGCTGTTCTAACTTTAAAAGAATCATTAGTGGAACGTATCTGGCAGGCTAATTTGAATTTTAGATAACTCAGAATTATTAATTATCACGTTATGCCCAGACAGAATTCTAATTTCTGTAGAAAAGTATCTGGGTCTTTGCAGCATGAAAGGAGATAGCAGAAGACAACTATGTAATGTGGGCTGAAAGGGATTTGCTCTCCTATGGGTTTCCTACTGTGCTATTTTGAATCTCCTGACAGGTTAATAGGGTTAGCCTTATTTCTTTCTCTCAGATCTACATTTAGTCTTGGTGCTTTGCCATGTTGTATCTCACTATGGAGTTTCCCGATTCCCTTCCTGTGTATTAATATACGTATCTCTGCAATGAAAACATCAGGTTGGCTATACAAAATGCTGTGAAACCAAATCTGTTTGTTTGTTTGTTTGTTTTTTCCAGAGCTAACACGTCATACCTCTTCATTGCAGTTCTGTGTGCAGGTAGCACACAGACAGTGATGTGCATAGCTGTCTGGTGCACATCAGCCTCTTTTTGTATCATAAGGTCAGCCAAGTTGCAAGCACATTTACACTCCACAGGAGTATGTAGTCCCAGTAGGAGTGAACTACTTCCACAGGCCCACAAATTGCAGTTTGGTAGCTGAAACCAGTATGTGGCAGGAAAGGAGAATCACAGACAGCATGGCACCCTCAGCCATGAGAAATGTCTGCAGTGTATTGGAACAATTCTTCTTAGAGCGAGTCTTGTATGCTAATGGTGGTGCATCTCTATTGGACACTGCAGTGTGGCAGTGAAGACATGGGTTTGATCCTTGAAACAGGTAAAACTGCTTTGGATCACAGCTAAACTCACTAGCACTGAGCATTTAGCTGTTTCTCCTCTCCACCAAATTCTTCAGAGGAAAAGAAAAAAAAGAAGGAAAACTTAGATGAGTGGAAGAAAAATAGGAATACAAAACTTCTTGGTGTTATCACCACTGCTGGATTTAGCTTGGATGTTCCTTTCCCATACTGTATTGCTCTGTGAATAGCACCTCTTTCAGGTAGTGAAAACAGAAAGAAACCTATGTTTTTTTCACAAGCTATTCTTTCAACTTGATTACTACACAGAGCACGGCATGCCTCCATTCCTAGTGATAGCTTATTGTGAGAAATGGACTGTTTGACCCAATTTGTCCAACAGATGATTTGATTTGCTTTTTCACATCCAGCAGAAATGCTGAGTAGGAACAGTGATGCAGTGCAAACCAGAGGGGATGACATATTGTTTGAGCTGCTGGATCCATTAAGTTGTTTTTCTCATCAGTGCTGTGATGCTTGCATCTCTCTTGGACAAATCATAGCTTGTGTAGTTGCTTGAGTGCCACAGTTGGTCAGCTTTGCACTAGTTTTATTTAATATTTCCAAGCTTGAGTCTGTCTCACAGCATAACTTTATTTCCAGAGTGCCACTGCAGGATCAAAATTTCTAGAACAAAGCATTGTTTCTCAGAGAAAGATAACAGCGTGGTAAAAATGTCTGCTTTGTTGTTTTATATAAAAGTATTTGTGCAATAGTTGACATAAATACTGATGAATCAGAGGTTAGATTTCTACTCCTCGTATAGGATGCTTTCAAGATGCACAATAATCTCCAGTAATTGCTGGAAACATCATTTTATCTTTTTGGAAGATTTATTCCATCTGGGAAAATGTAGATTTTGGTGTTTTACTATTTAACTCTTCATGCTGTCTCTGTAATCAGTGGCCATCTCTTTGCTAGGAAGTACAGTTAGTGGGTTAGTTCCTTCTGATCAGTTCTGGTTGTTCTAGAAGAGGAAAGTTGTCTTGGTTTGCATCTCAGCTGGCTGCTACCAATATCATTTCCACTATGAATGCTGGATGGCTGATTTTTGGTTCTTGGTTCTTGGTTACCTGACTGGACTTTGCAGATGAAGACTAGCTAACAGCCAGTAGTTGTTTTTCTCTTCTATCTGGCTTTCAGTATTTAGACCTCTAAAGCAGGTTTTCTCCCTACTGTTCTCTGCCTATGTGCATGTTTGTAGCTGTGTCTTTTGCATTTTAATCGCGGTTTTGTGACAACAAATTTGAAGGTAGTCTCTGTAACTTCAGAATACTTGTGTCTACATTTTATGCGTCTTCAATGTTTTGTCCTGGAAAAATAATCATAAATTTTACAGTTTATAGTTTGACCCACTTTTGTCAATATGGAGCTTCATGCATATATAATTCATAACAATGGTTTGAAATATTTAGAGAATTTCTGTGCAAAAATAATATATTGCTTTTTAATTTTTTTTCTGCCCTAGACTCAATCATTTTGTCCCTTGTAATATATTCCTGTAAAAAAATTCCCATTGCTTTCATCTAGAAAGGAAAAAAAAATCCTGAAAACCTAATATCTTTTCTCTGAATTTTCTTCCCTGGAACGTCTACAACTTTAACAGAAATGTTGTTAAGCTTTTCTCCCTTGCTCTCTGATTCTGTGCAGTCTCTGAAAGCATTCTGCTGCAGGCTTTGGAACTTTCAGGAGGCACCTCTGCTTGCTTTAATAATTGTCAACTGTGATACAAACTATTCTTTCTCTTTCTAATGAACTACTTTACTGTGTATTTAGGACCTTTCAAAAGAGCTTTTAGCAACTACCAAGAGCAACTGGAAACCAAATGTGGATTTCAAACTTTCCACATCTGCAGACAGTGGGCAGATGCTGCATTTGGTCCCAAGTTTGCCTCAGTTTGGAAGTTGGAAGTATTTCTCTCACATGCCTCTTTTTATGTAGGCATAATGGATGAGGGCTGTGTGGCTTGGGGACCAGATTTCTGAGACTGCTGTACAGATCAGAATGCAGATATTATTAATCTTAAGCAGAACCTGAGTTATTTTCCTGAACTGGATATTCTCATCAGAGCTGAGACTTAGCAAAGAATATTAGGGTTGGGTCTTTTGTTTGTTTGTTTGTTTGTTTTTGTGTGGTTTTTTTTGTTTGTTTGTTGTTGGGTTGTTTTTTTTTTTTTGCTGTTTTGTACCTGTAGTGTTAAATAGCCTTGATATTTGAAGCCCCTTTCCATATTCTTTTGCCATTGTAACTTAAATGCTGTATGCACTTTCGAAGTCAGTATCTTTGTAATAGTTACTGACCTCCCATTGGAAATTACTATGGCCAATGTTTTATGTTTTATTACAAATATTTCTGACATCTTCATTTATTAAATTTAGTTAGCTGGAACAAATTTCAATGCTGTAGTTTATATCATGTTGCTTACTGTTGCAAAATGGGATTTCAGGAGGTGAAAGAAAAATACAATTTTTAAAGAATTCCCAGAGCCAGTTCAATGGGTAACTATTCTTGCTCATTCATTGGCACAACATCAAAAGGGAAAGTAGTACCACAGAAGTCTCTGCTTCAGCTGGCTCAGGTGCCTTGGTACACCTCACCTCCTGCTCCCCATTTACTTGTGTGTAGAAGTACTAACAAAGACACAGTGTAGTGCTTACAGAATCCGTGCAAGTGATCAATCAGTGTGACCACAACAGTATTGCACCTGAAAGGATAATCTCCTTTAAGAGACAATTTAAATCTCTCATGCAGAGAAACTGCACTGTTACAGTTTAAAATCTCTTTTACAGACAATTCAGTCTTAGTCAGAAATACGGTGTATTTCTTATAAAAATGTTTTATCCTTCTGAAATTAAACAGTACTGTAGGTTTTCTCTTTTTCTCTTTTTCATTTTTTCTTCTTCTTTCTCTTTCTCTCTATTTTTTATTTTTATTTTTAATTTGTTGTTGTTCTTTGAAGCAGGTACTAGAAAAGAGCTTAGAAACACAGTAAGGAGTGAATCTTTCCCTCGTGCTTCCTTGGTGAGATGCTTCAGGGAGCAGTCATTTATGAGATGTAAAAATTTGCCTTAGTTTCTTGCCTCAGTGTAATAGTTACCATGTCTGCATTGTCTGCATGTAAATAACTGGATATTCTGCCAGGACAACTTCTCTGAGCTCCAAGGTGAACAATCCTCCCTCAATCATCCCTTTCGGGCTGTGATAGCACGTGTACAGCTACACTGTACAAAAGCATGTGATTTTCCCATGCAAGTATCAAACTGTAATCCATGGAGATTCTTCTATGTTTTAAGACAGCTAACCTATTCAACTGCTTGTGCTGCATGCTTCTTCTAATGTATAGCATCCCTCGTGTGGCGTTGCCTCTTATTTCTTCCCCATGTACTTTGCACCTTGAAAATGTAGTGTCCCACAGATCATTTTCTTTTTAGTATACTTCTAAGATGAGAGTTCTAAGTCAGTATTCCGTTTTAGCTCATTCCATTTTCCTCTTCATACATTTGCTTTTAAATACATACTCATTTGGTTCATCTGCCTACTTTCTGTCCTTGGCTTACAGAGGATTTGACTGTTTCAAGCTGCTCCTCATTGTTCCTCCTCGCAGCTATCCTTAGTTTAAATACTATTTCCTTACATCATCAGAAAAATGATGTGTACTCTTGATCTGTGTGGTCTTCCACCTTGTTAAAACCTACCCATTTATTAGTTTTGTTTTGACCATTTTTTATTTATATGAAGTTCTTTCTGTTTGCACAAGCTCATCCTGTTTCAAAAGTCTCTGCAGTTGCTACTAATTCAGTGTCTTAAGAATCCGCATTAAATTCGTTCTATCAGATGAACTTTCAAGAACCCCCACGACGCAGTGTTTGAAGCCGTACCCTTTAAAGTTAGTTTTTCAGATGACTTCACATGGGGAATTAGTATCAGAGCAAAGCTATTTATTTCTGAAGGAAGAATAACTATCCCTAATAAAGCTGTAGGTTGGGATTTCTTAAAAAGGGGTTGTGAATAGATGGTGTGGATATTTTATCAATGGATTTTGGGCACTAACCCAAGAGATATTTAGTGCCTCAGAACCTGGACAAGAAATTTTTTTTAAAATATTTGATGCAAAAGATTTTCTTCATTGCTCTATTCATATCAGAAACTTTTTTTGTTTTTTTTGAAGTGTGTTATTAACTAAAAAAACTAAACTAAACTAAAGCAAAATTGATAAGAATAACCAAATATGTGCAGTTTTTTAGTGTCACAAAAATGAATATAATTAAGATTTTTGTGTTGTAGCAAGAATTTTTCATATCTATTTTTATTCCTAAGCCTAGAGAGAGGAAAAGAAAAGAGAAAAATTGAGAGATTGTAATGTAATGTGAATTTATATTTTAATACCTTCAATTCTGGTCTGGGCATATTAAATCCTAATTATCTGCTAAATTATTAAGAAGTTTTACATTAATATTACAAATTCTCATTTTTAAATGACCTTTTACAGATGTGTGACTTCCAAGATTGTTTCTAGTGTCATCCCATAAAGACTGATTTACTTTTTTATAGATCATTCAGGAGATGTTAGAAAATATTTAAATGACTGACAAATTATCAAATGAATTGGTGTTTAAAACTTCAATCATTCAGTAAGTAGGTAAGCTTTTCCCTGGGGAAACAAGGACCTTCCGAACTTTCGTGTATATTTTAGCTTCCTCATAAACATATGGTATGATCAACATGCAATATTTGCTTTAATTACAAGACCATTTTAATTTTTTTTCCAAATACATTTACATTTAGCACAATTCAGTCTGTTTCTTCAATACAGTTTCTAGCTCTTTTCATACCTGTACAGTCTTCATGATACAAGTCCTGTGAGACGGAGGAAATAGTGGATCATTTCAAAAAAGTAATCTCTATTTCTTGCTGTACTAAAAAGAAAGGCAAAATATACAAATAAAAACCCCTCTTGTCTCAATTCTGATAAGGTTTTGCCATTGCAGAGTAGGACAATCCCCTCCCTAGCTGGGAGAGTTGGAATGCTCTCCTTGATGTGCCCCAGGACACAGTTGGTCCTTTTGACATCCAGAGCACACTGTAGACTCAACTATTCAACTTGTTTTCAGCCAGAATGCCCAGATACCTTTCTGCAGGGTTGTTCTCCAGCCTTTCATCCCTGTCTGTACTCGTATTTGGAGCTGCCATGTCCCCATTGCAGAATCCAGCACCAGCTCTTGTTAAACTTCCTGCAGTTAGTCATAGTTCACCTCCCTAATTTGTCAAGATCTTTTGACAAAGTCTCTCTGCTCCCAAAGAAGTCAACAACTCCTTTCAATTTAACGTTGTTCACAAACTTACTTTTAGTGTACTTTCACTGGTGAAAGTCACTGATGAAAACATAAAGAGAAATGGGTCGTAAAATGGTTAATGACTGGACACCAGCCTGATGCAATCCCATTTACTGTGGGATTGAGCCTGACCCATCAGTCAACTTTTCCAGTTTAGCCAACTTTTCCCTAAATGCTCATAATATTGGCATCTGCTCCTAAGCAGTACCTCTTTCCAAGCTGATAATGAACTTGCAAAGCCTACGCCTGAAGAAAGCAAAAATAAAGGACTGTTGGAGAGTACACATCCTATTTTACATGTAGTATTTCTTAGTTTCTTCTAGTAAAAATATATATATATATATACATGGTTAGCAAACTGTTAAAAATATGTTTGTATGCAGTTAAATAAGTAATACAACAAAACATGAATTTACAATATTTGCAATTGATTCTTTATTTTTAAACAGTGAACATCTTGATTTGGTGCTTCAAACATTGTCTTCCCTTTCTCATTTGTTATGAAGCAGAATGAAAAATAAATAGTATCTTTTGTTTTCCTCTGTTATCTTCAGAATTGTCAATAATTCAGTTAAACTATTCTAGAGAATATTCTGTTGTTCATTATCTCCTCTCATACAAAAAAATTAAATACCACCTTTTTCTAAAGATTGCATCCTTAATTTGGTGGACAGCCTTAAGTCAACCACAACTAACATTCAGAGCAGAGAATAGAGCCATCAGACTATTTGTAGTATGTCACTGTTTAAATGAAAGTTTAAAGAGTTCTGAGTATTATGATAGAAAAGGATAAAAAAATAAAAAAGGAAACCAAAACATAGAAAGACATCTCTCATTCACACAGTCTTAATTTCAGCTGAGACAGAATTGGTTTTCTTCAGAGTGTCTGGTATTATGCTATCTTTTGTTTA
This sequence comes from Chrysolophus pictus, assembly GCA_037305975.1. Lineage (NCBI taxonomy): Eukaryota > Metazoa > Chordata > Aves > Galliformes > Phasianidae > Chrysolophus > Chrysolophus pictus. The sequence goes on from CM074577.1 coordinate 2,892,555, forward strand.
GGAGAAGAACAGTGCTGATAACCCACCAATCTGTATTATTGCTAAGCAGTGTTGTACAGAGCCAAGACAATTCCAGTTTTCTCAGCTTTCAGTAAGAGGTTGGGGTGGTGCAAGAAGTTAGGACAGGACAGAATCAGGACAGGTGGCTTAGAGTGGTCAAAGGGACATTCTGTACCATGTGGCATCATGCAGAAGGAGAGTTTTGAAAGGGCTGGGGGTTCATCTTCCACTGCTTGGGAGCTATCTGGACATCCATGGGTGGGTGGTAAGCAACTGCCTGAGCATCACTTGTCATCTGTATATATATTTATATAACTGTAGCTATCATCTATTTCCTTTTCTCTATTTTAGCAAATAGTTTTATCTCAACCCTCAATCTCAAGTTCTACTGTTTTTTTTTGTTGTTGTTGTTGGTTTTTGTTGTTGTTGTTGTTTTGTTTTAATTCTCTCTCTCATACCACTGGGTAGATGGGGGAAGGGTGTGAATGACGGTGCAGTGCTTAGCCATCTGCAAAGTTAAATCAGGTTAAACCACAGTGGTCATTTTGGGACCCAATATGGGCCACGAAGGGTTGAGATAACAGCAGAATTGACTGGAGCATGTTAAAACAGAGTGTCGAGGTTTGCTCATTTGTCTCTATGCTAATTTTTTCACTCTTTATTGAGATCTTTGAGAGTCTTCTCGTGGAAATATACTGTGTAGCACCTTGCTTGCTGCTTAGATTCCTTGCTACATTGTTTGTCATATCTGGGGATTAGATTAAGGTTTTTATTTTGCTATATACTCTGTGGCCTTGATTTATATTATGATAAAATTGGCAGTGGATTAAGTAATGTGGTGTGTGAATTCAGCATTGCAATAATCTATGGACTTTGGAAACCATAGTGGTTGCTATTAGTAATTATACTCTTTACTTTGTCACCTCAGGGAGCCAGGCGATGGACGAGATGGAGTTTTCCAGAAGTTCTTCAGCCTTCCTTTCTCTTTCATTTCTCCTTCTTTCCCTAAATTAGTTGCAATAATTCTTGAGAATTTTTGAATATCCATAGGATGTTCAAACAGACGTGCTCTTATGGCTATGTGCCATGAATATGTGTCAGGTTACGTTTAAGATTAAACAGTTATTTGAGAATATCACCCAGAGGTCTGCCCTGAGGCAAGATAGAATGGCAGAGAATGTGGAAAGCTGTGGACAGGTGCACAGAGTGATGGGCACCCCTAGTGATTGGGAACTTCACATATGAACAACTGCAGAATCCTGAAAAACAAGTAGAATTTCTGGAACTGCTGTGCTGTCTTCCTGGCAGTTCTAGAGAAGCACAAATCACTGCAGCATGCTGAGGCCTGGCCCATGTCTACCAATCTAAACACTATTTAGCATCCTCAAGGGGAAGAGAATGGTCCTACCTTGAGCCTCTGGCAGAAAGCCTCAGAGGACACTTGAGATCAACCCTTAGGGTTTTGGAATCAAGGATACAGAAGATCTAAGGCCCACTAAATTCCAACTGAAAAAAAAAAAAAGATACTGTCAGCAGAGATACTGGATCCAAGCTGCTTCGGTTGCGGTTGGTACTGAAGCACAGCTTTTCTTGGCATTCCGACTGCCTGTCCTTTGCTGGATGTACAAAGGGAGTGTCCCCTCTTCACATCATGCAACTGATGTTACATGGAGTAAGTGGATTGCACTGATCACACAACAGACTTGAATAAAGAATCCCAGTCATATAGGAATCTTAGAATGATAATGGACTTGCCCAAAGGCAAAGATTTTGGAACATCACCAGAGCAGGAGGTGACACGTGCTGAAGAGGCCCGACTGTATAATAAACTGCCAGAAAAAGAGAAGAAATATGCTTTGTTCACCGATGGGTCCTGTTGCATTGTGGGAAAGTATCAGAGGTGGATGGCTGCTGTCTGGAGTCCTATGTGACAAGTTGCAGAAGCTGATGAAGGAAAAGGATAATCCTGCTGTCTTCAGAAATTGCCGAACAAGAGAAGTGGCCAGTGTTCTAATTCTACACTGACTCCTGGATGGTAGCAGTTGTTATATGGAGGTGGTTAGAACAATGGAACAGATGCAACCTATTGAAGGGTGAACTTGACCATGGATGCTATTGAATAAGTTATCCACGAATGTGAAACTTGTGCTGTAATCAAGCAAGCTAAGCATCTTGATGGCTGAAATACAAATACTGGGACACCTGGCATGTGGGTTATGTCATACTCCCATAAACCCACATTTGCATGTGCTTACAATGGTGAAAGGAACCTGAGCTTGTACCTGAGCACAGCATTAAGTGGATATATCACATCCCCTATCATGTGCCAGCCTCCAGAAAAATTCAGTAATAAAATGGACTGTTAAAAACTACATAGTGAGCAAAAGGTGCTGGGACATTCAAACATGGGGGAACACATTTAGCAAAAGCCATCTGGTTAATCAACACTCAGGGATCTGCCAAAGGAGTTGGTCCTGCCCGATCAAACCTCCCACATACTGTAGAAGGGGATGAAGTCAGAGTGGTGCATAAAAAGAATATGCTGAGCAAGACAGTCAGGATTATTCCTGCCTCAGGCAAAGGCAAGCCTATTCATGGGATTGCTTTTACTTAAGGACCTGAGTGCATATGGTGGGTAATGTGGAAGGATAGAGATATCCACTGTGTACCTCAAGGTGATCTGATGCTGTGTGAGAACAGTCAATAATTTGAAGTGGATGATGGTATATTTCTACATAATACTGCATGTCATCTTTATTATGGTTGCTATACGTCTTATTACAGTAAAAACCACTGAACAATCTCTGATGAAAATAGAACTACCTTCAGCATGCAGTAACACAATACTATGAACGATCCCTCCCGCACTGAAGGACATTTATGACATATGAACCGCAAAGTTATGAACTGAATTAACACTGTGGACAATTTACATGGATGGCCGATAGACTACAGTAATAATATGTGTGTGTATATATAAATAAAAAAGCAAGATAGGGGATGGAAGTTAGTTAGAATGGGCAGAAACTGTGGGACCTGGGCATGATGTAAATGTTATGGAATAAGGCTGAATATTGTCCTAATTTTCATCTGGGATAGCATTGTTACTCTTCACTGGTATGATGCTATATTTTGGTTTTAGGAGAAAAACGATGTTCACAACACACCAATATTTGTTTGTTTGTTTTATTTTCTACCCCTTCCCACTGGGAAAGGGTGAAGGGAACAAATGACTGTGGTACTTAGCCACCTGAAGGTTTAAATCAGGTTATACCACAACACAGTAAAACAGTAACAGTCCCCCTAGCATTCTCATCCATTAAAAACACAAAAATTCAAAAAAACAACTCTCTTATACAATGTACTACTTTTTCTCTTGTATCAGTAGTTATTCTTTATCTCATTTCCTGTGCTGAGTAGGCAAGTTTCAGTTCTTCTTCTACTGTTTGATTTCCCCTTTTACCCCCATTCATTCATCCTATTCTTAAAACATATTTTGTTCTTGTTTTATTACTGTCCTTTGTTGTTGCTGTTTAAAGCTTTTATTTATTTCTACAGTTCACCTCAATGTTTTTAACTGATCGGCATTCACAGTATCATGACTTTTTCCAAGACCTTTCTTTTTTTTTTTCCTTCATTCAAATAATAGTGCATTAAAATAGAATCAGAAAACCTACAGAGAACATAAAGATCATAGAAGACAAGAACCTTTTTTATCATATTTATCATATTTCTTTAAAAGCATCCTGTTGCTCAAAAATTTGGCATATTTTTCTTTCTAATATCCTGATCCCACAATGAAATGTATATAAATCAGTAAGGAATACTACTCAGAATTCCCCATCATAGAATTAGGCCTGCATATTTCAGTGCACTCAGATTATTTTTAATCATTCAGAATGGAGATTTTCCAATAATAAACTTGATTTTTCAGGAACGGAAATTGTGTATTTTTGCCTGTCCAAGGAGGTGTTCAAGGCTTAGTTGAATGGGACCCTGGGCAACTTGATCTAGTGCCTAATTTAGTGGTTGGTGAGCCTGTCCATAGCAGGGGAATTGGAACTAGATGATCTTTGAGTTCCCTAAGAACCCTAGACATTCTATGGTTCTATGAAAATCAGGACAGTTTTGTTTTTGGGTCCTAAACCTTTAGAATTTCTTTGACTTTTCTTGACATCATTGAATGATGAATTAAACTTTTATGTAGAGGAATAGCCTCTTATCTTCTTAATAAGTTTCTCAAGTGCAAATGGGACTGGAAATGTATTTTTCTAATCTTCCATCATTTTATTTCTTGCTCAGTTGCTTCTGACATTATATAGCTGGATTCTCTTCACAAAAATAATTTTCAAATTTGAATAAGAAAATGTCTAACATTTTCTATCTTTTCTGTTAAATGATCACTTTCCAAATTTGTGAATATTAAAGTGCCAACACTGAAAGAAGATACTACAGATTAAATGTACATGCAGAGTGAAAATGTTTTTATCTGCAGAGACAGCTTACTGTAAAGCTTGTCTTGTAAGCTGTAAAGCACAACAGAAGAAGAGTAAATGGACTCAATCTAGTAGAACACAGCTTCCTCAAGGCAAACGTATTCATGTTTTAAGGACATTTGAACAGAAGTGACATAATTTATCAGCTGTTTCAAAATCTGCATGGAGAGGAGGAAAGAGAAAAGAGACATGAGTATATTTGTTAGGTCTAGCAGGAAATCTATCTGGCAGAAGGGAAACTGACTGAGACCAGTTTCATCCTAATGCAGTCATATTTTAACAAAGCAGTACACAGGCAGCCAGAGCAACAACATACGCAATTTATCCTCTTTTTATTTCTGGCTGCTTTCATTTATCAGAAAAAGAACCAGTTTTTTTCTGCAGTGAGTGAGAATGAAGGCTTTACAGTATAGACATTCATTTTAATTTGCAGGTGAATTGTTAAAAGACTTCTGTATACTTCTAGATATTTGGGGGCAAAACTTTTATAGTAACAAGAAGAAATTTGAGGTCCACTGATACATAGAAGAATGGTGGACCTAATACTGCCTGGGTCAAGATAATTAATTCAGATTTGCTCTATATGTTGTAAAATAGTGCATTTCAGTGTCATTTCCTAATGATGAATTCATTACAGTATAATATTTGGACAGCTGCTTGAACTTACTTGTACTGATTTTCTCATCAATAATAGATCTGTAATCACACCTAACTGATGTACAATGCCTTGGGAACCTGCTTGTAGCCATGGTTTTCTTCCAAATACTCAGTAAAATCTTGAAAAAGTCCTCTGCAGCTAAACTGGAAAAAAAAACCAAACCAAAAATCCAAAGAAGTAGCTTGTGTACAGCACAGGACAGCATCATTTCAGTATCAAACAGATGGTGTGGTGTCTTTGCAGAATTTGTAACCTTGTCTGGGATAATATTTCATCCTTGGTGTCACAGCTCCTACACTTGACAAGAATGAATGTGAATTGCTAGAGAGCAAGACTGGGACATGGAAGATGATGTTTTGTAATCAACTCTATCACTGACCAGAAGAATGACTACTTTCTGACTCAGGTTTGGTTTCCCATCGCTGTATATTGGCAGAGCTTTGTACAGGTGCCCTTTGAAAACTAAAGCTGAATATTGAGAAATCCTAAGGGAAAATATGGAAGTGCAGTACAGCAATTAGAATGTACAGGAGCTCCATACATAGTTACCAGTATTCAGTAAACTGGATTTTGTCAGAGACACTTTATGGAGTATGTTTTATGGCTAGTAGCACGACCAAGCCATGCCGCAGGAGATGAGGCAATGCTGATGGCACAGTCAGCTGTGAAACAAGCATGTCTGGAAGCCTGGGAATGAAGCTATTGCACTCAGACTAGGCTCTCTTCCTCCTGGTTGTTACAGAAATGATCTAAAAATGTAGTGCTCTTTGCTGAACTGATGTCGTGGCCTCATTTTATGTCTCTGACAGCTGTACAATAGATAAGAAATGCTTCCTGTCTACAGCAGGCAGGAGCCAGAGTGAGGCTGCTACAAGCCATTTCTCAGTCATGCATAAGACTCAAACGTAGAAAAATTGCATGTAAGATCTGAAGGACTGGTTGCCTAGCAACTCTAGTCCCACAAAAGGCTTAAAACTAGTTTGGATTGTGTAGCTCCTCAAGTCATTATTTTTATGTATTTAGATACTGCAGCTGTTAAAGAAAATTGTATATATTGAGATGCTCTGATGGATTATTGTGTGGGAACAAGTCTTGGAAAGGAATCACATGTTGCATTTGGTAAATGCAAACAGCTTTCTGTACTATGCTGTAATTCCACAACATAGCATTATTCTAACAAATGCAGTAAGGGGAGGGAGCTGCACATTTTTGTTTGATGCAGCACAGCTTCAGGCACTGACCACCTGCCAAAGAATATTCAAAAATTAATAAAAATAGGTAGGCCATAATTTCTATAGAAATTATTTCAAATGACTTTTGTGATGCATTCCTTTGTCTTTGCTAGAAAGTAATTTTTAATGCTTCAGAACAATTACAGTGACCAAAAAATCCCCAAACCATAACAATCCACTCCAAAGCACAGAACTGAGAGCTTGTTTGTTTTATGGTGACTTACAATCCGCTATTAGAAGAGTGTAAGAACAAACTCAGGAAAGAAGCATAAGAAACATTTGCTATTCTTAGCATGGACTGATTTGTGGGATATGACATATAAGCCAGTTTTCAAGAATAGTTTGACTTTTTTCTGGGCAGATCTGTGTCTTGATTTTCTCAGATGGAAGTGACAGAGATCATGCAATTACATTTAAGGTGTATGATCCTGCTGTGGACCTGGTACATGCTCAAATGCAATACCACAATACAACAGCTACACCTGAAATATTGTATCATATTTGACAGCTTCTCTTTAAGTGAAAACCATGCAAATCAGCCAGTTCTCATGCATGCATACGCCTGACTAATTTTTAATGAGTGATTAATAAATGACACTGGGGATGAGTGGGTAGTCGCTTTGGCTTCACTTGTAATATTCTTCAGATATTCTTTTTTGTTCACAATTGCTCCAGTACTTCTGTTAGCTTTGGAGGGAGTTTCTTGATGTGTGAAATTATTTATCTGTAATATCTGGAATAATATATATAATATATGGAAATATTTCTAATATTAAAATAAAGTTGGCTTGCCTGAACGTAATTGTCAATAATACCCTCTTAGGTCAGAAGGGGAGAAGTAAATGATGGAGAATAGCATAACAGTTTTTTTTCTTAGTAGGTGGCATAAAGTAAGCAGGACAAAAAATAATAGAAGTAAGGGAGGACTGTTTATTCAAAAAAGGAATTTGTTTGTTTAATCTGGAGATAATTTGTTTGGCTGATTCCTCTGGTACCAGAGCATGCTTTTTGAGATGCAGTCAAGAGCTAAGGAGCAGGTCTCTGTCACTTCAACAAAAGGAGAAAGCAGGTGTAGTGATTAAGTACTCTCAAAAGGTTGCAAAGTGAGTTGAGTGAATTATTTAAGAAAGCTGTGTCAAGATCAAGAATCAACTGCACGTTCTCTTCTGCGCTGTCTTGTGCTGTAAATAAACCACTGGTATAATGGTAACATTTACCATAGCAGGGAAAAGAGGAATGATTTTTGTTTAAATCTAAGAAAGGTTTTGTTCGTGATATCAACAATTTTGAAAAACAACACAGTCTTGTTTTGCCATTTAACAGCTCTAACGGAGGAAGCACTGATACAGTTTAGGAAGCTGTTCATGACTTTTCCTTAGAGACAGACATCACAATAGACATTTCTATTGTACAGTAATGTATTTCATTGCCATATCTCTCAGACTGCTTTGACAGAATACATTGTTTGTATAATAGATACAACAGTGGCACAGAAATTATTTGTGAAAGAATTCAATCAACAGAAAAAAACTGGCAGTAGAATTCGGACCTTCCATACTTTTAGTCTTATCGCGTATCTATGGGTGAAGACATACAGGAACAATCTTGATCTTGTTTTATTTATTTATTTTTTTTCTGCAGAGTTCAGCCTGGTTCACTCTCCGTTATTTTATGGGACACCATGAGAGTTCATGCTGCTGAGGATAAGGAGGCCGCTGGTATTAGCCCTTCAATTAAGAGGGGCTTAATATTGAGAGTAGTAACTATTGAAATTAGTTATCTAATTTTACACACATCACAAACCCAGCTTTTAGATAAGTTTCTTCTTATCTGGTAATTTATATTTCTTGTTTAGCCTATTTCAATTGGGTATTTCACTATCCATTTACATGAATGCTTCTTTGTAAAAAAAACTTTTCTGAGTTATGCATAAATCTTATACACCTTTGTGAATTGGCCACATTAGGCAATTTTGTGAGACAAACAGAAAAAGCAACTGTTCATCTCACAGCAGAATCAGACTGTTGAGGGAGCAGCATTTTGTATGAAGGCAAACAATGTGTTTGTAGAAGTTTTCACACTTGTTTGAGAGAGAGCAAGAACATGTAAGATTCTTGCTTTCAGGCTTGACAGACTCTTCAAAGAGTCACTCAAGAAATGGGAAATGAGTATGAGAAAAAGTAGATCATTAATTGAGCTTTTTGATCCTTTTGTAGGTGTGCGTATTTTGCATGCTTCTTACCTGCAGAATTATTTGTCTACTACTTGATGGAGTGCGTGTTGGTATTCTCTACCAAACTCCTTAGCAAAACTAACTTGAAACCCAAGAAAGTCAATGAACTAAAAGCAAGAGGGACAGAAATTTTGTGGAAGTGCCTGCTGAAGCTGCTAGTCCCTCTTCACGGACTATCTCTCACTGTCAGAATTCTGCTTTCGTTTATATCCACAGGAGATCCACACATGCACAGTGTGAGATTCAGTCACAGCAGTGAAAACCAGATAAATGTCTTTCACATCCCTAGTGCACTTCAGTTATTCTGGCTAATCTGTAATCTCAGCAACTATGGGTAACAGTGTTGAAAGAAATTTCAGTTGTGTTACGTTAAATAAATTATTTCTTCAGTAGTTATGTAAATAGGAGATGATGGTGAAATCTGAAGAGCAGTCTTTTTAATACTGAGCACTTAAATGGTGAATAATGTATGAAGGGCTTAAAATGAAATTCCTTGATATTTCAGCATGTTTGGATGCTTCAATATCTCTTCAAAAACGTTAGAAGCTTGTCTCTCAGTCTTTCCTTGAGTTATGTCAGATAATGTGTATGTTACATATGTATGTATGTATGAGTATAGGGTGATATTAATGCTTTAACACATTAAAATGAAAGGGACCATGAAAGTGGCATATATTCAGAAAAATTACAGACAGAATTGTATGTAGTTCGCAAGGGGAAAAAGTAGTAAGAAAAAGTGTTGTGGAGGAGAAGAATTCTGATCGCAGGAGACAGTCTGCCCTACTTTCTCCTCTCACATTCTGAAATCTATTAATCTTTTACTTGCTTTATTTCATAATTCCCTACAGACCAGAGCTGACAGCTAACCCCCTGTTTTATCTTAAACTACTCAAAGCATATGGAAACTCACCCTGCTGAGTCTGAAGGTGGATGCATGGTTACAGCAATCCACTGTTTACTCCAGTCCAGATGATGATCATTGTTTGAGAGAAATCATAATAATCTCAGAACAGTTGACAGATTGCTAAAATACATAATCTGCTCCCAGCTGAAGGCTAGAAACCAAGTTGACTAATGTTTTTTAGAAGTAATTATTTATTATATAAGTCACTCTTACACATAAATGTAGTATTATTTCTGAATACTGTGCTATTAACAGGTGCTTTGTATAGGGGCAATATCAAGCAGTCGCACTGTCTATAACTCCTTGCTGTTTATTCTTTGTTCTCTGTCTATTCCCCTTGAATATGGCTTTTACAAATTCCACTGAACTTTTAAGAATTAGCTTTACTATACACTGTTGTCACTACATTTCAGCATAAAATCCAGAGAGAAGGCAAGTGCAGCAGCATTCATACCTCAAAAAATAGGGTTCAATTGGAATTTCTACAGAAATTTCATTTTACTGATGTTTAAATTCTGCTGAAAATTGATATGCCTTGAACAGATTTGTGTTTTGAAGCAAAATAAAGCACAATAGGAACTACCAACTGTTTATGCTCATCTGTATCATGAAAAAATCTGCTTATATACTGCTTTTCATCTTCAAATTTTTACATGTATATTCACACAGGAGAAATAAAGTACTAATGAAAGACATAGATCCCTTTTCTTGTTACAGGATATCATTTGCTTTTGTCGTTTTTGGTAAGAATGTTTGAAGGGAAGCTGTTGATGAGGACTTGGTGCAAAGAGGAAGTGAGGTGGAGCTCTAAACAGGACCCCAGGCATCTCCCTCTCTTGGGACTGGCTCAGCTGGCTGCAGAGAAGAGCACGTGCTTTCCTCACACTTTGGGCACTCTTGTCTCTCTCATTTTGTTTGATTTGGTTAAATCTAGTAAATTACCGTTCCTCTTCAGGTCATCGCAGGTGTGTTCCTTTTGTTAAACCCATCTAATAGTTCTCTGCTCTTCCCCCCATCACCCTCCCAGGGAGTGCAGCCCATGGCGTGCCCTGCTGCGAGACTGGGGCCAGCCAGATCACGTAGCAAACTGCTAGTACCCCTTCTTTTTTATTTTTCTTCACCCTTCTGTCACTCCCTTTTTCCTGGGCCTGTGCCCCCCTGTCACGGACTCGTGGAGAAGCTGGCTGCCCATGGCTTGGAAGAGTGTATGTTCCACTGGGTGAAACACTGGCTGGATGGTTGGGCCCAGAGAGCTGTGGTCAGTGGAGTTAAATCCAGTTGGCGGCCAGTCACGAGTGATGTCTCCCAGGGCTCAGTATGGGGCCGCTTCTGTTTAATGTCTTTATTAACAACCTTGATGAGGGGATTGAGTGCACCCTCAGTAAGTTTGCAGATGGCACCAAGTTAGGAGGGTGTGTTGATCTGCCAGAGGGGAGAAAGGCACTACAGAGGGACCTGGATAGACTGGATTGCTGGGCCAAGGCAAACTGTATGAGTTTCAATAGGGCCAAGTGTTGGGTCCTGCATTTTGGTCAAAACAACCCCAGGCAACCCTACAGGCTTGGGGAGGAGTGGCTGGAAAGCTGCCTGATGGAAAGGGACCTTGGTGGACTGATGGACATTTGGCTGAATATGAGCCAGCAGTGTGCCCAGGTGGCCAAGAAGGCCAAAGGCATCCTGGCTTGGATCAGGAATGGTGTGGTGAGCAGGACTAGGGAAGTCATCCTGCCCCTGGACTCGGCTCTGGTGAGGCCTCACCTTGAGTACTGTGTTCAGTTTTGGGCACCTCAGTATAGAAAGGACATGGAGGTGCTGGAGCAGGTCCAAAGAAGGGCAAAAGGCTTGTGAAGGGCTTGGAGAATATGCCCTATGAGGAGTGACTGAAGGAAGTGGGGCTGTTTAGTCTGGGGAAGAGGAGGCTGAGGGGAGACCTTATTGCTGTCTTCCAATATCTGAAAGGTGATTACAGCGATAGTGGGGCTGGTCTGTTCTCACTGGTGACAGGTGACAGTACAAGGGGAAATGGCCTCAAGTTGCACCAGGGGAGGTTTAGTTTAGATGTCAGGATAACCTTCATTACAGAAAGGGTTGTTAAGCACTGGAATAGGCTCCCCAGGGAGGTGATTGAGTCACCAACCCTGGATGTGTTTAAAAACCATCTGGATGTGGTGTTCAGGGATGTGATTTAGCAGAAGGTTGCTAGAGTTAGGGTAGTACAACTAGGTTGATGTTGGTCTTGGTGATCTTGAGTGTCTTTTCCAACCTAAGCAATTCTATGATTCTGTGATTTAAGACAGAGTAATTGTGAATGAAAATCTGGAAAACCCATTCATAGGGAATCTTTAATTCACCTCATTGTACAGAGATCATACTAGATGTATAGCCATTAAGTACACATGACAAATATCTTTATTACTTTTGTGGGATGAAACATTTCCTAACGGCTCTTCAAATCAGCAGCAAGTTTCTGCATGTGATTTTGACTCTTTACTCTCTAGATTATCTGAATTCTAGTCTGATGCTCATCTGTAAAACAACGTTATGAAAGTTAGTAAGCATTTTCTACAGTGGTGTGAATTATTTTTTTTTTTTAAACTGATTTTGATGTTTAAATAACAAGACTCGTTGTGCATTACAAATATGAGTGCACTTCCGCTTACACTGGCAAGGCATACAAAAGTAGAGCTGTACTAGTTTGAAGTGTACACTTCAAATTTAGAAATATATGTCATTTATATAGTCTTAACAAACAACTTTAGTTGCACAGGACTTTCAGATGTTACTTACTGTAATGTTTTTCATTGTTTTTGTTATGCTACACCTTGGCCAATAGAAGTGCCCACTGAATTCTGAAATTTTGGAAATTCGTGAGTCCCATGAATCCTCATCAAGATTCTGTGGTAGTGAGATTGAAAAGATAGTTGGTAGATAAAACTTATTGCCCCCTTTCTAAACAAACACTGCTTTGCAAAATTCACCATCTAAAGATACTTATGTAAAATGAGTTTTCATTATTCTATAAAAATATCATAGTTTCAGAAATCAGAGATGAAATGAGAAATCTGGATGGGATTGTCTTGAATAAGGAAGTGGCATGCAGGCTAGTATTATTTACATTAGTTTAATTAACTTCTCTCACGTATTGCAAAAACGTTTAAAAAAATACAAAATCTGCAGGACTATTAAGTCATTTAGGTGTTGTTCTTCAAAGCACTGCTTATACAAGTAATTCCAAAATATTTAATTGGTTCAGAGCATACCTGTGAGCATAGGCTTGTGTAAATGGTGCAAGCATTTTGTGTACCATTTGAAAGCACTTGACATCTTCTAGGAAGTACACCACACAATGGCATCAATAGTATTTTGGGGAGATTTCTTAAGAAGCATAGTGCATTCTCTAACAGCAAGGATGTGGACTGAAAATATTTTCCATATGCAAAGTATACAGTATGAAAGCTTGGAATGCCTAGGAATAGATTTTGAAATAGTTGCAGATTTTGATAATGCCTCACTTCTCAAATGTAAAAAAGTGACAATAGTTTCCCTAAATTGTAAAGGCATAGGAAAATAATTTCTGTATTGTGAGCATCATGAAATTAAGCAAATGCTGAAATGCATTTTTTACCAGATGGACTGATGTAGAAATTGATGCTGAACAAAATTAATAACCTACCAATCATCATAAGAAAAATTAAACTCAGGAACTAAGAAATCCTGTATTATGCAATGTTGTCTGTCTGGACTTGTTATTATAGTTTCTCTGCAGCTGGGATATGTGAAGGGATTTCAGTGACATCACTAGCAAGTCAGAATTGTAAAGAGGGTTATTTCCTTTCAAATTTATTTTGCTGAGTAGAAATGTAAAATAAATCTGTATTTTAAAATATTCTTTTTTTTGTTTGTTTTTCTTTCTTACAGCTTGTGGCCAATGCAATCCTTTTTGTCAGTGTAAATTTGTATGGAGTCTTTGTGAGGATTTTGACAGAAAGGGCTCAGAGGAAGGCGTTCCTTCAGGCCAGGAACTGCATAGAGGACAGGCTGAGGCTGGAGGATGAAAATGAAAAACAGGTCAGTTTTTTCCTCTTCTCTGTTTCTTCTGAGATTGTTGAGTTCCATGAACCACAGATCAGGACATTAGTCCTGAGTGAATGGTAGGGAATACGTATGTTTCCACTGTGAATAAAGCATGCTGCCTCCTGTGCCCAATTTATCTCTTCATCCTTAGTACACACACGTGCTTTCCTCATCATCCTTTTTTTTTTTTTCCCCTTCAAGGATATTATTGTGCATGTTTGTTAGCTATGCTGTAAATATTCCTCTCTTGCCTGTGTGCTATACCCAGTTCACATTTATAATATATAAGAATGAAAGTTGTCTCTGTCATGTGGAGGAGTGTTCCAATCAAATTTGGAAACAATGAGAAAAACTGCTATACTGCAGATCTTGCTGTTCACGTGATACTCCCAGATTCAAATCTAGAATCCATCAAAATCTGTTAATCCTGAAAACTTCAGACAACTCTTGTTTTCTGTCTACATGGCAATGGAGGTCCACTCTAGACTAAATGCACAGGTTCTCTGACAATAACAGCTCCTATTTATTTCTGTGGGAACTACAACAAATACAAAGAACACAACATTATTTGATAGAGAACATTCCCAGCTAAAAAACACTATTTTTCAATGTAGTCACCACCAACTGCTTTCACCAGTGATGAACAAGAGTCTGCACATTGTGCTTGCAAAAAATCTACACTAGCACGTCACCACAGTCATTTTCACTACTGCTGAAACACACTGCCCACTGCTTCACTGTTTGGTCTGCATAAACATTCAGCAAGTAGCAGTGAATGTCAATGAGTGCAAGGTTTTCCACGTGGAGGACTTACACACCTTTGCCTCACATGCACAACCATTACAAGTACCGATTTGTCAGACTGCCCCTCTGCTGTCATCTGGCAACAAAATTTAACAGAATATTATCAGGAAGGTTTGGCCTTTACTTCCATACCACCACAATGGGCCAAGATAATAAAATAGGAAGTTTTACTTTCGGAGCAGTCTTCATATATATTCTTTCATTGACTTCTGTGGAACTTTAATAATTTATGCCAGTAGAGAAGTTAAGTGGTATTCAAACCTGTTCTAGAAGACCTCAAGGTTCTCAAAATGAGTGCTTCACACACCATCCTTCAATCCTTTCGTTCAATTTCCTGTGCTGAAATAATGTTGGTGCATAAGTATTGTTCTGATGGGGATTTGGTGAACACATTTTTTATGACCTGAACATTAGCAGATATATTCTTTGAACAGTTTTATCTGTTTGGCGTCTGTTGAAAAGCAGTATTAGTGTCAAAGTCTTTAGTTTTGATTCTGGGCTTTTGTAATCCAAAACAGCAGATTTTCAAAGGTATAAATGCACCAGAATTGAAATGTAATGGCAAACAGTTGTCTGAATCCATTTGTTCATTTGAAACCCACTTCTGGCTTCCAACATGAAAATCATATATCAGATGTTTGGTTGTTTTTTTTCCTGTACGTTAGCCATGTGTCTAATCTTTTATCCATGCATATAGAAACAAGAAAGCAAAAAATTACACGTTACTACTATTATTATTGTTTATTTTATACCAAAGGTATACTGTAAATGCTTTTCCAGTGCAGTGCAAAGGTCAGTGAAGATAATATATTTTTTTCCCATATAAGTGAAATTAACTTTATGGGGTACCATGAAACTTGGTGCAGTGATAAAGTACACAAACTAGCTGTCAGAAGAACCACTGAAATACTTTCCGTGTCTGCTTTTATAATACTTCTAAAACCCATGCAAGATTTACCTGATTACAGGCTGCAAAATTAATATGAAATTGCCATGGTTTAGTGTAGCCCAATTTTCCAGTTTTTTACCAATATTCAAAGGTTCTTCAGATTAAACTTTTTACTGACCTTTTTCAGTATCTACATTAATTCCTGTATTTTTATTTTCTGAACTACAAGTGTCACATATTAAAACCAGCAGATTTTTTTTTTAATCAGACTTCCTTTTGTCTTTCAAATGCTCTGATCTAAATATCATGCCTTTTTATGTTGAGAATTGTAATCAAAACCACTAACACCTTTCCCTGATACGTCTGTGCAAGTTTCTAATGAGAGTGGAAAGAACAAACTCTTGGCTTTTGAACATAAACAGCTTCCTGGAATTAAAGTGTTGCTTGTGTAAGACTGATGCCATGGCTGGAAGTGAGATTTCTTCCTCTGTGTCCTACTTACAGTGATTCCTTTCATTTGGGAATCATTAGTAGTAAGTAGTTTATAGTAAGTAGGAGTTCAGTTACACACATTTGCTTCATATGCACTTCCACGTCATATCCTATTTCATTAGACTACCTCTTTTCTACCATATGTTGTATGCAACAAAATTTAACAGAAAATTAGCAGGAAAGTTCAACTTCTACTGCCATATTACTGACACCTGACTCTGATGTTGTGAGTCAACATAATAAAATAGAAGGCATTACTTTCAAAGCAGCCCCTGTATATATACAAAGCAAGTAATGTAGAAGCAACTGCTCATCACCAGACGAAAGATGCTCAGCTGCTCCACCAAAAGAAGCTGTCCCCACTGTTCTCAGTTGTTTTATTTTTGTTTGTTTGTTTGTTTTTTGTTTTTCTGCATGTCAAATGGTATGAATATTCCTGTGGCCAGTTTAGGTCAGCTGTCCTGGGTCTTTCATCTCCAAACTCCTAGTGCCCACTCAGACTCCCTCCCTGGCACAGAATCACAGAATGGCCCGAGTTGGAAGGGATCTCGAGGATCATGAATCTCCAACACCCCTGCCACAGGCAAGGCTACCAACTTCCACATTTAATATTAGACCAGGCTGCCTAGGGCCCCATCCAACCTGGCCTTGAACACCTTCAGGGATGGACGGGGCATCCACAACCTCTCTGGGCAGCCTGTTCCAGCACCTCACCACTCTCTTTGTAAAGAACTTCCCCTGACAACCTAAATCTTCCCTCCCTCCTTCAACCTAAAACCATTCCCCCTTGTCCTGCTGTTATCTATCCTTTCAAAAAGTTGATTCCCCTCCTGTTTATAGGCTCCCTTGAGGTACCGAAAGGCTGCAATGAGGTCACCCTGCAGCTTTCTTTTCTCCAGGCTGAACAAGCCCAGTTCCCTCAGTCTGTCTTCACAGGGGAGGTTCTCCAGACCTCTGATCATCTTCGTGGCTCTCCTCTGGACCCTCTCCAACAGCTCTCTGTCTTTCTTGTTCTGGGGGCTCCAGACCTGGACACAGTACTCCAGATGGGGCCTCACAAGAGCAGAATCGAGAGGGACAATCACCTCCCCATCCCTGCTGGCCACTCGTCTTCTGATGAAGTCCAGGATACCATTTGTTTTCTGAGCTGAAAGGGCACACTGCTGGCTCATGTTAGGTTTTTCATCCATCGGGACCCCCAGGTCCTTCTCTGCAGGGCTATTCTCAAGGAATCACTCCTTCCAGTCTGTATAAATGCCTGGGATTCTTCCAGCCCAAGTGCAAAACCTTGCACTTTGTTGCTCATTAGGTTCACCCGGGCCCACCTTTCAAGCCTGTTGAAGTCCCCCTGAATGGCATCCCTTCCTTCCACCGTGTCAACCACACCACTCAGCTTGGTGTCATCAGCAAACTTGCTGAGGGTGCACTCGATTCCATCATCGATGTCATTGATAAAGATGTCAAAGAGCACTGGTCCCAAGACAGACCCCTGGGGGACACCGCTCATTTACAGCCTCCACCTGGACATAGAACCATTGATGACCACCCTCTGTCTCAGCCTTTTAACCAATTTCTTATCCTTCGAGTAGTCCACCCATCAAATCCACATCCCTCTAATTTGGAGATAAGGATGTGGTGGGGGACCATGTCAAAGGCCTTGCTCAAGACCACGTAAATGACATCGGTCGCCTTCCCTTTGTCCACCAATGCCATCACTCCATCATAAAAGGCCACCAGATTGGTTAGCCATGACCTTCCCCTGGTGAAGCCGTGCTGGCTGTCTCAGATCACACGCTCATTCCTCATGTGATCAAGCATGTCGTCCAGGATGATCTGTTCCATGATCTTCCCAGGCACAGAGGTGAGACTCACTGGCCTGTAGTTCCCCGGGTCCTCCTTGCTCCCTTTCTTGTAAATGGGAGTGACGTGACCCTTCCTCCAGTCATCTGGGACCTCACCTGACAGCCATGACTTTTTAAATACGATGGAGAGTGGCTCGGCAACCACCTCAGCCAGCTCCTTCAGAACGTTTGGATGCAAGCTCGTTTGCATTCAGTCTCATGAGGTGGTCTCGGACTTGCTCTGTCCTTATAGTGGGGGGAATTTACTGTCCCAGTCCCCATCTAGAGGTTTAGGTATGCAGGGCTCAGGGGCGTGAGAAATATTAGAATCCTGAGTGCCAGTGAAGACTGAGGCAGAACAGTAAGGGAAGCTGAAAAATTGAACCATCCTGCTCAGCAACAACTAAGTTAACTGGTATGTTATCAACATTGTTTTTCTCCTGAAGCCAAACCGTTGCATCGTATCAGACAATATGTAAGCAAAAAAAACCTCTGACTCAGCCTAAACCAGGACAATATCCACCCTTTATTCCATATAATTTACATCATGCTCAGATTCCATACTTTTCCATACATATCCATAAATTACTATCACCTATCTTGCCTTATGATACTCACATGCAGTTGTCATTCCCATATTCTATAGGCCTCTAAATTGCCAGAGGATTTCATTTAGTCCATGACTTTGGGGTTTATCTGTTATAATAGTCCTTAAGGACAGGTATGATGATGCACGGTGTTGGATTGTTGCACACTGAATCCAGTTCTATTTCTAATATAATTAATTCTTCTTTAACTTGAGTAATTCTTACTGTTAGGCCATTAATAAAGCATATAGCATTTGTAGTGATGATGACATGCAGTACTATATAGTAGCTAATATACAACTCAAATTATTGACTGTTCTAATCCAACATCAAATTCCCTTGAGATATGTGTTACTTCCTCATCCTCCCATATTACCCACCACCCAAGTCCTCCAGCAAAACCCATCTCATAGATGGGCTTTACCTTCACCCAAAGCAGGAATAAACCAGACTATTTTACCCAGCCTGTTTCTAACCATGCTGTTGTTGATTCCACCACTGTAAATACATTGCACTTGCTATGATGTCTTTGTCAGAGTCAAATATAATCCACCTGCCAGGCCTTCCCATATTTATATTTCATCCATTATCATCCCTAACAAAGAGGCTTTATCTATTTGGATTGCTTAATTACAGTGCAACTTCGACATTCATGAGTAACCTGTGCAAAAGTGTCCATGGTCAAATCCACCCCTTGATTCTGAGCCCATCTTTATGTCACGTATTTTTCTCGATTGCCTGGCATATCACTCACCCACTGTGCTAGAAATAATTTACCCTTATGTTGCCAGTCCAGATCTACCTGAGCCACTTCAGTCAAAGCATCATAGAATCATAGAGTCACCAAAGCTGGAGATGACCTCCAAGGTCATCCAGTCCAACCATCTACCTATCATCAATATTTCCAAATAAATCACGTCCCTCGGTACAACATCTAAACCTTTCTTGAATACCTCCAGGGACTGTGACTTCATCACCTCACTGGGCAGCCTGTTCCCTTGCCTGATCACTCTTTTGGAGAAGTATTTCCTAACACCCAGCCTGAATCTCCCCTAGCACAACTTGAGTCCATTCCCTCTAGTCCTATCACTAGTTACATGGGAGAAGAGGCTGACTCCCAACTCACCACAACCTCTCTTCACGTAGTTGTAGAGATACAACTCTCTCTATCGTGTGATAAGGCCTCCCTGAAGCCTCCTCTTCCTCAGACTAAACAATCACTGTTCCCTCAGCTGTTACTCATTAGGCTTGTGCTCCAGACTCTTCACCAGCTTTGTTGTCCTTCTCTGGATGTGCTCCAGGGTCACGACGTCTTTCTTGTAGTGAGGGGCCAAAAGCTGAAAACAATACTCAAGGTGTAGCCTCACCAGGGCTGAGTACTTGTCTTCACTGATGAAAAAAATTAAATACTGTGACACTTTCCATTTAAAAATTAGAATAAAATGTATGTTGCTCTGAAAGTACTGGCTCCTATTTATCACCAACTACAACAGATACAAAGAGCACGGTAACATATTTTCTCAGAGTAAATTCTAAGCTACAAAACTCTATTTCAACAACATTGCCACCCACATAAGCGGGGAGATGAGCTGATCTAGATGCTCTTCATTTCATGATGTGACATCTATGCACGGTTGTCCTGTGCAGAAGGTAGCTTGTTCTTCACCTTGCTGTCACAAATGCTGAAACACATGATGCTGATGCAAGAGTGCATTCATAAAGGATTTACAGGTTACTAAAGGAACTGGAAAATCTATTGCAGTCATTTTCCATACAGATGTCAAAATAAATCATTTTGTACAATAGAAATAAAATATAATTCTAGGGTGAATAGTGTTGTCTGGGGGGCTGAATAAAAAGATTATATATCAACGCAAAATTTTCAAAAGGACTTTGAGAATGTCATGAGTCTTTGGAAGAAGAAGTAAAATAAGAATGATAATGGCATTCAAAGTAGACAGGATGTTCTTCATTTGGAGAAAGAGGCAGGAAATGTATTAGGAACCCTTCTGGGGACTCCCCTAAACATAGAAAGCCAGGCTGTGGGTGGGAGAAAGGCCAAGGATAGGAGAGGGAATAGTGCTGAGGAGCATGACTTGACTTCTCCAAATTGGAGAAAGTTGAAAAAAGTGTTGGAACAGAATATAACCTAGAGATGATGGAAACTGCTGTTACAACATTCTTCCTGCTGTCTGCTTGTCACTTTCCACATACCCTCTCAGGGAAGATAAATCACAGTACTGGTGGAGTCTTTAGCTCCTCTGTTGTATTAAGATCAGTTTGGTAAGGAGGCAGCATGGACTCAAGTGCTCCTTAGAAGCCATAGGCACCCTCTACTCCCAATTCTTGTACTGTCATCCACTTTGCCATAGATCATAGAATATCTGGAAGGAACCTTTGGACACTGTTCAGTCCAACATCCTTCCCACAGGAAGACTGTCCTCAGTACCAGGTCTGATCATCCGTGGCTTTGTCTAGATAGCTCTTGAGTAAATGCAAGACCAAAAGTTTATCCTCAGGACCAATACAGGCTGAGAAATACAGTACAGCAGCTTGTACATGCAATTCAGTTGAGAATGTTAAAAAATATAAAATAATTTTAAAGAAACTAATAACATAGGCTCTTTTAGGACATTAATAAGAAGCTTTTATTTGTTTGTCTTTGCAAATTTTCTTTATTGACTGTGCACATAATTATGCTATCATCTCTTAAGAGCACATTGTGCAGGCAATCCCAGAATGTCTGAAATCAAGCAGGAAGAGCAGAATGTTGGTTTTGACTGAGAAAGAGTATACTTCTAGAGCCTCGGCAGATAGTGTATGGCCACTAGAAGCAAGGTTAGGCAACATAGGAGGACTGCAGTGAGCTGTTTACAATTGTAGGGAGAAAATGTTTGCTCAACTAGAGTTGAAGCTGGCCAGAACTATGGGGAAAACGAAAAGGGCTTTTCAATATCTTAACAGCAAAAATAGGACCGGAGATAACATTGGTTCATTACTTGATGAGGACGGTCCCCTCACAAATAGGGATACAGACAAAACAGGGATGTTTGCTGCCTTTGTCTTCAAAACCTGGAGCACTGAGTCGTAGGACTGACTGTAGTAACAGTAAACTCCCAGCCAACATTGAAATTGTGCTGATTCGTTAATCCAGCTGTGTACATATAAGTTTATGAATCCCAATGGGATTCATCCTAGGATACTCAAGGAGCTTGCTGATATCATTGTGAAACATCTCCCAGCTGTTTCTCAATGGTCTTGGGAATCTATAGAGGTCCCAGTCATCTGAAAGCTTGCAGATGTTATTTCAGTTTTCGAGAAGGGAAAGACAGAAGATCCTGTCAATTTCATGTTAGTGCTTGGTAAAGACTAGCGTTGTGAAGAAGATTATTCTGGGAGTTACTGAAACATACTCAACACTGCAATCACTGGTCACAGCAACACAGGCTCATGAGACGAAAGGTCTGTTCAATAAAAACGAATCTTTCAATATAGTTTCTAAAAGTATTGTTCTGGGAAAAAAACGCCCAGCATACAGCTACGTAAGAACATAATACCATGAGTGAACATTTGGCTGATGGGTCGGGCTTGAAGGAGTACAATAAATGTGGTTCCACCAGGATGGTGGCCAGTCACTCGCAAGGTTCTGCAGGTCTCCATTTTAGAGTTAATTTCCTTAAACATTTTCCTCAATGTTTTGAATGCTAAACATGAAGACAAACTATGTAATTTTGTGGACAGCACTAAACTGGAACGAGCTGCTGACTCCGTCCAGAGTAGATAGACCTTGCAGAGAGATCTTGACAAACTGGAGAGCTGAACATCTCTCATTTCATGAGTTGTAACAGGAGCAAAAATTCTACAGCTGTGATGGGGCAAGACTGAATATGTGTACAGGCTAGGAGATGAGAGACTGGAGAGCATCCTTGTGGAAAGGGATCTGAGGTTTCTGGTTGACTGCAAGTTGAAGATGAATCATCAGTGTGCCCTGGCAGCTAAAAGAGCATCTGTGTCCTGGTGTTTATCAGGCGAAGCTCTGCTAGCCAGTCAAGTAAATGGATTGTCCTGCTCTGCGTTGTGCTTATGTAGTCTTACCTCAAGTACTATGTGTGTAATTTGGGGCACCACAAGGTCATAAAATCATTAGAGAGTGTCCAAACGAGGGCTAGAAAGGTGATGAAGAGTCTAGAGAGCAAGATTTATGAGGAGTAGTTGAGATTCCTTGGTTTGTTCAGCCAAGAAAAGAGAAGGCTGAGGGGAGGTATCATGGCAGCCTGTAGTTTCCTCATAGAGAGTGGAGAGGCAGGCACTGATTTCTTCTTTCTGGTGACAGTGAGAGGATTCAAGGAAATGGCATGGAATT
Source organism: Chrysolophus pictus (assembly GCA_037305975.1). Classification (NCBI taxonomy): domain Eukaryota; kingdom Metazoa; phylum Chordata; class Aves; order Galliformes; family Phasianidae; genus Chrysolophus; species Chrysolophus pictus. The sequence continues at coordinate 2,915,128 of CM074577.1, forward strand.
GCATCAGGAGATACTCAGGTTGGGTATGAGGAATGGATTCTTCACTAAGAGGGTGGCACTGGAACAGGCTCCCAACAGTCATGACAGTTGGTCCTGACATCAACTCTGCCAGACTTCAAAAAGCATTTGGACAATTGCACCCAGAAATACAGGTTGAATATTGGGTAGTCCTGTGTGAAGCTAGGAATTGGAATCTGTGATCCTTGTGGATCCCTCCTAATACAGGATACTCTTTGATTCTGTATTTTTTGTCCAGATACTACTTATCTATTTCCAATCAGCTTGATATGCACATTTTGACTTGAAGTCAAATGTGTATGTTTGCCCCTTCTTATTTTCAGCAATGTTTCATTGCTATGAGAAAAAAGAAAACTGGATGTTCTTCTAAAATGAGTGTTGTATACAAAATAAACTAAGTCTTTATTAAAGATGTAGAAATCCTATAAGACAATTGTCAGGGACAGCCCATTTTGGCATTGCAAATCCTAGGCTAAATCTGATGGTTTAAAACATAAATATAATGGAAAATGCTGTGAATGAAGGAGATGCGTCTTCTAATTTGTTATTTCCTTTTCTTAATGGTATTCCTGCAGGGCATTCAGATCGTTGTCAGACAAGTACCATCTCAGAAAAGAAATGCTTTTCAGCATGTGAATGCACCTTAGACCATGCTAATACCAAGTAAAGGAAAGCAAAAATTCCTAAAATAGTAGTTGTTCACAGTCCCAAGATTTAATTTTCTAAATACAAACCAGTTCTTAAGAGTTTAAACTACACTGTAGGCCAGTGAGAAAGATGAAAATGTGGGAACATCTTTCTCTCTACAAGCCCCTGCGTTTTAGAATATACCACACATTCAGACTTTCCCAGCACAACTTCAGATGTCACTGAAAAGAAGGCCTGCAACATGAACACTCTCTTATTATAGCCATAGTTGTTGCTAATTGTGCTTCCCATCTCACAATTTCAATTTTTTCTGTCACCACCCATCTCTTCCAGAGGCCACAGCCTCTCATGCATGAATGTTACAAGTGTGTCTGACTTTGGTGTTGTAACACATTGAATGGAACAATCATCAGTGCATAAGGCAGGCACACACATTTACTTTTCCCATTGGTCTGGTTTTCAGGTTATTTTTTCTGTCAGATCAGTCATGCAGTAGCAAATGAAAAATCAGACAGTGATGGTAGTACTTGATAAATAGAAATCCAGCTAACATCTCTTTCCAAACTTTTAGCAGCTGTATTTGGTAAACATCCATTCAACTTCCAAACCTATGAGACCTTAAGCATTCCTCAGGGTGACTTGGAAGGCAGTCCGACTTTTCTTGACAGATGAGATTTTGCCCCATATAAAAGACCTTTCTTATCTTCTTTTAAAGAAAGCTAGACGCTGTTTTCATTTATATTCAGTGCTTTGATATTTTCCATCATGATGTTGTTTCTTATCTTTTCCGTTATCTCCTCTAGTGATAATACTTTAGATCCACACTGATGCTTTCTTTCTTGGCCTTGAGTCAGCAGTAGCTTGATCAGCAATAGTTACTCTTTCAGAATGCCATGATTGACTCTTTCCTTGCTAGGTGAGTTTAAGGCTGCTAAACCTCTTTGTAAAGACTCCACAATTCTTTCTCAGGAAGCCATCACTTCTTTTTTTTCATCTCTAATGAAAAAAAAAAAAATTGCAACAATTTCATTTGGGTCTTGTTGTAATTCCACCCAAATCCAACATAGACTGAAATTACCATTTTTGTAGCTTCCCTTAACACAACAGCAGGTTTTCAAAGCTGTACAGTGATGAATCCTGCAGTGATTCAATGCTGCCTTCACACCAGTGACTTGTATTACTTCTTTGGAATCAGTGATGTGGTGCACTGTGAAAGTTATCTGTGAGTTTTTTATTCACCTCCTGTCCTGTAATCATCTTTACAGGCCATACAAGTACTATTTAGTCAGCATTTGTCTCTGTAAGAGTCTGTCAGTAAAATTTTGTGTTGATTTTAGAGTGACATAGGAAACGTAATCTAAAATTCCACTTTTTCTATAACATATTGAGAATTTACTTACCCATTTCAAGATCTTATTTACTACCATTGCTTAAAGAGAAGCTGCAGTGAACAACTAGCTTTTTTCAGACCTCAGAAAATTGGCAACCAGGATATTACTTCTGACATTCCAGTACACTTTGGAGTTTATATTATTTCATGCACCATAAAATTTAATCATCAACCTGAATATCTTTCTTTTGTGGATTACCTTATAACCTAATAAGCTGTCACCTTGTTTTACAGCTTCAGTGCAATTCAGTTAAAACATTAAATCATCTACAAGATCCAAATATGTAATATGTGTGCAACAGAGCTTCGTACTGCTGACAAAAGTTGTTTGTTTTTTTTTTTTTTAATTTGGATTTAAGACTATATAATATAATCCTGCTGCAAAGATATAAGCATACTTAATTAAATTAACATAAAAACTCCAATAATTTACCATTTCCTACCAACTCCTTACACCGTGAGTGTCCAACCTTTTGGCTTCCCTGAGATGCACTGAGTAAAGAAGAATTGTCTTGGGCTACATATGCATAGATTGCACCAGAAGTAGTGCCTCCTATTTATTTCCATGGGAAATACAACCAACACAAAGAGTACAATAACGACTTGATAGAGCAAATTATCAGCAACAAAACACTGTTTTCCAACATAACCACCGCCATTAGCTGTGCATATTTGCCTGCATTTTGCCTGCATCTCACACTCCTCAAAACCTGCACCATCAGAGATAACCCGCTGTTGTCATTGCTGAAATGCTCCATCCACCACCTCACTGTGCTGACACCCATTGTTTGGTGTCTATAAATGTTCAGCAAGTGTCAACGAGTTACAATGGGTGCCATTTATTCCTCATAGAGGAACTTAGTGACAAACCTTTGACTCTTTGACTGTCATGCACACTTCTATGTCAGATGCCATTCTATCAGACTGCCCCTTTACTCTCATCTGTCACACAGCAATAAAATATAATGAAATATTGCTGGGAAGGTTTGGTCTCTGCTTCCAAACGATCAACATTTTTCTCTGATGTAGTCAGTCAACATAATAAAGCTGGAGGCATTACTTTTGGAGCAGCACTCATAAAATATTAATATAGTTAACATATATAAATAACAAAAGTTATTATAATCTGCAGTGTCTGAGGCAAGGAGTCAGATGTGAACAATCCAAATCGTTTATTACAGGTTCTAACATCCTTTATATACATTCACAAGCTTTCTCTTGTTACTTTCCCACCCACTTTTACATGTCAACAGAACATTCCACAAACACTCCTTAACCATGCATGCAGACACTTATCCAATCAGAGTCATGAGTCGTTCCAAGTCTTCTGCCCTTCCTCCAATCAGTGTTGTTATCATGTGGCGATCTTGCACCTTACTTTACTTTTGCTTTTTTCTCCCATGAAGCCTTTCTTGGTTCTCAGCATTCATTTCTGATACCTTTTTCTTGCTTCACAGCTGAATATTCCAAAGTTCTGAATATTCTTTCTTGAATCCCAACAATAATCTTAAATATTTTTAATTAAAACAAACAGTACAAAAAAAAAAAAAAAAGGAAAACCAGTGGAGTATTTGTCCCTATTTTTGTGAAACTAATATATTTGTCTGGTTCAGTGGAAGTAGCTGCAATTCTTAGTGATATCTCGAGGTGGTCATCAGACATTTCTTACCAAGGTTGGAAAAGACCTAGAAGATCATCCAGTCCAAGCATACACCTATCACCAATAGTTATCACTAAACCATGTCCCTCAACACAATGTCTAAATATTTCTTGAACACCTCCAGGGTCGGTGACTCCACCACCTCCCTGGGCAGCCCATTCCAGCACCAGGGAATTTTACTCCTCATTCAGGAGACCAGTGTACCTATTGGCAGTCTCCCTTCCTCACTTTCCTTGGTGCTCTGAGTAATAGGTTTGAGGCATTGGAAACTGAAGGGGAGGTGAGTGAGGAGGCATGGGAAGGTTTGCTTAAGACATTGCCAAGGGTGAGGCGGTCAACTCTGCATCTCCAAGAAAGACAGAAGGGTTATTGTTGTAGGTGATCCATCCTCACGGGAATGGAGTGCCCCATATGCAGACCAGACCCAACTCATAGGGAGGTATGCTGCTTCCCTGGGGCCCAGGTCAAAGATAAAACTAGAAAACACTCAGATCTGGTTTGCCCCTCTGATTGCTATCTGTTACTGATAGTTCAGGCGGGCAATGATGAAGTGTCTCAAAGAAGCCTGCAAACTATCAAAAATGACTTCAGGGCTTTAGGGCTGTTTGTTGAGGGAGCAGGACCACAACCAGTATTTTCATCTATCCCTTCTCAGGCAGCGAGGGACATGGAGCAAGCTTGGAAAACCCAAATAATGAATAAGTGGATGAGAGGCTGGTGCTGCCATAGGAACTTTGGGTTTTTTGGCCATGAGGCGATTTACTCAGCACCTCGCCTAATGGCTGCAGATGGGTGTCACTTGTTTCTAAGAAGGAAATGGATCCTAGTCCAAGAGCTAGCAGGGCTCATTGAGACAGCTTTAAGCTAGGTAGGAAGGGAGAGAGGGATGCAGTGAGGCTTGCTAGGACAGAGCAAGTAGTCTAGGGTGTTATACTAAATCTAGTAGGAGAAGAGAGTTGAGGGCAGCAGGACAGAGAAGCACATAGAATCACAAGTTGGTAAGGACCTACAAGGTCATTTAGCCCATCTGTCCTCCCATCGCCATTACTACCCACAAAATTACTAAACCACATCTGGTAGCACCTCATCCAGATGCCTCTTAAACACTGCCAGGGATGGTGTCTCCACCACCTTGCTGGGCAGGTGATTCCAGTGCCTGACCACTCTTTGAGAGAAAAAGGTTTTCCTTGTATCAAATCTAAATCTCCCCTGGCACAACTCATGGCCATTTCCTCAGGTCCTATTTGTCGTCTGGGGGAAGAGGCTGACCCCCTCCTCATCACAACCTCCCTTCAGGAAGTTGTAGAGTGCAATGAGGTCTCCTTTGAGCCTCCTCTTCTCCAGACTAAACAATCCCATCTCACTCAGCCACTCCTCATAAGATTTGTGCTCCAGACCCCTCACCATTTTTCTTGCCCTTCTCTGGACACGCTCCAGGGCCTCAATGTCTTTCCTGTAGTGAGGGGCCCAAAACTGAACACAGTACTCGAGGTGCGGCCTCACCAGATCTGAGTACAGGGGGATGATCACCTCCCTGCTCCTGCTGGTCAGGATGGCACTGGCCCTCCTGGCCACGTGGGCATACTTTTGAATCATGTTCAGCTGAACATTGACCAATGCTCTTAGGTTCCTTTCCTCTTCACAGTCATCTAGCCGCACTGCCCCAAGCCTATAGAGCTGCATGGGGTTATTACGGCCAAATTGCAGAATGCGGCAGCTGGCCTTGTTGAACCTCAGCCCAGCAATCCAGGGCATGAAGAGAGAAAGGCTTGGGGTTGCTGTCACAACAGGACATTTTGAGGAAAAGCCTCCTAAATGTCCCTTAAGATCTTCTGGAAACTCCTCAGAGGACAACCCCTCCATATGAAACCTTCTCTCATTCCTCTAGGAAGAAGTGGGGAGAAAACTTCAGATTTCTTTCATGGCTTTGAGGGAGGGAGAGTCTCTCATGAAAGGTCTAGGAAGTCCAGCTTAAGTGCCTTTATAGTAATGCATACAGCATGGAAATAAGCAGGAGGAGTTGGAAATTGTGGTGTGCTTGGAAAATTATGGTCTGGTTGTTATCACAGAAACATGGTGGGATCACTCTCATGACTGGCATACTGTGATTGAGAGTTATAGGCTCTTCAGAAGGGATAGACAAGGGAGGATAGGAGGGGGAGTTGCCCTCTATGTTAGGAAGTGGATAGATTGTGAAGAGCTATGTCTCAGTAACAGCCATGACCAGGTTGAGAGCTTATAGGTGAAAATCAGCGATCAGTCCAGTAAAGGAATCTAGTGGTTGGGGTCTGCTGCAAGCCACCTGAACAGGGGGAGCCTGTTGACGAGGCCTTCTTACTGCAACTGTAGAAGGTGTCACACTCGCAGGCTTTTGATGTGCTGGGGGATTTCAACCACCTGGATATCTGCTGAGATAGCGGCACGGCAGGTGGCAGATAACCCAGGAGATTCCTGGAGTCTGTTGAGGATGCCTTCCTGATCCAGGTACTAGACTGACTGACCTGAGGTGAAGCCTTACTGGAACTGGTGCTCACCAATGTGGAGGAGAGCATTAGAGAGGTTAAGATTGGAGGCAGCCAGGGCTGTAGTGGTCATGCCTTGGTGGAGTTTGTGATCTTGATGAATGTAAGCCTGACAAAAAGTAGAGTCAGGACGTTGAAATTCAGGAGAGCAATATTCCAGCTGCTCAAGGAGCTACAGAACAGGACAGAGCTAGCAGATCTTTAAGGCTCACTCTGTGAACACAAGAGCTCTCCATCCCCCAGCAGAAGAAATTGAGCAGAGGAGGCAGGGGACAAGCTGAGCAAGGACCTGCAGCTTAAACTGAGGAAAAAAAAGGCACAGGAAGTTGAAGCAGGGTTGTGTAGCCTGGGAAGAATATAGGGACATTGTCCACATTTGTAGAGATAAGATCAGGAAAGCCAAGACACATATGTAGCTGAATTTGGCAAGGGATGTGAAAATAACAAGAAGGAGTTCTACAGGTACATAGGCAGGAGGAGACAGACCGAGAAGAGTCTTTCACCTCTGATAAATGAGGAGGGAGAACTGGCTTCCTCAGACACAGAAAAAGCTGAAGTGCTCAGTGAGTGCTTTGCCTCAGTTTTCGTTGGTAGTCAGGCTCTCCATGCCTGCCACGACCTTGATGCTCTAGGTGTGGGTGAGAGCAGTGGATTCCATCTCACTGTAACAATGGAACATGTCTGAGACCTCCTCATGAAAATGAATGTGTGTAAGTCCATGGGACTGGATGATATCCATCCTAGGGCTCTGAGAAAGATGGCTGATGAGGTTGCTGAGCCACTCTCCATCATATTTGAAAAATCATGGCTGTCACGTAAAATTCCTTGTGACTGGAAAAAGGGAAACGTTACTCCCATTTTCAAGGAAGGGAGAAAGATGACCCAGGGAACTACAGGATGGTAAGCGTCATCTCTGTGCCTGGGAAGATCATGGAGCAGATTTTCCTAAAAGCTATTGTAAAGCACATATGAGATGAAGAGGTGATCTGAGACAGTCAGCGTGGCTTCACCAAGGGCAGATTGTGCCTGACCAATCTGGTGGCCTTCTATCACAGAATCACAGAATCGTAAGAGTTGGAAGGGACTTCCAGAGATCATCGAGTCCAACCCCCCTGCCAAAGCAGGTTCCCTACACCAAGTCACACAAGTAGGTGTCCTGGCAGGTCTTGAATATCTCCAGAGAAGGAGACTCCACAGCCTCCCTGGCCAGTCTGTTGATGGAGTGACGGCATTGGTGGACAGGGGAAGGGCAATGGGTGTCTTCTGTCTGGACTTCTGCAAAGACTTTGACGTGGTCCCTCACCACATCCTTCCCTCTAAACTGGAGAGGTATGGATTTGAAAGATGGTCAGTTCAATGGATTAAAAACAGGTTGGCTGGTCACAGCCAAAGGGGTTGCAATTCACGGTTCTATGTCTGGGTGGAGGCCTGTCACATGTGGTGTCTGCAAGAGTTGGCGTTGGGACTGGTGATCTTCAGTATCTTAATCAATGACATAGATGATGGAATCAAGTGCACCTTCAGCAAATTTGCAGATGACACCAAGCTGAGTGGTGCAGTTGATTCACAGAGGGAAGGGAAGCCATCCAGAGGGACCTGAATAGGCTGGAGAAGTGGGCCCATTAACCTAATAAGGTTCAACAAGGCCAAGTGCAACCTGAGGCAGTCCCCTGCACAAACTGGGGGAAGAACTTGTTAAGAGCAGCCCTGCGGAGAAGGACTTGAGGGTCCTGGTGGATGAGAAGCTGAACATGAGCCAGCAGCGTGATCACAACCTGGACGGCCAACTGTGTTCTGGGCTGCATTAAAAAAGGGGTGGCCAGCAGGGAGAGGGACGTGATCATCCCCCTCTACTCAGCTCTTGTGAGGCCCCATCTACAGTACTGCATCCAGGCCTGGGGCCTCAGTACAAGAAAGATGCAGAGCTCGAGGAGCGGGTCCAGAGCAGGGCCACTAAGATGATCAGGGGGCTGGAGCACCTCTCCTATGAGGAAAGGTTGGAGGAACTGGGCTTGTTCAGCTTGGAGAAGAGAAGGCTGCGGGGAGACCTCATTGTGGCCTTCCAGTACTTGAAGGGAGCATATAAACAGGAGGGGGAATGGCTGTTCATGAGTGTGGATAATGATAGGACAAGAGGGAATGGTTTTAAACTGAGACAGGGGAGATTTAGGTTAGATATTCAGAGGAAGTTTTTCACTCGGACTCATGGTGATGCATTGGAACAGGTTGTTGAGAGAGGTTGTGGATGACCCATCCCTGGAGACATTCCAAACTTGGCTGAGTGTGGTCTGGGCAGCCTGGTCTGGTGGTTGGCAACCCTGCACATAGCATGGGGTTGAAACTAGATGATCTTTGAGATCCTTTTAAACCCAGGCGATTATACGACTAAGGGAAATGCTGTATGCTTGAAACACCATGTTGGGATGCTGAATAATCTATAGCTCCCTGCTCCTGTAGGATAGGTCCTCCCCTTGCAGCAGCAGTCCATAAGGCTAAGTGGCCTGGGGAGATGCAGGTAGGACTGAGCTGGTTGTGGCCTACCTGCACTGTGGAGGAAGTTACTGGAAGAGAGGATTCAGTAACAATTCCACAAGTCATCGGTACATGGATCCCAGAAATTATATAATACAAACCCTGATTTTCATTGCAGAGGGAACACTGATTTTTATGCTTTGGCAGGTCAGAACACACCCCCAGTGCCTGATATTATCATACAACCATCAGTATCAAGACAAAGGCTGTGGTTCAAATGGCCTGGGCATGCCCTTATTTTGGCAGAAATATTGACCCAGAACTGGAATACTGCACGTATTTCACCTTGGAGGATTCACCTGGCTGTTCTAGTACTAGTTAAACATTTTTTTTTACACCCCCTGAGATCCATGGCACACAAGACCACCAACAGGTTCAATGTCACTGAACTATGATGTACTCCATGGTCATTGAAGAGTCATTGTAACATTGCTCTTCAGTGGCACCTAGCAACGGACTTTTTTGAAGATTAAAAAAACCAGCAAACCAACCTGGACCTTCTGGAAACACCTACTAAATAAATCCTGCAACATCTACAAACCTTGTGTGTGATCCTGCAACAACTATGAAGCCTGCACACACAAGTGAATCAATTTATGGATTTCTGTATATTCTGTATGGGAATTGTATGTTTGGGCTCACCTCCTAAAGTGCCCTATCATTATTCATGCTGTGAAGGGGTGAAGTATAGGGGAACATTCAGGCCAGTGATTGAACTGGTGATTGAGCACCTGGTATAGGGATGGACCTAGGATGGAGCCACTCTGGGCTCATATAAGGGCCAGACCCTGAAGGGAGAGCACTTTTCGGACCTAGGCTATTTCCTGCTGCATAGCTAGAGAGCCCCTTCACCACTAGGTTGAGTTCCATTCTTCATTCTTTATATAACTACTGGCCTTTTTGCAAATACTTTGCCTGATATTGCCAAGAATCTGTCAGATGCAACTTTGCTTCTATGTAAGCAGGACAGGAATGGCTATAAAATAAGGGGTACCTCTCTCTGATAAGAGAGGACTTATGAGACTAGTAAAGAGACATGATCAAATTTTTCTTTAAGTTGAATATCTGATCGCAACTCTATACATTCCATTTGAAAATTCACAGATAATTTAATTAACTGAAAATAAAAATGCAAATATACCAATAAATTAATAACTTTTTCAGCAATCTTGAAACCTATTCTCAGATTTCTTTATCTGAATGGAAAGCAAGGCTGCATATTTTTTGTTGTTCATAGGACTGTGTTTAGCCAATGTATCAAATGCATACAATTATTTTTCGTAACGAGTTAGCACTGCACTGCACCCTCTCCTTGTCCTGATTTCAACACAAAAGTGTTAAGGGGATACCAGTGTTTCAATTGTTGTTGAGCCATGGGTGTGTGCTGGGGGCTGGGCTGAGCCACCATTACAATAGTGCAGGGCAGGGAGTAGGCCACAGTATGAGCTACACTGGGCTGCACTGGTCCCATGTGTCATGGGTTGGACATGCCTGCTTTAGACTATTTGGTTAACTTGGGATTCACCAGTATTTAATTCCATCATATTCTACAATGTGACAGCAATAGGAAAGAGGCTTACTTAATGATCCTTACCCACAAGTCCGTACGTATTGCCATAAACATATGAAGGAACACTATCATAGGGGTTGGAAGAGATCTCTGGCAGTCGTCTATGCCAACCACCCTGATAAAGTAGTTTCCCTATCCAGGTGAGTCTTGAATATCCCTGGGGAAGGAGATTTCACAACCTCTCTGGGCAGCCTGTTCCAGGACTCACCCTCTCAGTAAAGAAGTTTTACTCATGCTTGTATGAGATTTCCTCTATAGAATTTTTTGCCTGTTGTCCCTTGTTCTGTTGCTGGGTGCCACAATAAAAAGTTGGCCTCATCCATTTGATCATCGCATTTTAGATATTTATTGAACAGTGATCAATATCCCATTTCAGCTCAGTCTTCTCATCTCTTGTCTGGAGAGTCACAGGTGTCTCAACCTTTCCACATACAGGTGATGCTTCAGGCCTCCAGACATCTTTGTGGCCCTCCACCGGACTCTCTCTAGAAGATCCCTGTCTTTTTTGAACTGAGGAGTCCAGAAATGGACACAGTAATCCTGATGTGGCCTCACCAGGGCAGAGTAAAGGGAAAGGATCATCACCATCAGCCTGCTAGCCACACTTTTCTTGATGAACCCTACTGTCCGTTGGCATTCTTGGCCACAAGGGCACACTGTTGGCTCACAGTCAATCTGCTGTCCACCAAGACCCCTAAGTCCTTCTCCTCTGAGCTCTTTTCCAGTCCCCCTAACCTGTACTGGTGCATGTGGTTATTCTTCCCCAGATGGAGGACTATGTGTTTGCTCTTGCTGAACTTCATCAGTTTACTCTGTGCCCAGTTCTCCAGTCTGCCCAGGTCTCACTGAATGGCAGCACGGCCTTCAGATGTGTCAACCACTCCTTCCAGTTTTGTATTATCAGCAAATTTTCTGAGGGAGTGCTCTATCTCTTAGTCTATCATAGAATGCCTTAGGTTGGATGGGACATTAGAGATCATCTAATTCCAACCCCTCTGCCACGGGCAGGGTTGCCAACCACTAGATCACACTTCTCAAGATCCAGTTCAGCCTGGTCTTGAATGCCTCCAGAAATGGGGCATCCACAACCTCTCTGGGCAACCTGCTCCTCCTGCACCTCACCACTCTCCGAGTAAAAATTTCTTCCTAACATATAACATATCTCCTTTTACTTTAAAACCATTCCCCCTTTCCCTATCACTATCAGGCTATTTTAAAAAGTTTGTCTCCCTCCTAAGATACTTTCAAGTACTGGAAGGCTGCAATGAATTCTCCTCGGAGCCTTCTCTAAGCTAAACAAACCCAACTTCCTCAACCTTTCTTCACAGGAGTGATGCTCTAACTCTTCAATCATGTTTATGTCCCTCTTCTGGACTTGCCCCAACAATTCAGCATCTTTCCTGTGATGGGGGCCTCAATTTGGACACAGTACTCTACACAGGTCCTCACAAAGGCAGAGTAGAGGAGGACAGTCACCTCCCTTTCCCTGCTGGCCACTCCTCTTTTGGTACAGCCCAGGATGATGTTGGCCTTCCTGGATCTAAGAATGCTGTTGGCTCATGGCAAGCCTCTTGTCCATCAGGACCTCTAAGTCCTTCTTTGAAAGGCTGCTCTCAATGGGTTCTTCTCTCAGTCTGTAGACATATCTAAGACTGGCCTTGACCAAAGTTCAACAACTTGCACTTGACCTTGTTGAACCTCATTCTGTTCTCATGTTCCCAGTTTTTGAGCCTGTTGAGGTCCTCTGGATGGCATCCCTTCCTTCTCCTGCATCAACTGCAAACTTGCTCAGGGTACACTTAACCCCACTCTCTGTGTCATTGATGAAGATGTTGAAGAACACCTGTCCCAAGCTGGACCCCTGGGAGACATTACTCATGACTGGCCTCCATCTGAACACAGAGTCATTGACAATAAGCCTCTGGTTATGACCATCCAACCAATTATTTATCCATTAAATAGTCCAGCCTTCAAATTTGTATTTCTCCAACTTAGAGGTAAGAATGTGGTGTGGGACCATGTCAAAGGCCTTGCACAAGTCCAGATAGATGACATTGCTTGCCCTTTCTTTGTCTTCTGATGCCCTACTAGAAGGCCACTAGTCTGATCACTCATGATCTGCCCTCAGTGAAGCCATGTTTGCTGTGTCATATCACCTCATTATGTCGTATATGCCATAATATCTGTCCAATACCTGAACAAGAAAGCAATCACCAATGGACTCCAAGAGTCTCCTGGGTTCCTTGCAGCTTTCTGTGTTGTTTTCTCAGCAGATCTGAGTTGTTGAAATCTTCCATCAGGAATGAGAACCTATAAAGCAAGCCAGCAGCAGAAGCAAGAAGGCCTTGTGAACAGGCCCTCCTTGGTTAGGCCTGTAGTAGACCCCAATCACCACATGTCCAATTCCTCATTTTAATCCACAAGCTCTCAGCCTGTTCATGACCATTTCTGAAATGCAGTTCTTCACAGTCTATCCGCTTCTTAACACAGAAGGCAACCTCCTCATCCCTCCTGCCTTGCCTACATTTTCTAAAAAGCTTATAACCCTCAATCCACTTACATGTGTTATTCCACCATGTTTCTATTATATTAATAACATTGTAGTTTTCCAGTTTCACATGGTTTCCAATTCCTCCTGCATATATCCCATGCTACTTCATTGGTATAGAGGCATTTTAGCTGGGCTTTTGGCCGCATTGCCTTCTTGGAGAAGCCCTATCAGAAACCTCTGGGACAAATTTACCCCACTTCTTCCTAAAGTGACAGTGTTCCCCAACTTTTCTCTGTCATTCAACAGTACATTCTTTTCCGCCATCACATCTACTTTTAAAACTCTGGTGATGAGCCCAGCCATCTTGCTGCCTAGTATATTCTTGCCCCTCCTGGTCAGTTGTGTCTCATCCCAGGTCAGTCTTCCCGGCTTATTGAAGGTTTGTCCTAGATCATAGAAACCAAAGCCCTAAATGTGACACTATCCACACAGCCTTCACTCAGCTGGTTTGTTCTCCTCCTGCTTGATTTCCAGGAGAACTTAGAAGAACACTGCCTCATATCTGTATCTCTTCAGCATACTCCCAACTGACATAAAGCCTTTTTTGATGTTTTTTTATTTCCTAGTTGCTGCCTCATGTGACCCAGCTTGAAAATCAGAAGTGGGTAGTAGTCCTCAGGCTTTATCATATCTATTATCCTCTTCCTGATGTCCCAAGTGTGGGAAATAAACCACTCTATAAAGATTATCTAGGTGTAAGATAGGTGCCTCAGTTCCCCTCAGCACAAATTCTCCAATTAATAAGACACTTTATCTTTTTTACTGACACTGGTTGTGACTTAGATTTTCTGTTGGACTTTCTTAATATGTTTTCCCTTTTCTAGTTCTAAACCACTATCTGCGCTTTTTTCTTCTTCCATTCCCAGAATTTCATATCTGCTGGATAGTGGGAAGTGGAGGCTTCTCCTTTTGCCCAAAATATAGACAAGGGTCCAGTCTTCCTCATCCTGCACATTTGCCTTGTTAGGTTGGAAACCTGCTTACTTTCTTCCCCTTGCTTGGACCTAAGATGGGGTTCAGTCTGCCCATGCCACTGCATTATATCAGGTGTCAGTGTCTCTCTATGACTGCTAGATACATCTCAGCCTGGTGACTTGCTCTTGCATGTTGGTCAGCTGCTCAAAAAGATCATCAAGCTGGATGCACTTGCACCCACGATACAACACACTTACCTCAATCTCTTGGGTGACTTCCACATCCTGGAGCTTCGCACAACCAGAGATCTGGACAACTCTTTCATTCCCTGGGAGGTCCATCTGGGTACACACATCAGACCAGAAGGGTTGGGTCCTGGAATCTGAGTTGATGCCTCAGCCTGGCTTTTGCAACAGGTGATCACCATGTTAATCTCAGTAGGATGCTCAACCTGCCTGCATGAACTGATGTGCAAACTGTCATGCCATACCCTTTTGACATGCCATGCCCTTTTTGCCCATCCTGTTTGCCGTGTTCCTGGGAGCTGCACTCCCTAAGAAGAGCCATTGTAGGCACAAGAGTTTGGCTGCCATTGCATCAGCTCTGTCCACACCACATCAGAGCTGCCACTGTTCTAGGCTCTGTTCTTCCCACTCATGGGGACTGGGGGCTCCCTTGCCCTTCCTGAGCCTCTTTTGCACAGTTTTCCATGATTTTCTTGCAGTCTTGCCTCTGTGAAGGATTCCTCAGTGTGAGCCTCCACTCCAAAGTAAATCCTCTTGATGTTTTCAAGGTCATCAATGAAGATGCTGAACAAGACCAGGCCAGTACCAACCTCTGGGCATCACCACTAGTTATAGGCCTCCAACTGGACCCAGAGCCATTGATCACAACAGTCTGAGCTCTGTTAGTCAGCCAGTTCTCAAACTACGTAATTCTCCACTCATCTATCCCATGCATATTAAGCTTCTTTGTATGCATTTTGTGGGAAACAGCATCAAAGCCTTGCTGAAGTCAAGGTACGCAACATTTACTGCTCTCCCCTCATCTACCCAGCCAGTGATTATATCATAGAAGGCTACGTGGTTGGTCAAGAATGGTTTTCCCTTAGTGAATGCATTTTGACTATTCCTGATAACATTCTCATTACTTGCTTGGTGATGACATCCGGTATATAAGTTGCTCCATCAGCTTCACAAGGATGGAAGTGAGGCTGACTGGCCTGTAGTTGCCTGGATACTTCTTCTTGATGTTTTTCAGTGACATTGGATACCCTCCAGTCTTCAGGCCCATCTCTCATTCTCCAGGAATTTTCTAAGATAATAGAGAGCGACTTTGCAATAATTTCAATGAGCTCTATCAGCACTCTTCAGGGCCCATTGATTTGTGTGCAATTGATTTTGCCTAGACAATCTCTAACAAGACCCTCCTCAACTAAGTGGAAGTCTTCCTTTCCCCAAACTCTCTCCCAAATAAATTCCATGGACTGATTTCCATTCTGACATTCTTACCAGTAGAGACTGAAGCAAAGAAGGAATCCTAAATTATGAACTGTGGCAGTTCTCTAACGTTTAACTTATTCCCTTGTGACATATAAATATTCAATCTGCCATCTTTCAGAAGAAACTATAAAAAAGAAACCTCTGAAGTATTATTAGGAGTTTCTAAGTGGTGAGTGTGTGTGTGAGCAACACAACACAGTTGTCTATGCACATACCTTCTTTTGTGTTATTTATTGCTTCTTTCTTATTTAATGTCATTCAAATAACAAGATGATGGAATTTGACCAGGATCTGCACTTATGTGATATGATATCTCACAACTGCCATTACTGTGGCTCCTAGCCATCAGATAAGATGTGGTCATATGAATTCCTTCAAACTATTGCCATGGCAGAAGCTAGCAGGTCTGATGGATAGGCTTGTGACTATTCGCAGCAACAAAAACAGATCTATTTTCTGTGTTAAAACAGAACTTCAGTAAGTATCCAAGTACTCCTCACAAAACCTAAGAACACCTGCTGCAAGTTCTCTAGGTCCCTGTGGACAGGTCAGAATACATGCAATAGCTGCATAGGCCTTTATAGTCAACTCTAATGAGATCCAAAACATCGGGGGTCCTTTCTATGTAGATCAGTAGCATATGCTAAAATATCTGAGCATATAGTAAACAAAGATCTATTTAACCAGTGATTAATACCAATGTATTTCACTACTGAGCTGGCTGCAATAGTCACTGCTATGATAGATAAGATGTGATTAAAACAGTGCCCTTATTATTGTTCCTTTGAATCGCACTGTGTGAATAAATCTATCATCTGCTCCTCCTGCTTAATAACCAGCTGCCTTAGCACTTGTAATGCAACATTTTCATTAGATTCAGAAATAGAACACACAAAAGGACAAGCAAATGATCTGGATTTTTTTTTTCTCAGATAGATAAATGCTACAAGAGATAAACTTTTTATTATTAGCACTGTGATGTTAATGAAAATTATTTGATTTGTAGCCGCATCTTCCATTTCTGTGTAGTTTTGTTTATCTGTTTGTTTTTGTTTTGTTTTGTTTTGTTTTTTTAATGCAGAAATCTGAAAAAGAAAGAAGAGGCTGCAGAAATTTGAAAAAAAATGATTCATAGTTTTTATCTATTTATGCAGAGAATGTTCTCAGGAAGACTACATTAGGAAAAGATTGTCTAGTTTGCTAGTTTAATACTGCTGAATAATGAGCAACTTTCTATAGCACAAAACTGATGATGTTTACTTTTTTTCTTCCAGGAACGTCTCTTGATGAGTCTTTTGCCTAGGAATGTTGCAATGGAAATGAAGGAAGATTTTTTGAAGCCTCCTGAAAGGATTTTCCACAAGATTTACATTCAAAGGCATGACAATGTTAGGTAGGATAGATATCACCCACAAAATAATTTAAAAGAGAGAATGTTCAGAACAAATACAGTGACATGCACTTGTGGTCAGGTTTTAGAATATAACAGACAATCAGTATTGTGATTTGTTGTATATAGTCAAAGGGAGAATGGATCCACCAGGAAGACTTAAGAAACTCAGAATATAAGTTGACTTAATAAGTAGTTTTTAATATTAATGCTGGGAAGTAGGAAACTTCTTTTCAAAGAAATGATCGTTCTTTTTGTACTGCCTCGCATTTTGGTGAATAAGAGAATTTATTTTGCATGGTAAAAATTATGTGTTTTTATTTAGTTTTCTGATAGTAAGATGGATTACTTTCTGTGCAATAGCTTTTCCAATAGCATGGAAATACAGAAAATATCATGCAAACTTAAGAAAATTTATGTCCATCCCCATCATACAAGCATTCCACCTCAGAACAGGTTATTGACCAAGGCACAATTCTATTTATTGCACTTGTTCACTAACAAAAGCTAGTTAACAATTGTACAAATAACCTCATTCATATTGATTGTGGTTAAAGTGAATTCTCATTTTCTGTCCTCTTTGCCCCTCCAAACACATTCCTTAAAGGATTTCTCTGAATTATGTTGTTTTATGAAACTGTCTCTAGTTACATTTTTTCCACATATAAAACAGTTCCAAAGAGACTTATACCATCCTTGCACTGAGTAAGATACAGCTCCAATAAGAGATGTCACAGAACTGTCTTCTATAATTTTCACCATGTGTGCTCATGTGGCTAAGGAGCAAACTATGTAAGTTCCATTCTCCCTTATCCTGAGGTATGTTTTTCTACTCTTGGGTTTCAGCCTTTCTCCTTTTGAGCTAACTCTAGTATTTGAAAATGCCTCTTCTTAGCCACTAAGTTGCTGCAACTAGAATTTTGGAAGTCAGAGAAGCAGAGGTTGCTGTAATGGGAGTGCATAGAAGACTAACAAATCAGATCAGTTTTATGCTGCAAGCTAATCATAAGTTCACAAAACACCGTCATTGAGTCCTGCTACTCGCTCCTCACAAGATCACCCAAAATTCACACCTTAAGTATGAACACACAATCCAAATTTTTCTTTACTCCATCAGGTTGGTACCATGACCACTGCCCTTTGGAATCTGTTCCAGAGCCCAGCAACCCTCCAATCAATAAACTTTTCCTAACACCCACCTTGACCATCCCCTAATACAGCTTTATGCAGTTTCTTTGGGTTGCATTTATTAATTAACAACACACTTCTTACCAGTGGTTAAATCCTACATAAAGTGGATGATCATCACTACATATAAAAAAACTCCTGGTGTTTAACAATCAACTTAAAGTTAGTTGTCAGTGTATAAATATCCCAGAGTTCATGCTGCAAAGATAACATTGTTCTTCATGAGTTTTGGCAATTCTCACTTGCGAAAATCAAGGTTGTCAGGGTTGTGAGTCCCTCCAGGAGAGAATTCAAGACCGGAAAGTGAACTGTCTACTTTCTTCTCTATATTTCCTGTTTATTTTTCATGCTTTTAAGCTGTTATCCCCCAACTAACATTGATTGCCCTTTTTTCTTCTTCTTGCCAGTCTTCTTCCTCTAGGCAGTGGACTGCCTATTTCAGTCACTTATGCTATTTTTTTCTGCTCTCTGCCAGATTCTTGTTGCTTGGGTGCCACCTCTTACTGTTTTTGTCCCTCTGGACATCATATTGCTCATATACCTGTAAAAAGTTGTTTCTGGTTATGCCATCACAGTGCTGTGAAATGCATTCATATGCTGTCAGTTGCATTTATACTCAGGCTCAGTGCAATCCCATGTCATCCTAACAAGTTTACTGTCGTGGTTTCAGCTGAGACAGAGCTTTAGGAAAAAAGGAATGTTGATAACACACAATGTTTTACTTGTTGCTGAACTGTGTTGTACAGAGACAAGTATATTTAGGTTTTTCAGCTTCTCATACTATCCTGCCAGTGAGGACAACTATAGGGGAACAAGGAGCTGGGAGGGACGGGATGAGTACAGTTGACCTAAACTGCTCAAAAGGGATATTCCATACATCTTGTGAAAAAAATATGAAACTGGGGAGTTGGTCACAGGGGCAGTCACTGCTCAGGGATCAGCTTGGCATTGGTCAGTGGGTGGTAATTGCACTTTGCATTGCTTGTTTTGAATATATATATATAATTACTATTATTTTTTCTCTATTCCTTTCCTGTCTTACTAAATAGTTTTTACCTCAGCCTACACGGTTTTTTTTTTGTTTGTTTGTTTTTTTCCCTCTTTCTTTTTTTTCTCTCCCATCTTGCTGTAAGGATGAGGAAAAGGCTATGTGGTGTTCAGCTATATTCTGGGTTACACTGCAATATACTTTTGTAATTTACAAGCACAGCAGGTCTTAATGTTTGCTACAGAATTACAAGTCTTAAACTGCTTTACTTTGCAGTTGAAATCTTTGATTATAATGATTTTGAGTTCACTGTTGTGCTGAAGACTTTTTGAAACTCAACCTCAAGAATGCCCTTTTTCTGCTTAAAATGGCATTTCATATAATTTATAGTACTCTTGCAGATTACTCACCTTTTCCATGTGAATTTCATAGAACATTTTGAACTTGAATACCCTATCTGGAGAGGTAAATTCACTCTCTGACTTTAGGAAGGTATTTTGAGGTAAACGGAGTAAACATGAGATTTTAATATGAAAGAAAAGGTCTTCAGAGAAGATATGTGAAAACTGGAGATATCCTCTTATCATTGTTACACAAAACTATACAGTGCTTATGCTAGTAATGCAACTACCGAATTCAGTAAAAGAAAAGGTGGGAAAGAGCGCGTTAGTAAATGATCAGGAAGATACTGCTGGCTGATCCAAGTGAACCTGTTGCACCCTGGGAGCCATGTAAATCTACATATTTGAATGATGCAGGGGAAACTTCCTGCTCATGTAACCCTGACACTGGTGTATAGGATAGTTCTATAGAATCCCTTCATGAAGTGCCAATAACAAGATGTGGACTTTGTCATCTGAAATCAGGGAAGAAAACTCCCAAACTCCTAACAGGCATTAGAAAGCAATGTTTCTTTATTCATCACAATGCACGCTGGGTGACTTGAAAAGCAAGAGCACGCTCTCAGAATTCAGATTCTACATCTGAACAGTTAATACATGCATATGCAGTACATCGGCATACATATTCATCTTTTCCTAGGACTCATAGAGATGTGCCAGTGTCTGTTTGAGCATGTCAGTGGCATTTAGGGTGGTTGAGTGCCCACCTACTTCTTCCCCTTTTTCACAATCAATTTTATCACTGAAATCTTTGACTGGTTTTCATTCACTTTTTCCCAGTTTGGAAGATTTCCATTGCTTGTTAGGCCACAGTGAGACACTTTTTAAAAACAATATATGTGGAACCTGAGGAAAATGTCCTTGCACATTTTGAAACAAAAGACAGAGTGTTCTATTATATCCCCAGTGCAAAATTATTGAAGAAAACAAGACTATTTACCCACTAGAGTAGAAATGGAAAGTTTTAGAACTTACAGATCCCTTTTGTTAAATTAATATATTGATTCTAAAACTAATGTATTAATCCCTACTGCTAAACTAACCTTCCTTTTAAAGGAAATGGAAACAACTTTTTTTCCTTTTGATTAGTGGCAGTTAATCTGGCCAGAGTTAAGGGACCTTTCTTGTATTCTCATAATTTGCTCTTTTCATACCACTCAGTCTGAAAAAAATGACAAATGAAAAACCCCTCTATATTTCTAAGTTGGAGTTTCAAACGTCAAAGCTACTCAGAAAATGCACAGTGTATTTTCCTTTTTTATTGTAATCCTTTCCTTTTTTCCTGACAAACATCACCTTCCAGAAAGACAGAAATTAGAAAACTGCATTAGTAAACATGAAATTTGTAAACTGCATGATTTTTGTCTCTCTCTTTTTTTTTTTTTAATGGAAAAGAGAAGGAACCACAACCAACACATTCATTTCAGTCATCTGAATTTAAAAAAAAAAAAAAAAAAAAGTTCAAGCGGTAGATCTTGCATGTGAAAAATTATTCATTCATACAGGGTTTTATTTTTCTTTCTGCAGCAGAAATAATTAACCTCCTTCAATATAAGTTGAATATTTCTGTGTAGTGGCAGTTTAAAACTTAAAAAGGGCCTGTCAATGAATACATCCCATGGAAGAGCACTGAATGGTTGGCTCCATGCGCTGCTGATAGTAGCATCAAAAGAATGTGCAAAGGGCCTTAAGAACAACAGTAGTTGGAGGGATTCTTTTCTCCCTCAAATTGCTCATATGTAGCAAATTGAAAACGCCTGCTGGAGCAGACATTTATAAATTCACAATTTGGAGAAACTCTGTTATATTGTTTTACCGACAGTGATACAAGCTGTGACAATACTATTAAGCTTGCTAGTCATCAAAGCTATCATTAATGTATACTCCTGCTCTGCAATTTGTTTTGATAACAGAAAGAGCTTTGTCTCTGAATGAAGGAGATAAGGAAGTTCTGCGGAGTCTTTGTAACAAGAAAATAGGAGATCCTGCTTAGAATCAGTCATTGAATATGTAACATGCTTCTAGGAAACCTCTGCATATGTAACATATCTCTTGGAAAACATCTGCATATATGACACAAGTAATGTATATTAACTGAAGATTTGTGTAAGCTATGAATGTTAGGAGGATTACCTCCATGGATTCAGCAGTGCTATTAAAATGCCTGTTATCTAACACTGGGGCTTGAGTTTCCTGATCGATTGCCTGATAGTATCAAAATTGCCAAAAGTGAAGAGGATAAAAGCTTGAACACTTTGTACTCCTTCAATTACTGTGCTTGAACTTTTATAATTAAGTTCTAATAGATGCAGATCCTTGTTTTTACAATGTTCACACACAATGCTTGACCTTTGCAGAAAGAAATACTAGAAGCCCAGAATCTGAAATGTTGTATGACCACTTGAGAAATTTATTTTCTTACCATGCAACTCATTATTTTTAATTTAGAATTTTCATTTTTAAGTGAATTGCTTTAATATTAGAATTTTGTTTAAATGAATTGTTGATCACTTTTACTTACATTTTTTTCTTTCCTCTCACTTGATTTCTCCTACTGCAGTGTTGTGTGATTTTAATTTATTTTCAAATGAAGTGCAATATATAGAAAGAACTGCTCTTTCCCCTCTCTCACAGTTCATTAGCTTAACTTTCAAAATGCAAATAAGTTTTCTATTCAGCAACAGCTGCAAAGAGGAAAGAGAAAGATCAGCTTCAAATTTGCCTTACACCTGGAAGTAAGATAATAGTACAAGAAAAGCATATCACGCCTCTAAATGCATTTGTACCTGAGCAGGAAGGAACAAGATCTTTCCCAGATAAGCTTCATTATCTCTCATTTCACCATGTAAAAGACAGTGATTAAAACAGAAACTGTGGAAACTATGGAAAATTCCCAAAGTAGAGGTCAAAAAGAACTGTCATCATCTGGTGAAAATCAGTCCTTTACCAACGTGTTCTTCACTCCACAGTTCTGCTGCTTCTCCTTTGTTTTGTGCAAAATACCTGACATACCTGAATATTACTCAGTGATCTTGAAGATTTGATGGTCTTTGTCACAATCTGTGGGAACATAACACTATTAGAGAGTGTCCAAAGGAGGGCTATGAAGATGATGAAGGGGGCACTATGTATGACGGGCAGTTGAGGTCCATTGATTTGTTCAGGCTAGAGAAGAGGAGACTGACAGGAGGCCTCATGGTGGCCTAGGTGGCCTACAGCTTCCTCACTAAGGGAAACAGATGAGCAAACAGTGATCTCTTCACTCTGGTGACCATGACAGGACCCTGGAGACAGCATAGAGATGCACCAGAAGAGGCTCGGGTTGGGTGTTAGGAAAAGTCACTGATAGAGTGGTCAGGAACTGAAACAAAGTCCCCGGGGAAGTGGCTACTGCACCAAGCCTGCTGGGCTTCATGAAACATTTGGACATGTTCTCCTACATAGAGTTTGAATTTTGAGTGGTCCTGTGTGGAGTCAAGACTTAAGGTTGATGATCCTTGTGGGTTCCTTCTGACTCGGGATATTCTATGATTCTATGATTACATACACGGAATGTAGTTTGCAAAACAATTTAACTACAGCAGAAAGCAAAGGCAGCTCATAAGCATGCCAACACTAACAATTACAGCATTGGATGGTGGTCGTAGATAGATGAATTCTACTCAATTTAAGTAAGCAACTTGGTGATGGAAGTTTCTTTTCTTATTCTGCACCTCAGCTGTCCATTTCACTTCAGTTTAGGCATCTTCCTAAGTGCTGCTTCTGTTTTTGCTCTGTGCTTGTTTCTACTCTTAACACTGCAGATTCCTAAAGAAAGCCAATTGTGTTCAATCATTCCACCACACTCTAGGTGCAGTATTTTAAAAAAGAACAAAAGCAAGCAAGGCAATACCATGTCTGTTTACATGTTTCATCTCTGAACTTCCCTTTCTCCTCCATTCAGGTCCTTTCTTGCCAAACATTTGATCACTCAGGCAGTGGTGAACTTCCAGTGGGGAACTAAACTGAGGAACTGATCTGCTCTAAAACTAACCCCAAAAAAGCCTGGCCAAATTTCAGCTTTCATATTCACTACATGGATGGGCAAAATCCTTGGCTGGTGCAAGGAGAGATTAGGACAAGGCATCAGTTTCTCTGTGATAGTGTTATCTTGTTATTTTCTATTCACTTCTGAAACAACCCTGCTGGTACAAAGAATGGAATTTAAGATGTTATAGAAATGGGATTTTTCTAGTTAAAACACTATTCAAACATATCCATTATAACACCAACACATTCCAGGAACATCTATGATTTCTGGTTGTCTGTGTTGTCCCTCCGACAGATGTCAGGGTGATTGAGGTCCATGAGGACCACGTTTTGTGAATGTGAAGCTCCTTCTATCTGTTTACAGAGGGCCTCATCCACTCGATCTTCCTAATCTGGTGGCCTGTAGCAGATTCCCACTACAATGACTCCTTCCCCTGCCTTCCCATTAATCCTAATCCATAAGCTCTCTGTCAGCTCCTCATCTATCTCCAAGTGGAGTTCCAAGGACTCCAGCAGGATGTTGTGTAGAGGGCAACACACCCACCCTTCTTCCCCTTCCTGTCTTTCCTAAAGCATTTTTACCCTATCTATTTCTGCCTTCCAGTCACGAGAGCCATCCCACCACATCTCAGTGATGCCAGTGACATCATAGCACTTTGGGCACACACACACTTGCAGCTCTTCCTGCTTGTTCTCCATGCATCAGTGTACAGGCATTTGAGTTGGGTTCCCATTGAGGCTGATTCACCAATTGGAATTCCCTTATCCTGCACCTTAGGTGCTGTCTTACTCCCCGTTCCCCTAGTTGGGAGGATTGATGAGAAGACTATCTGTGCTCTTGAGCCCTTCACCACTGCTTCCAGCCCCTTATAGTCCCTTTTAACATTCTCCAGGTTGCTGACAGCTGTGCTGCTGGTGCCTACATGAAACAGCAGCACTGGGTAGTAAGTAGTCCATGGAACGTACAAGGTCTGGCAACCTCTCTGTCACATCCTTGATGCAAGCTCCTGGCAAGCAGCAGACCTCTCTAGAGAGCAGGTCAGGACAACAAATGGGTGCCTCTGTACCCCTCAGAAGATAATCACACACCACTGTCACCTGGCACTTTTTCTTAGCTGCAGTAGCTGCTATGCAATGGGGAACAGGTGTGGCTGCCTCACTCAGCTCTGATGATTTACCTGTTACATTTTCTTGTTCCTTCTCAGTCTGCAGAACCACCAAGCAGTTCTGCAGAGGCACCTCTCAATTTGGGGTAGGCTTCTTCGTCTTGTTAGTTTTTCTCATAGCAATGTGCCATTTCTCATCACTGTTGTCTTCCCTCCAACTGGATGTGCCAATGGAGGAGTTTGGGGCTGTTGGCCCTGGACTGTGGATTCAATGCAGACTGCGTGTGAATCTGGCTGTCTTCTTCTAGCTCTGCCTCCCCGATAGCATGCAGCTTTTTGACTGTCTCCTGCAGCTCAGCCACCTGTTGCAGGAGATCCTGCACCTGGGCACATCTTACATAGGCGAGTTTGCCTCTCACCTCTGCTCCTGGAGTAAGGTCCAGGCACTTTCCACGGATCATGATCTGCATAGCTGCTTCTCCCTTTATCAGCTCTGTCTGTCACCAATTTGGTGACCAGGATGACACCATCTTACATGACATCCAGGTCACCAAACTCGAGAAAAATGGATTTGATGGATGGACCACTCAGTGGATGAGGAATTGGCTGGATGGTCACACTCAGAGAGTTGCGATCTATCATTCAATGTCCAAGTGGATACAAATGATGAGAGGTGTTCCTCATCAATCGATACTGGGACTAGTGTTATTTATTAGCTTTATAGGTGATACGAACAGTGGGATCTAGTGCACCCTCAGCAAGTTTGTGGATGGCACCAAGCTGAGTGGTGCAGTTGAGACACTAGGGGGAAAGGATGCCATCCAGAGGGACATGGAGAGGCTTGAGAGATGGACCCATGACAATCTCATGAAGTTCAACATGACCAAGTGCAAAGTCCTGCATCTGGGTTGGGGCAATGTTAAGAACAGACACAGGTTGTGGATGGCTTGAGAGCAGCCCATAGGCAAAGGACCTGGGGATGTTGACTGATGAAATATACAACAGGAGCCAGCAACATGCACTTGCAGAGCAGGCCAACTGCATCCTGGGTTGCATCAGGAGAATTGTGACCAGGTCAAGGGAGGTGATTCTGCCCCTCTGCTTTGCTCTAGTGAGGACCCCACTTGGAGTGCTGCATCCAGTTCTGGAACCCCCAACACAAGGAGGACTTGGAGCTGTTGGAGCAAGTCCAGAGGAGGCCATGAAGATAATCAGAGAGCTGGAGCATCTCACTTATGAGGACAGGCTGAGAGAGTCAGGGCTTTTCAGTCTAGAGAAGAGAAAACTCCAGGGGAACCTTTTAGCAGTCTTTCAGTACCTGAAAGGGACCTACAGGAAAGCTGTGGAGGGACTTTTCATAAAGGCATGTAGTAAGAGGGTGAGGGAATTTTTTTTTTTAAACTGGAAGAGGGTAGGTTTAGACTAGATATTAGGAAGAAATTCTTTACTGTGAGAGTGGTCAGACACTGGAACAGGTTGCCCAGAGATGATATGGATGCCCAGTTCCTGGAAGCAGTCAAGGACATGGCTGTATTGAGCTTTGAGCAACCTAGTCAAGAGGGAGGTATCCCTGCCTAAAGCAGGGAGGTTGGAACTAAATGATCTTAAAGGTCCCTTTCAACCCAAAACATTCTGTGATTCTGCAATAACCTTTCTGTAACAAGAAAAGCTAAATATTTATCTTTTCAAAGCTTCTGAGCATTGTTCTTTGATTTTTTGGAGATGGCCCCTCCAAAGCATGTGGTTTCTCAGAACCTTGGTAAATGTTAGCTTAGAAATTAAATCAAAGGATACTACTGCCTAGCATTGTAGAGTGTTAACCTTATGAGCATTCATCCTACTGAGAAGATGACAGTCTTTTGAGTCTTCAGTACATAAAACACTTTTATTAGTCTGTCTTCCCCGTAGGTAGCATCAATAATGGAAAAAAAAATTTCAGAAACTTTCACAGATGAAGAGGAAACAAAATGTTTACCTCTTATTTCATTTAAGGAGAGTATTGGCAAGCCAGTATCTTCTCAGCCCTTAGCTTTCCAAAAGAACTCTAGATCAGAAGGAAGTTTCTGCTGCAGATGATTCATTTTCAGTTTCTCTTATCTCAGTACGACTGAAGCTTGCATTTGCAGCCGTTTCTGTGATTAGCTAGTCTTCACTCTGCTAGCTGGCAAGTGAAATCCAACTGAACTATCTCAGGTTCTGCTGAGAAAAGCACAAATATCACTATGGTGCCTGTGCTGTGTGTATCATCACAGTGACATCACTGTGTAGTTCCCAAGGCCTTGCTGACTGGAACTGCTAGAGCAGATGTTTCTGACCAGAAACTGTTGCTTGTCCTGCACAGAACCAGGGTTTTTTAACTTGAGTTAAGAATGGAATATATTTGCATTTAAATGGGATCACTCCTCACTTGATCTTGCTTCATCTTCCCTGATCCCCCCAATCACTCCATTGTTGTTTGCTTGATGTCCTTCTGATTCTTCAGATGGCGTTAGAAATCAGTTTCCCAAGCAACATTAGCAGAAGTAAATTGCAGTCTCTTCCTAGTTTGTCACAGTTGACTTCTGCTATTTCCACAGTATGGCATCTGTAAGGGAGTATATGTGTACCCAGAAAATGCTCTGCCATGCCAACAGTATCCCAGAGGCTGCTCTGTAGGTCCAACTAGAAAAAAATACTAAACACATTTTGCTGATGACATAAACAGAAGATGTGTAACTCCTCTTTTCTTTGATTTGGTTCCTATGTTTTTATTAGATAGTTAAGAAACTTAGAAAGCAATCCAACAAAATCAGTGCCATTTAAATCATACTTTACAGGATCAAGTATTCTATGTAGGAATGATTTATAAAGAAATGATTTGATCTAGACATGATGGTATCAGGTCTCAGCACTTGAATATATGCTAGTTTTGAGGACAATACTAAATTGGGATGAGCTGTTGATTCCCTCATGTAGAGAGGCCTTGCAGAGAGATCTTGATAAATTCTAAAGTTGAACAATCATGAACTTCATGAAGTTCAACAAGAGAAGGACTGATCTCTATCTGGACATTGTGCCACTGACCACCACTCTCTGGGTACAATCTCACAACCAGTTTCTCATCCATCAAAAAGTATATCCATCATAGCCATATCTTTCCAATTTGGAGAGAAGGATGTCATAGGGGACCATGTCAAGAGCCTTACTGAAGTCCAGATAGATGACATCAGTGAGTCTTCCCTTGCCCACTGATGCAATTATGCCATCATAAAAAGAGACAAGGTTGGTCAGGCAGGACCTGCTGATGGTGAACCCATGCTGGTTATTCCATATCTCCTCCTTCTCTTCCATATGTCTTAGCATAGCTTCCAGGAGGAACTGCTCCATGATCTACCCCAGAACTGAGGTGAGGTTAACAAGTAGGTAGTTCTCTCAGTCATACTTTCTACCCTTCTTAAAAATGATTACTATATTGCCTTTTTTCCAGTCATCAGAGACTTCACCTGACCATCATAACTTTTCAAATATCATTGAGAGTGGATTGGTGACTCTGTCAGCAAATTCCTTCAGGACTCTGGGATGCATCTCATTGGGACACAGAGACTTATGGATGTTCAGTTTCCTCAGGCAGTTGCCAACCTGATCTTCACTTGTAGAAGGAGGGCCATCGCTCCCCCAGTTTCCACCTTCTGAATCATATTCTGGGCTGCATCAAAATAAAGATGACCCACAGATGGAGGGTGATGATTCTTGGCTCTCATGAGATCCCATATGCAGTACTGCATTCAGCTCTGGGGATCCCAGCACAAGAAGGACTTGAAGCCGTTGGAGCAGGACCAGAGGAGGCCTTGAGGATGATCAGAGGACTGGAGTACCTCTCCTACTAAGGAAGTATGTGAGAGTTGGAGAAGTACAGGCTTCAAGGAACTCTTCTTCAGCTTGTCAGTACTTATAGGGCCCTATAGGAAAGCTGGAGAGAGACTCTTTATCAGGACTAGGAATAATAACTCTATACTAGAAGAGGAGAGATTTAGATTAGATGTTAGGAGGAAATTCTTTACTAAGAGGATGATGAAGCTTTGAAACAGTTGTCCAGAGAAGCTGTGGATGCTCCGTCCCTTGAAGGCATTCAAGACCAGGCTGGATGGGACCTTGGACAACTAGATCTGTTTGGGGGTGCACCTGCCAGTAGCAGGAGAGTTGAAACTAGGTGATCTTTAGCATCCCTTTCGTATGAAAAAGAATATGATTCTATGTGTATGTGTTATGACTGCAGATTTTCATTTGTAAACACCTTAAAAGCAGATAACAAATTGTTTTTACTTCAAAAGTCTAAAAAGAATCCTACTGTTTACTTTTGCAAGTGGACATTGCTGGTTCCATGGGAGATACTTCTGTTAATTTAATGTAGTTAGGAAAAAAATAAAAAGTAGACCGCCATGTAAATTGAAACAGAAATATAAAATAAGTTAAAATGTAGATTGTGCAAGGGTTAAGATATAACACAGTGGAGAGCTGAACATAAATCAAACTAAGTGAAAGATCTCAATGCACATTCGAATACCTTTTAAATCCTCAAGTAATTTAGGAGGATGATTCGTGATTAAGTAATGAATCTGGTTCACTTTCATAACTGCAAAGTAAAGCTGGATAAACGCTGAATATTTTATTATAAGAAGTCTTTTTGTCATTTTTAAGCAGCATAGAATGAAATAGCTATTTTTCCCCTGTACCAAGAAAGTCTTGAGTAATAGTTTCAAAAAATATACTCAGAATAGAAGAGAGTGGAGAAAGTGACCTAAGGGTTAACAGGGCAACATATAGGCTTTGTTTGTAGATTAAAGCCCTTTAACTCAGAATTAGTCAGTTTTGTGCTGAGATCCCTTACCTTATCTGCTCTGGTAGAGAAGGGATTTTATCAGCTAGGTTCAATGAATTGAGGGAAGCACAGACTGAGCTGGGAACTGTATTGCTTTTGTGTTTGTTTGTTTGTTTGTTTGTTTGTTTGTTTTGTGGCTTCAAGGGAAACTTCAGACTTTGTTACTAGAAAGCAGTAAAATCTTAGTTCTGTCTTTTTATCACCTATCATTTTATCTAAACAGAGAGAGCATATTAAGGGGTAATATGTAATGTTTAACTTAAATTTTCAGTTTGGGAGAGAAGTTTTATACTACGTCAAACATACTTAGGCTATATGGGATGGGATTGCTTGTTGGCATTTGCATAAAGAAAGACTTCCTTGGCATTTATTGTCTAGGTGTTGGGTATAAAATATCAGTTTTCTGCAGTGGGGTTTGAGTCTATGGAACTACCTAGGGTCTAAGTAATTCTAAAGATTGTAGTTCCAGGTTTACTTGAGGTTCAGAATCTACACAATAACTGTTATGCTCTCTATCACTGTAGTATTTATTTTCCTTGGAAGTATCTTGGAAGTCCTCACAGATAGGTAGGAATTATTAAGGTAGATAAAACTTTTGCACATTAAAAACTTGCTGAGAACTGGTGGAATCTTGACACTTTTCTGAACCATGTAGCACAGTACAGAGAAGTCATGACTGATACTGCAGATGCTAGCTCCTAACAGGTGAGCAGCAAAACCACATCACAGAGCTACAATACACAAGCCTTTCAGTACTTGGTCATGCCTTTCTGTATACAGTAAGCCTCAAGCAAGGTTTATCAGTTTGGCTGTGAAACTGTACAAAGAGATAAATCAAGCTGAATAGAACGCATCTGTAAAGAGCAGAAGCAATTTTGTTCCTGAAGTGCTCAGAGGGGAAACTCTTGAACGAGGTGCTTTGTTCTACGTACTTCTCAGATAAGTATATAGCACTGAAGAGATTCTCATGGTTGTCTACAATAGGTATCAGCACCAACCTCTATTTAGTTCACTGTTTCAGATCTATACTGACTTTATTCTGAGCAGCACTTTTGATAGCATTCTGTGGGTTTTTTTTTTTGAGTTTGCATTTTGGGTCCCATTCTTGCTATAAGAGGGTAATGAGAGAGAATGTGAAGATTTCTTTTGTACTGATATCTCTGTGTCTTCTTCCTTCTTTACAGCATTTTGTTTGCAGACATTGTGGGATTTACTAGTTTGGCATCACAGTGCACTGCCCAGGAGCTGGTGAAGCTGCTTAATGAGCTCTTCGGCAAATTTGATGAGTTAGCTACCGTAAGTACAATTTTTTTTTAATCTACTTGAAATTCCTTTCTGAATGGTGATGCATGAGTTAAATATGTTCGAAATCTGTAATAGACTGCTTTAGCCCTGTGTTTTTCTAATGCATCAATTTTTTATTAATATTCTGTAGAATAAGCAGCAAGTCTAAATGTTTAGGAAAGGAGCTTAAATTGCTTTCAAAAATATTTTTTCTTATGTTTCTTTGGAAGTCAACAGAATTCTTCATTGTTCTTGGCTGCAGAAAAATTAGAGATATGAGAGAGATTTCAGTATTGAAATTTCTTATCTATATGGGAAAAAAAAATAGAAATCATTTCTATTCAAGGTACAGTGTAAAACTACTTTCTATGATGATAAGAAGCTAGAGACTCAAATCAGTTCATCACAGATGACACTCTTTGTCACAGAAATTGTCTTCTTTTTTTTTTTTCCAGAAGAGCTATTGCAGGCAAAATGGGATTTATATTATTTATATTATTACTGATACTTCTGTTTTGACAATTGCATTTAAATTTGTGCCAAATTCCCCAAGGAAAAAGAATTTGAATGTAACGTTCCTTGCCCTAAATTCTAATAATACCATAGACATTTTACAAGAAATGAGAGGAATGGTTGCTCCTGAAAATGTTCTCAAACCTGGTTTCAAATTGCACTTCAAACTGTGTTTTCCCAATGAAGAAAACAAAATTTCTTTGATTCTATCTTGTTTGCTAATCTAGTCCTCAGAGACCCAATGTCTGACAAATAGCACAAGTCTATATAAATTATGCTTCTCCATTGTCTAATTATCGTATCTTCTGACACTATGCAGCAGCCTAGAGAACATATTTCTTCAGTTCCATCATACAGCATCCACATGGTCCAAACTTATAATCTTCCGAAAGAGATCTGAAGTCTATGAACATTGGAATTCGTCTCTAAAAGGCAAATTAAGCCTTCTACTGCATAAGATGCCAGGGTTGAGGAAGGCCTATTCTCTCTCCCCAGAGTAGATTATATTTTGCTCAAGTGTTGTGTCTTGATTTGCAATCTGTTCAAGTCAGAACAGAGAGGAAGAGCTGTGCGTTCCCTTTTCTCGAGAAAAGCAGAAGAATAAGTTAGATGCTGAGTAGAGAAAGAATGAAGGTGGATTTTCTATTTTTTTTTATAACAAAAAAAAAAAGAGAGAGAGAGAGAGAGAGACTTTGTGCAATTAATTAATCAGTTGAAATCCTGTCAATTCCTCATGGAAAGCAGAGGCCCCCTTCCTAGAGCGCTTCAGAGACATGTAGGTTTGAGATAAAAGGTATTGCCATGTAGCTGATAACAGGCACATAGAAACACCCATGCCATTGACATGCAGCATGGCACTGAAGCCAGAGAAAGGGCTACTGCACCACGTTTGCTCCTTTACCTCTGGCCTCATACAGCTGACTGGAGGTGACATCTGAAGCCAAGGGACCAGGCAGATGCTAGCTCATGATGTGAGGTCATTGTTTGGTGGGGAAGAAGCAGATTAGAGACAGAATTGAATATTAGAAAAAAAAATATATATTGCTTTCTGTTCAGCCTGTATACTTTGTCTTTCCAAATTTGTATTTTTATTCCATATTCACCTCCAGGCTTCTTTCAGCTACATATGAAAAAAGAATCATTATTTACGTGTCCTTCTTATTCATACTGTGCTGCATCAGGGTGTGATTAAAGATGTAATGTATGATTTTCCTTACTTCTGATGTGGTAAATGGAGGCTTTGTATTGACTCTTGCATTCAGAAAAAAATGTGCTGAGAGATGTATTTTTTCAGAAGGATTCTGATTTCCTGGTCAAAACAACTTTTAGATATTCATTATCAGGTCAAAACAGAAGACTGGGTTGATTTAAAAACAGTGCTTTGCTTTTTAGTATTCAAAATGATGAGGAAAGAAACTGCAGGGAACTTAAAGAAAAATGTAATGGTGATAGAGATGATCCCTGCAATGCCTGTAGTGTGATCTGTGAGCATGCATGCTATATGCTGCTGCTTCTCAGGATGAGGTAGCTGTAGTACAACAATTGCCCCGTCTTACAACTGTAATGTTTTAAAGCAGAAAAGTTTAAACAAAATGCCATAAAAATACTTTGTGGGAAGCATAGTACCAGGAGTCAGAAAGTGTTATCCTACATGTATTTGCTGAGAGTCTCGTGAAGAATCTTGGCATTTTGGCACCTTGACACTTGGTATGAATAGTCTTTACTTTTGCTTTTTGACAGCATGACTCTAAATTTGGCCTGTAAAAGGTGTTTCAGAGGAACATAGAAGTATCTCCTTTAGAGATCTAGGGCAATTTAATCCTAAAGGAGTTTGTCCTTTCAACATTTAGAAGTTAATTTATGGCTTGAGGCATTATATTTTTCAGTTTTCCTGCTGCTTTTGAAATACAGCCGGAACTCTGTTTCAAAGAGTAACAGCTTATGACAGAGAATTTCAACTTGTTGTCTTTCAACTCTTTCAAAAGCTTACTCGTACATTTTTTTAATAGAGAGAAAAGATCTTATGTTTTCACAATACCACTGTTAGGTCACTTTCTTAAAGAAACAAGTGAATTGTTAAGTAGTTGTATTTTTATATGACATTGTCTTCCTTCTAAAAACATTTGAGTCAGTTGGTCAACTTCAGTTACTACACGTGAAGGAAAAGAAGTATCAAAAAAATAATGCTAGACAAAAATAAATGACAGTGCTGGTATCCTTGCAAGGAGCAAGACATTCGTTGGAGAATCTACATGGAGAACAGCTGTTTGAATGCTTCAGAATTCATCAATGTGTCTGGTTACTGAAGTACTTGTAATGTTGTTGTCTTTAGACACACTGTTTTTAGACTCTTAGGACAGCCTAGATTGGATGGGACCAGAAACATCATCAGGTCCAACATTCTGTGGGAAAAGGGAGCCTAGACGAGTTTAGCTAGCACACTGTAGCTACTGCCCTGTCCAAACACTTCAGAAAAGTGTCTTGAAAGGTCGAATAGATTACAATAAACAAATACACTCCTTTTAATTTTTTTCTATTGATTTTTTAAAGCACATTCAGAAGTAAATGAAGATTTGATTCTTCCTGTTATGATACAAGGATTGCTCTGAATGTAATTCCGCTCATTATCTTGGCCAGATGTCAGATGCTAATGTTGCTGATATGGAAATAGAGGTTCCTGCCAAAATTCTGCTATATTCTGTTGCTGTGCAGTCTGAAAAAATGATGTCTGACACGGAAGTGTATATGAAGAAAAGGTGTATCATTGAATCATAGAATCTTGAATTCTGCCATGCTGAAAAAATGGCATTTGCAGACATTTACCAACATTTGCTAAATGTTTATGGAGATCAAACAGTGGATGTTAGCACAGTGAGGTGGCGAGTGATGTGTTTCAGCAGTGCTGACAATGAGAGTGAGTCAATTCTGCTGGTGCAGATTTTTAAGAACATAGAACGTAGGTTTTCATTCACTACTGGTGAAAACGCTTAGCTAATGGTGGTGAGCATGCTGAAAAATATACCATGTAGCTGATAATTTGCTTTATGATGTAGTGTTACAGGACTTTGATGGATTATTTTGATCAGTTCCATATGAATGCAGTGTGGACACCTATACCCAAACTCCTTCTGAAGTCAGCACAGAGAAAGTTATTTATGGAGTTCAGTGTGTGTCATCCAAGATCGATGTCTAATTACACTCCAGATGTGCTAATTTCACTTTATTTGGTTCACTTTAATCTGGTTTGTAGCTGTAGGGGGAACTGTTATGTCATGGATTGACCTAGTGATTGAGCATCTGGTGAAGGGGAGTGGCTGGCCTATTGTTTGCACCTATGCTACCCGCATGACCAGAAGGGGATAGACTCAGACTGGAGCACCCCGAGCTCATATAAGGGCGAGCCACTGAAGAGGGAGCACCTCTTAGAGTTAGGCTGCTTTATGAGGAGTGCTGTACAGCCAGAGATCTGCTTCACCAGTTTGATGAGCTCTGTTCTTTGCCTGGTTAACAACCTGTCAGAAGCAATTTTACTTCTTCAGAAGCAGAACTGAAGTGCCCAGATGCACACTTAAGCTGTCTAATGTACTCTCCGTACACGGTCTTGGCTATAGTCTTATGCCCTTATGCAGATCTGCTATACTGAGCATAGCAACACATGGGTAGGGGGACTTCTCAGCCTGGACCACACATCTTGTGATGGAGGCCAGCAGCACTATCCTCACAGCAGTCAGCTCTGCTCATTTCAATAAGATTTTTTTACCTCCATCAAGTCTTTCTGAAGACTACTTTCTTTTTAGTCAGATGGATATGATGTCTTGCTAGTTCTTCTCAAGTGATCTTTTTTCAGTAATTTTTGCCAGCTGAGAGGAATGGATGTTTTCAGCGATTAGGTCTTGAACTTTTTCCATGATTTTTTGTTTAGAGTATGATTGAATTTGATGTTTTTAGCTAATGCACAAAAGTGACAGTTTTTTAAATCCTCTCTGTTGTGGTAGATGAAACTGGGGGAAATATCAGTTTCCTGAAATTTAGAGCTTTCTGCTTTTTATAGTGAACTTGTTTAGGGTTTTTTTCTCCTTGGGCATTTCTCTACATAGGAAAACTGTGTGTTAAAGAATACTTAATGAAAGTTATCTAGTAGACAAGCATGTTTATCAGTCATGATGGTTGCGTAAAATATTCTTGCTGAAATCTTTCTTCATTTGCAAGTAGACAAATCAGTATACATGACTGTTAAATAGATTTTTACACTCAAGGACTAAAACAATTTAACTTTCTAATATTTTCAAATTAGTTTCCATTCAGAGTAGGGAGGGACTTCACAATGAAGTGGAAATATGTAGATGAAGTGTGCTAAAAACTTGTAGGTTATTGCAGATCAATTTATATAATTACCAATAAAATTGAGGAAAAGAATCCGAACAAAGCTGCTTTTTGTTGCTATCCTGAATAATTCTACTTATGCTATGCCTATGATGTGGGTCTCAAGTATAATGACTTCACAAATCATTACTAGATTACAAGCTTACATGGATATGGCCAGTCTTCTGCATTCAGGACATACCAAGGCAGTTGCTGTGGTGCTTCCAATGCTGAAACAAGATTTGTTTTCTTTTTCCACTATCTCTACTACTCTGCATAAGCTATTCTTGTTAAGTCTATCCCCACTGTTATTGCTATGAATATGCCTCCTCTGTCTTGTTAAATCAAACATAAACATTGCAGTTAGCTCATGCTCAAGGTTCTTAATGCTGAGACAAGGAGATGTGTGAGAACTACTATGGGTAGTTGAAGTTACTATTTGCAGGCATTATTCTATTAAAAGTTGACTAGAATGATCGTTTCTGATTTTAAACCCACAGCTCAAGACTTGAGTAAAAGAAATATTAGAATGTTCATGCAGTAACTGAGAGGATTCCATAAAAATTTCTAATTGGCCAGGCAGATTTCAAAAGCTTATTATCTCTATATAAGTGTATTAACATTATATTATAACTCATCTCTTGTTGTTTAATAATATAAGTAAATGTGATAGAGAAGTGTAAATATCAGAAGCATAAGTTGATCTCTTCTAAAAGATCTCTCATTCTCACCGTTTGCTGAACTTTAATAACTTGGTATTACATTGTTCAGTTGCACTGTAAAGCCGTCTGATTAACTTCATTCAATTTGCTGCCTGTCCTTCTAAGACCCTGAAAGAGGATTACTTGTCCTTACCCATTCCTTTAATGACATAACGCTATACATGCATCTCCAAAGGTGTTTGGAGCAGTGTCATTGACTATCCATCTGTGTGAAGGATTAGACTAGCAATGAAGGCAACAGGTATCGGCACTCAAAGATATTCTGTTAGGCTGTGTTCAAACGCTTTAAAAGAAGGGCATCAAAACTGGCTTCTGAACAAATGTTACTGTCAGGCTAAATAGTATACTATTGGTTCACTGGATGAATATTCAAACTTGTCTTACTGAGTGTTGTTTATGCTTGTGAGAGTGTAAGTGAATTTGTAAACCGTGCCTGTGCATGTATATATGCATATATATGGATACATATATTTTTGCGCTGTGTTACCTAAAATGTTGTTTTACCCACTTTGTTCCAATCTAATGGAAAAAAATGTGAAATCGAATAGACTTGATTTCAATTTTGGTGGATGTTTTAAATACTTTCTGAGTATTTCTTTCTTTATACACATCTGTAACATAAACTTATGAATTTATGTTTATTATTTAACTATATAACTTTGCTAATAGGGCAATTCAAAGCTTACTAAGACAATTATTTGCATTAATAGCACCTTAGAGTGATATGATAATTATGCTGTATGTACTATGCATACTGAAAATATGCTACAGTAGTTACTTCTATCATCTCTTTATTCAAGTCTCCATATGTTCCACTGACCTCTTTGGAATGAAGTTCTTGGTTTGAGAAGACAGATAAATACTGTATTTTACTGTTTTATGTCATCGAGGAATACTAGAGATTGTGGGATTTTTTTTTTTTTCCCCAATAGTTATTTCATACCATCTTCACTCAAGAACTGTAATCTTTTTGCCCTGGATCATTAAAATAGACTTGATTCCCCGAGGATTAGAGGGACAGTTAGTATAATTTAATGTAGCTCCCCAAAGCCCATGATGCCATGCTGATTAATATGAACTGAAAATTTGATCCCATTTGCCTAAATAATAACAAGTGATTTCACTCTGAGCATGGCAGGCTGCTTAGAGGAAGCCTTTGAAATGGGGCACAACCCAGCTTGTACTCCTAGAATGGAGGAAAAAAGAGGAGGGGAAAACAGGAGAGGAAAACACTAATGTGTCACCCATGATGGCTTCTTTT
This sequence comes from Chrysolophus pictus, assembly GCA_037305975.1. NCBI lineage: Eukaryota > Metazoa > Chordata > Aves > Galliformes > Phasianidae > Chrysolophus > Chrysolophus pictus. The sequence continues at coordinate 2,952,538 of CM074577.1, forward strand.
TTTCATGGTCATTAATATTTCTCTTGGTCAATTGACCTTGTCTGCACCAAAGACCAGTCATGCCTGACCGATCTGATGATGTTCTGAGGTGGAATGACTGCATCAGTCAACAAAGCCATCTAACCAATGCCATCTAAGCGTGCTTCTGTGAGGCCTTTGATTTAATCCCACGCCACATCCTTATCTCTAAATTGCAGGCATCTGTACTTCAAGGATGAACTATGGATGAACTATTCAATGAATAAGGAATTGTTGGCTGTCCATGGCCAGAGAGTATCAGCCAATGTTCCAAAGTTCAGGTGGAGGCCAGTGAGGAGTGGTATCCCTCAGGAAACTATCTTGGGAACAGTGCCCTTTAGCATCTCTATCAGTTGCATAGGCAGTGGAATCAAGTGCACACTCATCAGAAAACTTTCTGGCACTAAGTTAAGTGGTGTAATTCATACAGGAGAGATGCCATTCAAGGGGCCTGGGCAAGCTTGACAAGTGGACCTATGTGAACCTAATGATGTTTAACAAGTCCAAGTGCAAGACGCTGCACCTGGGTAGGGTCAGTCCCAGACATGAGTACAGACTGAGGGGAAAAAACTCCTTGAGAGCAGCCCAGCAGAAAATGACTTGAGGATTCTTGTGGATAAAAAACTTAATATGAGCCAGTAGCATGCACATGCAGCCTAGAGGGCCAACTGTATCCTGGGCTAAATCAAAAAAGAGGTGGCTAGTAGGATGAGAAAGATCATTCTTCTCCTCTTTTTCCATCCTTTTGAGGCCCCATCTGAATGACTGTATGCAGGCCCAGGGCCCTCAGCAGTAGAAAGACTTGGACCTGTTGGATCAGATCCAGAGGAGGTCTACAAAGATGACCAGAAGGCTGGAGCACCTCTTCCATGAAGAAAGGCTGAGGGATCTCGGTTTGTTCAGCCTGGAGGAGGCTCTGGGGAGGCCTCATTGTTTCTTTCTAGTACTTAATGGAAACCTATAACTGGGAGGGAGGGTGACTGATAGGACAAGGGAGAATGGTTTTAATCCAAAAGGAGATTTAGAACTAATGTTAGAAGGAAACATTTTGCCCAGAGGGTGATGAGGCACTAGAACAGGTTGCCCAGAGATGTTGTGGATGCCCTTTCGAGGAGTTCAAGGCCTTGTTGGATGGGGTCCTGGGCAACCTGATCCAGTGGGTGGCATCCCTGTCTGGGGCAGAGGGGCTGAAACTAAGTGATCTTCAAGGTTTCTTCCATCTCAAGCCACTTCGTGATTCCATTAATATATCTGTAAGGAAGAGCAACAATGGACCTTTCCTCCGTCATATTGCCTGGCCACAGTAAGGAAGCTCTTGACAACAGTGAAGCATCCAAAAGAATTATGCATATTTTTTCTTCAACTCTCATAGTTTGCAAATATCCCCCTGGAGTTACTACTTTTCCTAGAGAGAAATTGAGCCACTGAAGATTTGCTTCTTAGTGCAGACTATACCCAAGACTTCTCTTCAAAATGTTAATACTGAGCCAATGTCGTTGTTTTTTAGAGGATAGAGAATTTTTTTACTGTTATTTTTTAGGGATTTTTTTGTTGATTTTTTTTCCCCCAGAATGTTTCACACTGAGTTTGGATCCTTGACTGAGACTTTATTTTTGATCTATTTGTTTAACAGTTATTTACTTGGATAGCCTTATCCATTATGCTACTCCTGTTCAAGAGAACACCTAAATGTCTGCTGGGAAAAGTCTCACTACTCCTTAAACTTTGTTATTTCTTTTAAACAGCTCTTGTTTATTTCAAACCATTGGTTCTTTTTCCTTTACTTTTATTAGAAAATCTCATCTTCAGAGTATGATATGAAATCTGACTTGCATGGTACAAGGATATGGAGTTAACAGTTTTTCATTCTAAGTGGGTAGTCTTCACTTTTTTGAAAAATATAAAAAAACACTCAACTAAAATGAAATCTGGAGGTTTTTTTTGAAATAGAATTCTCCCCCTCTACTATTTATATATGACTGATAGAATGAACTGCTGTATAAAATACTAATCTAAAAGAGTGAAGAAAGATCTTAGCAATTTCTAAGGATCTTTTTCTTTCTGTGCTGAGCTTCCACTTCATTCTGACCAATCATGTGACTGGCAGCTGTTCCCAAAGGAGTTTTGCAGAACTGCTTAGAAATATATTGGTAAGGGACTACGGTGGGCGAGCTGCTTGGCCAATGCAGTCCTAGTAGTCTCTTGGGCTTTTTATCATGTACATAAAAGCAAATTATCTGCTGTTTCTAAACAGGCATTGTGTGTATCATCTGTGACTAGAATTTATAACGGTCACATTTGAATTCATCACTGTCACAAAATTGAAAAATATTGAGTCAAGGGCTTGGAAGTTTCTGAGGAAACAAAGAGAGGAAATGGGTTTGTTTTGTTAATTTGAATATAAGCTCTCATAAAGGTTACAGGCTCTATTTTGTAACTGAGAATTTGATCTCACAAATAGTGATGTGCTTTTTGTATCTGTTGTAGTTTCCATGGAAATTATTAGGAGATTTTACTCTTGGAGCAACCTCTGTAAAACATGAGGTACTGATCCATATAGCACAGTAGTGCCCTCAGAAAACCAAGGAATTTGAAATGAGTCATTTTGGATATAAACACTGAAGTAGAGAGAACACTTATCAATTAACACATACATATTCCAGTAATCTGGGCCGGATAATGAGTTTTCTGAATATCTTTCTGTTGGGTTAAATAGTCATTGCCTCTCCACAAACTGCATACTGAATTTGAAGAGCTTTATGGAGATTTTTGACTTGTGGGACAGAACTAGTAATTTTGGATAGCCTTAACTACTTAGTATCTTCTACTTGTTCAAGATCTGCCCACAGTTTTTTTTAAATGGCTTATTTGGGCAGTATCATGTTGTAATTTCTACTAAAAAAAACTTAGTAGTTTCTGTCAAAAAACCTTGTGCTAGAAAGACTGTTTGCGTCAGGATGGATTTGGAGGTTTGCATATCATTTTTTTTTTTGTTATCAATCGTTTTTACTTATATAATACCACTCACCCAAGGATCTCAAAACATTAGATTAGATCTCCATATAAAATTGGTGAGACAGATTAGCTGCAGGAGCACTCTAAGGCCCTAGTTCTAATGCTTCTGGAATAATTATGCTTACATTCCTTAATATATATGCAGACAAATAGTGTTATATTTAAAGTCCTGTTGTTCGTCAGAAGAAATTCTAAGTAACCTCTCTTAAGAAAGACTTCTGTACTAGTTAAGTGCAAGCAAAAAGATAACTCGTTTCTTTGATTCAGTTTGTGCATTTAATGCTTAATTAATGTGAATCTGGAGAAAAAAAATGTAAATGAATTTTGCCAGCATTATCATCTCTTCTATACCTGAACAGAGGATATTGTGACTACATCAGGAAGGTTTTGATTCTTGTAGGCAGAAGACTGGATGAGAAAATGTGCTGTTTGAGAAGCTGAAATGGTATAATTAGGTCATCTTTTTCAGTTTAAAAACCCCATCTTTCTTTTCTTTTTCTGCTGCGGAAGGAAGGTCTGTCTTGGAAAAGGAGGGAGGGCAGGTTGAATTGTTTTTATTAGTCTTTTCTCATTGTATTCACAAGAGCTGCTTCAGCAGATTACTTATCTGCATAGTCCCAGTAGTGGAAGTTGGATTCCCTGAATTCTTACACTTTTTCCTACCGTATACTAAACGATTAGAAGTTGGTATAGTCTAACTGTGTTGTACACTGTCACATGTTGATATTTCTTTGTAGCTTATTAGTCAAACGTACTGCTTTGTTGCAGGCATTTTCTTATGTTCTTTCTTCAGGAATGAACTTTCAGCTCAGACTGATATGGTAACTCTTGCATCCCATTGCTTTTTTCAAAATGGGAGTGATTTAGTCAGGAATATGATTGCAGAACTTGCATTATATACAAGCAGGAGATAAATTAAATGATAATACAAAGTGACCATCTCTTCTGATCTGCAAGTGTGTCATGCAGTACAGCAATCATGCTGTATTTTAAGTTGTGATTTACATATTAGGAATGCACAAATTTGCATTCTTTTGCAGATAAACACATTGTCTTGGAATGCAAAGTTTTCCTGATATTCAGTAGTTCTTTGGCTCCCAATATTTGGTTTGGATTGATGCAGAAATGAAGTCTCACTGGAAACATTGAAGTAATATTGGCCTAATATGATGACAAGGAAAAAATTTTATTCAGAACTGTAATGCTACCCTATGTGTGTTGATCAGTGGGCCTTATCTCCAGAATATATGTATAGATTAGTCAGGCCTGCTATGAAAGTGGAGTTTCCATTTTGGCCCATAATGTCAGTATGGCAGTATAGGTTGAACCTTCTGAGAAAATTCTATTAAATTCTGTTGCTATGCAAAAGAGAGGTAGTCTGAAAAAATGGTATCTGACACAGAAGTGCAAATGAAGCGAGGGTGTGTAATTTAATTCCTCCATGTTAAAAGCATGTCACCCATTTATAATGCTTGCTGAATGTTTATAGAGACCAAATAATGGATGTCAGCACAGTGAAGTGGTGAGTGGTGCATTTCAGCAGTGGCCACTGTGACAGCAGTGACCTACATTAGTGCACGTTCTCTATAAGCGTGGCTGCAGACTCTTATTCACGGTGGTGAAAATGCATAGCTAATGGTGGTGACTATGATGAAAAATAGTGTTTTGTAGCTGAGAATTTTCATTATAGTGTTATTGTTCTCTTTGTATCTGTTGTAGTGTCCAAGGAAATAAAACGACATTACTTTTGGATCTGCCTACAGTGATAGATATGTGTATATCAGCTGTTCTGTACAAGGAACCCAGATTTCATGAACCTTAAATTTGTTCCTGTGAATGCAAAAGGATTCTCTGAATGATTGTGTTACTGGAGAATATTTTCTCCTGTAAATATTAGACTATTTCTGTGAACAGTAAAACTTTTCCCATTCTGTTTTTATTAAAGGAAAATCACTGCAGAAGAATAAAAATCCTAGGTGACTGTTACTATTGTGTATCAGGCTTAACCCAACCCAAAACGGACCATGCCCATTGCTGTGTTGAAATGGGACTGGACATGATTGACACCATCACGTAAGTATTGCACATGGTGAATGTGGAAAAGAGTGCTGTAGCAGCTTTTATGTTGTATTCAGAAAAGGTGTTTTCAAAGGAGTGGTAGTGCCTGGTAGCACTGCTCACTTAGCAGTGTATCCTATTGCTTTCAAGTCACAGCTACTGTTTCACAAAGCATAATTCTAGACACCAATTTTTGAATCCACTTCCTCGCTGTGAGGGAAAATGTACACAAGCATGAGGCGTATATTTGTTCTGATAGGGATTTGAAAGATCATGAGAAATGACATATTTCAGTTGTTATTTAACACAAATAAAGGAATCTTGAGTTCTTTTCACTTACCAGTATGCAAAAATCAAAGCTAGTCCTGATGTATACAGGTTTTATGTGTTTGCATGTGCTTGTATTCCTAAAATGATAGCTTGCTGTTTTCTCCTTCCTGCATCATGTTTAAATCTTTCATTTAAATTTAGTCTGCTTTTCAGAAATGTAGTGTGAAACTTGCTTTGCTGATAAGGATTTTTTTATGCTTCAGCACTCCAATCAATTTTTTTTGCCAAGATTAAAAAGTGAATGTGAGAGAACTGTGAATGAGCTTTTAGCAAGAGCTGGAGATCTATTTCATTGCTTGGGAGGGAAGGAGTAAAGAGATTTCTTCACTACTGCTGTACTCTGTGCATCTGTTTGTGCATGTGCTTTAGAGAGTCTTTAGAAGAGAGTGAATTCATTAATTCTGTATATAAATAAATACTAGTCAGCACAGTGCTTTTATTATTACATTTGGGGTGGACTTGCTGTTCTGGTATATTATCTGCTTCTTACTGCAAATGTATGTCACATCAGGGCCTTAGGTCTGTATTGTAAAGTGTCTGGTCTCTGCTTGCAGTACCTGTCATTCTTTCCTTCTTTCTGCTGGGGATATGGATTTGACTCAGGGTTCTCCTTCTGCTCACTTTAATCCCAAAGTTTTAGAGCTGCACAGAAAGAAAACCTGCTTTCACTGCAGAAGTGAATAAACCTCAGTATAATCTCAATTTAAAACTACAGTAAAGTATTAAATACAGGGTCTTATAGAGCAAACAAACATAACATTTATGAATTCAAAATGTGCATTTTGCTACTGCAGTTACTCCTCAGTTACACTTGAATACTATTTGAAAGAAAATAGAAACGTGCTGCAGTATCATATAGAGTTATCTTTGCTTCATGTCATATCACAGAATAGCATTCCAAAGATGTAATAAATTTTCTTCGTATTGGTCTTTCCCACTGACTTCTACTAATTTTTACTAATTTCTACTAATTTCTACTTATTTCAAAGACAAATTTTAAAGTCATGTTTAGGTCTTTACGAATCAGACCACAAAGAAATACTTCCTCCTCCCCAGTAAATTATATATCTATTTCTTTTAATAAAATATGAGTAATCGTTCCTCAGGTAATTGGAGTAGTAAGCTGTGGGATTTAGTCAATGAGAGAGAGACTTAAAAATCTTCTTAAAAATTCCCATGCCTAACATTTGGAACTTTCTACCTTCTTTACTATTTCTGTTTTGAGTCTGTCACGTTTTCTATGCCATCCATTCGTATGTGTGGGTGCATATGCATGCAGGTAAACACACAAAGCAAATGCTTTTCCAAATGTAGATCATGCTTACTTGTACAAAGTTTTGCTTTTGTAGAGGATGGTAACATGATCTGGGCTCACTAAGTTCACTGAATCTCTTTCACAACCAAGTTGTTTTGTCTATGTGGAAGTCGTAGCTGTTTGTTCAAACACAGCTAATACATTACCACATGCTTCTGTTCCTGCCTATCAACCTTGAACATTTCAGTGAACCTGGATTCACTGATCTTTCTTTGTAGAGGATTTTGAAGAACCAAAATTGAGAGAAGCGCTTAAAACAAATGAAGGCTAATTCCCATTCTCAGTTCTATCATGTGTTCTTTATTATAATGCTAATTTACTTAAAAACTCAAGGGTTGGGTAAATAAATCCATATTCTCCTCATTAAATATAAGCTCACATTATCTTTGTCAACATTATAAAACTGACAAAACACTTTGTAATCTATGATAATATATGATTATCTGTGATAACAAAATCCTAAAAGAATCACACTTTATTCCCTATAACAGCTGAAATTACACATAACAACACAGTGCATAGAGAAGTCCTGAAATAATCAAGAGATCCTAAATCTTCATGTTGTGCATATGACTTCTTCCATATTACATTTATAAGGAAGGCACTGGGTTTTACAACAAGCCTTCTACACATTTTCAATAGACTTTTTTTAATCCGTGGAAAGCAGTAGCTGCTGCTCCCATCCTCTTTTAAGCCTAGTATTAATCATTAATTTCATTAGTTATGTTGCCTTTCATGCATACAAATAACGGTAATGAAAGCTGTAGCTTTCTGATTTTCCATTTTTAAAATTTTCATATGATCAGTAATACAAATGTTTCCCTTGTATGGCTGCTCTCGTGATAATGTAAAATTTGAAAAAGGAGTTGTATTAAAAAGGAAAGATTCCTCTCGGACTGTTCAGCCTGGAAGACAGCAGTACAAATATCAAGTATCTTAAAAAAAAAAAAACAACTGCAAAGAGAGTGAAGCCAATTTTTTACCAGTGTCAGAATAAAAGGCAATGGGCAAATAAAACTGAAATATAGGAATTCCTGCCTAAACATTAAAAAATAATTACTGTGAAAGTGGTCAAATACTGGGGAAGTTACAGAGGGATGGTGTGGATTTTGCATTCCTGGAGATATTTAAAACCCAGCTAGGTTTTAAAACTCATCAATTCTGCGATTCTTTAGAAATTGTAGTAGAATATAATTGATGGACAATATTCGCATTTTATTTTTTAAAGACATCTTAATTTGAAAGATTTCAGACTTGGTAATGAGGGGGCAGAGCTTTGGGGGGGAGGACAAGATGGAGACTAGATTTATTTAGGGTTATTGAATTTCTAGAGCTCTCAGAGCAGGTTCCACAGGAGGGCCACTAAGATGATCAGAGGGCTAAAGCACCTCTCCTATGAGGAAAGAATCACAGCATATTCCGGTTTGGAAGGGACCTCAAGGATCATCAAGCTCCAACACTCCCCCCCACCAAAGGCAGGGCCACCAACCTTCAACCAGGCTGCCCAGGCCCCCATCCAACCTGGCCTTGAACACCTCCAGGACAGGGCATCCACAGCCTCTTTGGGCAGCCTGTTCCAGCACCTCACCACTCTCTCTGTAAAGAATTTCCTCCTGACATTCAACCTAAATCTTCCCTCCCTCAACTTAAAACCATTTTCCCTTGTCCTGTTGTTATCTATCCTTCCAGAGAGTTGACTCCTCTCTGTTTACGGGCTCCCTTTAGGTACTGAATGGCTGCAATTAGGTTACTCCACAACCTTCTTTTCTCCAGGCTGAACAAGCCCAGCTCTCTCAGCCTGTCTTCGTAGGGAACGTGCTCCAGTCCCCTGATCATCTCTGTGGCTCTCCTCTGGACCCTCTCCAACATCTCTCTGTCTTTCTTGTACTGGAGGCTCCAGACTTGGACACGATACTGGAGATGCAGCCTCACGAGGGCTGAGTGGGGAGGGACAATCACCTGCTTGTCCCTGCTGGCCACCCCTCTTCTCATGGAGCCCAGGGTAACATTTGCTTTCTGAGCTGCAAGAGCACACTGCAAGCTTATGTTCAGTTTTTCACTCACAAGGACTCCCAGGTTCTTCTCTGCTGGGCTACTCTCAAGGACTGCTCCTTCCAGTATTGAGGGAAAGATTGAGGGAATTGGACTTCTTGAGCTTGGAAAAGAGAAAGCTCTAGGGAGACAGCATTGTGGTCTTCCAACACTTGAAGGGAGTCTATAAACAGGAGGGGGAATGACTGTTTACAAGGGTGGATGGTGATAGGACAAGGGGGAATGTTTCTAAACTAAGACAAGGGAGGTTGTTTAGGCTTGACAGTAGGAGGAAGTTTTTCACTCAGAGGATGGTGAAGCACTGGAACGTTGTAGAGAGGTTGTGGATGCCCCATCCCTGGAAGCATTCAAGACCAGGCTGGATGTGGCTCTGGGCAGCCTGGTCTGGTGGTTGGTGACCCTGCACATAGCAGGGGGGTTGAAACTAGATGATCATTATAGTCCTTTTCAACCCAGGCCATTCTATGATACTCCATATGTATGCACAATGATTCCATTATTATTATTATTATTATTATTATTATTATTATTATTAGGAATTAGGAGTTTGAGTAACATTCCTACAGGAGGCAATTGGATGAGGTCAGACTCGTCTCGGTGGTGTGTAAGACCAGGAACAATGGCCAAAAACTGGAACATAGGAAGCTCCCCACAAATATGCAGAACTCCTTTACTGTGAGGGTGACAGAATACTGGAACAGACTGCACAGAGATTGTGGAGTCTCCTTCTTTGGAAGTATTCATGACTCATCTGGACACTTACCTTTGTGACCCTGTAGAGAACCTAGTTTAGCTGAGGGATTGGACTTGATCTCTAGAAGTCCCTTCCGCCCCCTGCAATTTTGCCAGTAAGGACTGCAATATCCAGGTTCAATGCATATTTCTCTCTTTAGTAAAACCAAATTATCAGTTCTGATTATGCTAGAGAACCAGAAGGTAGTGCATTCCAAGAACACTTACTCTTAATTATATTTTTTCTTGTACTGCAAATAGAGTATCATCTGTTCAATTTTTTGGTGTTTTCTGGCTCCAGTTCTCTTGCTGACAGGAGTGTGTGGATAACTCAAGTGCACATAGAGCTTCAGAGCTGGAAAACAGGCTCTGCTGAAGATTAGGCAAAAACTTCTCACCCATTCATAAACACAAAATCTAGAAGACGGATTTCCCAGATTATTTTGTTTGGAAAATATGCTGAGCAGATAAAATAGAGGTGTAAAGCTTATGATGGTATGGTTGGAATGAAACTGCGCCTCATGGGTTGCAAAGAATCAAACAAACAATTAAGCAAAGCAGACAGTGTTACATTTTCTTTCTACTCCAAGGGCAAGAAATGAACTGTGTTGTTTCCAATTAGAAACAAGGAGGGAATCTGGGTGAACAGAATATAAATACTGGTACAGGTATTGAGGTTAACATTCATAAACTTATTAAAAATGTAATGGGATCCTGTAATCATTTGTATCATTACATAAATCGTACATTTTGATTATGCTCATTCCCTTGATTAAGGAATCACAGAATGTTTTGGGTTGGAAAGAACCTTTAAGATCATCTGGTTCCAATCCCTCTGCTATAGGCAGGGACACCTCCCACTAGACCAGGTTGCCCAAAGCCCCATCCAACTGGCCTTGTTGCCTATAGGAAGGGGGTATCCATAACATCTCTGTGCAATCTGTTCTAATGTCTCACCGTCATCGCAGTAAAGGTTATATCAGATATGGAGGTACACAGTGAGTTCTTCACTTCAGTCTTCACTAGAAGCCAGGATTCTCATATACCTAAACCTCTAGGTGGGAACTGGGTGATCAAACTTCCCCTCCTCTATAAGGGCAGAATAAGTCTGAGACAACCCCATGAGACTGAATGTATACAAGACTATACGGCCAGATGACATCCATCCCAGTGTCCTAAAGGAGCTGACTGATGTGGTTGCTGAGCTGCTCTCCATCATATTTGAAAAATCATGGCTGTTGGATGAAGTCCCCAGGGTCTGGAAAAAAGGAAACATCACTCCCATTTATAAGAAAGGGAGGAAGGAGGACCTGGGGAACTACAGCCTGGTGTGCCTGAGAAGATCATGGAACAGATCCTCCCAGAAGACATGTTAAGACACATGAGGGTTGAGCAGGTGATCTGAGACAGCCAGCATGGCTTTACCAAGGGGAGGTCTTGCCTTATCAATCTGGTGGCCTGTGATGGAGTGACAATATGGTGGAAAAAGTGAAGGCGACCAGTGTCATCTGCCTGGACTTGTGCAAGGCCTTTGACATGGTCCCCCACCACATCCTTATCTCTAAATTGGAGAGATACAGATTTGAGGGGCAATCCTTCCCAATTTCCCTGTAGGCCCCCTTCATATACTTGGAAGGTCACTATAAGGATCCCTGCAGAGCTTTCTCTTCTCCAGACTGGAGAGCCCCAGTTTTCTCAGCTTGTCCCTCTATGGGATGTCCTCCAGCCCTTTGATCATTGAAAGCTTCGTGAAGAAAAACTACTGGAACTGGAACTGTCAGCTCAAACAACATTTTTTAAAAAGTTAAAACTCAAATGGACTCTGTTGTAAAAGGCAGTTACACAATACCAAATCTGATTGCAAAAAAAATCAGAATCATTTCCTGATGATGAGTTTGTTAAGCAATGTATAGAAAGCACAGCAGATGTGATACATCCTAATAAAAAATAAAGTGTATTTTTCTAAAATCAGTTTGTCTCATGAGACTATGGCCAGATGAACTGAAGAAGCAGGAACACCTATTGAGAGAGCTTTGGAAAGTAAGGCTGCTAATTTCAAATTTTATGTTTTGGCAATAGATGAAAGTACTGATGCTATAGATATGGCTTGACTTGCTGTTTTCACTAGAGCTACTGATAACAAATATAATGTCACTGAAGAAATGGTTTCTTTGGTGCCATTGAAAGACACAACAAAGTCTCTTGATTTGTATGAAGCAGTAAAAAAAATACATTAAAGCCATTTTCTTCAATCTTTGTCAACATATTTGGTATAGCTACTGATGGTGCTCTGTGATGGTTGGTAAAAAAGATGGACTTATAGAATTAATAGATGATGATGCAGTTACCACTGGTAACTCACACGTGATGAAGTATCACTGCATCAAGAAAATCTATGTGCAAAAGCTGTAAAAATGGATAGTGTCATGAAAATCTTCGTGGTAGCAATGGTAGTGGGAGGATGGTTGGACTAGATGATCTTGTAGGTCCTTTCCAACCTTGTGATTCTATTATTCTATGATCAAAGCTGAGAATTTCATTAAGTCCAAAGGACTGAATCATTGCCAATTCCAGGAGTTCCTGATTATGGGTTCATCATTTACTTTTCTGAAGGAAGGTGGCTAAGTTGGGGTAAGATGCTAAAAAGGCTTTATGGTTTCCAAAGTGGGACCAAGTCCTTTGTGGAATCAAAAAGAAAATTTGTGTCAGAATGTGAAGATTAAAAATGTATCACAAATTTTTGGTGGATTTGACCGCTCATTTAAATGAGTTAAACAAACATCTTCAGTGTAAAAGCCACCATATCTGTTGTATATTTCAGACAATAACAGTATCTGAAATGAAACTTAACTGTGGCAAGCTCAAGTTATGGTGAATAATTTCATGTATTTTGACACATTGGCTAAACACAGTCCTGTGAACAGTGGAAAATACGCAGCTATATTTTCCATTTTGATAAATAAATTTGAGAACAGGTTTCAAGATTTCAAAGTAAAAAATCATTTTTTTGTGTGTATTTACAATTTCATTTTCAGTTGACATAAATATGTTACGTGAGAATTTTCACACAGAATGTGAAGAGTTGCAATCAGACATTCAACGAAAAATGGTTCTCTTTACCAGACTTTCATAAGTCCTTTCTTACCAGAGAAAAATATCCCTCACTTCACAATCACACTTTATTCATGTCATCACTTTTGGCAGTACATACATTTGCAAACAATTATTTTCAAGTATGAAGCACAGGAAAAGTAATTGCATTAAAAATCTCTGATGAACACCTTGACAACTCACTGAGAATGACAACCACCTCAACTGAACCAAACTGTTAAATTCACAAAAACACGGCCAAACATCTCACTAGCTTTATGTTTCTGTTGCTCTCTGTTGTTTTTTAAGTTTTAATTGAAAAACAAACAAACAAACAAAAAAAACCACATAAAATAGGCCTTGTTACTTAAATACATTAAATGTATTACACATTTTATACGTGCCCAAGCAAGCCAAAAGGTTGGACAATTATGGTTTAACAATTATGGTATATATTATGGGGGAGGAGAATTATTTTACAATAGGACTTGCCTCCTATATTGAATATTCCTGCTATTTGTGGGGTTTGAAGAGATGTGAAGGAAAAGCCCTAGGAACCCTTGCTTTCTGAAATCTAGGTGCTTTAGTGGGGTTTATCACGGGATAAATCAGTTTTTTTTTCCATCGAATAGGTGAATGACATGTGAATAACACTTTGATAACTTGACCTTACATTGTTGACTCCTAACAGATGGAATTTGGACGTATATTGCACCTGCATGTTCTGTTGCTGTTTAGTTAATTATTGTGGAGTCTGATGCTTGAACCATCTCCTACCTCATGGCTTAGTCATTAGCTGAACTGGGGAAGAAAGGGGAATTACAACAGATAACTTAGGAAAGCCCAAGTTAAATGTCTGGAATCTTTGTGCCTGATTTTTGTTTGGAAAAGAAGAGAGAGGCACTAATTCACCTGGTGTCAGTACTGTTAATCCACTGGAGGTCCTGGGCTTGGGAAAGTTGGGTCTGGCAGGAAAATGTTGACCTTGACTTGTATGTGATCCACCATCAGGTGCATAAATTTTCAAATGTGTAGGAATTCAGCTTAATCATCATTGGTGAAAACTTTATTATTTAGCTTGTCAAAGTGAACCTCTTGTCTACTGAAGCCATCAGTCCTCTACAGCATGAGCTGTCTTGCTGTAGTTCTTTGCTGTCATATGGCAGGTGAGGGAAACACACTGGTCAATAGTATAAGAAAAGTTTTCAAACCACAGTTTATTGTCTGTGAGGACAGAAATGACAGCCAACTTTTAGGAAGACGAATAAGAGAGAGGACAATGGGGCCTAGTGTTCCCTTGGAGCAGGGGTGGGATGGGGAGGTCAATATAATCAGAAGCACAGGTATATCTTGTTGGCTTTGACATAGCAGAAGTGACAGACTCCTGGTGAGTAGTCATGCAGGAGAGAAGAGAGACCTCCAACCACCTGTGGTTCCTGCTGCAACTGTACCACATCCTCCCAGGCGAAATTAGATGCCCAAGACTGGTACTGGGGACTGGGGATGAACAGCAGCCATCACTTGGTCTGGTAGTCAACCGTGGGCTCTGCTTAGATTATTTTTTTCCTTCTCTCACAGATGAACTCTAGTAAGTGCACAGGAACATACAATAAGAGCTGCAGAGGGAAGACCTCTCCTACCTTCCTAAGAATCCCCTCCCTCCACCTCATGTCCTACTAGCATGAGGACAGCTGCAAGGCTTGTGGGATCATCTTGCCCTTGGCAATTCCAGTGTTGGATATTTTTTTCCCTCCTTTCTCAGGCTGTCACCACACTTGTGTGCTGTAGCCTTCTCTTCAGACTGACATACTAGAGACCTGTGCTGCCTCCTGTTCACAGCCACACTGTCATGGGATGTCCCAGAAGGGGCTGATAGGGGAAAAGTCATTGTTGCTGTCTCTGTTTCTCCTGTATTCAGAGGAACCTGCGGAGGGGCAGAAAAGTGAGACTGAGCTCTGAGATGGTGCAAGGCTGTGAGAATAGGAAGGGTCATGAAGCAGTAGTGCTGCTCCCTCACTTGAGTTTTCCACTGATGGTGAAGAAATTCCTGTTTCTCTCTCTCAGGATAGTATTTGGCACATCCCCAGACATTTGCTGCAGGTATGCTCCATGCTATTGCAGTCCATTCATCCTGAGAGGTGGGCTGCAGCATGCGGCAGGAATTACAGGGAAATCTGTGGTCAGATTCCACCCAGGCCAAGAACTGACCAACGTTTAGGGTCAAATTCTTCTCTTCTTTGTATTTGTAATGTTATTTCAGTACTTACACTTATGTGTCTTTCTTCACCCTGGCGACGCTGAGGTCGAAGAAAGGCACGTACAAGATCTGGAAACAAGGGCATGTCACCTGGGAAGAATACAGGGATGCCATCCGGTCTTGCAGACATGGGATCAGGAAAGCCAAGGCGCAGGTGGAACTGAACTTGGCGAGGGACGTGGAAAACAACAGGAAGAGATTCTACAGATACATTGGCCACAAGAGACAGGCCAAAGCGAGTGTACCTCCTTTGGTAAATGTAAAAGGAGAACTGGCTTCTACGGATGAAGAGAAGGCTGAGGTACTGAATGAGTTCTTTGCCTCGGTCTTCATTGGAGGCCAGGATTCCAGTATTTCTCACGTCCCTGATCCCTGCATACCTAAACCTCTGGGTGGGGACCAGGGTGGTAAATCCCCCCCCACTGCAAGGGCAGAGCAAGTCCAAGACCGCTTCATGAGACTGAATGTGTACAAGTCTATGGGGCCGGATGGCGTGCATCCAAGGGTTCTGAAGGAGCTGGCTGAGGTGGTTGCTGAGCCGCTCTCCATCATATTTGAGAAGTTGTGGCTGTCCCAGACGATTGGAGGAAGGGTCACGTCACTCCCATTTATAAGAAAGGGAGCAAGGAGGACCCTGGGAACTGCAGGCCAGTGAGTCTCACCTCCGTGCCTGGGAAGATCATGGAACAGATCATCCTGGACAATGTTTGACCACATGAGGAATGAGCGTGTGATCTGAGACAGCCAGCACGGCTTCACCAGAGGAAGGTCATGCCTGATCAATCTGGTGGCCTTCAATGATGGAGTGATGGCACTGGTGGACAAGGGAAGGCGACCGATGTCATTTACGTGGTCTTGAGCAAGGCCTTTGACATGGTCCCCCACCACATCCTTATCTCCAGATTGGAGGGATAACAGATTGGTTAAAAGGGCCTCAGACACAGGGTGGTGATTAATGGTTCTATGGCCAGGTGGAGGCCGGTAACGAGCAGTGCCCCCCAGGGTCTGTTTGGGACCGGTGCTCTTTAATATCTTTATCAATGACATCGATGACAGAATCGAGTGCTGATGACCAAGCTGAGTGGTGCAGTTGACACGGTGGAAGGAAGGGATGCCATTCAGAGGGAGGTCAACAGGCTTGAAAGGTGGGTCCGGGTGAACATAATGAGGTTCAACACAGCAAAGTGCAAGGTTTTGCACTTGGGTTGGAGGAATCGCAGGCATCCATACAGACTGGAAGGAGCGGTCCTTGAGAGTAGCCCTGCAGAGAAGGACCTGGGGGTCTTGATAAATGGAAAGCTTAGCATGAGCCTGCAGTGTGCTCTTGCAGCTCGGAAGGCAAATGGTATCCTGGGCTCCATGAGAAGAGAGGTGGCCAGCAGGGACAAGCAGGTGATTATCTACTCAGCCCTCGTGAGGCCCCATCTGCAGTACTGTTTCCAAGTTTGGAGCCTCCAGTACAAGAAAGACAGGGAACTGTTGGAGAGGGTCCAGAGAAGAGCCACGAAGATGATCAGGGGACTGGAGCACCTCCCCTACGAAGACAGGCTGAGACAGCTGGGCTTGTTCAGCCTGGAGGAAAGAAGGCTGCGGGGTGACCTCATTGCAGCCTTTCAGTACCTAAAGGGAACCTAGAAACAGGAGGGGAATCAGCTTTTTGAAAGGATAGATAACAGCAGGACAAGGGGAAATGGTTTTAAGTTGAGGGAGGGAAGATTTAGGTTGGATGTCAGGAGGAAGTTCTTTATAGAGAGAGTGGTGAGGTGCTGGAACAGGCTGCTCACAGAGACTGTGGATGCCCTGTCCCTAGAGTGTTCAAGGCCAGATTGGATGGGCCCCTGGGCAGCCTGGTCTAGTATTAAATGGGGAGGTTGATGGCTCTGCATTAGCAGGGAGGTTGGAGCTTGATGATACTTGAGGTCCCTTCCAACCCTGGCCATTCTGCGATTCTGTGATACTTTCGTATGTCTGTCTTCCAAAGATGGGTATGAAAAGTAACATAAATCTGCCCTATGGTGTGTTTGTTGTTTGGTTTGCACTTTCCGTGAGAATGTTAATTTTAACATGTTCCCTAAAGCATGGCTTTTGTAGCATAACTAGCAGATTAGTTCAAATTGTTCCAATGTGGAGACAATTAACAAAAAGACATTCTTTGTCATTGATATCCAAGAAGTAGCCAATTCATAATGATGTTGAAGCAGATCTGACCCAGACATATTCAGGAAGATTAGCAAAATTCCTTTTGTTTAGAGGGCATTGTTATATTTGAACTGTGCATAAATAAAAATCAGATGTATGTAACTGAACAAGTAATATTGTCTATTCATTTAACGAGTAAACATTTCTATGCTGATATTTTGGGGGCTAAAATAATTCCAGTTCTAAATAATGTAAAGAAAGTCAGATACAGAGCTTCTGGGCTTTTTTGTTGTTTTTTTTTCTTTCACTTCTGTTGCTTCAAATTCAGCATGGATCTGGAGAAACGTATTTAAAGTACAGAGAAATTTTACAGATTATCTAAATGACTGACCATTTGTAGCAGCACAATAAATACTTGTAGCTAAACAGAGAAATCAAAGTTAAAGGATTGGCAAGAAACATCAGATGTCAGAGTAGGTGTTATCCTCTTTTAAGTCATTTTTGTAAGATCTACATCCTCCAGTTTAAAAAGAAAATGCTTCTTCCTATTTGTTTCTGGGCCTACTTTTATGTTAAAGTTTGGAAAACTTTTGTCTATATTTTCTCAAAACCTTGAAGAGAATAAGCTATAGTGAATGACTTAAAAAATTCTTTTACTTTTTCTGTTCACAGCTTCTCTACAAAGTACTGATATTTTTCCAGAAACATATCCATAATTTAAAATGCATCAATCGATGCTTTTGTGATATTTTAGTACACAGAAGTTGGTGCTGTTTGGAAATATGATTGTAGTATTGCTCTGATTTTATATTTGAAATTTATTCTTCACAGATTACTTATATTCCTCATTTTTTGTAGTTCTGTGGAGTATATTCATGAAAATTAACTGCATAGGAAGGAGAATAGTCTTCACAGCAAATTCAAAATTGTAATAAACAGCTCATAAGACATTTTTTCTGACTCAAATGTAATGTTGAAATCTCCCCTGAGACATGCTGCAATTTCTGCAGAAAGAAAAAAAAAAAAAAAGGAAAAAGAAAAATAAGTGAGAAATGTTTTCAAGATTCAGATTTTACACTTGGGAAATATTTTGTTCAATATAAAATGTTTTAATAGTCTGCTTTATGGTTCGTTGGTGCAGTCTAGTCTTTTAAAGTAAGGAATATGATCATTCATGTCGTATTTCTCTGCTCATTTTTTTTTATTATTTATTTTGTTCTAATATTTGAATTTCTACAAGCGGTTGAGCAAGCTGGGGCAAAGAAAGGTAGAGAGCATCTGGAGTAGTTTTTGTCACTGAAACTTCACTGCATTTTCATGTACGTTTACCATGAGACATTATAGACTGTTTTAAATGAAAAGGTTTTTTAACGTAAATCTGCAAATAGAAAAACTCACACTATTGTAGGTATGCTGGTGAAATGGCTTCAAGCTGCGCCAGGGGAGATTCAGGCTGGATGCTAGGAAATACTACTTCTCTGAAAGAGTGGTCAGGCACTGGAATGCTGGAATGGGCTGCCCACGGGGGTGGTAGAGTCACTGATCCTGGAGATGTTCAAGGAATGTTTGGACGTTGTATTGAGGGAGATGTTATAGCCATGGTTTGGTTATTGGTGATCATGGATGGTTGGACTGCGTGATCCTGTGGGTCTTTTCCAACCTTGGTGATTCTATGATTCTACGAATTATATACTACTTCAGTTAAGCAGCAGAACATACACAAGTGAGCAAGCCATGATCCTGAAATGATTTGGTTTGCAGGCTACATGCTATGGTCTTGGTATAAGCTCACTCAGTTAATGGCACAGTGCATGTGCACAGGTGAAGACAAAGTTATCGTTAGGTGGCTTGTCTCGTTATCTCCTTTCTTTTCCTTGGGGCTTTGTCAAGCACACAGTGCACATAGGAAGCAGTGTAACAATGACTCCTTGGAGTCATATTTAAGGTTTGCCTGCAAGCAGATACTGTGTAATGAAAGGTCAACTTTCAGTAGGTAGAAATAGGACAAGGAAATACTTAATGTATTAGAAAGCTGTGCATAAGTCTCTCTCTGCTGTTGCATTAAATATGACTGAAAATTGTGTCAGGCCTAGATTTCCTGTGGTGACAATAGATTTCTACAGTTACCCGCATTAGTGAGGGTTGACATGGCATGTAGTTCTGCAACAATTCAAGGCTGCAGAGCTTCTTAAATTGATGCCAGAAGTATTGTGCCGTTCACCTCTCATCTTGTCCTAGGCTGCACGTGCCCTTTCAATTAATTGTATCTTTTAAAGTACAACTATACAAGAGATAAATATGATTGTTACTCCTAAAACAGCTGCAAAGTTCTTCTAAAGATCTCCATCTCTTGTGGCTTGATGATATTTTAAAAAACATGCTGGCCAATGAAAGGTAAGGATAAAATATAGCCAGAGTATGAGTTTAAGGACTTCTATTAAATGCCTTGGAAAATTTAAATTTAGAAACCTACAGAAAATTAAATATTACATAAATTAAGAAGCTTTTTTATTTTCTCATTACGTCTGCTTTTGGACTGCAACTTAAATGTGAAATTCCACATGCCTTTGTAGCAGAACAAACTGCAAAGATTCATGCACAGCATTATCTCTTCATGAACTAAGCAAGATTATTAGTTTCAAGGATCCTTTTCAACATTCACAGGTCACTGCAGAGAGAGAATGTACTTCACAAAGAATCCTCCCTTACAGCGGCATCAAAATCAAAACGCTTTTAATAATGACTTCACCAATTAATTCCTCCTTTTCTAGGTATACAAGGAAAACCTCAGAAGTTTAGCTTTCACTTATGGGTTGTGGTCCATAGTTATTCATAGTTAGAGGTGATTTCTGTGCCGGTCTTCCAAGGGCTTTGGAAATACATGAATGTTTATTATCGCTCTTGCACTGATGTAGTAGTAGTTTCATCATATTTTTGTCCTGTATTCCTAATAAAGTCATTTCTTGAATCATGCATATATTATTAAGTTCGGGGAAAGAACTGAAAAAGAAAATAAGAGTAATGGTATTGTCTAAAGACTTATATTCTGATGCTATATATTCCAGATCTGTTGCAGAAGCCACAGAGGTTGATCTCAACATGAGAGTTGGATTACATACAGGAAGGGTGCTTTGTGGGGTCCTAGGTCTCCGAAAATGGCAATACGATGTCTGGTCAAATGATGTTACTTTAGCCAATGTAATGGAAGCTGGAGGACTGCCTGGGTAAGTCTGAGAAAGACCTACAGAAAAAGAACCAGAGACCCATATAGGTGAATAATTTCCTTCTTCATACCACTCGCACTATACTTGCTATTGACAAGAAGGGTTGAGAGTTGTGTACACTAAGAGCAGTCACTGCATTATCTCCTGTGGAACTGTGCAAATGACCTTGAAGTTTTTGTTCGTTATAGATTGAAAGTAAAATTTTGAAAAGAAGCAGAAAAAAGTTCTCTTTGGAAAACACTTACCAACTCCTTTTTAGAAACTGCCACATATTAGGAGAAGGAATAAGACAGCACTAGGAAAGTAAAAGCACTAGACTTTCATAATCATTTCAAGTTAAAAAAGTAAAGCTCCCTAAACATTTCAGGAATTTTTGGATTTGTACACAGGAAGGGGGACAGGAGGGTATACATATGTTCCTTACTCAATTTACAAGGACAAATAGCCAATACTAGTTGTCTGCTACCAAAAGAAAATATCTGCTTACATGTTCAGATATCCATCATGCATCCGCAAATGATACAGTAGTACATAAACCTGCAGCCATTCCATGAGGCACGGCTTGGAATTTTAAGTACTCCTTGGACAGCCTCGGACTCAATTTAAGTTGACACAGTGCATCAGTATGCATCTGTATGCAAGTTACATTTGAACTACAAGTTCCAATCTTTGTTAGATTTTTTACAAGATTTTGGTATTCTGAACAGGAGAACAATGGAGCCTCTTCATTTTTCTGAGTGAATTTCTTTTGCTATATATATTTTTGAGACAGTTTAGACAGAGTGTTTCTGAGTATTCCTTACCTTCAGGCTTCCCAATTAAAAAAAAAAAAAAAAATTGTAATAATTTATCTACAAGATAATTTCAGATATCTTGTAGAAAGTCATTTCAAATATGAATGATCTTTCAGGAGAAAATGTGAAGATAGTTTTCTGTATATGCAGACTCATGTGTGTCAAAAATGGCTGTGCTTCCCAAGTATAGTGGATGAGAAATCTGCCCATAAAACAGAGTAAGTAAATGGTGCATTTGAGAACTGTTAACGGGAACAGGATGAGAAGAACATAAGAGGCTTGGAGGTTTTTTTTTCCCACAACAGACAGTGAGATAAATAACAAAATTACACAATATGAAAGATGATGTGCAGACTTCCACTTTCTACCAATCAAGGAGCATGCAAATCTTTGGACATATTGCAGTTACCATTTTGTAGAAATACTTTACGATTTATGTGGCTAAAGATACTGATCCTATTACGATCTTTTGCACAGTAGCATCTAGTGACATATCACTGCCTTAAAGAACATCCTATTTTTCTCTCCAGGAAAGTTCATATTACAAAGACCACCCTAGAGTGCCTAAATGGGGACTATGAAGTAGAACCAGGATATGGCCATGAAAGGAATAGTTTCTTGAAGAAACATAATATTGAAACATACTTTATTGTGCCATCCCACAGGAGAAAGGTAGGCTCCACAAATTCTAGGTTATTTTTTAGCATGGTTTTGTAGCTTAACAACTGTTCTGTGATACTCTGAAAACAGAGGCAATACTGGCATTTCTTCTTTCTAAAAGAAAGCTTCAAATTAGATTTTTTTTTATACTGAGACAGGAAGTTTAAAAAAAAAAACTAACCTTGTACGATACCTTGAGAAGATTATCAGTGAATTTTAATTTTAAAATAACTACTCACTTTACTCCACAAAAATATTAAAATTTTGGTTTATTAAGATTTTGCAATCATTGTATCAGAAAGAAGATACATTAGTCCAAAAATGTAGTTCATACCTATTTCACCTCCCTTCAAAGGGCTGTTTCAGATCACTAATGCTTGACAGCTTAGCTATTTTTCTTTGCTCTTTCATTCCCATATTGCCATGTCATTTTACTCATGCCCTCATAACTCTTTATACAACCACTTGTGATAGTGGTGACTCCCTTGCTAGGCCTGTAGGAATTCTAATGAATAGATGCAGAAAAACTAGTATTTTCATACATATCATGCCCTTAGCAGAAAGGATGGTTAAATTCAGTAGTAATTGAACTAACGTTCCCTGGAAATCTAGAAATCTTGCCAAGCTGCAGAACGTTAAGTCTTTTTATCTAAGTCTGAGGAAGAGGCAGGAGTCAACCATTGTGCTTTCAAATATATATATACACCAGTGTACCACAGATCAGTTATTTATGCTCAAGCTGAGTAAGTTTTCTAAGATGATTGCAACAAATAATATATTCATTGTCCAAAGCATGCATTTTCTCCTGCTAAACTAAGCTGCTCATGACAAAAAAAAAAAATCCTCTCCTTGTTCTACCACCCCACCTCAGATAACTGCATTGAACGTAGTGATCTCTTTCCTATCACAGCCACCTCCCCCCCAGATTTTATCACACTCCCCTCTCCCTTCAGCCTATTCCTTTTGTCAGACCCCTGGAAAAACACTGGGGGAAGAGAAGTAAGTGGGCAGAACCGCAAGGAACAATAATGTTTTCTGCTCTTTTCTTCCTTTTGGTGGAAAACAGAAAATTGAAAGTGTGAACAGAACAAGGTAAGAGAAGATTTTAGCTCATTTGAGCAGGAACTTCATTTCTTAGATGTTGTTCAGGATTTAGTAACATTGATAGAAATGGCTGTGACTCCTCATTCAAGATAGTTCTTCAGAATAAGGAGAGTCCCATCAGCATAGTGCTAATTGATATCACGTTACCATGTAGTGAAGTCGGTGACCTTTCAGCAGTTTCATTCAGTTATTTCTTTCTTCCTCAATCAGTTAGTGACACCTCAAATCCTGAAAACTTTATTCTATTAGCATTCATGAATTAAAACAACATAAGCAATAATTATATTTAGGACAACCTTAGTACTGTAAAAAAACACATCTATAACATAAGTAGGATGTCTTGCAAGTCCATAGTTATCATTTAAACATAATTAGTTTGTTCAAACATTTTCTATATCAAATTAAACTTCCCTTAGTTAACTGGAATAACACATTTACATGTTGAAAAGGTCTTTATTGTTCTTTATACTTTTTTTGAGCTAGAGAAGTCAGAATACAAGTCTTTTGCCCTTACTTTCTGAATCCGCCCAAAAATTTTCAGTCAGGGATTTGATTTGTAGAGGGAAATTTTAATAATCAGGTCTGAAAGTAAGTACAAAAACAAAGATGAAGTTTTAAATTAAAAGGTCTGTTCTTGAGGGTGTTACCAAACTTCCACTAACAGACGTTTAACAAAAAGGCAACAAAGAAAAACAAATTATCTTGAATATCAGGTCTGCAGTCAGTTTTCTAGTGAGAATGTGATGATTTGTGGAGATTTTTTGGAAGTGTTGGAAATCAAGTCACCAGAATTTTCTGATTCTAGGAATGAAAGTGTTGTTGTTTTATCCCTAGAAGGCTGCTATGAGAGGCTGTCTTATCGTGTGCTCCTTCTAACACAACTTGTTTTTAGAGAGATATTCTTCTTGAAATTATTTTGTTCTTCTTCCTTGTTCTATTCTTCTGCTGCTACACACAATTAGATTTGTTTCTGTATTTTATGAAAGAAAAATAGAGAAAACCAGGGGGCTATATTCTGTTTCCATCAACAGTGAGATTTTTTTTGTTAGCTTTCTTGAAGATAAAATTAGTTCCTAAGTTAGCAAATCCCCCCAAAATTCCACCAAAACCTCAAGCAAAATCATAAAAAAGGATTCATTAAGATAGACATGTTGCTGACTGCAGCTACAATTTTTTGCTTTGTTTTAACCACTGCTTTGACTCCCACAGCATAATATTTCATTTCCCACGTTACGTGTCAGGCTTCATTTTGTATTTAGATGACAAATAAGAACTAAATTTTAGGAAAATTTTGGACATATTGGTGGAAAACGACAAGAAGACGGAAAAGGGGATAAATGCAGCCATTACATATAGAAACTGTTCTCTCAAATCCAATGCATAAAACAGTGGTCAAAGAATCTTCAGTAGAATCCTAGCATATTAAGCCATGTAGGTTTGATGTACAAAGATGAGGAATCTACACACAAGCACATTTCTTTTTGTTTGCAAGACTGCTGAGAAACAAGTGATCGATTAGTACCAGCTACATAAACTAAACTCCATTTCACCCATGGGTGTTGCTGGTGAGTTTGTGGAAATGACAGATGCTGTACTACAGCTTGGCTGACATCACCTCTCTGGCATGCATCAACACAGCGTCAGCCAGTCTAACAGAAAGAAAGACTTCATGAGTTTTATTGGTACTGACAGGCTTCTTCACAGGACTCACAGAATAATCAACATGTCACACTGCTATTTGTCTCAGTAAACCACAGCCATTCCCTTTGTAAACTTGCATACTGATCATTAGACCACAAGATACTAGTAAATACATTCATAATACTATATTTAGATTCAAAATAAATACCTGTAGTCTCCTATCTTGATTCAGTCAAGAAATTTTCAGAGACATAGAAAGAGAAGGCTGCCCTTGAAGCACAGAGAAGATCAAGTATCTAGGTGAATTCAGGTATCTGATGATGTAATATTGCATTCCCTCCTCAGGAGCCCCAGTAGCTGAAATGCAAAAACATTTTATTCTTTATGCATCATCTCTGAGATTAATTTGAACTGACTACAGCAGATATGATGTCAAGAGGAATGAAAATCAGTATTACCAGGAACAGATAGACAAGAATCTGTTGAACTTAAGAGGTAAATAGGACTGGTTAGTACTTTAAAAAAAAAATCAAATTTATTTAGTAGACAGATACTTCACATTCTCCCATATTTTATCTGGGAGAAATGTCTTTCATTAGATCAACTAAGGGAAGAATAACAGCATATAGTATTCACATACCAGTTACACTTCAAATGTGAACAAATCATGAAGTGTTCCCAATTGTTTTTATTCTTTCATTGAATCAACAACCACAGTTTTGTTATCTGATATGACTGCTAGTATGGTGTAGAAGCTAAAATGTGACAGGGCACTCAGCACAGGTAGTGAAGTTAGCCACTCTTCTTCACTTACCTAGTTACTCCCGCGACATTAACACTTCCTAATATTTGGCTGTGACCTCAGTGATAACTAGATGAACTTTTTTTGAACTTACTTGCATTTTCTGCATTACTCCACTCTCTGCTTATAACTCTAGTTTTAGAAAGATTTTTTTATTATTTTCACTGAAAACAAACAGTCCCACACAGACAATTAAGCAAGTTTCCTAAGGTACTTCTGTGGAAAGCCAAGTAGTGGTTAATAAATTATCAAGTTTTTCTTAGCAGAAAGACTTCTCATTACGTGCTTTTACAGAAGCAGGCCTGCCATCACTGTTACTCATGGCCAGCTTAAGGGAACCTGCTTCACTGAGTAACTTCGCTAGTTCCAGAGTTAAGGCAAAGAAAAATAATGCAATAGACAATTAACAGTAGACAATTGAATTGTTTCCAGGAAAGGAGTCTACAGAAGGTAGGAAAATCATAGGTAAAGACTATAGATACATTTTTTAAAGGATTCCTATCTATTAATATACAACGGATCCTATAGCATACCTTGACTGTAGCAAACAGCTTCTGATGGATTGCAAATTACCATCTGCAGCATTTCTACTGATGTGCTAATCAGTTATTCGTCAACTACGTATATATCTGAATATGAATATTCAAAAGTGTTTTTTTATCTTTTATTTGTGACAATGTAAATCACACAGTACATGCAGATACTATTTGAATAGCATATGATGGACATTCATGAAGAGTGCGTACCACATCTGTTCATGCTTTAAAAACAGGCTGTAAAATGAATGTAATGTGAAATATAAAAACATCAAAAGAATACCTGGAAGGGAATTACACATTTTTACAACTTTTCTGTACGTATAAGTTTCTGAAAGGGCTAACATTTGTCCTTTCTACCTTACTTGGTACATACAGAAACATGCCAGGCAGTCGCAGAAAATCATTTTTGTGTGTCAGACAATCATGCTATACTGTATGAAGTCTGAGTAATGCTATGACCACTCTGAAAATCCTAAGTAAAAGGGCTTACACCCTTTCTGAATAAGTGTTTAGTTATCCAACTGGAAGGAAATAGATGCCAGTTAGTAGAAAGGTATTATTTTCTTTCACATATTTCTCCTCAGCGAATCATGCCCTACATGTTCCAAAGTCAGTAGCTAAAAATTCTATTTTATTTTTGCCCAAATAATTATCATAGCTACACGCAAGTACCAGCAGCCTATCTGAAAAAGAGAACTTGAAGTAGTAGTTGAGGAAAATGAGTATTGTCATTCTTATGATTTCAGGAAAAGCACATTGAAAACCTGAAGGTTCTTAACACGAATGCTCTTACAATGCAAACACAGCTTGGGAAAATCTTTTGGAAATCACTACTTGAAGTGTAAGAGCTCTTGTAGAAGTTAGAAATTTCTGAATCAGTTATCTACAGCAAACACTCGTAGCATAATTTAGTGTGAAATGCAGATGGATATAACAGTTCAAAATATAGACAGATTTAACAACTCCAAATGTTGAATTCAATCAGTTAATTTATTTGACTCATGATACAATCAACAGACATTCAGCAACCCAGAGATATGTTTTGACTTGCATGACAACAGCTGTAAGAAAAGTTGGGCAAAGCCTGTCACATCAGCATCATACATTTTTACATCTAGCATAAACAGATGCTATTTTAAACTTCTTGTGTTACAGTCTTGTCAGCAAGTAGTTAGGAAGTAAACAAATAACTCTCCTGCTTGAAGAGACAGTAATTTTTGACTTACAGTCCAACATCTTCCTTTCCTGTTAAGGAGAGTAGAGTCTTTCTTCTCTGGAGCAGAGAAGGGCAACAAAACTGGTGAGGGGTCTGGAACACAAATCTTATGAGGAGCATCTGAGGGAGCTGGGATTGTTTAGTCTGGAGAAGAGGAGGCTCAGGGGAGACCTCATTGCTCTCTACAACTTCCTGAAGGGAGGCTATTATGAGGAGGGGTTTGGCCTCTTCTCCCAGGCAACAAACCAGGGAAACAGCCATGAGTTGTACCAGAGAAGGTTTAGGTTGGACATGAGGAAAAACTTTCTCTCAGAGAGTGGTCAGGCACTGGAATGGCTGCCCAGGGAGGTGGTGGAGTCGCCGTCCCTGCAGTGTTCAAGAGGCGTCTGGATGAGGAGCCAAGAGATCTGGTTTAGTGCTTGTGGTAGCAGTGGTAATGTGAAGACAGTTGGACTAGATGATCTTATAGGTCGTTTCCAACCTTGTGATTCTATGACTCTTTCCATAAAGTAAATTATAAGCATTCAGTGTTAAAATAAGTTACAAGTCTCTATTCTTTTCCACCACAAGTAATAGGTCTTATCTGCTTATGTCCTTCCTCTAGTCATTTGAAATCTTGTTTTCCTCCAGAATCATATCAATTTCATGCAATAGCACAGAGCAGACAAAACAGATTGTTTCATAGTTACTACTGTACTTTCTATAGATGAAATGGATAGTACATATGCTTGCCATTTTACTTGATTTGTAAATCACTTCTACCTGTGAACCACTGTTAGCAATTACGGTATTTCACAAGCATAACTTCTTATACAGACTCCTCAGACCGTTTCCTTTATGCCTTAATGATATCTTTTTAAGTGCAGAAATTTAATGTACATAATTGTACACTGTACCACTATAGTTCATCAGAGTAAAAATTTCAACTTGGAAAAGTGTAAAACTTTAATATGATGAAAAGTACTGCAATAAAACAGGGGTGGCAAAGTCGTCAGCTGCAACAAATAAAAACAAAACCAGATGGAACAGTTACAAACTCAGAAACAAAAAGAGAAAGTTGCTTACCTTTGGAAGGCCTCAAGTAGGAAGGAATCTCCAGCAAGAGATGCACTTGCCTCCACTACCAACCCATAAATGAGGTCTGGGAAAAGGCGGATCCTGACTACACCCCTTCTACACCCCTGGGTTGGCCCTGCTTTCCCACCAGGTGCTCAATCACTGCTTCAGGCTGTGACTCGTATTTCCACTACACTGGGAAATATATTCTCAAAAATAATCTCAGAATTTAATGCTGAAATATTTTTAAGCATCATCATGTGAACAACTGGAAAAAAAAAAGAAGGGATAGATGAGGGGCTAAACTCTGTGAAAGAATGGGTCTAAAATTACTGAATTTACTTAATTATTTTTATTGTTATAATTCAACCTGAAGTTTCATTTGTATTTGTAAGGAGTTGCCTTCTCAGCAAAATTAATTTGATTGAACAACTCTAGTGAATAACTCTACATGAATATGTCACAGTTATAAAATTATTCTCTTTTCTCAAGTGTGTTAAATTATGTTTTCCACAGAACTTGTATGGCATTTGTATGGCTGTGGTTCCACAGGACTCTTTTGCAATGTCCCTACTAAATGTCTTGTCCACAGTGTCTCAAGAAACTGTTTATAGCCATGCTTTGCCAGCTTCCTGGACTAATTCATTCTGAAGATATTTTTACATTTATTGCTTATTAGCCCTTTTGAATCATAGAATGGCCTGGATTGAAAAGACCCTCAACTCCCCACCATGGGCAGGATTGCCAGCCACCAGGCCAGGCTGCCCAGAGCCACATTGAGCCTAGCCTTGAATGCTTCCAGGGATGGGGCATCCACAACCTCTCTTGACAACCTGTTCCAGTGTGTCACCACCCTCTGAGTGAAAAACTTCTCCCTCCTGTCTAACCTAAATCTCCTCTGTCTTAGTTTAAAACCATTCCCCCTTGTCCTACCACTATTTGCCCTCAGGCCTGGATGCAATGCTTCAGATGGGGCCTCACAAGAGTCGAGTAGAAGGGGACAATCACCTCCCTCTCCCTGCTGGCCACCCCTTTTTTCATGCAGCCCAGCACACAGTCGGCCTTCCGGGCTGCAAGCGCACACTGCTGGCTCATGTCCAGCTTCTCGTCCACCAGGACCCCCAAGTCCTTCTCTGCAGGGCTGCTCTCAAGGAGTTCTTCCTCCAGTCTGTATAAATACCTGGGATTGCCCCAGCCCAAGTGCAGCACCTTACACCTGACCTTGTTGAACCTCATTAGCCTTACAAGGGCCCACTTCTCCAGCCTGCTCAGGTCCCTTCCCTGCAGTGAATCAACTGTACTGCTCAGCTTGGTGTCATCTGCAAACTTGCTGAAAGTGCACTTCATCTGTATCACTGATGAAGATGTTGAAGAGCACCGGTCCCAAAACCAACCCTTGGGGACATAACTTGTGACAGGCCTCCACCCAGACGTAGAACCATGGACCACAATCCTTTGGCTGTAACGAGCCAACCAGTTCTTAATCCATCAAACAGTCCACGTTTCAAATCCATACCTCTTTAATTTAGAGAGAAGGATGCAGTGAGGGACTATGTCAAAGGCTTTGCAGAAGTCCAGGTAGATGACATCTCTCGCCCTCCTCCTCTCCACCAGTGCTGTCAGTCCATCATAGAAGTCTGCCAGATTGGTCAGGTAAGATCTGCCCTTGGTGAAGACGTGCTGGCTGTCTCGGATCACTTCTTCATCTTGTACGTGCCTTAACGTGGTGACTCGGAGGATCTGCTTCAGGATCTTCCCAGACACAGAGGTGAGGCTCCCTGGCCTGTAGTTCCCCAAGTCTTCCTTTCTCCCTTTCTTAAAAATGGGAGTAATGTTTCTCTTTTTCCTGTCACCAGGGATTTTCAAATATGATGGAGAACACGTTGGCAACCACACCAGCCATATCTCTCAGAACCCTAGGATGGATATCATCCGGCCCCCTACACATTCATTTTCATGAAAAGGTCTCAGATTTGTTCCACTGTTACAGTGGGACACAATATGCTCCTCTCACCAATACCAAGAGGTTCAGGGTCCTGGCAGATACAGGGAGCCTGACCACCAGTGAAGACTGAGGCAAAGCATACATTGAGCACCTCACATTTTTCCATGTCTGAGGAAGCCGGTTCTCTGTCCTCATATATCAGAGGTGGAATACTCTTCTTGGCCTGTCTCTTTCAGTCTGTGTACCTGTAGAACCCCTTCTCATTATTTTTCACTTCCCTTGCCAAGTTCAGCTCCATCTGTGCCTTGACTTTCCTAATCCTTTCTCTATACATGCAAACAACGTCCCTATATTCTAACCAGGCAACACAACCCTGCTTCCACTTCCAGTACATTTCCCTCTTTTCCCTCAGTTTAAGCTGAAGGTCCTTGCTCAGCTGTGCTGGTTACCCACCTCCTCTGCTCAATTTCTTCTGCTGAGGGATGGAGAGCTCTTGTGCCTATAGAAGGGTGTCCTTAAAGAGCTGCCAGTTCTGTTCTGTTCCTACCTCTTAAGGACAGTTTCCCTTGTTTGAAGTGCTGGAGCTCTGATTCCTCTACTCTAGGTAGTAACAGAATAAGAGATGTTTACAGTTAATGCAGAGCATGTGAAAACTTTTCCAGCTAGTCAGACAAACTGTCTCCTCTGTTAGCACACAGCAAGTTCTTACTTGAAATAACTCAAGTTAGTCGCTGAGTTCATCATTGGACATACACTGTGATGCTTTCTGTTTTCTTTCCTCCAGCTACCATTTCTGTCATGCTTCGAAGTGTCTACTGTGATTTTTGTCCTGAATGGCTGACAAGTCTTACTGGGGATCTTATCTAGGTTTTTTAAATGCCTAACTTGGATCTTTCAAGTTTCAATACCCCAGTAACACTCTAGCAGATCTGATTTGAAAGACACGTATATAGCCCTTTAAGAGAAATTGTAGCTTGTTTCTAGTTGCTGGAATATACACACCCCAACACTGAGAGTTGCTGGTGTGTGTTATCACTAGCAAACAGTTTGTACTACTCTACACCTTCAGAACTGTTCCTGCAGTTGCCATGAAGCTGCTACTGCACTGTCAGCATTGTGATAGTCTGCAACTTGGACTATCTGGACTACCACCAATGGTAGAATTCACTATACACTGTAATGATCTCCTCTCCTCTTTTTTCCCTTCAGAAACAGGGATTCTTTAGAAGGGAGAAATGCAGGGAATTTGTATAGGATTTCTCTTTTGTTGAACTCTCAGAAATTGTTTTATTTTTCACAGCTGGTAAAAACTTCTGTTTTTATGTTAAGCAATGGCTCTGCCATTCTAAATGCTAGTATTTTGTTTTATAGAACTGTGTTGCTTAATGATAAAAGATACTAAACACTTTTCTGAGGGTTAGCTGAGGAGTAATAAACAAAAGGATAGAAAAGCAAATGTCTAATCATACATTTTAAAAAAATACAGTTTGCTTACTTATCTTAGGGCAAAATAATGATCAGGAAGTTCAATGGCTTCAGGCAGTATTGAAGTAGATACTGTTACTAACTGCCTATACTTGAAGATAAAAAGCACAGACAGATACAATGCTACCACATTTGTGGTTACTGTAAATATACCTTGAATATCATTGCTATCTTTTTTCCAGTGTTGTTTTAAGCACTGTTGTGGAATACAGTCAGGGTGGCAATGGTCTGCTACTGTTTCTGAGAATCCCAGATAAGCATCAGTTTATCCCTTACCATAGTATCATGAGATTCAAACACAGGTTTTTTCCCAGAATTTTAATCAGCACTTGCATGTTTTCTGTGTACTAAAGGATGTTCACAGAGCTGTAGATAGTCTGGCTGCTTTCAGAGCTCTTATTCTCATATCTTAAACTTATTTGCTGATTATTTTGCAGCAAAGCAACTGCCTTCCTAAAATTATGTAGCAAATGAACCGTGTACTGTGAAAAAAATGATCCTAAGAGATAAAAAAGAAGCACAAAAGTAAAACATTGACAATATAAACCAGAATGAGAATGGCTGCATTCCACCTTTCCTGAAATGCAGGCCTGGAGCAAGTTCAGAGAAAAGGCAGAGTGAAAGATAATTCTATTGTGGGTTTGGGGTGGATTTTTTGTTTGCATGTTTGTTTCTAGTTTTGCTGGATTTGTTTGTTTGTTTGTTTGTTTGTTTTATTTTTGTGTGTGTGTTTTGTGTGTGTGTGTGTAGTCTTTCTAAGTGTTTTAACAGATTGTACTCCTTGCAATTGTTTTTCACTTATAGCAGAAAGTGACTTAAATGAAACACTCCACTGTGTCATAAGGCATTTTTCTGCTGTAAAAAGAATAATAATAATAACGATAATGAAGGGACAAGATTTGTAAGATGAAAGAATTCCTTTGCTTGTGCTTTTTTTTTAGTGCTGTATAATATATGTACATATATTATATATATATATTAGTAGAATGGAAAGTCTTTCTTCAATCATAGGGAATAACCTATACGTCCTGCAACCACCAAACAAACAAACAAAAGATATTTATAAAATTATCCATAATCAAGAACAGCCATTGTGCCCTACTTGTGTGCATGACACATATTTTCGTAGCATTGCCCAGTACTTTTGGGGAAGGAGACTCTGGAGAGTGTGTGATCAACCCCCTTGCTAAAAGCAGGGCCAACTTCACCATTAGATTGACTTTTGAAAATATACGTTCCTCATAAGAGAAGCAGACAAAAGATGCAATAGTTTGTGCTGTAGTTCACACAGAATGATTTGAATTAGGGTGCTCACAGTTGTATTAGGATGATTAATTATCACAGACATGCCAGAGAGATATTTTGCCAGCAGTTGTTGGAACAGCTATCCCTGCTGGACTGAAAACTTTAAGGCAGATAAAGCTTCACATGGCATGGCAGATGCAGCCACATACCAGGCTGCAGGAAGTGACAAAGGCCTCACTTTGATGCCTTCAGACATGGTCCACTATAATGCAGGAGTTGTGCTGACTTGGAGAAGCTGTGCTATCAGGTGGAGATATTAAAAGAAGTGTGTAATCTTCATAGCATCAGAAAAGATGGAATCTTTTCTGTGATGCAATAATTTGAAGTCTGTAAGATCCCAACTAAATACGAGAAGCTAACAGTGTCCATCCCCATTGCTGATGTATATGTAACCCCTGTAGAAAGGAAAGTATGGAAGCTGGTACCAAGAGGAAGACTCCTGCCCCATCCAAGGGCTTACAGCTACAAAGAGGTTCACTGCCCTCAGTGTAGAATAGAAGCCAAAATCTGGACCCTTAAAGCTAAACCATGCAAGAACAACAGGAAGAAATGACATGTCCTAGAATCATAAAATAGATTGAGTTGGAAGGGACCTTAAAAATAATCTCATTCTAAACTCCATGTTGTGAGCAGGATTGCCACTCATTAGCTCACGATGGGCAGGGCCTCATCCAAATTTGGTCTGAACACTTCCAGTGATAGGGCATCCACAACTTGGGCATCCTGTTCCAGTAACTGCAAGTGACATCTAATTTAAATCTCTCTTCTTTTAGTTTAAAACTATTTCCCCTTGCCTTATCACTATCAGATCAGGTAAAAGGTAATTCTCTATCTTGTTTATAAGCTCCCTTTAAGTAATGAAAGGCAGCAAGGAGGTCTCCCTGGAACTTTCTCTGCCCCAGATTGAACAAGCAGAGCTCTCTCAGCCTTTCTTTGTTGGAGAGGTTTTCCAGCCCTCTGATTAACTTTGTGGCTCTCCTCTGGACTCACTTCAATAGTTCATTGTCTTTCTTCTGCTGATGGCTCCAGGCATGAATGCAGTACTCCAGATAGGGCCTGATGAGAGCAAGCAGAGGAGGACAGGGCTGGCTGTCACAGATCACCTCCTTGTCTTGCCTTAATATTTTAGCTTCCAGGAGAATCTGTTCCATGATCTTCCCAGAAACAGACATGAAGCTCATCAGCCTCTAATTTCCCATGTCTTCCTTTCTATCCTTCTTAAAAAGGAGAGTGGTGTTTTCCCTTTCTTCCAGTCACTAGGAACTTTACTTGGCAGCAAAGATATCAAATATGATGGTGAGTGTCTTGGCAACTATATCAGCCAGTTTCTTCAGGACTCTGGGATGCATGTTCTCATAGCCAATGGACTTGTACTTGTTCAGTTTCATCAGGTGATCTTGAACCTCCTCTTTGCTTATGGTGTGAAGTATTTTGCTCCCCCAGCCCACATCTAGAGGTTCAGGGACATAAGAGGCATGGGAAGCCTGATTGCCAGTGAAGACAAAGAACTTGTTGAGTACCTCAGCCTTTTCCATATCTGATGTGATGATGATGTGCAAAATCAAGCTCTATAAAACCACAGAATAGTCATAAAGTAGGTATGTTTACTCAGAGCTGTGCACCCATACTGGATGCAAAGGGGGTATTCCCAACTAGCCTGCATACCAGAGGGCAAGAAATGCACATATTTAAAGAACAAACTGCTTACATATGCATTAGATTTCCAAGGAAAGCCTAGGTTATTACTATTAGTCCCCAGAATGGCTGACATTTTCCCCACCCCCAGTCTCAGTTCTTTTATGCATGCATAGTATCTCTTGGTGGTCGTCTGGTGGTCTTTTCTGATGTAGGCCATATGTCTTTCTTGCTGTGTACTCTTTGACCTAGGTCGAGTTGGAGGACTCTGGCTCAGCTCTAGCTGGCCGTCTTATTGGCTACAACTCTGTCCACCAATCCTCTGCTTCTTCGTTAATTTGTGGTTTTACTGTCCGACCCTGCTAGCTTGCATTCCAGAGACAGGATAGCTAACAATATCGGCAGGACAAGGGGAAATGGTTTTAAGTTGAGGGAGGGAAGATTTATGTTGGATGTCAGGGGGAAGTTCTTTACAGAGAGTGGTGAGGTGCTGGAACAGCTGCCCAGAGAGGCTGTGGATGCCCCATCCCTGGAGGTGTTCAAGGTCAGGTTGGATGGGGCCCTGGGCAGCCTGGTCTAGTATTAAATGTAGAGGTTGGTGGCCCAGCATGTGGCAGGGGGGATAGAGATTCATGATCCTTGAGGTCCCTTCCAACCCTGGCCATTCTGTGATTCTGTGATATTATTTGGAGAAACAGAAGACCTGCTCTCTGTACTAATTGTCTAAGTCTGTAGAAAAGCATCTGTTATCAGCAGCTAAAACCTGTCTTAGAAATGTCAGATCTGTAGCTGTCGATTCAGCACCCCATGAAGGCACATAACTTTTAACCTAACTTATTTTATTTAATTCAGTGCCATTTCTCAGTTCTCCTTTTTTATTAGGGGTATACTCTCCTTGGCCTTTCTCTTCTGAATAATGCTCCTATAGAATCTCTTGTTATTTTTCATTCCTCTTGCCATGTCTAGTTCCATCTGTGCCTTGGCTCTTCTGATCTTGTCTCTGCATGTCCAGACAGCATCTCTACACTCTTTCCAGACCACATATCCTTCTTCCACTGTCTTTGCATTTCCTTCTCGGTGTGGCCAGCAGGTCCTTGCTGGTTTCCAGCCTCTTATCCCTGATTTCTTACACATGGGGATGGAGATCTCTTGTGCTCTCAGAAAGATGTCTTTAAAGAGTTGCCAGCTCTGCTCAATTTCTTTGTCCTTAAGGACAGCTTTCCAGGGGATCTCATCCAATAAATCCTTAGACATCTGGAAGTCTTCTCTTCAGAAATTTAAGGTCTTGACTTTGCTTTTTCCCAGGCCCATGTTCCTCAAGATCATATACTCACCAAGAGCATTGTTGCTACAGCCCAAACTGCCTCCAATCTCTTTAATGAGTTCATTTGCACTGATGAACAGCAGTAACGCTTTTCCTCTGTCTAGTGCCTGGACAAGAAAGTTCTCTTTAATGCACATCAGGAGTCTTCTAGATTGCTTGTAGCCTGTGTAGCCTGCTGTGTTCTTTCCCAGCAGCTATCTGTGTGGTTGAAATCTCCCATCAGGATGAGAGCCCGTGAGTATGATGCTTCTTGTAGCTGAAGCAAGTAAGCTTTGACATCAGGCTCCTCTTGATCAGGCAGCCTGTATTAGACTCCAGCCACAAGATGTAATGAATGAGTCCCTGCTGGAGGAGACCACAGCACTCATCTGACCTACCAGCTAGAGCCAGTGATTCATCTGACTTACCAACTGGCAGCCAGTGGAGGTGCAGTTCCAGAATACTGTGTGGTACTGTTGAATCCTGTACACTTTTCTCACTACTACACCTTCCTGTGTTCCATGTGAGAGCAAACAGTACTGCTAGGGAAAACCTCCGGCATCTGACAGAGCTCCAAGGAAAGTAAATAAAGACATGGAGTTCAGGTGTTTTTCTCTTGAATCCTGCTCATAGGGGGAAATGCTATTAGGAGGAGGGCACAGGTAGTGTGTAGAGCAAACAAAGGTGATGACAGAGCCTTTATTTGAGATATATGTGCTACAAGAAAAGTTATCAAAGGCAGAGGAATTAACTGACCCCTCCCAGCAGCAGTTTGGAGAAAGGGGCAAGCTGAGGAATGCAGTCTTCTCCCGTTTGTACTCTTGTGCCACAGGAGAAAGGGGGGGAGAGAGGGAGGGCAGGGGAAACTCACACTGCACTCGCGCTCCCAGAAGCATCACTATTGCTGAGACAGAGACAGAAAAGGTGACTTTACCCCCTTCCCCCTTCCCCCCCGCTCCAGGCATCCACATGCTCACATATTGGTTCAGGCTGTGACCTAGGAATTCCACTGCATAGTGAAAGTCAATGTTTGGTTGTAAAACTAGCATTGGTGACATGGTTTTGGTTTTATGATAATAGGACCCTGTTTGTGGATCAGCAGCTGCTTGGGAGAGATGAGTTCCAGCTCATGAAGTGGAGCAAAACTATAGGTCTTTGAAGACAGCTATTTGATCTCTTAGTGTTCTCACAGCTAAATGAAAATCATGCTTTTCCCATATGTCGTATCTTTTAGCATCCTTATCATGTTTCTGAGCCTCTGTTGAATTGGCACATTTCAGATTATCTTTTTTTTGTGCAGGGAGCATAGAGCATAGAGTTATACACAGTACTCTGGTTTATTCAGTGGTCTGATCTGAAAACCTTTGATTTGAATCAGAGACAGCTGGAAAACTCAGATGTATTTTCAACATCCAAAGTCTGTACAGAATTAAATTATTATATGCTGATAAGCTTTAGAAAGGAAAAAAGCAGATGATGGTATGAAATAAAACGTGCTACCTACTTCTTTGAAGTTATGTTTAGGAAACTGCTTGAAAATATACATATTTGAGGAAGAGTCATGTCGGTGGCATGGACATACTGCCTGAGCCACAGTTTTAAGCTTCACATTATACTCAGAAATACATCTACTGTAAGAATCTTGCATTGAGAAAAGTCTAAATTCCTTTTTGTTCTTTTATAAGAGGGTGTAATTTGCCTTTCTTTCTGATGCCTTCTTGAATCTTTTGCTAGCCAGATATTGAGCCTATTTTTTTGCCACCCTTGAATTTCTACTGAGGCATTTTTTTAAAGACTCCTTTTTGGCACCTTCTGTAGCTCTCTGTACTTAGGGCTGTCTTTTCTGAGCTAGTGGAGACCAAAAAACAAACTCCTTGACCTTTTTGAAGCAGCATCCACAGGGAAAGGTTTGAGATGTTTGCCAAAAATGAAAGTGCTCTACTGTGTGTTAAAAGGAATATCAAACCCATAACTGAGATGCCATTCACAATATAAGCATAGAGTAATTCACCTCCATCTCTCTAAATTTAGATATCCATGCAATCATACATTAAATAAATGTACAAGTTTTCACCCGTCTTATTTTCTAGATCATTACATTACATCAAGTAATGATGTAAACTGCTCTAGTATTGCAAGAACTGGACATAAATCCTTCAGTGCATTGGGAATATTTAGAATAGTTAAGTAAAGATTTGTAGTATGATTTTTATTCTGTACTTAAAGTATTAGGGACAAACTGCTACTTATTTTGCTGTTCCAGAAGAGATTAATTTTACAAGCTTGAATTTCCATAGTGTGGTGGCATGAATTTCTTCCAAATTTTCCCATTAACACTACTTTACATATTCTACAAGCATGAATAAGATTGGTACAAGCACTGAGGGTAGAATAAAGGATCATTCTTTTTCAGTCTGTGGAAGCATATGAATGTGTCTTACAGGTTTAATAAAATCAGCAAATGTTGAATACATGCTGAAAAGTTAACCAAGAAAATATTTGTTCTTGCTGAAATGGGAGCTCCATGCTAAAAGAAATAGATTATACTCTACCCTCTGAGAATAATTCATACTTTGAAGAAACGAGATATAAAATATAATTTCATTGTGTCACAATCTCCTTCCAGGGCATGTATCTTTGAAGCAAAAGTGATCCTTTTCTGATTTTATTGAGCTTACAAGTGGCTAAAGTAACAAAATGAGGGAATAAGAACAGGATTGAAATTGTATTTTTAGCATCATCTACTAAAAAATTCCTCCAGATTTTTATTCTAATTTTCCAGATGTTTTAAGTTAAAGAAGTACAAATATTGCCTCTTCTATGAACTTGTCTTTTTTTTTTTTTTTAATAACTTACATTTCTATGTAGGAAACTATTCCCAAAATATTAACTGTGTTTAAATACTTTGCTTGAATATGAAATAGGTTAAAATATAGATACGTACATGAAAAGATGAAATAGTCTTAATATGTGAATATATAATGTTTATCAAAATGCATTGCTTTTTGATTGGATTATTCCTTTCTTCTGATCTCCAGATGATGTAGACATCTGATACGAGATACGTCCGCACTGGAATGTTAACGAGAGTTACAAATAATATTTTTCTTATCAACAGATATTTCCTGGACTGATTCTATCAGACATTAAGCCTGCCAAAAGAATGAAGTTCAAGACAGTCTGCTATCTGCTTGTTCAGCTCATGCACTGTCGTAAGATGTTCAAAGCAGAGATCCCTTTCTCCAATGTCATGACGTGTGAAGATGATGATAAGGTAATTCATGTGGACAGATACTTGCTCTGAGTATATGGGATTGTCTGGCCAGCTCTTTCTGGTGTTCCTGTTGGGGCTAGAGCTGCCTAACACACAAAACAATAAGAAATACATGCAGCCTTCTCACACTAAAGACAAAACTCAGTTATAACAGATCTCACGTTAGAAGCCTCTATTAAGGCCTTTCTACACAGAAATTATGGATTCTGAGGCTATTCATGCAACTAAATTTATGCAAGAGCTGTTCTTTTGCATCATGAGTTCACCACAGTCTGACGTTGACTACAACAAATGAAAAATAGGAAAAAAATGTTGTATCTATTCTCTAAAAACCAAAAAGTCACTGATTAGTGACTCTAAAAACACCACTAAGTCCCTAACACATACACCAAACACAACATCCTTGAACAGATTTTAATGCCATAACTCATCATACTAGCAGCTTTATCTGCTAGTCTGACTTTTCTGTACATGGCTTCACCCAGAAACTTACAGAGTAAAAAACATATGAAGACTTGCTCTATTTTCTTTGCCAGCAGATGACAGTATAACATGCCACTCCACTGGTACTCCAAAACAGGAAAAGAGTGTATTGAAATCAGCAATTAATTTTGAATTGATTTTTCCACTTTTTTTTTTTTAAATCTATTTTTTATTATTATTTGAATAATGTACATTTATTGAAGATGCAATCTAAGTCTTATTTTCAGAAAGTTTTATAACTTTTCTATTTTCGATTTTATGTATGCATATATATCTTCTGTGGGAGAAATGGAGAAAATTCTGTTAGCTCCTTTAGGATGCAACTTCAGTGATGAAGTTCAGAAATTCCAAATTTGGTTCAGAAATGGATGTACTCTAGGTGCTTTGGTATGGCCTTTCAGTTGTAAATTAGTACTGTTCTTCTAGTATTTGAAAATAGCAACATACACAAACTTTGAAATATGTACAATTCTTTATAATTTCTCATAATATACACAAAGATGCAACTATGGGTTGTGTTAGAATGTATACGGTGAAGTTCTGAGATACTTTCTTTATCTGAACCAGAGAACTTAGAGAATGATATATGATATATGATTTTAATATAAATACATTGTGTTTCAATTTAAGGTTTATTCAGAATTGAAGTTTTCTAATCAGTTTAAACAAGGAAAGGCTATAAAAGCTCTGAAGTCAGCACACTACTTCAGTACACATTTATTCAATTGATTTCTGAGAAATATAAGTAATGTGCCTTAATCACAGATATCGTGTAAGTCTACTTTGTAAAATAATAACAGAAAAAAAAGACACATAGTGAAAGCAATTATATGAGCAACAGCTAATTTGACTAAGCACAGTAACTTTAATCCTACTACAAATAGAATAATAAGCTCCATTGTATAACTCCATGCCAGATTTTAAAGCCAAGAAGCATTTTTGTTTCTTCTTTTTTTTTTTTTTTTCAGTTAATTAAAGAAGGCTGTATTGTTCATCCCTGTTAATATGCTATAGACTTCATAGAATCATAGAAACATAAAATGGCTTGGGTTGCAAGGGACCCCAAGTTCCAACCCCCCTGCCACGTACAGGGCCATCAATCTCCTTATCTGATACTAGATCAGGCTGCCCAGGGCTTCATCTAAGATGGTCTTGAACACCTCCAGGGATGGGGTATCCACAACCTCTCTGGACAGCCTGTTCCAGCCCCTCACCACTCTGTGTAAAGTACTTCCCCCAATATCTAATCTGTACCTTCCCTCCTTGAGCTTAAAACCATTCTCCCTTGTCCTATTACTGTCTACCCAAGTAAAAAGTTGATTCCCCTCCAGTTTATAATCCCCTTTTAAATACTGGAAGGCTGCAATTAGGTCTCCTCACAGCCTTCTCTTCTCCAGGCTGAACAAGCCCAGCTCCCTCAGCCTGTCTTCGTAAGGGAGGTGCTCCAGCCCTCTGATCATCTTCATGTCCCTCCTCCAGACCCTCTCCAACAGCTCCACATTTTGCAGTATTGGGGGCCCCAGACCTAGATGCAGTACTCCCAATGGGGCCTCACAAGAGCAGAATAGAGAGGGCCAATCACCTCCCTGCCCCTGCTGGCCACCCCTCTTGTGATGGAGCCCAGAATACCATTGGCCTTCCAAGCTGCAAGAGCACACTGCTTACTCATGTTCAGTTTTTCATCTACCAGGTCCCCCAGGTCCTTCTCCACAGGGAGTTCTCCAAGGAGTTCTTCTCCCAGTCTGTATACATAGCTGGAGTTACTCTGACCCAAGTGGAACACCTTGCACTTTGCTATGTTGAACCTCATGAGATTCACATGTGCCCACCACTCAAGTTTGTTGAGGTCCCACTGGATGTCTTAACTTCCTTCTAATGTGTCAATGACACCACTCAGCTTGGTGTCACTGGCAAACCTGCTGAGGATGCACTTGAGCCCTCAATGTCATTGATGAAGATGTTGAAGAGCACCAGTCCCAAGACAGACCCCAGTGGGACACCGCTTGTCCAGGTCTGTACCTAGACATAGT
The DNA here is from genome assembly GCA_037305975.1 of Chrysolophus pictus. Taxonomy (NCBI): domain Eukaryota; kingdom Metazoa; phylum Chordata; class Aves; order Galliformes; family Phasianidae; genus Chrysolophus; species Chrysolophus pictus. The sequence goes on from CM074577.1 coordinate 2,994,040, forward strand.
GCCATTCACTACAACACTCTGTCTACAGCCTTCCAACCAATTCCTTATCTCCCCCTCAAATCTGTATCTCTCCAATTTAGAGATAAGGATGTGGTGGGAGACCATGTCAAAGGCCTTGCACAAGTCCAGGCAGATGACACTGGTCGCCTTCACTTTTTCCGCCATATTGTCACTCCATCACAGGCCACCAGATTGATCAGGCAAGACCTCCCCTTGGTAAAGCCATGCTGGCTGTCTCAGATCACCTGCTCAACCCTCATGTGTCTTAACATGTCTTCTGGGAGGATCTGTTCCATGATCTTCTCAGGCACAGAGGTGAGGCTCACCAGCCTGTAGTTCCCCAGGTCCTCCTTCCTCCCTTTCTTATAAATGGGAGTGATGTTTCCTTTTTTCCAGTCCCTGGGGACTTCATCTAGCAGCCATGATTTTTCAAATATGATGGAGAGCGGCTCAGCAACCACATCAGTCAGCTCCTTTAGGACACTGGATGCATGTCATCTGGCCCCATAGATTTGTATGCATTCAGTCTCATGGGGTGGTCTCAGACTTGCTCTGCCCTTACAGCAGAGGGGGATTTACTCTCCCAGTCCCCACCTAGAGGACCGGGGGTGCAAGCTTCAGGGAAATGAGAAATACAGGAATCCTGGTTGCCAGGGAAGACTGAGGCAAAAAACTCATTTAGTACTTCTGTCTTCCCCATATGTGTTGTAGCCAGTTCTCCTTTCTCTTTTACCAAAGGAGGTAAACAAACAAACAAACAACAAAAAAAAAAAAAAAAAGGAGCTTCAGTTCAGGTTATAAAACATGTTAGGTGCATTTTTCTGCTTCACCTTAAGCAACACACATGTTAATTAATTGTTCTTTATCATTATGAACAATAAAGATTGTTAATTCCTGGTGATATTCCTGACAGCACGTAGTTTTTTATATGACTTGTGGGAAAATTGTTAGGATTTGACTTGTTTGAAAGGTCTTCTGCAACGTAACAGCTTTATTTTTACTTAGAAAATTTTATGATAGTTGCATGGCTGGCAAATTAGCATTTCTGCTATAACCAACAAAAAACAGAAGATTGGATGTGAATGTTTTAGTCCATGTATGTTCACAAGATTATTTTTCATGATAAAATAAGCTCCTTTCTACATATAAAGCCAGCGAAATAGAACTTGAAAAGTTATTTTACTTTTGCTAAGGTTCATTCTTCTTTACTATCACCAAAATAACATATCAGTCAATGATGAGCCCTCTTCACAGGTCTTAAGTATGCAGGCGTAGTACACATATTTATTATGAACTGATATGTTAACTGATTAATTGCTGTAGTCCACTGTCATTCAGTAGACTGATTATTTCCTTGGTGGAGAAAAAGTCTCAGGGCAGCATGTAAAGAAAACGATAATGGTTGAAATCCTGGAACAAGGTGGGCATTTTTTTATTGACAATAATGAGATCAGGATTTAATCTAAGGAGTTCTTAGAAGACGGAAATCATACTCAAAGAAGATCCTATATGGTTGCTCTCCTTAATGAATTCTTCATAGTGACTGTGAACTTGAGACAATATGGATACGTTCAATTTCTGTGCTAATAAAAGCCTGTGCTTCTGTCTTCCATCTGTGCTACAGAGGAGAGCATTAAGGACAGCCTCTGAAAAGCTCAGGAATCGTTCCTCTTTTTCTACCAATGTTGTGTACAACACTCCAGGAACTCGAGTAAACAGATACATCAGTCGTTTGATAGAGGCCCGGCAAACTGAGTCTGAGATGGCTGACCTGAACTTCTTTACCCTGAAGTATAAACAAATTGAGCGTGAAAAGAAAGTAAGGAGCTTTAAATATTTTTTTACTGGTTTCATTGACCAACGAGCATTGTGTTTTTGTTGCTTTTTTGTTGTTGTTGTTGTAGACAGTATTTAAATTCTTCTCACTACCTTTAAATAATCTGATGGACTGTCTTTTAGCTAAAAGGAAAAAATTATCTCTACCTTCTATGGAAGCACTTGGAGGAGGCAAAAGAAAGATCAGAATCTTTCTATGTTTCAAGCTCCTCCTATTTTCTCATGACAATGTGGCTGCCTACTGATTCACTGGCTCTGGAAAAGGTTTGATGATAGGAGGACACTTCTCTCTACGTATGTTGTCTGATGAGGATTGTTCCAATCAATCCTATAAAATATAAAGGAATACTTAATTCTCTTGGCATACCACATACTGTGCTGAAAGCTGTGGACTTACTTCAGACGTGTAAGCACATAAATATATATATAGGAAGAGTCATAAAATCATGGAATCTTCATAGAATCACAGAATTATTTGATTTGGAAGGAGACACTTAAAGGTCATCTAGTCCAGCTCCCTTGCAATGAACAAGAACATCTACAGCTAGATCAGGTTACTCAGAGCCTGGTCCAACATAACCTTGAATGTATCCAGGGATGGAGTGCCCACTGCATCTCTGGGCAACCTGTTTTGGTGCCTAACCACCTGTATTGTAAAAAATATTTTCCTTATATCAAATCTAATCCAATTCTTTTCTTTTCTTTTCTTTTCTTTTCTTTTTTTTCCCCCAGTTATGGTAGGCAGACTTTAATTGAGATGTTTCAATTCAACTGTACTGTGTTTCTGGAAATATTTAGAACTTTCAAATCTTTCAAATCTTTCATGTGTTTTTTTTTGTTTGTTTGTTTGTTTTTGTTGGTTTTTTTTGCTGTTTTTTTTCTTTCCTTCTTTTAATATCATAACATATAATTTTGAAATAATTCAAAATTTCCTTGAAATGTTTTTTTTTTCTTTAATGCAGTTAATGTGCTTTTCCAGGCTACTCTGTATTTCACACTTGTACTTGTTGAGGGTAGCCAACTTGAAAGTAACAAATATATATATATATATATATAATGAACTATTTACTGTAAACTTTGTTCCCTGAGAAAATCCTACATTTTGCAAGACTCAGTATATTGTCTCTATTCTTGCATTACAGTGTTAAAGTATGTGAAAACCCAACCTCAATTTCCATTGACTTTAACTTCTGTGTGTGGATCTCTACTGAGTTGCTTGCACTGTTGTTATTATCACATCCCAATTAGGAGTATTTGTGTGTAAATCTAGAATTGTTCTGACAAAAGCAAATTCTAACATTAGGTGGTAAAAGAAGATTGAATTTTTCAACTTCTTCTGAAAACAACCTGTTCTGTTGTAGGGACCGTGCTTCAGTGGAATTAGGGACAATAATTGTTTAAAAGTGAACCTGAGTCTTGCAGTAGCATCCTTTAGGGCCCTGTCCTGAGCACTTCAGATGACAGTGTTCCTTAAAAGCAGCACCAAATGCTTTTTGATGGTTTGGGAGTGGTGAATAAGAGAAGGAGGAAAGGAGCACCTCCTTCTTCAGCTTAAAAATGGCTGAATCATTTTTGTTCCAGAAGATAAACTTATTCCTGTGTCTGGCCTGGATTTGACTAATTTGAGAGTGAAAGCTAAATAGGTAGGCCAATAGAAACAGCTGAAATAAGCCTGTCAAGCAAAGACTTCTGTGGACTAGCCTCATCCAATTTTCTTGTGAACTAAGCAATGATAATACTTATGCCTGTGAAGTGGCTTTTAGGTTGCTGCTCTTTCCTGCGAAGAGTGGACAAGTGTGAGTGGCTGGCTGGGTATATATTAAACACTCACTGTCTTCATTTTCTCCTTTCTTTAACAGTACCACCAGCTTCAGGATGAATACTTCACCAGTGCTGTAGTTCTCTCACTTATTCTAGCTGCCTTATTTGGCCTTGTCTACCTTCTAATAATACCACAGTAAGTTTCTATCTTTTGCCATTATAATCCAAAGTGAAATATCTTCGAGTAACCTGCACAGAATTGAAATGCTATCATCTCTGGAAAGGCAATTAGCAATCAGACTGGTAGCTTCTCAAATAAGTGAGTCTCTGTTGCTATATCCTCAGACTATATTAACTCTTCTATTTGTTCAAATGAACCACAAATTTAGTTCGGCCATTCTTACATGAATTGCACTCAGAGCTTGGCTATATTAAAGCAAACATATTCATGATGTATTTGAGAATGTGTTTAGTGCTCATTATTGAATGCTATAATGTATTGATTAATTCAAGAATTGTCAGTGCTATGTTAAATGCTTACTGAAGACAAATTAGACTTCATTTCAGAAATCTTTGAGTTACAGGTAGATGCTATTTCTAATTATTTCAATAACTTGAGAACTATTTCATTTTTTGAGATGAGAATATCTAAAGTAAACTTCATTCACACTTATAAATTATTGGGATTTCAATGGAGATGAAATGGGCCACAGGATAATACTTTAGAAAATCTCATTTTAATTCAAATCTTTCCTATTAATAAATCTCTAGTTAGAATAGTATTCTTGTATGGTTCTATTATTTCTAAATGAAAGTTTGAGGGACACATTTTTAATTTTTATAATAGTCACTGGCATATAATTTTTTTACCTAACATCTGAAAAATTCAAAGTAATTTGCAAAAAATCATCTAGTTTCCAGACAAATTACTTCTGTTGACTAACTGGAGCATAGTTGAGAAATATTTCACCTACTTCTGCACACTTACAGTAGGTGGAAGAATTTGAATTCCATGGAACTTAAAATAAAGAGAAATAAAGAGCATTAGTGTCACTGGAACTAGATTGAATGTGCAAGAATCATATGCCATGATAATTCTTAACCTTTCCAAAAAGTAGCATCACTCCAAAAAAAAAGCTGGACGGATTTTCAGATTAAGCTATTGTGTGACAGATAATAGAAGATCCAGCAGAACATGAACACTCTATGCCATGAAAATTGATTGGATCATCATCGGGCAAGCTAGAAAAGCCACATATTGAATGGTAACATCTTCCAATAAACATGTCAGTCTTAATTTTAGGCAATCAAACTGCGACTCTTTCCTTGCTGCGGCACAGATGAAAACAGGAACTAGATTAAACTCTGAAAATACCAGAAATTTTCCTTCTCCACAAAATTTGGAGCTTAAAGTTGCTCTTTAGATGGCCAAAAGTACTTCTAAGTATGACAAGCAAATGCAAAAACAAAGATAAGAAGTGTAAAGTGTTACTATAATGGGAGAGGTGATAATAATGGTCTTCAATCTGTATTACAGTCTTCCAAGGGGAAAGTTAAAAAATCTAGAGACAAAAAAATTGTTGTAAGAAAGACATTTGCTGCATAAATGCACAAAAAGCAATGGGCTTGATATTTTCATGACTCCTGTGATCATCTCAGCACAACAGCTTGACAGCTGAACACATATTTACATCCTCAGATGTGTCTGATGGAATAAAGGCTATATTCCTGTCAACTTAAGCTTTCCAGTTACTAAGGCAAAAATACAACCTAGCCACTAAAAACCCTGATGATCAATCTTTCTGATATCTCAGTGGGTTCATATTCAAAAAACTCCTTTTTGCTGGCAACAGACCAATATCTTTCACAGTCCCCCTAAACACTAGTGTGAATGGTTGGATACTGCTGCATTGAAAGACACTTGCAATGATGTTCTCTCCATTGCTTTCTTGCAGTAGTACCATCCTAAATACACACCAGTTCTCTAAAAATATAGAGGAGACTGCTCTCTGTTAATACTTCTATTCAGAATCCACATTATAATCTCAAGTTACTTCTTGGTTCTAGATACACATACTACATCACAGCATTATCCCTTTTTGTGTATTGATGACTTCTTGCATAAAATCTTGCATGAACTTCAAATCAAAAGCAAATACTGAGACGTTGCAAGAGGCTTCTTATTTTCTTCTACTATTAGAAACTCGATATAAGCAATTTTTCAAGACTGATAGCAAGACGCATGTTGTTTTCACAGGACTAGAACAGAAGGTGTGAAGATCATCTTATGTTGTTGTTATGCATACCTGGTTCCCTAGCTGGCAAGGGGCAGGAAAGCCCCTGAAAATAATCAAAGCACCAGTAGTAGTGGACTAATTTTTGCCATATCTATACAGTACTGCTCCAATAACTTAGGGTTGTTGAGCAAGGGAAGTACTAGGCTTGTACTCCTAATTAAGAACAAACCTATTTTGAAAGAGCAGAAAAAGGAAGATTAAAAATTACAAGAATTATAACAGCATCTTCACAAAATATATGATTTTTCTTACTGTTTGAGGAAGACTCAAATGGAAGGAGTTGCTCTGTGTAGGTAGAAGGGAGTGCAGTCCAGCCTGACTTTATTTGACTTGATAAATAATGGAGTTGACTGGGCTCTGATTTCTGAATCTTTGAGGAGAAGTTAGAAGGGAAAAGCAGATGGTAACTGATACACAGCTGCCAAGACCAATTAATGGAGAGTTGCATTCTCCATTTATAATGCAGGAGTCATCATGCTGAATATCCAAAATTAGAAAGTGTCCTTCCTTGCACCCTGTATAGGTGAATTTCTGAGTTGCTTTGATCTCCTTGCTGAGATCACAGTGGGTGCCACGTACGAGAAAGTTCACTGATTTCTCATTCTTGAGAGCAGCACATTTTACTGTGATTTTTCTCCCCTGAAATGGTTAGATTTACAATAAAATCACAGGGGGGAATCCTCCAGCACTTGTCCATCACCATTTCAGAAAAACATCTCTGCTGTTTATTCTCGTATCTGCTACTGAGTTAAACTGACTTACTCCTACTGTATTTTGATTCTAGGAGTACCATAGTTCTTGTTCTCCTGGTGTTCTGCATATGCTTCCTAGTGGCTTGTATTATGTACCTACATGTCACGAGAGTACAAGTAAGTGATTTAAGATTTTTTTATTATTCTTACTTTTAGTGGCTACATTTTTGTTTCTTCAATGAACTACAAAGCCATCATTGTGTGCTCCATAGCATGAGAGTCTGAGATCTATCTGCTTTTTAAGCTCATTGCTGAGCAAAATTGTAGGCACTCCAAAGAAAAGATTATTCACTTGAAGACAGAATTCTTTTACATGAATAATTTTTTCCAGCATTGTAGCCTTCAGTGCTATTAATGCTATGGGGTTTTTGTTGTTGTTGTTCGATTGATTGATTGATTGATTGATTGATTTTTTGTTTTGCAAAGCTCTTCTACATGAATAATTTTTTCTAGCATTGTAGCCATCAGTGCTATTTGTACTAGCGGGGTGTGGAGTTTTGGTTGGCTGGTTGATTGGTTGATTGGTGAGGTTTTTTTGCAATATCTCCCTGAGCACCTACCACTAGTTACTAAAACCATTCTAGTGGCCAGATGAATAGCTGCTTTAATCTGGATTTTTCTCCTTTCTGACCAGGAAGCATGCTATTTCTCCTTCCACTGCGATTAGTATCTAAGTGTAAAGTGCTCCTAACTTCCTCTTTGTTTTCAAAACTTCTCCTGTCAAATCATCAACCACTTTCCTGGTAAAGTGTCTTGCAGATACAACTCTTGGCCTTTTTGAAATCTTAAGAAATAATTATTTCTCCTCCATTACGTTTTCACAGCAGTAATAATGCAGAAGAACATCTGGTTGTTGTAGGAGAAAACAAGGTCTACTAGATCAGAATAAAGCATCTATAGACTAATTTTCTGATGAAAAATATCTGTGGTGGCTTAAACCAAATTTATTATTTTTTTTCAGAAAATAATCAGAAGAAACACCTACACAGTTAATGTACTCTGCTGATTAGCACACAGTAATTTTTAGTTAGAAAATATGGCCTTTGGCAGGAGAAAGATAATTGTTTTCTTGGAAACATAAATAGCATCTTAGCAGAGTATCTGGTGCATAACAGATCTTTATAAACTTAGACTATTTTATAGGAGTAATTTTAATTATCTCTTTTGAAGGAACAGTACTTTATTAAGTGTTGCTTTGTGCATGATCATTAGATACAGATGGAGTTTGTGAGAAATTGTTCCTCTTTATGTCATTTCCCTGGGGCTAGTGCAAACTTAAGGTTTGTTTCAGCAGTCAACGGGATTTGTAACTTATTCAGGTTTTTCTAGAGACTCAGTATTTTATTGATGAAATCCAACATTAGAAAAACAAATAAATTTAAAATTTAGAATATAGCAGATTGAAATTTTGTGGACAAATTTATCTTGTATATTGAATAAAAGATAATATATTATGTGTAATGAATATAGAATTGTGAACTGGGGATTCTTCTGTTCAAATTATTCTTCTGGTACTTTTCTAGCATTATGTTACACTAGGCAAGTGTAAGTGCAATTATTAAAAGATCCTTCAAGCTTTATAATTTTACTCGTAAAATCACTATAATAATTTTGAACATTACTGATTACCTAGCATTTAGGGTATCTAACACTACATCTTTAGTTAATAAAAATCCCACAAGTAAAACAAAGAAAATTAAGCCCAAAATGCTGTACTGTCATGAAAGAGCAGATGCTGTCTTAGAATGACCAAAAAATCAGAAATATAAACATTTTATGCTTTAATCAGAGCATTTGGTCAGACATGTCTTATACCTTACCTTTTAAAATTTTACTTTCTTTTTTATCCACTGCTCTAGCATGTTAACATTTGTAACATATATGCAACACACACCAAGAAAAATGTCTGTACAATGTGTTGGAACTGTTTTGAATCTGCAATTTGCTTTGTAATTATTTACCATGCAGAATTATCTTCAAACTATGGAAATTCTCAGCATTTTATTATTACTGCTTTATCCTCTGTGAGCAATTTCATTGCAAACCGAATTAACTGAAAATACTTATCTCCTTGTACAAAAGCATTGTAACAGCATTTTATATATATGGATAAAAATGAACCATCTGCTTCATATAGATAGATTTTGATCTACAAGATTAAACATCTTGATGACTAAATGGAAACCAGTCTGGATGATCAGGTTCAGAACATAGAGATAACAGGTTATACTTTACTTGAGAGGCAGTAGTAAGTGGAGTACCACAGGGGTCTATCCAAGTGACTTGTCCTGTTTAACGTATTTGTCGAAGACCTGCAGGAGGACACGGACTAGATAATCACCATGCTGCTCTCTCACTTCCCCTCCTCAATAAAACAGGGAGAGAGAATATGATGGGAAAAAGGCTCAAGGGTTGAGATAAGGACAGAAAAATTTCTCTACAACTACCATCACAGGCAAAACAGACTCCATAGGAGAGAGATTCATGTTATTTACTCCCTATTGTTATAGATTGGACAGTGAGAAACTAAAAATAGACTCAAAACACCTTCACCCTCTCTTCTCCTTCCTCCTTTTGAGTGGCATGAGGGAATGGGGAACAGAGGCTGCTTCATCTCTGCTGCTCCTTCATTGTCACTCTCTTCTCCTTCTCCATCCTGGGATTCTCTCACAGGCTGCATCCTTTCTGAAATGATCCCATGTGAGCTTCCCACAGGCTGCAGCTCTCCTAGCACTGCTTCTACGGGATACTATGGTGCCCATCCTTCAAGGTGGCACTGCTCCAGCATGGGTTCCTACAGGCAGCAGCTCCCCCAGACCTCCTGCTCCACCGCAGGCTTCTCTCCATAGGCTGCAGCTCTGGCCCAGGGCCTGCTTCTGCAGGGGCTGTCCATGGGCCACAGCTTTCTGCTGCACCATGGGCTCCTCCACAGGCTACGTGTGGAGATCTGCTCTGCATGGTGCCCCATGAGATGCTGGAGCACAGCCTGTTCCACCCTAGACCTTTCCGTGGGCTGCTGGGAACTTCTACTCCACTCTTGAAGCACATCCTGTCCTCCTTCTGCATTGACCTGGACATCTGCAGGACTGTTTCTCACATTTTCTCCCTCTTCTCTCTAAGCTGCTGTTCCACAACAGGTTTTCCCTTTCCTAAATCTGCTCTCCCAGCAGCACAGCCAGTGTTGCTCGCAGCTCAGCTCTGGCCATCGTGGGTCCCTTTTGGAGACATCTGGAACTGGCTCTGATCTGCCATGGTGCAGCTGCTGGGCGATGTCACAGAGGTGACCTGCTGTTACTAAAACATTGCCACATAAAACCAACACAGTTTGAGTTGGAACAAACATAAATACTATATCTTGGCAGACTTGCCCTGCCTCTCTCATCTTTTGGTGTACATTTCACTCATGGAGATGAGTAAGAGATTCACAAGACTCCATTCCACCAGACATTTTTTTTTCCCCAATGCTGTTTCTGCTCTGACAAATTCAATATTTTTAATGGGTTCTGATAATTAAAACTATCCTGACATTCAGTGTGACTATTGTAGCAGAAGACACAAATACCATCCCAAAGTTCCATGTTACCACAGTATGTTCTCTTGGTTCATCTGAAGTTGATAATTTGCATGGCAAAAGATGTTTTGTATACATTTCTCAGGGGAAAAAAGTCTAATGCCATCCCACTTTGCATTACAAATGGGCATCCTACTAATAGTCCAAAGAATTTTAATTTTAGTGAGAAATAATGTATAGTAATCATAATTTCATGAGTATTGCCCCAGAAATGCAATTGCTATTAAAACATATATTCACAATTATTACTGCAACATATGTATGTAATTATAAATGCATGCATCTTAATTTACAGTGCAGGAAAATATCACTTTCTTAGCTATAAAAAGCCTACTAAACAGTAACAACTCCATTTCTAAAAATGTTTCTAAAATACGTATTAATCTTTTTTCTCTTCCTTAGTGTTTTCCAGGGTGCCTAACAATACAAATTCGTACCATTTTGTGTATTTTTATTGTGATCTTAATATACTCTGTGGCTCAAGGATGTGTGGTGAGTATTTAAATCAAGTTTAGCTTTCTGTTTAAGAATAATGCTTTACAGATACCAATGAGCATCTACAATGATTAATTATTAACTCTTTTAATTATTGTTGTTTGCAGAGCAAATTTCTTCAAAACTTACTTTGTTATAGTTTGAATTTTCACAATCTTGAATCAGTGTTGAGTTAGGAATGGCAAAGTTACTAGCATATAGTATAGATCAGACATAGACAAAACCTATGGAAATTTTTGTATCTAAAGATAGTATCACAATGTCTGCAGTTGCCATGTTCTTTATGGGAAAATCATTTTTAAATGTTAAAATTGATTAATAGCTTAATGTCTAATACAGTGTGACAGAGAATGTATGGTCACAAGATTATTCCTGTGTGACAACTAATAGAAAATATTTCTGCATAGTAACAGATATTTTATGTCTAGACAGATCAGGAAAGATAAGAAAATCTTAAAAATCTGGATGGTATAGAATAAGAAGAGGTTTTTACACTGTACTTTTTACGCAGTCCACTCGAATCGATTGTCTGAGGAGCTGATGTGAAGTACTTGCTCAGTACTTCTGAAAAACTGAGCTTCTTTAACAGCTAGTTCTACATGGTGAATGCCTAAATATTTGGCATGCAGTTGCTTTGTTGAATTCTCAGCACTCAATTTTCAGCATTTTGTCCATGAATGAATTAAATATTCTAAGGTACCCAAAGGAAAGAATTCACACAAAAAAAGCATGCTAAACAGAATTGGAACTTCTGAGGAAGCAGATGTCTCAAACCATGCCTCCCTGTGGGATGCAAGCAATAAGAAGACAGTGGTTTCATGAGCCATTCACAACACTGGCTGTGATGCCACACTCATTATTTTATATTTTATGTATTCACTGGTCCCTGGATGTGCCCTGGGAAAATCTATCAAGTTGAACTGAATGGGCAGAGGATCCCTTGTCCTGATCAAATGTCCTGAGAGGTACCAAGAATTCCCGATGTTCAGACATTTCTTGGGTTTCCTGAACATCATCTGTGTGAGTAAGAGCACACAGATTCCTAATGTGTGTATAAACCTGAGTAGATATGCAGTGCTTCCAGGCTAGCTAGCCTCTCAGCAACCGAAAAGTTGCTGTACAAAAGTGCATCTCACTTTTAGATTTAGATGAACATCACAACAGCCAGAACTTTTGTGGATCATCCCCTGTATACTTGATGCTTACTTGACCAAGCTAACAGACAGCGAAAATAAAATGCAGAACTTGTAAATACCTAAGATAATCTTGAATTTCAGCAGAAGGCAGATTGGAATTTAGTTCTGGCCTCCAATAGGGATCATCCAGTTACAACTTAAAATAGGCCATGAGTAAACCTTTATCCTTTATTGAAGTAAAATAAAAATAAAAATAAAAGCTTTTACCCATTGAAATACTTAGAATAAGTGTTCAGTAGAAAACATTGGTTCTTGAAATTCTCATCCAGCAGAGGAGCTAGGTATTGAGATTTTACTTAGTTACAGAACAGATACATTTTTCCTGGCAGAATTGCACATCATTTATAAGTCCTCATGCACGCTTTTTTTTTTCAGATGAGTGCAGTATGAAGAGCATTTTTAAATCACATTGAATTGATTTTTCGCCTCAGCCTTTACAATTTCATTTCATAATGTTCATCAGTATTTTAACTCACATTTTCTCTGCTGTGTCTCATCTATTTGAATTACTACAAAGTTCTGTATATTCATTGATCACCTTTCAAATTGTCGGTTCTTTTACAGCACGCTGTAACATTTCATTATTGGTGGTTAGGATACAGTAAAAAGGTCTAATAACACACTTCAGAAAAGAAGCTTAAGTACAGAGCAGGGCTTATGTGGTAATTCCTGTTAAAATCAATTTCACACTGCAGTCCCACTCTCCTCATTTACGTTAGCTCTAATCCTCTCCCTTAGTAAAGCATGAAGGTTGGAGCGCAGTTAAAACTGCACTGCAGCTGTTTGCCACTGATTCCTCCCTTCCTTGTCGAAGAGGTCTGAGATCTACATGTGACATTGCCTTTGAAAGAATCTGATTAAAAATCATCATATTTCCAATGTGAAGTGTATCAAAAGTTGTTGGTTGTTTTGTTTTGTTTTTTTTAAATATTCTATTCTAGAGAAGAAATTGATCACAGATATCTAATGGAATGGATAATAAAAGACAGATGTAGTACTTGAATCATATGTGATAGACGAATTATCTCTGAGGTAGAGAAAATATGTTATCTATGCCTACTTTTTCAAACAAAAATTAAAATATCTTTTATTTTATATTTGATTAATTGAAATTGATACAGCCTACATAGTCTACAAATGAAACACATTTATTTATGGGCTTTCTCATCCAAATAACAATATAAAATATTTTCTGACATTCATAAGTTTTTCACTTTTATTTTGGGTTGAAAATATCTTGGTTTTGAGCACTGAAAGGGAAACTGCTCAAATAATTCCAGGCTTTAATTAGTTGGCCTTGCTGACAACTAGTGAACAAAACATATATCCCACATAAAACTAATCATAGCATTTCAAGAAGATTTTATTAGAGCAATTAATTGTCTGGGAACTCCATTTCCATTTATTCCCAATTAGTAATGAACTACAGTCAATCCCCACAACAGCTGCATTTCTGTTTATTTCACAGTTAACTTTCTCCTCTTTTCTCCTCTCCTATCTTTTCTAGGTTGGCTGCATGCCTTGGGTTTGGAATACCAATTCCAGCAGTTCGATAGTTATCATTTCTCCTGGTGGAACAAATAAAACAATGAATGAACTTCCATGCGATACAGCCCACTATGGTTTCCTTTCCTGTGTAGTGGGGACTCTCACCTTGGCAATATTTCTACGTGTATCTTCCTTGCCAAAAATTATACTGCTGCTTTTTGTTACTATTTTGTACATAGTTATTCTGGAACTCAGTGGTTACAGAAAAGCAGTGGGGTAGGTGTCTTGCAAAGTCAAAACAATGGTGTTTCTTTAAAGATGGTCATTGCATTTACTATTCATCTCTGAATCACAGAATCATAGGGGTTGGAAGGAACCTCTGCAGATCATCTAGTCCAACTCCTCTGCTAAAGCAAGTTCCCTACAGTAAGTTGCACGAGAAAGCATCCAAGCAGGTTTTGAGTATCTCCAGAGGAGATTCCACAACTTCTCTGGGCAGCTTGTTCCAGTGTTCTGCCACTCTCAAAGCAAAGAAATTTCTCTTTATGTTCAGATGGAACTTTCTGTGTCCCAGTTTGTGCCCACTGCCCCTTGTCCTGTCACTGAGCACAATGGTAAAGAGCCTGGCCCCATCTCCTTGGCACCCATCCTTTAGATACTTTATAAGCATAGATAAGATCCACCCTCAATCTTCTCCAGACAATCAGTCCCAAGTCTCTCAGCCTTTCCTCATAGGGGAGTTGCTCCAGGCCCCAGTCATCTTTGTAGGCCTCTTCTGGACTCTCTCCAGTAGTTCCCTGTCTTTCTTGAACTGAGGAGTCCAGAACTGGACACAGTATTCAAGATGCGGACTCATCAGGGCAGAGTAGAGAGGAAGGGTATCCTCCCTTTATGCTCATTTAATGTACCTGTTGGCCACACAGCACACTGCTGGCTCATGGTCAGCCTGTTGCCCACGAGGACACCTAAGTTACCTGCAGAGTTTCTTTCCAGCAGATCAGCCCCTAACCTGTACTGATGCATACAGTTATTCCTCCCCAAGTAGGAGTGTACTCTGGCCCTTGTTGAACCTCATTAGGTAACCGCCTTCTAGCATTCAAGTGCTGCTCAAGATTGTATCCTTTGCAGAATGTGAGAAATATTGTTGGATCTAATAATACTGAGTCAGTTTTTGGGAACTGTTGTCCCATTATTCTAAAGTTTCATGCTAATATACTTCATCTGATCATACTGCAGTCTAATTGTAAGATGAAATATAAAAAAATTGTTAAAGTCTTCACTTTCATATTTCAGCAACCCTCAACCAATTCTAATTTCATTTAAACTTTTGAATTTTTGAGGGGTTTTATATTTTCTCAGTGAAAGTATGCAAACGTGTAAAGCAAACAAAGGCAATGACAGAACCTTTATGTGAGATACAAGCGCTGAAGAACAAGATGTCAAAATTAACTCACCCTTTTCAGCAAAAGTTTGGAAAAAAGGGTGACCTGAGAAATGCAGTCTTCTCTGGTTTGAACTCTGGTGAGCCAGAGGATGGGTGCAAATCAAGCAGGCTCTGAGTGCATACGCGCTCCCAGAAGCACAACCAGAAGCACCACTGAGAGTGAGGGTGGATCTAGGCTGCCCCACTCTGGGCTCTCAGGTGCTCACGTACAGGTTTAGATTGTGACCTGGCCACTACAACACATTACAATAATGAATATAATTATAAAATCCTCAAGAACCTGATTGTCAATGAGATGCAGTCATGGTACTGTCACCTACCTCCCTGTCAATATGAGCCACTTTAGAAAAGGCTGGAGATTAGGGGACACCTGCAGATTCCAAATTAAAGATTTTATATTAAAAATATCCACTGCTTAGAGAACCTGGAATAACCTTTTTACTTTTACTTTATTTTTAAGGGGTGGATCCTTTTATATGCGAGGCTATGAACCAACACTAGCTATTTTGCTATTTTCTTGTGCTTTGGCACTGCATTCAAGACAGGTGGACTTGAAGCTACGTCTGGACTACCTCTGGGCTGTGCAGGTAAGTCATAGGACTTTCTAGTACTTATGTACACAGAAAGTATATATCTGATTTTATGAAACTTACAAATTGCTTACAAATACTGTCAGAACAGATCAGTGGAACTAATACATTCTCAAAATTAACAGCACATCGTTGATGACGTAACGTGTTTATTTCTAAGGTACTTTATGAATACAGAGAATTTCAAAGCTGGGAAGTTGACATTACCACTATAAACTTGAGATAAAGAAATTAAATATCTGGGTTTCTTTTTCTTTTTTTTTTCTTATTATAGTGTAAAAAGAATTTGATGTTCAGGTAAATTAAAAAGAAGAAAAAAAAAAACAACCCACACCCCACAAAAAAACCAACCTGATAAAAGGATATGTGCTTACACCATGGAATGGAACTATGGAAGTTCTTTAGAATACCCCAAGAATTAACTTTTTTGGAAAATATAGTTATCTTGGTTTTTGAGCCAGTAGTCAATGCATAAATATCGTGCTGGCAGCTTTCCTGAATGAGCCAACAGAAGTAGGGGTAAAAAGATGAAGGTTTTATTGCTATTTAGCTGTCTGAATAATATTTCCACCAGTGATGTAAATACCTGTCATCCATGTTATGTGAATCCTTTTTTTGCAGTCCCAAGTGCCCCTCCCTTTTCAGTGTCTTTTTTGCCTCGGAAAGAGTAATGCCTATACATCCTTTTATCTCAGAGAGTAGGCACTAGGATTTTATGAGTCACAAAAAGGGAAAATATTTCATTTGCCCCTGAAGGGCAGAAAACTAGAAGATGAGAGAAAGATCCAGAAAACTGGTTATTGGTTCACTTTCCTCCCTACACAGTTGTGCAATGGGATATTTTTGGAGTTCTCACTGCTGAATAAGGTCAAATCTTTTTTAAGTTCACCTTTAATCATTACCTTTGTTTGCAAGGAACATGAGGAAAGATTGCAAGGAGCAGAAAGATATACCCAACTCTATGCATTAGTAGCAAAGAAGATACAATATAGTTCACACTGATAGCACATCCTTTTAAAGTTCCTAGCAGATCACTTAAAAGCTTAGACAATGATCTTTAAGGTCTTTTCCAACCTGAATGATTCTATGATTCTGATTCTATGATTCTATGATCTGCACAAAGTTTACGTGTTTGATGTGTCTGCACACTGTAAGTGCAGTCCATACAGAGACTGCAGCATGAGCACCAGCAGAATACATATGTAGCAGAATTTATACAGTGTGTGAACTAAGCTAATATACTTTTTAACATGACTAAGTAGTTCCAAAGAGGCACTACACTAACTTCATGAATATACTTCTTCCAGATCTGAGATGAGGTCAGGCAGAGCTAGCTAAGCTTTTTCTTCATATAATTGCGTTGCCCTACATACATTCTACATAGACATTGCCCATTCAAATATCTCCTTGAATCTCTTTTCTTCATGAGAGAAGAAAAGCCATCACTTGGCTCTCATTTCTCTGAGAAGGAAACAACTGGAACAACAAGCTGGAGTCTCCATATGTTGTTATATTATGATTATGTTTACTTCTGGTCATCAAGGGTTGGACAGAAATTCACCAACAAGACCAGGGTCACAAGGTCATGCTTCAATGCTGACATATTTATCCTTGTTCAGAACACTTTGTTGGTAGAAAACACTGTGTGTAGTTGAAGAACATTCCCAATTGTGTCATTCAAAATAAACAGTTTAGTCCAGAACTGCTCAAAAATGACCATCCACATATGTCCAGCTCAGAAAAGAACAGCAAATGCCAGTGACTGAGCAACATCACTGTCCATGCTGTGCATCAGACAGATTACTCTTTTTATCTACCCCTGCTTGATTGCTTTGACTTGCTTTTAATTCTCTATATCCTGGCCCATATACATATTTTTCATTTTACCCTATATGGTATTGAGAGCTTAACTGAGAAACCTTAAAGGTTTTGAGGAAGAAGAAAAATCTTTGAAAATTAAAGAAACTGATAGGTAAGCCAAAACGTAATTTAATTCAGGGCCTGAACCTACAAATATCTTTGCTGCTGTCAAATTTGCCATATTCTAGAATGTTATAAAAATAGAGTTGTAGGATTAATTTGGATTAGCATCTGGAAAAAGAATTTTTATTACTACAGAATCATGGAATCATGCAATGGCTTAGTTTGAGAGGGATGATTTAGTTCCTGCTGGGGACAGTGATACCATCCTCTAAATCAGGCACTAGATCAAGTTGCCCAGAAACCCATCCAACATGGCCTTGAACCATGGAGAACCCACAACTTCCCTGAGATACCTATTCCAGAATGTCATCACCCTCTCAGTGAAAAATTACCACATAAAATGCAGTCCCCCTGTAGCCTTCTCTTCTCCAAGCTAAATAAATTCAGCTCCTTCAACTGCCTTTGTAGGAGAGGTGCTCCAACTCTCTCATCATCTTTATGGCCCTCCTCCAGGCTCACTCCAACAGCTCCGTGTCTTTCTTGTGCTGGGGACCCTGTGCCTGGATTCAGTACTTTAGATAGGTCTCACAAGAGCAGAGTAGATAGGGGCAATCACTTCCCTCACCTTGCTGGTCACCCTTCTTTTGATGCAGCCCAAGATATAGTTGGCCTTCTGGGCTGCAAGTACACAATGCTCACTGATGTCAAGCTTTTTTCCGTCAGAACCCTCAAGCTGTTTTCCACAGGGCTGTGGAACTCTCAGTGAGTTATTCTCCCAATCTGTACATATACCTGGGACTGCCTTGTTGAATCTCATCAGTTTCATGCGGGCCCACTTTTCAAGCCTATTCATGTCCCTTTGAATGGCATCCTTTTCTGCTGTTGTATCAACTGAACCACTTACCTTGGTGTTGCCTGCAAACTTGCTGAGGATGTACTCAGTCCCACTGTCTATGTCATCGATGTACCCCTGGGGGACACCACTAGTCACCAGCCAACACCTGGACAAATAGCTGCTGACCTCAACTCTCTGACTGTGAACATCCAACCGATTCTTTACCCATCAATAGTCCAGCCTTCAAATCCACATTGCTCTAATTTAGAGATAAGGATGTGGTGTGGGACCATATCAAAGGCTTTGTGTAATTCTGAGAAGATGACATCAGATGTTCTTCCTTTGTCCACTGATGCCTTTACTCCATCAAAGAAGGCCACCAGTTTGTTCACGCATGATCTGCCCTTGATGAAGCTGTGCTGGCTATCTCAGATCATCTCCTCATCTGGCACGCGCCTTAACATACCTTCCAGGATGATCCATGATCTTTTCAGGAATAGATGTGCAGCCTGTAGTTCCCCAGGTATTCCTTTATCCCTGTCTTAAAAATGGGAGTGATTATTTCCTTTCTCCAGTCACTGGAAACTTCACCTGACATCCATGACTGATGATATGATTGATATGATTTGATATGATATGATGTGATGTGATGTGATGATGTGATGTGATATGATGGAGATCAGGTTGGCAACCACACCATCCATTTCCTTCAGGACCCTGGAATGCATGTTATCTGACTTCATAGGCTTGTACATTCAGTCTCATGAAAAGTCGTAGACTTTCTCTTCTCTTACAATGGGATGGATATTGCCTAAATGCTCAAGGATGTGAGAGTGATGTGTAAAGCCTGGCTGCCATTGAAGACTGAAGCAAAGGACTTGTTGAGCACTTCAGCCTTCTCCATGTTCGTTGAAGCCAGTTCTTCCTTCTCATTTATCAGAGAGGGTACACTCTGCTTCTTCTGTACCTTCAGAATCCATTCTTCACATCTCTTGCCAAATTCAATTCTATCCATGCCTTGCCTTTCTTCATATGATCTCTGTAAGTCCGGACAGCATCCCTGTATTTTTCCCTGGCTTTCACTACCTATACATTTTCCTCTTTTCCCTCAGTTTGACCAGAAGGCACTTGTTCAACTATGCAAGTTTTCTGCCTCGTCTTCTTGATTTCTTACGCTGGGAGATGGAGAGATCTTGTGCTACCTGTCCATTTGGTTTCATTTTTAAGAAAATTAAATTCCAATAGATTGCACAGTGTAAGAGGCCGACATACATTTTTATCAAGTTCAGTAAGGCAGAGACAGAGTTATATCTCCAAAACTGGAGAAGGATATTTTAATAAAACCTTTTTAAAATTAAGCAGCACAAACGCTGTCAGGAAAAGAGCTCACAAACAGGAAATAAATATTTGCTTAGAATAAAATTTTAATCTTTCTTGCAGAGACTAAATGAATAAGTAATATTTACTGATACTTACCTCTGAGATAATTTGATTCTTATTACATAAATTAGGGGAGGAGCTAAGACTTTATTTCAAAATTGAATGATTCGTGAAGTTACATTTACAAAGCCAGTACTCTTTCAACATTCTTTCTACTTTTAAAGAAATTTAATAATACAGAATTAGACTCTCAAGCAAATTGTGATTTGAATAAAAGCCATTTTTCCTAAGTTTTATCATGGAAAGCAAAAATCGGTTTCTTGAAAAAAAAAAAACAACATTGTTAGAATATACACCAGAAAGAAGTGATACTTGGACAAGAATTGATAGTGAAAAAACAATGTGGACTTTGTAATAGATATGGAGAGCAAATTACATACACAAAGGGAAAAAAATAAAGGCTAGAGCAGATCCTTAGTTGTTCTATATTATTGTAATTTCTCTTAGAATTTTACCTTTTGTTGCTGTAACTTGTAATTTTGTAGAAGAGTATGCTGGAATCTCAAATGTGATTCTCTAGATATGTATTACTTCTCCAATAATGGGTCTGATTTTTAGAATTGTTTCCTTATCTGTGGCCCTCACTGAATCCTATGACTCAAGTCACTTTTAATATGACTTCAGAACCTTGGGTGAAGGACCTCAACTGATATAACTCCTAGGCACATTCTTAACATTACCATTCCCATGAATGGTAGAATCTTTGGTGCTGTTGTGCTCAGGTGCCGTATATATATTCATGACAAATACTGATGTAGTTAAAGCCACTTCTAGAAACGCTAATTATTCTTAATCTTTTTTTTATTATTATTTCCTGTCTTTCTAGAGGATTTTCAATACAAAACAGTATTCTCTGTTGATACCACTGTCTTCCTGGGTGTCTTTCTATTTTACCAGTGACAATACAGTTTTCTTTAAATACTGAGATTCTCCAGGCTTCCCGATTTTGGAAGTTGGATCAAATACTCTTGTTTTTATCTTCACCTATCTGAAAATAAGTAATTGAACACCAAGGCCAATATCATACAATCATAGAATCATAGAATCATTTGGGTTGGAAGGGACACTTAAGATCACCTGGTTCCAACCCCCCACTATAGGCACAGACACCTCCCTCTAGACCAGCTTGCTCAAAACCACATCCAGCCTGGCCTTGAAGTGCTCTCAGGGAGGGGGCATCCACAACCTCTCTCAACAACCTGTCCTAGTGTCTCACCACCCTCCACAGTAAAGGATTTCTTCCTAATATCTAGTCTAAACCTGCCCTCTTCCAGTTTAAAGCCATTTCCCCTCATCCTGTCACTACCTGCCCTTATAAAAAGTCCCTCCCCAGCTTTCCTGAAGGCCCCCTTTCTAAAACTGAAAAGCTGCTATAAGGTCCCCTTGGAGCCTTCTCTTCTCTAAGCTGAAGAGCACAATCACTCTCAGCTTGTCATCTTAGGGGAGGTGCTCCAGCCCTCTGATCATCTTCATGGCCTCCTCTGGACTTGCTCCAACAGCTCCACATCCTCCTTGTGCTGGGGGCCCCAAAACTGGACACACTACTCCAAGTGGGGTCTCACCAGAACAGAGTAGAGGAGCAGAATCACCTCCCTCAACCTGTGGTCACGCTTCTCTTGATGCAACCCAGAATAAGGTTGGACTTCTGGACTGCAAACATACACTGCTGGCTCATATCGAGCCTTTCATCAACGAACACTCTCAGACCGTCCTCCTCAGAGCTGCTCTCAAGCCATTCTCTGCACAACCTGTGTCTGTGCTTGGGATTGCCCTGACCCACATGCAGGACCTTGCACTCGTCCTTGTTGAGGTTGGCATGGACATGTTCAACAGGCAGGCCCAGGTCCCTCTGGATGGCATCCCTTCCCTCTAGCGTGTCAACTGCACCACTCAGCTTGGTGTTGTCTGCAAACTTGCTGAGGGTGCACTTGATCCCACTGTCCATGATGCCTACAAAGCTATTAAATGGCACCTGTCATAGCACACATCCCTGAGGAATGCCACTCATCACCAGTCTCCACTTGGACATTGAGCCGTTGACCGCAACTCTGAGTGCAACCATCCAGACAATTTCTTATCCAGAGGGTGGTCCACCCATCAAATCCATTTTTCTCCTATTTGGTGACCTGAATGTCATACAGGACAGTGTCAAATACTTTGCACAAGTCCAGGTAGACAATGTCAGTTGCTCTTCCTTTATCCCTTGGCGTTGTAATTCCATCATAAAAGGCCACCAAGTTTATCAGGCCTGACTTGCCCTTGGTGAAGACACACTGGTTACCACCCATCACCTCACCTTTATTTTCCACTGCCTTAATAGGGCCTTAAAAAAGATCTGCTCCATGACCTTGCCAGGCACAGGTGAGACTGACCGGCCTGGAGTTCCCTGGATCTCCTTTCCTCCCATTCTTGAAAATGGGGGTTATGTTACCTCTCTTTCCAGTCAGTGGGAACTTCACCACACTGCCAGGACCTTTCAAATGCAACGGACAGCATCTTGGCAACTTCATCTGCCAGTTCCCTCAGAATCCATGCATGAATCTTGTTGGGTTCATGGATTGCACCTTCAGGTTCTTTAGATGATCTTGAACCTGGCCTTCACTTACAGCAGGCAGATCTTCCTTCTTCTCGTTCTTACCTTTCCCTTCTGCAACTTGGGCTGTGTGGCTGGAGTTCTTGCCGCTGAAGAGTGAGGCAAAGAAGTCAATGAGCACCTCAGCCTCTCCGTATCCCTCACGACCAGGTCTCCTGCTTCCTTCCAGAGAGGGCCCACATCTTCCCTGGCCTTCCTTTAATTACTGGTATATACCTGTAGAATTTCTTCTTGTTCCCCTTTATGTTCTTGGCTAGATTTAATTCTGTGTTCTGCCTTTCCTAACCTGATCCCTGGCTGCTTGGACAACTTCTCTGTAGTCCTGCCAGATAACCCATTCCTGCTTCCACTCCCTATAGACTTTCTTCATTAAATCTAGGAGCTTCTTGTTGATCCACAGAGGCCTCCTGGCATTCTTGCCTGCCTTCCTTTTTCTGCACTTTCTATAGCATAAGGGAATTTTTAGTAGTTGTTTATGAGTGCACACTTATAAGAGCAGAGGTCTGTATCAGATGTCAATATGAATAATTATTCAAGCTTTTTTTGTTCAGTTTAATGTCAGTGGATGAACTATTCAATGGTTTCAGCTAATTTCTATTTTTTACATTTTGGAAATTTTTTTATTTTCTTCTGTCCCCACAGGCAGAAGAAGAGAGAGACGATATGGAGAGAGTCAAGCTGGATAATAAAAGAATTCTCTTCAACCTATTGCCAGCACATGTTGCACAGCATTTTCTTATGTCTAATCCAAGGAATATGGTAAATCAAGATAAACTTTAAATATAAGGTGCTGTATGAGCTGTCTTTTGTAGCACGGGTCACCTTTCAACTGTTTGTTTTCAAGAAAAGCTTCTATTTTTGAAATTTCTTTCAAGGCAAAATAAATGGCTTTGTAAATACTTGCATGTGGGAATTTGTTTGGAATTGTATCTTTCTCTTTAGTGTCCTCCTTCTCTGAAGAAACTGTTACAAAAAGGATAAAAAATACAAAAAGGTATTTTTTATCATTCAACATCATTGCAGCTGTGGGGTGACTTAATTGCAGCCTTCCAGTACCTAAGGGGAGCCTATAAACTGGGGGGGAGTTAACTCTTTGAAAGGGTAGATAAAAGCAGGACAAGGGGAAATGGCTTTAAGATGAGGGAGGGAAGATTTAGGTTGGATGTCAGGGGGAAGTTCTTTACAGAGAGAGTGGTGAGGTGCTGGAACAGCTGCCCAGAGAGGCTGTGGATGCCCCGTCCATCCCTGCAGGTGTTCAAGGCCAGGTTGGATGGGGCCCTGGGCAGCTTGGTCTAGTGTTAGATATGGAGGTTGATAGCACTGCCAGCAACAGGAAAGTTGGAGCTTGATGATCCCTGAGCTCCCTTCCAACCCAAGCCATTCTATGATTCTTTGATTCTATGATTCTATGAGTCTCCATGAAAATCACTGATTTCTTTTTGAATTGAGTTAGAGTACTCATATTTATCACAGTATTTCATAACCTCATTTTCAAAGGATGAAGCTTCTTTACGAACCACCCTAATTCTGAAAATGCATTGCTCCTACCAAAGACAGCCTTTAAAGATTAAAATAGAGAATTTTTCACATTTCGAAGTCTGTAATGATGAAGCATGCTGGTTGAAGAAGGTCTCAGAGGCCTTCTTCGAGAGCAGTTGTAATATCTGCAGCAATAATGTAGCCTTAATGGCCACAATGCTTATAAACTATGTGTCTCTGTGTTTTGATGTTTGAACCAACGTATTCATGTCACTCCAAAAGTAACGCCTCCTATTTATTTCCAAGGAAACTACAGCAGATATGAAGAGCACAATAACACTACTTGAAAGAGCAAATACTCAGCTACAAAACACTATTTTTCAACAGTTATGCCATTAGCTATGCATTTTTGCCAGTTATTAACAAGAGCTTGCATGCCACACTTGCAAAAATTTGCACCAGAGAAATGACACACTGTTTCACAGCTGCTACTAACAGCATCATTTCTAAGACAAGGTTGCTCACACAATCAGTCTTTCACTAACTCAAATACATGGAAATCAAAAGGTGCCAAATTAGGACTATATGGTAGTTGTGGTAGAGGAGTCCAGCCAAGATTGGCAGTGTGCTCCATGGTCTTCATACTGGGATGGGGGCTGGCATCACTGTGTTGCAAGAGAAAGGTTGTCTTCTTCACTGGCCTTACTCTAGAAGTTCAAACCTTCAACTTAATTAGCACAGTGTAAAGAGTTCCCTGGTTTTAATCCACCAATTCATGCAGATCAGCTGATGCAGATAAGCTCTTCATTTCACGGTGTGACAGCTGTGCATGACAATCCAGAACGTTGCTTGTCTTTCACATTGCTGTTGCCACTGCTCCAACATACCACCAACTTCCTCGTTGTGCCAACATCCACCATTTGGTTTCCATAATCATTCAGCAAGTGTTTATGAATGTCAATGGGTGCAATTTTTTCTACACAGAGGAATTCATTTACATACCTTTGCTTCATATGCACTTCCATGTTAGATGCTATTTTGTCAGACTTTCCCTTTGTTTCCATCTGTCACAAAATAACAAAATTTAATGGAATGTTGGTGGGAAAGTTCAACCCCTACTGCCATACCACCGGTAGCTGCCTCTGATGTCATATGCCGACATAATAAAACAGGAGGCATTACTTTCACAGCAGCCTTTGTATTTGATCCAAATCACAGACCTGAGTCTGCTTTCTGTTAGCTCTATGAATTCTTAAGCAGAAGCCTTCGTAGACAGCAAAATTATACTCGTACTTCTGAATATAGGAGTCTGCAACTCTCGGAAAGAGGTGAAAGAGCAAGGCTGGTTTTGTGCCGCAGGGTAAAATTCTTCCTTCTCCTATTTTAGCTATAAAACAATATTAAGAAAATGCAGTGCTATTCCCTATACAATAAAAATTATAAAACTGTTCAGACTTTCTATTTGTTTCCATCACTTCTTCCTTAAACAGGGGGAAAAAAAAAGTTAAATGAAAAGGAAAATAGAAAATGACTGAGTTGTTTTACATGAGTTTAATAGCTCAGATTTGAATTATATTTTGTGTTTTTGAGGGGAGAAAAATCTTGCCATTATTTTTCAGTAGGATTGGCTTTCTCTCTAAAAATTGATGACTTTTGTAGTAGCTATCAAGGCAATTGCTTTTGCTATTTGGCAGTAAAATACATATAATAATGACCATGTCTGCTATAGATTAAACAATTTAAATAAAATTCTATTTATTCATGTACTGCAGGACCTTTACTACCAGTCATATTCACAAGTGGGAGTGATGTTTGCTTCCATCCCAAATTTCAATGATTTCTACATCGAACTGGATGGCAATAATATGGGAGTGGAGTGTTTACGCCTGTTAAATGAAATTATTGCTGATTTTGATGAGGTAAGGTTTCAACATTTTGCCTTTCAAGCATATCAGATCTACCCAACTTTTGTCTGCAGAAGTTATTTGTAATAATTCAGTATACTTTGAACTGCCTAATAAAACGGTACAGTTAACTTCTTATTGGATTATAATGTATGTTCACAGGACTTCCCTCTAAAGCTCCTGATTTGTACTCATAAGTGCCTGAATCTGACCTCAAAGTCCTCTAATGTAGGAGAAGTATTAAAATAGAAGTTAATGGTGGAGTTTTTTTAATGACCTCAAAGTGAGCAAGCCTCAATTTATCAAACCTAGTATGGTTTAATTGGCTTGCATATATTTTCTGATAACTATGGTTTCTTGCCTAAAATACTATGTAATATTTAACAGTTTTATGTTTTAAACAAAGCTTATGGACAAAGAATGTTATAAGGACATAGAAAAAATCAAGACAATTGGAAGTACATATATGGCAGCTGTGGGACTTGTACCTACTTCAGGAACTAAGGTAAGAAGATTTTACATGACAGTTATTGTGGTGGAACAGTTTTCCTCCCGTTTCCAAATGAACACCAGAAACACAACCAAAAATTACAGATAATTTGTTTTACTTCTTTACAACAATTTAAATCTGAAATTCAAATATCAAGCTGAAAAAATATCTAAAAGCCTATAAAGAAATATGGCTACCCTAGCAGTTACTCATGTGGCAGTGTTTGGATTTGAATTCTCCGCAAGCTGGTGTGAAAAGCTCCCAAGTCAGAATTATAGGATTTTTAACTCAGCATCATAGATGTTCTTGTAGAATGCAGAGAGGGGGGAACTCTAAATGTAATGAACTGTTGTAAAATAACAAAAGATTGTTAAAATGTGATTATTTTTCTCCATTATTTTGAAATTTAGGAGCAAAATCCTATCACTTCTAGGAACATAGTGCTATGTACAGTTTTACACATTACCATGATCCCTCCAAATTAGATAATCTTCATCTCTACTGCTTACATTTTTCTTAACCCTTTAATTACTTGGCAATGAAAAAAATATCAATATCATTTCAGACCAATAGTACTGGATACAGTTATTCAGTTACCTCTTTAATCCCTCTGTGTGTATTTCTAAGCTTGATTTTGGTTTTGGGGACAGCTATTTCCTATATTTGCACACAGCATCTGAAAAAGCAGAGAATCACCTGAGCAGAATACTGAATATTGTGTATTGTACAATGAGAATAAAAGTAACATGAAAGTAATCCATGCACCCAGTCTTTCCAGATTTTTGTGAGATCTCACCCCTCTTCACTGAATCATAGAATGTCTTGAGTTGGAAGAGATCTTAAAGATTATCTAGTTCCAACCCTAATAGGCAGGGATACCTTTTACTAGATTAGGTTATCAAAGCCTCATCCAACTTGGCCTTCAGCACTTTCAGGATCTACAGCTTCTCCAGGCAACCTGTTCCAGTGCTTCACTACTCTCCTCATGAATAATTTCTTCCTTATATCTAACCTAAGTCTGCCCTTTTTCAGTTTAAGACCATTGCCCTTTGTCCTGTCACTTCACTCTCTTATAGAGTCCACCCCCATCTTTCCTGTACACCACAGTTAAGTACTGGGAGGACACTAGAAAGTCTTCCTGGAATCTTCTCCACTTTGACCTAAGTAACACCAAATCAGCCTTTCTTCACGGGAAAGGTGTTCCTGCCTCTGATCTTCTTCATGGTCCTCCTCAGGAATCCAACCGGTGCATGTCTTCCTTATGCGAGTGGGCCCAGAGCTGAACACAGCACTCCAGGTGGGGTTTCAAGAGAGTGGACTGGAGGGGGAGAGTCATCTCTCTTGACCTGCTACCTACATTTCTTTAACTGTATTCCAGTATACAATTGTTTTTTTGGGTTGTAAGCGCAGACTGCTGCCTTGTTCTCAGTTTTTCAACCACCAACACCCTCATGCCTCTCTCCACAGAGCTGCTCTCTATCCATTCATCATCCAGCCTGTACTCATGCTTAGAATTCCCCTTCTAAGTGGGGATGTTGCACTTGGCCTTGTTGAAGCTCTCAAGCCTGTCAAGGTCCCTCTAGATGACATGTGTCAATGACAACACTCATATATAAACTCGAGGTTGCATTTAATCCCACTGTCCATTTTGTCTACAAAGATATTAAATAATAGCAGTCTCAGTGCAGAACCCTGGATAATACCGCTCATCACAGGTTCCCACTCAAATATTGAGCCATTGCACACACATTGCAACCATACAGCCAAGTGGTACATCCATCAAAGCCATGTCTCTCCACTTTGGAGATAAGGATGCTGTGTGGGAGAATGTCAAATACTTTGCCCAAGTCCAGGTACATATAAATGTCTGCTGTAAGCATATAGATGTATGCATATATGTGTGTTGTAGGAGTATATTCACACACAGTATGATTTAGAACTGAAAAATGAAGACAAAAACAAGGTGGCCTGTGAACTTTCTAGGAACAATCATCTTTTTTAAGTGATAAAAATAAAAGATGCATTAAAATCAACTATTAGAATCACACACTGGAGTATATTCAAAAGCAGCCTACTTTCTGGTCTTTCTGGTTGGTAGATAGGGTGCTTTTTTTTTTTTTTTTTTTTAAATCATTCCTAGAGTAGAAATCTAGGCACTAAAAAAGGTCCCTTTTAATGTTGTGTTTATGCTGAAAATGCTTGACTCCTCCATCCCACGACAGGCAGAAAATTGATCCTTTGAATTTTTTCTCACGTGATCTGAGACAAACAGGGAAAAGCTTATTTGTGTGTCTACTATAAATGCTCTTTGAACTACAATCCTGAAAACAAGTGTGTTATTGCGTAATTTTGGCAGCATATGTACCAAAACCTAAACATGTTTATCTGCAGTGCTTTATGGTTGCTAACTGAAGGGTCAGCTGAGTTAGTCCAGTACAAAAGTTACTGCTTTGAGTTAATGATAGTAATGCATTTTAAATCACAGCAGAAAGCCTTGTACAGAAATATGCCTTTTTTTCTGAAATCTTGGGGCAAATTTTGATCTTTTCTGTACAAGTAGAATAATCTTTTTTACATTTCAGACTTCCCAAAAATCTAAAGATCTTTTATGAACACAGACAATATTTTCAACTATAAGTTTGGTTTTCATTCTTCTGTAATCTCTTCTTACTGTCTGTGTGACCCAAGTGAGTAGAAATTGTTCACATCTTCTTGGCATTTTCCTGCTAGATCTTCAGTATGCAGCCATTTATTACAAGCATGATGATTGTGGATAGCTTACTATGTCCAGATGATCACTTCCAGATGTCCACACTATCCCTTGTCTGCCCTACAGAGCCAGCTGTGTTCATGGGAAGCGACTCCAGACACAGAAGTTCCTTGTCTCCCTTTTTGCAAATGGTGTCCCAAATTCGTAAGAAAATCTGCTGCAGCCTCTAGTTTTATGAGAGGTATTGCAGGAAATCAAAGCATGCATCAAACAGCAAGAAACTGGAAGGAAAAATGAATATAAAGAAAATTAAAGGATTGAATAAAGCCGTAGACTTTTTCCTCTTTCAAACATTCAGTATTCTTCACCTTCTCTGTTGGAAGTGCAGTTGTGAACTCTAACTTTCAATTCCTATTTTTCCTTCATCTTTGTGAGGTTGGAAACGAGTAGAGCTAGCTGACATTGCAAGAAACAAGTAAAGAAAATATTCCCCCTAATACCTGGGACTTGCTTTGGACTGGATTTCATCATTTTTTGTTAATCAGTTTGCTCTATTTTGTAAAAAATTTCTCAGCTGTATGAATGAACTCTATCAAACTAAGCCCAAAGGAAGCAAATAGCAATGTTTCTCAGATTCTTCATCCACAGTCAATTTAGAAAATCTCACTAACACATCAAAAACCCAGTGAACTTTCATCTCACGCCAGCTGCCATAGCTGTATTGTGCAACACCCTACTGAAGGTAGACAGCCACTGACCCCGCATTTCTTTCACCATATCCTACCTTTAGCCTACTTCCATTTTGCAAATCTGTTTAAGAATTCCTATTTATTATTCAAATAACAGAACAACGTAAGAGGAACAATACTAAGTCAGGTCAAATGTCCATTTTGGTAACATATTTCAAATGCTCCAAGAGTAGATATTGGATTTACAGGGCAAAAACGCAATCTGTTTCCCCTTTTTAATGATATGCTATGTAAGAAATTCCAGAACTACAGCTGGTATCTTTTTACCAAGTTGTAGCAATTATTTTTTCCATGAGTTTGTATAATTATGTTTGAATTTAGCTAAAATTTTGAAATTTACAGTATCCTCTGAAAATGAATTCCCCCATTTAATTAGATTGTAGGTGTAAAAAGTAAACATAACTTACTTATGTTTTGTTTTGTTTCTAGTTTTTTTTCTTTTTTTTCTTAATCATGGTACTTCATAGTTTCATTTGATCCCTTATGGTTCTCTTGCTTTAGTTCATTTAGGTATGTTTCATAACAAGTCACTTCAGCTTGCCTGGAAAACAAACAAAAAAAGTAGATCAGTTCTGCATCTCACAGGACTAAACATAACGGGAATTTTGTCAGTGGGAACATCATGGAATCACAGAGCTGGAATCTAGCAAAGTCCCCGGAGGAAGAAAATAAAGAAACTGTAGTTATTAATAATCATCAGGCAAAGCGGTTTTGTAAAAAAGCAGGTTATATTCTGCTCAGTGCTCACAATGAATATCCACAGCAGACTTACTTCACCATGGGAACTTCACTTTCCATTCTTCCCAGAAATCAGAAAAAGAGAATGGGAGAAGATAAGAAGAGGAGACAAGAGGGGACGGGATTCGTTAGTTGAGAAAACAGTGCTTATTCTGTAGTCACTGTCAAAAGTTCCTTTTCACAGACAGCAAAATGGGTTAGATTTCCTAAGCTTTCCACTCATTCCAGTCATTGTTTTTTACACACTGATGTTTCACCTGCCTATCAGTTCTATGTAAATCTAATGCTTCACACTGTTTTGTTTCTAGGCTAAAAAATCAATTTATTCCCATTTGAGTACACTCGCAGATTTTGCAATAGAGATGTTTGATGTTCTTGATGAAATCAACTATCAGTCTTACAACGATTTTGTCCTAAGAGTTGGTAAGTTTTCTACAATTACCACGCAAGTGAAACACTTGTTATTTAGCTTTTTTTTTTTTACTGTTTCCAAAGTACTGTCTGTCCTGTACTCCTGACTAAAACTAAGATGGCTTCCTGTAGAAGATACATGTCCATGTATAAGATGAGCAGGCTGAATAGTCAGCATCAATACTAAGAATTAAACTTGTGTCCATGTCTAGTGTGTTTACTTTGTTTACTCACACCTAAAAGAAAATTATGCAATATTATTAGTGTACATAGTATTGTGCTGCTAATCTGGTGTAAATTGAGTCTGGCAGCATTTGGCTGTCAGGAAATCCTGCATTTGCAGAGGCATTATTGGAATTAAGTATGGTGGGAGTTTTCATAGATCCTAGAATCATAGAATATCCTAAGTTGGGAGGGATCCACAAAAATCACAGAATCATACAGAATCACAGAATCAGGAGTTGGAAGGGACCTCTGGAGACCTCTGGAGATCATCTAGTCCAACTCCTCTAAGCAGGTTCCTTGGAGTCCAACTCCTCTCTCCATATAGGACTGCCAAAAATTCAAACCATATGTGTGAGAGTATTCTCCAAATGGTTTTTGAACTACAGCAATCCTGGTGCTTTGATTCTCGGTGAACAACCTTTTCCCAATACCTAGCCTGACTCACTTGTGACACAGTTACAAGCCATTCCCTCAGGTCCTGTCACCAGAGAGAAGAAATATGCTCCTCCCCCTCCAAATCACTTCAAACAGTCCTTTCTGCCAGGACATAATTTGAACATAATTTCTTATTAAGAAAGACTTATTTTAAGGATGGAATTTTTGCTTAGAGAAAGCCAGAGAGAAGACTAAGATGTTTGCCATTCAGGAAGAAGTAGAACAAAGTGTTTGAATCTCTGCCATGCCTTAAACTCCAAGTTATTGCACCGTGATGACAAAAAAACCATGCTCAATGTTCTTATTACAGACATTCATTCATTTTGTGTAACTAATAAAATAAAAAATTGATTAATAATTTATTTGAAAAAGAAAATTTTGTGAATAAATTTTAGCACTTGATAGAGTTTCTATGGATGATCTTTAAATATTTCAATATTTGAGTATTCAAATAAATTCAGATATTTGACTATGTAGATATTTTGCATATATATGAGTATACATTTAGCTTCAATTCAATTTTGAAAAAAAACCTTTTCTGTGCTTGAAGAAACTTTCCTGATGAATTCTAGACAATGTATATTGTTTCAAAAGTTCTACCTATACTGCTTTCTTATATTATTATTGCATTTTATTTTTGCTAGTGTTCACACCTGTTTTTGTAACTGTTTTCAGATTCTCTGGTCTTGACAACATGATCCTTCCCATGCAATCCTTTATATGTTACTTCATGTCTTACCCCTGAGTCCTTTCTCTCCAGTTTCTATATATTTTCATGCGTAAATTGTGAAATCAGGCTAGACAAGTGGAAAACTGATCTTTCTATCAGCATAGTGAGAAACACATCAAGAATAGCAATGGTAAACTTATACATCTTTTTTCTTCTGTACATCCATAACTAGAAGTCTGAAATTCTTTTTGTACTATGCTGTACCTAGTCTTCCCTTGTTCATAAGGGAGCAGAAGGCAGATATTTAAACCCCATTCTACTGCATAACTTGCCTGAAAAGGCACAGATATTGTGGAGGTTTTTACATCAACAGCTCTTCAGAATGCTGAGAAGATGGAACATCCCATTTTGTCTTTCAAATATCAAGTCAACATCAGTCAGAAATGTAGAGATAAGCCCGATGGTTTTCCCAAAAAAGGTGCTTGAGCTATTTTCACATACTGTCTTCTTCTTCAGTGTTTCCCTGAGTTGTCTTGTGTTGATAAGCAATGTGACAGAATCACAGAATCACAGAATTGCCAGGGTTGGAAGGGACCTCAAGGATCATGAATCTCCAACCCCCCTGCCACATGCAGGGCCACCAACCATCCCACCTAATGCTAGACATACTACTCTTACTCCATTTATTGTGTTTCATGGTCAATATTTCCATTCAACCTGGAAGATCTGCCACTGAAAGGCTTCAGAGGAGCAATCATAGTGGAATTCATAGCAAAAAAATGACAGATATTTTTAAAATAGTCTTGGTTTTTTCACAGCTAAACTCTGTAGTACCATTACTTTTCTTCTTTTCTTGAAACAAACCAAAATTTTATGTTTCTTATCATATTACATTTCCATTAAGATATTGGTGTGTATGTCTTTGTTTTGTTTCTAAAACTCTTACAAATGCATTGAGTTCACATTAACACACTGTGTGTCCTATGATTGGAAGAATTATGAGGCATTTGTGTTACATCCTTTTTATAGGATTTATGTTTTTTGATTTTAGGTATTAATGTTGGGCCTGTAGTAGCTGGAGTCATCGGAGCCAGAAGACCACAGTATGATATCTGGGGAAACACTGTAAATGTTGCCAGCCGGATGGATAGCACTGGGGTGCAAGGGAAAATTCAGGCGAGTGCATTCCAAGATAACTTTGCAAACTTTATGTACCTTCTGTTTTATGTGTCACTGCATTTTCTAAGCAGTCTTGAAAATGTAACCATACATTTCATGAAGAAGTGAAGCGTATAATGGAAAACAACTTACTCCACCTTACAAAAGTGGAGAATTTAGCTACATATTTCTGATGGTTGGAGCTTAATTAGCTCACACCAGAAATTCTGATTCTCAGATTCTAGTTTAATCAGTGATTTTTAATTATTTAAGTGAAGCCAGGGGCAGCAGTACACGCTAATTCATTCTGCTCATGTGCATTTCAGTATGGATAATGAAAAGTGGAGGGAGCAGTTGGCAGTTCTAGGATTAACCTTGTGAACAGGAAAAATTAATCACTCTTTTTTTTCTGTCCTTAGGTGACAGAAGAAGTTCAGCGAATATTAAAGAGGTGCAGTTATGAATTTGTGTGCAGGGGTAAAGTCAGTGTAAAGGGAAAAGGTGAAATGTTGACCTATTTACTGGAAGGAAAGGCCAATGGAAATAATTCACAAACACAGTCTTTAAACTTAGAGCGGAAAATGTATCCTTATGGGAGAGCAAATGTTCAAACAAAATTGGGCACCAGCTGTCCGTCAGTGTCCTCAGTTGCTAGCTTAACTCCAAAAGCTGGCCTTGGAGCAGATCAAGCATCTACCACTCACACAAATCAAACACTGCATTATCTTCCTTCTGTGCCAGCTGTGAAGGAGGCTTAGAGCAAAGGAAATTTGGTTGTGCCATTTGCTACGAAGGTGGAGAGCAATGGTTGCCTGAATTTTTACCAAAAGATCAGAGGTCATAGGCCATGGCATTAACCAAGGACCACTACAACCCAACCAAAGAGAGCTTGGGAGCTGTGTAATGAACTCTTGGGATGGAACATATAAGGGCTAGAAATTCTGTTTGAAGAGTCAAAAACTGATTTTCTGGAAATAAGGAATATTTTCTTGGCATTTTTAATGGGTAAATGAAAAAAAAAAAGATGAACATGCAAACACTTATTTGTGTGTGTGTATATCTTTTAATCTGTATATGCACATATACAAACACTCCTATGTAGACCTAATATATATATATATAAAAAAAAATGTATTTATTTACACATCCACTTGCAATGACATATCAAAGAGATTTCTCTTTTTGTCATAGCCAGCATTGTTTGGTCTGGGATTAGAAAAGCTGCATGTGGAGTATGTGGCGGATAAAGGTTCTTTTGGGCTACAGCAAGGATTAGAAAAACTGTTCCCAGTGCATGAGTGAACAAAAAATTGTTCATTGCACTGTCAAAGGCCAAGTAATGAAGGCTGGATTCAGCAAATTGCTAAATACTATGCATTTTTAAATTTCTACTTGCATGCTCCAAAAACATGCATTGGGATATAAAGCAGATGAAGAACAGAGCTTAAATTTTGGCAGAAGAGCAATATGATGAGTTTTATTTTATGTTTGTTTGTTTATTTTTTGTTTGTTCTTGAAAGAAAAAAAAACCACAAAGATTGATAGAGTTTTTAAAATGGCTGATTCTTTAGAAGTCATCTGATTCTTTGTAAGGAGCCACCCTGTAAACACAGCAAAATGCTTATGCAATATAGAAACATGCCTTTATATACAACATCAAAGAGCAGCAAGATGGTATTATTTCAGGCTTTTACAGATAGCATAAGTCCAACAGCTCAGTTCCAGGACTTAGCTATACCTTTTAAAGCATCTTAAAGAATTTTCCCACAGACAAACATGCTGTTGCTAGCTTTGTGCCAGCTTTGTATGTTTGTCAACATAGTTTTATGTCTTAATTGATTTTTAAATTGATGCCACAGATTATTTTTTTATATCTTGATTCTACGTAGGCTCATGATTCAAAGCTGGACAATTATAGAAAGCTATCATTCTGAGAAACAAGCACAGTCAAACTTTGCACAAACGAAGAGCTCACTAGTAAACAAGCCAGGAAAGTGAGGACTGCACTTAATCTGAATAAAAGGGAGTATATTTTAATTGCTTTGTTTTTCAGTGCAGCCCACATCTTATCATGCATGGCTTCTTTTTGAATCACCAGTCTGGATGGGAAATGCATTGTACAGCTCTGTATTGAAGGAGAGTGAGCTTGTCATGAACGAGTGGTGACATGCTTAGACCATTGCTTTAATGTTCTGATGGGATTGCACAAGCTAACCAGCCTCACTGCTTTCCAAAAGAGAAGCAAATCTTTACACTGATTGAAAGTATGTAAATCTTGCAGGGTATGCTAGGTGAGACCATGAGAGAGGAGTGGAGAGGAGAGGGGTGGAGAGACATGGTATGGCGTGGCAATTGAGGAGAGCGGAGGGGAGGGGAGGGGAGGGGAGGGGAGGGGAGGGGAGGGGAGGGGAGGAGAGGAGAGGAGAGGAGAGGAGAGGAGAGGAGAGGAGAGGAGAGGAGAGGAGAGGAGAGGAGAGGAGAGGAGAGGAGAGGAGAGGAGAGGAGAGGAGAGGAGAGGAGAGGAGAGGAGAGGAGAGGAGAGGAGAGGAGAGGAGAGGAGAGGAGAGGAGAGGAGAGGAGAGGAGAGGAGAGGAGAGGAGAGGAGAGGAGAGGAGAGGAGAGGAGAGGAGGGGAGAGGAGAGGAGAGGAGGGGAGAGGAGGGGAGAGGAGGGGAGAGGAGAGGAGGGGAGAGGAGGGGAGGGGAGAGGAGGGGAGGGGAGAGGAGAGGAGAGGAGAGGAGAGGAGAGGAGAGGAGAGGAGAGGAGAGGAGAGGAGAGGAGAGGAGAGGAGAGGAGAGGAGAGGAGAGGAGAGGAGAGGAGAGGAGAGGAGAGGAGAGGAGAGGAGAGGAGAGGAGAGGAGAGGAGAGGAGAGGAGAGGAGAGGAGGGCTGCAGATGTTGAGGTTGTACTGATGAAAACTTGGATGTACTATATGCCACAATTCACTTTGTGGAGGCTTACTGTGTTACTGATTTCAGTGGAAAGAGGAATGTGATTTTTATGCAATCAGCATTTACTTTGGAAAAGTTATTTTGTTGTTACAAGCACGTGAACAGATTTTATGTCAACAGATGTAAATTGTTAGACAAAACCTGCAGAAGTTTCTATTCCCCATGTAGTTGCATGTTGCAGTGATATTCAACCACTTTTCAGCAAGATTTTACCTAATTTTTTGGTATCCTGCCGGTTAGGTTTTTCATTACAAAGCTAGCAAAATTAGTATTGTGCCTGAAGTAACTGTGAACAACTGAGGATTGCTTCCTAAGTATTAGATGTGCACACTGACTGACCTGTGACAAATCACTGAATCTCTTCTTATCTGTAACAACTATTCAGTTCACAAGTGTTATTCAGAAATTATTTAACTCTTTTTTGTAGGCATTCAAAGCCACTTAAATAAATACATATAGAGAGCACAAATTTAAAAGAATGAATATTTACAAACTGAACTGAATAAATGGTATCCATGCAAAGTGCACTGCATATTTTTGGTTTCTAGTAGGTTTATGAGAACTAAATCATCACGCAGTCAAGCTAAATATTTAACCAAAATGGAAAGTTATATATGCAAGAGCATTAATTTCTCAGTTTCATTAACAAAGAGACCAAAATATACAATTTTTGAATCAGCAGACTTGGTGAAATATCACCGATAATAATAAACATTATTTTTACTTCTACTGCTACTACAAAGCAGAGTAAATTCAAATCATTTGTTTTAATATTTTAAAAGACTAACAAGTGCTAGTGGAATTACTGTGGAGGTTTTCTAAGTCTGATCCTCTTCTCCAGCATGCAAATATGGCAAGTGTTTCAGGAATAATGCCTTTCATCTTCAATGGAAAGGACCATTCCGTTGGCTAGCTACCTGTGGGGCTCCTTTGCATTAGTTAGTGCCTCTAGAGCAGCATGAGTGTACCTTGGATGGATTCTGGCATTGTAGCTGGTCCAGTTTGGCCTTGCTATCTTATGCCATCACTGATGATGCATTTTAAGTCAGTTTCCAGACTTTGTCTGAGTCCTAGCATTAATGCTTTTTTTGTGGTTGTTGTTGCTGTTTTTATTATGGGAATATCTGTATTTTTCCTATTTCTATGTAGTAGTGGACAAAGCAGTATAAAATTATGGAAAAGTCACAAAGTAAACAGCTGTGAAAAAAAGGCAATTTTTACAAACCATTCCTACAGGGAATATAAATTGTGATGTGATGAAGCTGTTCTCTTTGTGCATTCCCCCTTTTCATATCATTTTCCTCCTTTTTTGTGTGTACATTTGTTTAATTTCAGTTCTCGTATAGAAGCTTTAAATGACAGATTTAATATCTCTGCTGCATTGCATTTTTATCTCATCAAAAACACACAGAGATAGTAATGACTTCCAGTAACTCCATGTACGTATTCTGCCAAATTAGAAAAGTCTGTCGTCATTTTTTAAACTAAAAATTGGCTGAAGATTGTGTGTGGCCAACTCCAATATCCCTTAAAATAGTTCTATGGGATTTGGGTTGGACCTATCTTAATGCAATTTTTTACTGTCTTGCATTTATTAATTTTCTGGTCAAGCTCTGAAGCTGTTGTCTGGATGACCTTGCTGTAGCACCAGCAAGGAGTCAGTTTTGCCTCACAGTACCCCAGAGTCCCTTACTTTTAACTGAGGGTAGCTAAACTATGTACTGTGGGCAGAATAGCCTCCTGCATTTCTGTTCACTGTTCTGTGCAGCTCTTAGCTAGAAACAATTAACAGATACGAGTCCTACAACAACGTGATGCCATTTTGGCATGTTAATGCGTGTCAACACCAAGCACAATATTTCACATCAGTTTGCACATTTTCTCTTTAAGATAACAGTAATAGTTGAAGGTTTTTGTTCTTTATATAGGAAATAAGTGTCAGAGATGTTCAAAGTCTCTTTACTATCTTGGGAGCTAATTTCAGAAGCGTTCCCATGCTACCTTTATCTTGAAATGATTTTTTAACTACTATTCTCTGCTGGCATTCAATTGCATTACTGGCTAGATATTTCCCAGTATTTTCCATTCACGCTGACTAGAAAGCTATTTTATCCAACCTGTAAATTCATTGTTATTTGTAGCTGCTTCCAGCTGTAAGAAGTCACACTCTGTTGCCTTCACAAAAACACGAGCAAATTATCCCTTGCTTTCTCTAGGTGCAGGTGAAAGCCTGCAGAAATCACCAGAAGTTTAGAACGCTTACAAAAGTCAGGAGCTGAGCTTCTGAGGCCAAGTTTTGCTTTGGGTTATAGTGAAGACTCCCAGTGGCATTGAGCTTAAATCACCGTTTTACAACACTGCAAAGGAGTAGGTTAGGAAAGCCTGCTGCGTACTTTTGCTCATAATTTATCCGTAAGGCAAAAGTACTTGGGAGTTACAGTTTGAAGTGAAAAAGTATGCGACCTGTGCCATTTCAGCACTTTGAGACATCCAATCACAGTAGTAACTAGAGTGAATCATTTTCATGTGTTAAATGAATACCTGCTCATAGGAGAAACAACTTATTTTCTCTGCATCGGCAAGTCCAGATTCTGTATGTGTACTGCCCAGGCAGGAGGACTATTTAGCCATAATGTTCTTTCAAGTTAGAGTTTTGTATTACAGTGAAAAACCAACATTTTTTAATTAGTGATAAACTGTATTATAATGCCTTATTTATTTTTAATCTTGTACAGTGTTACAAAAGAACTGAAAACACTGGCCTTTCATGTATTATTCACTTAAAGGATGTATTGTGTGAAATTTTGTAAATAGGTTTAGCTTTGACAGGTAATTGCATGTACACTTGTATAAAAAAGAAGCAAAAAGGCACACTAACAAATTTTTGTAACAGACATTTTACATGTGCATGGAGAATATAAATCCTTTGGAAATGAATGTCCTTTTTGTTTCCTTGCAATATACTGCATGCCATTCATGCCTGACTTCAGCAAAACAAATCAAAACCAGTAAGTTTTACTAAATGTTTTCGACATATCACTTCTGACAAAGTTAAATCCACTAGTTTGCATGTGTGTTTAGCAAAGCAAAATCAAAATGCAAAGATCAAAATAAGAAGAAAAGTGTTTTAATGATCATGATCTGCCAACCGCAGTGTTCCAAGATGCATAATACAGTATATGAAATGTGTTTCCAACTTCTATGCTGTCTTTATAAGGTACCTGCTGGTCATTAGAAGCAATAAACTTTACTTACTGTAATATAAAAAGCAAGAAGATATTCTAGTTCATAATTGTGTAATATTTGACATTCAATGGGTACTCTGTGATACTGCATTTGATGTAGTATTGTCATCATGCAGGACCAACTGTCAAATCCATTATTGCTGTATGCAGGTACAACACTACAGAAGGTAAAGAAGGTGAATTTGGCCCATTGATGTTACCCAGAGTATATTCCTAATGTGGTATTAAGTTATCGTATGTGGAAAATACATGATGCAAATAGATTCTGTTTCTAGATACATACATGTATATATATATGTGTGTGTATATATATATAATTCATTTTGTTGCCTTATTTTTTTATTAGCTTTTATGACCCATTTTCCAAAAGACTTCTGTTGCTAAGCAGAAAATACTGAACTGAGAGTAGGAGAAAGTTGTCTGAGTATTCTGGCTTTGAGCTGCCTGTAAAACCCTGTGTTGATGCTACTCCTGCTCCCACTGAAGCCATGCTTACAGGCTTGCCTCCGTTAGACATTTCAGCAAAGACCAAAGTTTGAGCCGCCTGACAGTTACTGACATAAGAGTAATGCATCAGAATCCAGTCCTCTAACAGATTTTTCCATCTTGATGCTAAGTGAAACTTTAAATTCTGGAGACATTTTGCACACATCGTTTTTAAATTTCTATTTCTATCCATATTTTAAATATCTATGTCATTACAGCTGGGGGCTACTTCTGGTCTTATTTAAAGTATTGCTTTGTGATAAATCAGGAGATTATAAGAACATGACACTGAGGTTATTGGAAGAAGAAAAAAGGGCTGAATATGAATACTTTCCACTACAGATAGACAAAGGATTCTTTACACATAGGAGCTAGTTTTATAATGGGATTTAGAAATCTGTTAATTTCTTTAATCAAGTGACTGTGATGCTAACTAGGCAGCACATTTTCTACAAGCAATTCTATCATCATGAATGAAGATTCATGCATCACAGATTCACACATCATGTACCAGTTGTTTGCATGCAATAACTATCTTGGAGTGATGATTGGCTTCATATAATAGTTGAGTTTCTAACAGGTGCAAATAAACTCATCTCGAATTCGGTGGGTTTTACATCTCAGTGTGCACAATTGTGACTAATGACAATCTGAAATCTAATTCTCTACTCCAACCCTGGGGTTTTGTTTGTTTTTTTTTTTTTCAGAATTCCCTATAGACTTTTTTTCATATCTTTATTCCTGTTAATCACATCTTTCTGAGTTTTCAGGCTACTTACTTCTGACCAAACGTAAATAATGAACAAATAAGTCAATCTAACTAAATGGGAAAAAAAGTAAAGGTTGGGTGGGGGGCTGTCTAGTGCTCTTTAAGTATACTTCAAAACATCCACTGCTTGGGTTACCTGGTGCGATCTATAATCTGGTCAATGCAAGGGCTTAAGTAGGAAAAGACAGAAAAGCAGGAAATCAGCAAAACTAACAAATAACAAAAAATAAAGTAGACTAAAATAAATCAATTGCTGAAAGGAAAAGGCGAAAAAACAGTACTCCTGAAGTCAGTGGTAAAGCTGTCAGTGATGCCTACAGTTCTTGAGTGTTTGAGCTGCCGAAGCACTCACCCAGCTTCATACTGCAACAAAAGTAAGTCTTGTGTTTAACTGCATGGCCAGCTCCATTCCTGAGATTTCATGTCTCTTCACATCTATAAGAGTGTTCAAGATCTCTTGGTAAACTGCTTTAAAAATGCCTGATAGAATCATTATGAATAGTTGGGGCTGTTACCTTTAAAGTCTGTTTTCCAATCACAAGCAAGCACTTTGAAATCTGAATTAACTTTGGTTAATAGACATAGCCAATATGCTGAAGGGACTAGATTTTACTTGTGCCTTACTGCATGATGGAAGATCTGCTTCTTTTATACTAGCATTCTCATTTTATGTCTTCTGTGACATCAGACATGTCACGCCAGCGTAAGACTGGAGTTACAAACAGTGCTGCATCACTGTGAAGTGTTTTTACTACTTCCTTTCCTACTCTGGCTCACTACCAGCACAGTGCAAAGAGTGATCCAAGTGGTTATGGAGGGAGGCCATAGACATGTGTATATGGCTCCAAATTAAATAAAGAACAGGTTTTCTATTAATCTCCGTGTTCACAGATCTGAGATTTGCAGAAAAGTACGGCCAAATAGCTTGAAGCTCCTTTGAAAAAGCTCGCTGCTCTCCTCTTCAGAACTCATAGGCTGACACAGCATGTTAATTTAATATATCCAGAACACTTACCTACGGCTTGTAACAGCACTGCCATGTTTGCTAGGCGTAGGTTAACAGTCCTTGTGACGGACAGTTCTAAGGTGTACTTCAATTACTGAGGTTCTTCACTCTTACTGTTCAAGTGTCTTACTGCTCAAGTGCCTGATCTGCTACTTTGATCTGAGACTTGTTGATGGTGGCTTCAGTAGGACAGTTTTGAGCTGGCATGTTGAAGTTGTTTAAGTGATTTCTCACTTCTTTTACTCTTTAACCAACATGGATGCAAAGGCAGTCTTCTCTTACATTTCAAATGCCATTCAAATCATATATCAAGCATTTTCAACGAAGTGTAGGTGAAAATGAATTATTGTGCCATCACAACTTTGCTTACTGATAACTGCTTTTCTAAATTCTTACAATATATATCCTTTCTGCTTTTATTTTATAGTGATATTACAGTAGTTCAATTGAGAAAGAAAGAAGTAATTATGTGAACTGCATATTTCATTTGTCTACGTGTGCACAAATTTGCACTTAGACATAGCAAATATAGAGTTTCTGCTCTGCGCTGAAGCGGCTGATTATTATATAGATGCAACTTTGGAAAATGTTCTGGTAAGAAATAAATTAAGGCTTTCAGAGTTCTCACTCAGAAGAGTAATTGAAATAATTTTGGAGTACTGTTTCAGGAGTAATTTTACCTTATTCAGAGAATTATAGAGCTGCAACATTATTTTCAGTGAAATCCTAACCAGAGTTTTAAAAAACTCTTCTTGAAGGGGTGTTTTTTTCCTTAATATACTTGTTTCTACATTCATCTGTGTGCAAGTGATCAGTACACAGAATTTGGATAATGATGCAAAGCAATTTTCACAATTTCAGTAGTTTCAGCCAAATTTCACAGAATTACAGACTCACAGAATTGCCAGGGTTGGAAGGGACCTCAAGGATCATGAATCTCCAACCTCCCTGCCACATGCAGGGCCACCAATCATCCCACCTAATGCTAGACCAGGCTGCCCAGGGCCCCATCCAATCTGGCCTTGAACACCTCCAGGGACGGGGCATCCACAGCCTCTCTGGGCAGTCTGTTCCAGCACCTCACCACTCTCTCTGTAAAGAATTTCCCCCTGACATCCAACCTAAATCTCCCCTCCCTCAACTTAAAACCATTTCCCCTTGTCCTGCAGTTATCTACCCTTTCAAAGAGTTGATTCCCCTCCTGTTTGTAGGCTCCCTTTAGGTAAGGCTGCAATGAGGTCACCCCGCAGCCTTCTTTTCTCCAGGCTGAACAAGCCCAGCTCCTTCAGCCTGT
Source organism: Chrysolophus pictus (assembly GCA_037305975.1). NCBI lineage: Eukaryota > Metazoa > Chordata > Aves > Galliformes > Phasianidae > Chrysolophus > Chrysolophus pictus. The sequence continues at coordinate 3,036,980 of CM074577.1, forward strand.
CCTCATAGGGGAGGTGCTCCAGTCCCCTGATCATCTTTGTATTTGACCCATCTCTCAAAATCCTTACCACTAAAACTCATGCTGCAGCCCTCAACTCTTTGAATTTTATCCTGTTAATTAGCCCTTGCACTTTACTGTCAGGAGGTTAATTCTATTCCTTCTGGTATAGTTTCATATGTTCTGCTTGAAAATGAAATGCTAGGTACTTTTCTGATCTGTTATTGAAAGATCAAAAATTGTATGTGATTCCATCTTTTTATAACTAAATGTCCAGCACCCTAAGTAGAAAGCAAAAAACACTTGAAGCACGTGTTTTACAATCAAAATTAGTCTGCCTACACGTAGGTACTCAGTGTCCATTGTAGGCTTGCCCATAATTTTAAGTATCCCAGAAATATTTTAACACCGAATAATTATTCTTTGGAAGCAAAAATGTGAATTGTTGCTCATAAACACTGCACTACTTCTTAAGAAATCAGCGTGCTCCTCCAGCCTTCGGTTGTTCAGCTCCATTCCATTTTTATTACAGGCAGCTCTCAGGCTTGCTTATTGTCTTCCTGTGTAAGTTCTCCATCTCACAGTTGCCAAAACTTTTCTTTTGGCAAATAAAACAAGCTATTCAAACAGTAGGTGTTAAAAGGAATAGAAACGGAGCTGACAAAATCTTGTTAGGAAGTGGCCTGCATGCAACAGAAAACCTGAGATGGCAGGTAAGTGAACTCTGTGGTGGGAGTGCAGACTCCAGCAGCTGGCAGCACTGGGCAGCAAGGCTCAGCCCTGCCAGATGCAGACAGAGCAGCATCTATGATAGAATTCCCAAAGAAAAGACACAGTTACACAGGAGAGAGGTAACCTAACTCATGCTGTCTAGCAGTTTAAAAAAATAAGTGCAAACTCATTTAAGGTTGTGTCTGGATATCACTCTATTAAAAAATAAAGAAAAAAAACAGAATGGAGGATTGTCAGATTGGTTGAATTTAGTGTTCAATAAGAGGAAAATGCTAGAGGAATTTTACCAGCTGCTTAAGCTGCAGATGTTAGCAGCAAATCCTATATTCCTTCCAAACTAACTTGAATATTCTGTTTAGGCTTCAAAGAAAAATCTAAACCATTTCCATTCCTCAAAGGGAAAACCAAGCACACTCTTCTCTTTCTTTAATTGGCATATGAGTTTTCAGAAGATATTTTAGTCTGTTTTACAGCCCAGTAGAATTAATGCTTCCTTTAACTTCAGTGATTGTTCAATTGCTAGATCAGGCCTTACTATAAGAGTAAGGAACTATCTATTACTCTCCCATTAATGTCAAACGGGTTGTAGCCAGTGACTTCAAACGGACCAGGAGGAGGCCTACTGTAACATAATAGAAACATCTACATAGGTAAATAAAATTAATATCTCTATCTTTAAGGAATGAACTACTAAGTCAAGATGTCATTTCCCCAACTATTGAAGACCACTGATACATAGAAATAATTTTCATAACTACATAGCTATACACTATATATATATATATATGTATGTATATACATAGTATGATACAATAACTTAACACTGGGTAACTTCTAATGATAGATTTGCATTAATAATACGGGTCTTTTTATGTAAATAAAATACTGTAGAGTATCTTCCAATCTTTTTCAGGATTGTTAAACTGAGAAGAGCAATTGAATATTTGTCCTATTTTTATGTTAAAAAGTGAATGAACTGAAATGTTAAATGTGAATGTAAATTTCTTATTGCAACTTTTATACTGAGTGTTTGCACTATCATAATTTCTGGAATCCAATTAAAAATGAAATAATAAAAAAATCAGCTTGAATAAACAGTTGTTTCAGATTGCTTTTTTTTTTTTTTAATGTAGTTGCAGTCGTTATTCTATGCCAAGCTGCCTTTCAAAAGTCCCAAAAGGCTGCTTCTCAGTATGCTAAGAGTACACATCTAGAAATCCTACAATTTTACTTCCACAGTTGCTTTGGACTTAAGAACCCTTTGGGACCAACCCAACTCCATTGTGAGCCATATTGACTTTCTGCATTGAACACAGTGGAAGCCAGCTTGGGCCAAGCTCTGCATCCTGTGTGCTTGCAGAGGAAAGTAAACAGGTACAGATACTGGCACAGTACTGGCCACAGAGACCAGAAGAAGAGAAGGGGAAGTTCATCTCTCCCTCTCCCTCTCCTTCTCTCTTTTTCTCTCTTCCTCTTCCTCTTTCTCTCTCTCTCTCTCTCCCCCCACACAGGCCAGTAAGAACTGGCCCCACACTGGGGCCATTCATGAGCATCCAGTAGATCGTGTAAGTGGTTTATATTGAGAAAACAATGCAAGATACAGAACCAGCCTAAGTGTAAAATTGCGTTGCCTAACTTAAAATTAATTTGAAGACCGAAGTTGTATCAGGTAACATGACGCTTAGGAGGCTCTGTAGGTTTGGACACCATACCAAATTAACTTGATTGTACCACTGTCAAATTACAGCACATTCCCATCTGGTCAACTCAGAGTAAAAGCAGAGACATTCAGGCCCGTCACATCCATCCAGATAACTTGGAAATGCAGAGTTCCTTGTGATTGCAAACAGCCTGGGCTCAGGTGCAAGGTCTGTTTTTCAAGTGCTAAACAAAGGCTCCTGAGCTGTTTCTTATGCATATTAGAGAGAATAGTAGGAGTTGTCCAGAATTGTTATGATGTCAGTAAGTATGACGGAATAGTTCTTGGTTTGCCCTTAACTAGTGAGAATTGTTTGAGGCCTTGCAGAACTATTTATTTTTTTTCTTTTCCCCAAGGAAGCCAAACCTTCTTAAATTTCAATAAAAGCAGCTCTGAAGTCAAAAGGATCCAAATAAACTGAAAATCTAGCTTTCCAGTTTGCAGCCATTCCCTTGGTCAGCCTAGGGAACCTAAGACAACCTAATGCACAGCTTCTGCTGGCAGAACATGATGTTCTGCTGTCCACCAGAATGAAATGATAAGTACCAACCACGGACCATCTTCTCATTTGGATTTTTATTTTGGAAACAAAATGAACAAACGAAATATATCTGGAAAGCAATCCATGCAGTGGAAATTGTGACAATTTTGGTTTTCATTAAACTGTGGATAGAATTTGAAGACAGAGATCTTGAGGTATAGCCAGGCCATTATCCGTCCTGATCTGATACGAAACATCCAGTTCTGTGCAGATTATCTATTGCAGTAATAATTTGCACAGCTTTTCAGGCTCAGGGCTCAGAGAGTAGAAAGAGGCAATTCATTTTTCATTAATATAAACCTCCCAGGCCTTTGCTGTTTTTATACTTATAGCCAGAGAGTAGACTAACATTATTAGATCTAGCTATAGCAAATTAATGACGAATAAGTAGAAAAAGCTAGTGATGAACAAGTAGTCATGAATATTACTAATGTCTTCCTTTCAATTTACTCGGCCTAGTTTGAAGCTGCCAATAATGGATTTCATAAACAACAGGATGTAAAAATTACTATGCCACTGTAGATGAAGTGGATGAGCTTCCCTATCACAAACCCACTGCTTCACTAAGTCAGTGGGACTCTGGTGGCTTCACTAACACTCCCTCAGCTAAGACCACCTGGGGATTTGTCTATCAGATTTCAATAGAAGGAAGAGCCACTGATAGATCTCTGGCTTGACCTTCTGCAAAGTAACATACTCAGTCTGGACACACTACTTCACTGCTCGAACAGCATTTCTTGTTTATTATTAGATGTAATAAAGTAAATCCATCATCTTCTGATCACTGAGAGATTTTAAGTTAGACATTTGTTTGGCACTGGCCAAACTGTGCTTATACTGCTGCCAGAAGTCATAAAAGCATGACTGTTTTTTTCCAAACTTTATAGTTACTCTGCATGTTTATTGAACTTAGGCAATAGCATTATGTGCTCCTCTGCAGCACTGCCAACGTAATTAGAGAGGAGCAGTCATATCAGAAAACAGACAGCACGTTATTGAGGAAAAGTCCTTGTTGAATATTAACTCGGTTTGATTTCTGGGATGTAGAAACATGCAGAAAATATATAGGACACCGTCTAGCAAACAAACAACATGCAGATAGAACACAATGAGGCCCTCTGGTAAGACTGAAGTGGATAAGCATATAATGAAGAGGAGTCATTGACGTAATTACAAAGGCAGGTGGTGGCACATTGATTTTATGAAGGTTAATGACCTCTACTAGTATTGAAGTGTACATAGTTTCTTACCATTTAGGTAACTAGACTTTTCAAAAGTCAAATATTAATCAGTCAGACTACTGGATAGCAATAGACTTTTCTCAGTTTAGTATTTCCCTCTGTGTTCAAAGAATGAGTACTTGTCTATAATAAACTTGCTTAACCAAGAGAGGCAACAATTTTTACTGCCTTAGAGTTTTATAATTGATTATAAGATACCAGCTTATTTAAATATTTGCAACCTAATCCTCCTCTCACATAGAGTCCAAGCACTGTGTCTGAGGGCAAAACTGGGCCCTGCTAAGGGAGGATGCGTCACTGACCTTGTCTATGAGCCCCGATACACCATGAGGGAATAAAGGTGTGCTCTTTAAGGCTTTTGTTTACTCAGTCTGACATTAAAGCAGAAAAAAAAAATTGGCTGATAGGATACTACTTTTAATTCCAGGCAATTGTTGGATCTAGATGGAAATTTTCTAACTTCTATAAAAAGCATATAAGAATATTTGCAATGGTTTGGAAACAAAGCAGTCTTGTTATTCCTTACACTCTCACTGCTATTAATCATATGGAAGGAGATGTAGATGTTTAAACAACAGTTTGACTTCCTGAGTAGCTACAAAATCCGTTCAGCAAACCATGTTGTGGCTTTTAGTATGCAAAATCAGACTTGCTATCCAGTCATAGTAGAGGGACACTACCCAAAATCTGAAAAACAGTTTGTTACTCTGTGTAAAGAGTTGTCTAGGTTTCCCTGGAGCCTTCACCTCAGACTGTTTAAGAGTCATACCTATGACAGCCATTGGAATGGGAATTGTACCACGCTTAGGTCAGTCTGTGGACAATGTAGTAAAAAACATTGATCTTGTCTCTGACCAGGAATAAAGGTCATTGTAACACTGAAAAAAACAGAGTATTCCAACAGGTGCAAGGTACCACTTCCACAATATTGCCATAAATTATGCTTTTTTTTTTTTTTTCCTCCAGTAATCATAATATCATAACTCGGTGTTTCACTGACAATAAAAAAAGACTTCTTAAATTCCAAGACTGTTAGAGATCAGGTTCATAAATGTGCATAGCTTTTGTTTGGCAGACCACAGAGGATTATAATCCTTGGTTTCTGAAGATTTCCATGAAATATATGTACTAAATGACTGCCACCATAGTATATCCTCTCACAAATCTCAGTATTCTCAGCACCCAAGCATGAAATTCCTACTGCAATCAGTGAAAATAAAGGGTTAAGGTTCCTTTGAAAAGTCTCAGTGGACTTCTCCATACAACTTTACATATCTAAACAGGCTTTGGACTGCTTGCATTTCAATTTCTATGGCTGCCCAAGATGCTTACAACTTAGGAAAACAGGTTCTGCTTCTTTTGCATATCCCGTTGTATCAAAACTCTGGATAGACCAAGGAAGGCACTACAGCTGTAGAGGTTAGTTCATGATGAGGTTCTCTGCTAGTTTCAGCCCTCATGCTGCTAAATAAGATGCAGCACTCTGGTTTTCACTAAAAAGTTCAATCTGTCAGTCAGTCTTAGAGTACTCTGATTTGACTTTACACCGCAGAACTCAAACAGAGGAAGGAGAGATTGTGAGAATTTGAATTAGATTTTAATTGTAGAAGGATTTCATCCAAGAACAACTGATAATCTGGGCCTAAATTTTCTAAACTGTTTAAGAAATATAGTATAATTTCCTTTCTCTTTGATTTTTCCATCCATTCCTCTAATCTTTCCTCTAATTTACTCTTTTCATTGCACTGTAAAATTAGGAAAGTATTTTCCTCTTTGTCTCCTTCCCTACTCATCTTTTTCTTCTTTTTCTTCTCCCCTTATTTGCCAGCACCATCCCTTATATTCTTCCTCTGGCTCTTCCTACTTCCTTCCATTTCTCCAAACAAGAATCATCCCACTTTGATTCGTGACTGATGAGCTGCACTTACCAGCTCCTTTTCCTACTGTCTATTACGTACTTTTTGCAGAATCGCCCGCACCAAAAAGCCCTTAGACTAGTCACAAGGGCAGGGAGAAGCCTAGTACTACAGACTATATCAAACTCCAAACTGTTGGGACACTTTTGCAAGATTTCTGACTTAACAAACTAGAAATGCAAAACCAATTTGACACGTTAGGTAAATGTAGGTGCTAAGTTTGGCCTTCAAATTCTCTTCAGAACTGTTTAGCAGCATAATCAGAGTGGGAATTGAAGAAATGAACAGAGCAGCAACTCTGAAAATGTGTAGTCTCAGATTAGATCAGAACACTACGGGGAAAAAAAAAAGTGTCCCATGGTAATGCATGTTACTTCTTGGTAAATTACTCAGACCCACCAAAAAGCTTCTTGTATAGGTTCATGCTGCACAACATTGTTTGCTTCCCACCCTTGCTGGGATAGGCAGTAGTATGTCCCACTTATACAGGGCAGCGCAAACATTGCGACACCATGTCAAGACATCACTGCTCTGTGCTATATAAAGAACTGCCTTGCTGAGCTCTGCAAGACACAGCATGGATGACCTGGTGGGTCTGTTCACGAAGCCACAAGGCCAGTAGTTTGAAAACTAACTACTAATAGTCAAAATGAGGTAAGGGCTGGTCTAGCCTCCTCTATGTTTATAAGGGACCGAGATATTTTTTTTCTTTTACCCAGCCACAAATAACTCAAAATAATTTTATGTTTAGTTCTCAAAATATTCCTGTACGAACCTCCTCTGGGACTTTAGGAAATAAATAGCTTTACCTGGACCGGCTATTTATTTCCAGAACGTTTACTTATGCAATCCATGTGATTCTAAAGTGCCTCAATTTCTCAAGCTCTCTTTCAGTTCCTTAGGGGCAGATAATTTAAACCTAGAAACATATCCCATGTATTGACAGACTGTTATTCCTAAATATTGAACTGGTAGCTCCAACTCTCTATTCATAGTGCAAGTATTAATACAGCAAGTTAGAGTGGTTTGTGATTAGGTTTGAAATGCTCAGATTCCCTGCAACCACAAGTTCAACTCCTGGCAAGATCAGACCTTTGACCTCCTGTTGAGGTGTGTACTACAATCTCAGATCATCCACATAAAGCCCTGAAATTAGGTCCGTCTGATCACTCTAGATTTTAAAGCTCCACAATTCATGCTTTGTCAAAAAGGGTTACCCCAGTATCTGTGCAAGCTTTCCTCCACATCCCTTGCTTGCTCTACAGTGTTGTGATGGCAGCTGCTTACTGCCTTCTTCTACAAAGTTCACTAACACTTCTGTGAGGCTCGTTCAGTCCAGCTGAATTTTTTGTAAACAAAAATTATGGTCCTCCACGTGAACCTTAGCATTACATACCAATACAATTCTCATCTGAGAGCTGATGGTTTGAGACAAAATTCTTCTGTATAAAATGCCGTCATCTCCACAAACATTAGTTGCAAACACTGTGCAGCAAAACAATATTCAGTGTATTCTTACTACCTATATTATATGAAGAGTTTTTCATTGAAGATTTAACATATTTTTTCTAAAATTAATTTTTCAGGTAATAAAAACAGAGAAAATAAAATCTGAATAGAAACTGAATCATATCCATAAACAAGCATCCGTCTTGTAACGGATCCTCAACATGCCATAAACTGTTATGTGAAGCCAATAAATCACTAGATTTATTGTCATTGAAGTAGGTAGCAAGCAGCAGAGCCTAAACAGCAATAAATTTAGCACGCAGATAATTTGGATAGCCTGTTTTCCTATGACTACTTCATCTTAGGTTACTATTCAGCATTTTTTTTCATTTAGCAGCACTAACGAAGCTCCTAAAAAAATGCCAGCTGCATCATTTGGGGAGTTTCTGCAGCAAAGAATGCTGGGAAGTTACCAGGGCTATAAGAACTGAGGCAGGAGCTTTACTTAGATCACCTGAAAAGGAGAGAAACAGTAGAAGGCTTCAGATGGAACTTGATAGCAGCGGTAAGGTTGTTTTCTTTTGCTGTTGTGTTATTTCACTGCAGGTTCTATCATTCTTAATTGTTTAACTTTTTCTGCCATTTTTAGTTTTCTCTTCCTCCCTTCTTTTTTGGGTGTATTATTAATGGTATTATTAATACAATTAGGGGGGAGAGATGTGTTTCTTACAATTGCGTCTAAAGTATGGAGAAGTATTTTGCTCTCCTCAGAAGCTTTGGTTGGAAACAAATTTAAAAGCTAACTTTAGAAGTACAAATACAAGCTTGTAATTACTCATGTAAACCATTATTTAATGACTAAGGGGAAAACATCAAGGGAGAGGATTTGAGGAGTTGTAAACTTATCATGTTGATTTCCATTTCTAGTCTATCCATGCAGACTTACTACCAGTAAGCTTCTAAGACTAAGGGAAGTTAATGTGACTGAACAGGGAGGTGAAAAAACAGTCAGCTCAGGGCTGCTTATAATCACTCATGAAAGCTGGCAACACTCAAAAGTGGGAGGAGAAATGGTTATTCAAAGTAGGTAATAAAGGTTTACTATTATTTCCTCTTTCTAAGGAAGGAAAAAAAACTTATCTATTGAAGAAGCTCCCCTGTTTGCCATCTTGTGTTCTCTAGAAACATGAAGTGGGTATGGCGCTACCAAACTCATAGACTCTACACAGGTGCAAAACACTTCCAAAGAATGGAGAGCTGATGCCTTTCTTCTCATAGAAGTTCAGCTCACCTATGTGTGATCTTTTATATAGAGGTCTCAGAACATAGGTACTGAAAATCTGTTGCTCTTTTACGCAGTCAGCCTGTATAAAACATCTGAATTGCCTCATGAAACAACACAGTTCAGCAATTATTAGAATAATATTAGAACACTTACTTAAGATGGATATTCTAGTTATGCTTTAAGGTGTATTTATCTTAGGCTTCTCCAGGTTTAAGAAGATGAGTTCTTTTCTGTTGTTGATGCAGCTGTAGAAGTAGGGAAGTAACCAACAAAACAGCAACCTTGCCACTGTTGTAAATTTAACTGTACAAAATGTTTTGGGATCAAGCTCAGAAGCAGTAAGACTTCCTATGAAATGGTGAGCGGGAGGGAATCAGAAGCTTTTCTTAAAATGGTTGTTCATGCAAGAGTAACAAAATGGCAATTAGAGTAAGACAGATCATTGCTTGAAACAGAATGTCTCTGTCACTCCAGTGTGCTTTCATTTTTCCTATACTATTTGATTCCTTTTGGTGCACCACAGTTACCACTGTCTTCCACAGTTTCAGTAACTGCAACTCCAAGGCATATCTGCTTATGCTGAAGGAAAAACAACTATTGTAATGAAGTTACAGCTAATAGGATTGCTTAAGTCCTAGCCTATGTGGAGCTCTGTATGCAGAGGGCTAAGACAGGAATAAATGTTTTCTAATCTCTTAAACCCTTTAAGAATATTCATCAATAGGTAAAATTCATGTAGAGAAAGTGCTCTTATTTTCATGTTTGTATTTTTTCTTGCAATTGAACACTTTGCATGACATCTTATAGTATATGAGCAATGACACAATTTTCTTTCTACTTTAAGATGGCAAAACTGACTTCCAGTTGTCAGAGGAAGAAGACTCTATTCCACGTGTTAAAAGATCTCTAAAAAGGAAACTGGTGAAACACAGCACTCCAGTGGACTCAGTGTTCTCAGGAAAAACACCATCTCTTTCAGGTCCAATCAATCGGTCAGTCAAGGACCAAGATCTCAGTAAGAGAGCTTATGTATCCCCAGTGCCAAAATCAACTCTAGCAAGATCAGTAGCTCAACTATCATTAGCAAGTGTTGAAGCATACTTCCCTCATACGCCTCCAAAAAGGCATTCAGTAGTATTTGACTTGCAAGATTCCAGTGGAGAGATAAGCCATAGTTCTCGAGCTGTGTATTCTAGAAGACGACTTTCCACAGTATTGGCATCTGATGAATCAATTGAAGAGACAAGTGAAAAGGTTGCCTCAAGTGCGGGAACTCAAACTCCCACAAAAGCATCTGAGAAGTTAGCAGTAACTCCCAAGAGTGGATCTTCATGGATGGTTTCTGGAATACCAGGAATAAAAGATCCTCCAGTGTTGAAAAAGAAGAAAACTGATAAAGCTATTGTGGTAATTATATTCTCCATATACTGTGAAATAGTGCATAGTTTTGTGCCAATACTGTATCTACACGTCTTTCTAGTAATAGAAGAATACTGTGGTTATACAACATCTCCACAACTTTATTAATAGGAATATATGTCCCTGTTCATACTGATAACTTCTTAGATTGTGTGATATCACTCCAGCTAAACTAGATGTGATTTACTCATTTGGTATTTAATTTAGTTTCTGCACTTGCATGTCAATATGTGAATGGTACTGCAGAAGTTTGCTTTGTTCTTTTCTCTCTGTAGGAGGAATTTAAGAATGGGAAGAGATTAGTGGCTTAAACTGGAAAAATTCTTAAATTTCTTCATGTTGGAGACTTAACTGAAAATGCAGGAGGAAAAAAACCAATCTACTACTTGGCCTGTTTAATTGAAATCATAACGCTTTATAGAAAGAATCCTACTCATTGCCAATGTTAGTCTTGTGTACAATTCTTCAAATAGTGTAAGGTATCCTGGGAAAAGCTTAGATTAGTAGTCCCTATACAGGTGGTCTTGTTTGATTTAAAATGGAATTAGAGATCTCAGCTTCCTGCAGCTTTGATTATCAGCATGGACTCTGGCAAGTTCACAAAAAGGAAAATAAGGCAATGGATTTGGAGTCTAAAGACTGTCATGTTAGTGTGTGAACCATCAAATTCAGGTTTTATTTTTTCTTCTCCATATTATTCACAAGTATATTGAAAGCTCAGGAAGAGATGCTCACTTTAATTAAGAGTTAAAGCTTCTTAGCTTAAAACAAATAAATGTTCAGCCCAAATCTAGCTGTGCTTGTTTTTAAAGCATATGAAGTCTAAACAGGTCAGAATAACTATCTCTTTTTCTATAACAGAGAAAGAAGCAAAGAGAATGGGTGCTTCGCCAACTGAAAAACATTGAGGAAGCAACTAAACATGAATTAACAATTGAAGAAGTTTGATGAAACTATTTTTGAAAGTAATGATGTTTCATGCTTATCTTGTGAATAGCAGATTCCAATAAAGTGCACATCTGACTAATCTGCAATGCCTGTTGGGCTTCCTATTAAGTCTAAGAGATGTCAGCTACTGCTTCTATATGAAACAACATTGATCTGCAATAGCTAAATGCCTGGAACAAAGGACGGGAGAGAGTTAAGTAAAAATCATTCTTCATCCTGCCACAGCTGCCACTTATCACAATTGTTTGTATAGCATTCAAATCTTCTAGGGTTGCTGATGTTCTTGAAGTGACAAAGTCCTAGTGGCCACAAGAATGTAATCCTGGTTTGTCAGTGGAGAATCTCCTCATCGAGAGAGTAATAAAAACATGCAATCAGAAATGTTTTTACTGTTAGCTGGGGAGATGAGGAAACAGTGAGAGGCACGAGGTTGGGAGTCCAATCTTTAGAGATTACTATCTGATTTGAAGAACTGATTCTGAGTTTGCTCTGGTCTGTATTCTAAATGTGCTAGGCAGTCGCCAGGTGAAGCAGTAACTATCTCAGATGTGTTTTGAAAGTATGCTGATTTCTTTTTTCTTGTTCCCTTTCTAAAGATGCTGGAGTAGATTGATGTTTTAGCTTAAAGCAGCTGTCTGTGAAGCAATTGTCAAAGTAATCCCAAAAGTATAATGTTTGTGTTAGTTCCTGCTGCATGTAACGTAATCTTTAGGCAGGTCACTTCTAAGTTATCAGTAGGGTGTCAGTGACAGGGACCCACAACAGATTTACCACTCATCCCTGTTCTGATGTGGTTCTAGTACAGGTGTTTATCTGACTGTATTCATTTTGAAGCAATCTGTTTTTCCCTACTACTGAACTGCTCCAAAGGGGAGAGATCCTGTTCAAATTAAGTTGCAAGCTATAGATAGAGGCAAGAGAAATCATTGCTTTTCCTTTACATGCACTGAAACTTGTCTCCTGACAAGTAGAACCGTGGTCTCTGCCAACCAGTTTCAGCTGTGTTGTGCACAAAAACACAAGGGCAGAGTTGTGGTTTTATGGCTTCCTTCAAGACTTAAGCAAATTTAGACATTTGTACTAGTAATTCCTGACATTAAAATCTCTGGTGTTGTTCAAGGGAACAGCATGGTCCTCGGATGTAACTTTCTGTGGTAGCCAGGTCGAGGGGTGATACTGCCCCTCAGGTTGCCAGTCAAAGCATACTCACTTGGTTTGATGTTTAATGTTCTGGCACTTACTTGTGTGTTAGGTTTACACAGACTGTCTTGGCTTCACAGGCTCCTCTGGTATCTGAAATTCTCTCTGAATGTAGATCTCAAGCTGCTCTTGAGGGGAAAAGAAATAGCATGGTTGAAGATGTGCTTATATTTCCTTTGGATTTATGTTCATCAGGGACTTTATCAGCTTCTCTGACTTGTGCAGAGGGCTGAACTAAGATCAGATGAGTGCAAAGCTAGAATAAAGCCCTCCTCTACCCGTAGGACAAGCATAGATTAGTCTGGCCACATTACCCAACACTTAATCCAAGTGACCCAGATCTCTCTCTTGTTTGTACCATCCCAGACAGCCAGCTGCACTTGTTCTTTTCTCAGGCTTCTTGTCCTGGTCTCAGAAAATCTTGATATTGCTGCTGCTTTTCATTCTTCTAACTACACTTCAAAGTCACCTTTGCCTTTTTCCTGAACCTGTTTTCATGTCTTCAAATGTCTCCATTTAATGTCATCTCCAATCTGGCCTCTAGTGGTGCCTTCCTTATAAAATAGTCTTCTGTGCCTGATTTTTCATTGCTGTATTCCTTTCCCATCTTCAAAGACTCCTCTGATACTTTGTCAGTCTTCTGCCAAAACTCAATCTCAGCTGTCATGCCTCTAGTGCCTTAGTCTTAGGTTGACTTATTCATGATGGAAGTCATTGGAGGCTGTCTGTAAGAAGGCTCAGTCCTTGGCAGGTTAGGGGTGCATGCGGTTGGTGACAAAGTCTTGCTCAGTCCTTATTTCAGGTTAGCTGAAATACAAGAAGAATCCAGGGAATACAGATGCTATATGTTCCAAGGGCAACACAAAGCTTCTTAAGATTCAGGACGTGATAAATGCTGGGATAGTTTTCTAGGGAGCAAGTCTGCTCCCTGCCAAGCTCATGAAACTATCTGGTAGCAGTAAAATCCTGGAGGCTTTCCTCAGTGGGAGCAAACTAATTGCCTGGAGTGCTAACATAGAATTGACTTTGACTGGGTCTTCACAAGTCCTGCAGCTGTATCAGGCAGGCAGATAAAACCGGGGGCTTTCAAGATGTTGGAAACTGCTACTATTTCCTCTCTGGGGAATGTTTAAAAAGAATCGCATGATTTTATAGCATTTATCTCAGAATAGTTCCAATCCTCGTTGATTGCGAAAAGTCACAATACTGCTGATAGCTTTTCCTGATAAAATGTGTAGAATTAATTCATATTTCATGGTGTAGCTGAAATATTTTTGACGCATTATCTACAGCAACAGCATTACTGTTAATTACAGATAAGAATACTAAGGGATTTCAATCAGATCTATTTAGTAATAAACTACATGTTATCCCCCTTTGGATGATGCCCCCAAAGAAAGAGTTGTCTCTAGTTCTTAAAAGCCAAGATGTTAAGGAAACTGGAACTACATATAATTGCTATTATTGCACTGCACATATATGTACTGGAGGAAAAGCTAACGTTTCTTTTGTTTACAAGGCTTGCACTTCAACAATGGTGAATTACTACTTATGTAGCGAATTGCATCAGGTGCGAAGTTCCATTATGCATATTTATATTGCATAATATAAATTAACAGCCCAGTGTATAAAGTAACAGTCCAGTGTACAAAAACCCTTACTGGGAGCTGCAGAGTCTAACATCACTTTAAAATAGGCCTTTGTATTAGCAGTAGGCGGTGAAACTGGAAAAGATTTAAGACTACAGACACCTAATTAATGAGAAGATAACCTTTAAGACACTATGCTTTGAAAAAATACTATGGTATTAAAAACCTGACCTTTTTTGCATGAATGGAAACGAATCAGAGTTGTGTTATGTTCTTGAGCCTTGCTCTTGTTGTGGCTTTCAATAGTAACACCAAGCATGTTTGCAAATTGAGAACAGGCTTCCCCCTGAGAGTACTCCTTTAGATCAGTGTTTTTCCTTTAGGAACTAAGCTGTGACCTTGACCTAGGGAATTGTTTTTAGTACACTTATTTCTGAATGGATATTGCACAATCTACCTGCTGATAGTGACTAAGCAGGCAGTTGGATGGAGAAGAACAAAAACACTACCAAGAACACAGGGAAGATACGAAAATATTTTCAACCTGGATTTATGAGTTCAGCCTTGTTCCCCCTGAAGCAACAGTAATGCTCCTGTTGACAGAACTGGGAGTGCTTTACCCAGATGGCACACTGCTGTAGCAAAACAGGTTGAAGAAAGAAAATGTTTAGTGTGCATATTTAACATATTTCAAACATGTAACTGAGTAAATCTTTGCTGAACAATTTTAGGATAACTGGTAAAAGTAGGAAACAGGAAAACTTTTTTCTCCAAATCACAACATACATTCATTCCTATAGTAAAAACTGAGTAATAAATAATACAGCGGTGTCACTGATCTGTACTCCATAGCGTCTACAGTCTTCCTCATCTCTGTCTGCCACTGCACGCTGCAATGCCTCTTAAAACATATCAGACTTAGTAGAAAAAGAAAAAAAAGAACAAACATACTGAAGTTTTGACTGAACTTAGCAGAATCTTAGAAGCGCTGGACCAGTTGAAGCTACTGTCTATCATTTTCAAATGTAATCAAAAAGTAGACCTAGGCCTGGATACTGGGACCCATCTGAGATAGTCTTCCCCCTAGAAAACCTCGGATTTGCTGCTCATATGTCATACTGCCATGTTGCTGCCTAATGCATCGATGTTGTTGTTGTTGTTATTATTTTAATGCAGCCAGTCCTTACAGGTTTGCTAACCCCACAGAACCTGACATCAGTTCCTGGTTGCTATCATTCATTCTGGCATTACTCATGCACGTGATCTCACACTTAAGCTACACCAGTCATACCTGTCCACCCTGAAATGAGTACAAAGGAGATTTGTAGAAGACACCAGCCAGGGAATACGTATATCCATCTGCCTTTAGCTTCAACAGGCCACAAGGTAAAACTCTAGGAAGTGTGACAAAACATTTCAAATCCCCTTCTCCTCTGAAACAGAACTTTGAAATCGAAGAGCCTGAGGTCACAAGGCAGTAATCACCACCTCTAGGCTTGCTTTGTAGTCACAGCTTTTAAGTGTCACCTTTCAAAGCTGTTCTACTTTGCCTAAGCATTTATTAGAAAAGAAGATTAAATTTGCATCATAGTTCAGTGACTTGTTGTCTTGCATCTAAGGAATGTTATTAGTTTTCTTTAAATTCATATTTATTGTTTTTTTAAATGGAAAGAGGAATGAGTTGGAACTTCCTTTGTTACTCCTAGGATGAAAGAAAGAAGGAAAGAAGGGAGGGAGGGATGGAAGGATGCAGCAAGGGATGAAGAAAGAAGGATCTTCCCTTCCTGCTTCTTAACATTACTGCATTTTGAATCATCTCTGTTGTTCTCCATTTCATCCTTTTGTCCTTTCCTAGCTCTCCATGTCCTCTTCTGACTGCCTTATATTTTCACCTCCTCATCTCATTGCAGATTTGTCTCCTGTGGTGATAATCTTCCACTGGCAGATAATGTAAATCTTCTAAAACTTATTTCTCCTATAGACGAAAAACTAGCAGCAAGAAAAGAAATATCGTACACCCTTAAGATAAAAAAACAAAGACTCTCTTCCTAGAACCAGAACACTCAAATTTTCTGGTATGAAAACATGACAGATTTAGATATACGTGGAAAAAAAAGTGCAGGCAGCACTGCGAACAAATTTACTGGGAGAAGAACTGGATGTGAAAAGTTTAGAAAATGCCTAGGTAAAAGGTTTCAAGGTATACCTTCCTGTCACAAGAACACCATACAGTATACAACTAAATCAAACTGGTTCTCTGTTATAGTGTTCATGCGAAGTAGACTGATGCTTTAGGTAGGTGCAAGGGACCAGGAGCATGGCAAATAAGAAGGGCGAACAGAACATGGCAGAGATGGCACAGGTACCCAGGCAGAGGAGCCACAGCCTTTCCAGGCTGACTCATGCACCCAGACTGGTCTCCCAAAGTGCTGCACAGCTGCCCAGGCCTTCAGCTGTGGGGAGCTCCAGAACCTGGGCCTAAGGGCGGTGCAGAGTGTGTCATGCATGCAAGTGTGCCCAACTCAGCAACACTTTTGCTCAGGTGGACAGGATGTGTGAGGAAATCACAAGCAGCATAGTATTCAGAAATCAGGGAGAGACTGATGAGTAATATCATGTAGTGACACAGTCAGACCAATAGCTTTGTCTTAAGACCCTGCAAGAGGAAGAAGCTAAGCTAGTTTCCAACCCTGAGTAGACGGACAGCAGAAATATGCAAGATCATCATAGAATCACAGAATGGCTTCGTTTGGAAAGGATCTTAAATATCATCTAGTTCCAACCCCCTGCTTTGAACAGGGTTATCAAGCCTGGCTTTGAATACCTCTATGGATGGGGCATCCACAACTTCTCCGGGCAGTCTGTTCCAGTGCCGCACCACTCTCTGAGTGAAGAATTTCTTCCTCACATCTACCCTAAAGCACCCTGCTTTCAGTTTAAATGTATTTCCCTTATCCTATCACTATCTACCTGCATAAAAGATCAACACCCTTCTTGCCTTTATGCCCCTTTCATGTATTGGAAGATCACAATGAGGTTTTCTTGAAGCCTTCTTTTCTTGAAATGAAACAATCCCAACTCCCTCAACCTTTCCTCATAGGAGAGGTGCTCCAGCCTTCAGATCATCTTTGTGGCCCTCAGAATCCTTCTCTGAACCTGCTCCAACCTTCTTTACTGTGAGGTCAGCAAGTACTGGTCCCCTCACTGAGAGCTTCAGGCATCCCAAACAAAGGCTACCACCTCTGTGCATCCTTGTTCCTATGGGCAGCATGAACTTGTCTAAACTTCACTGCAGATCCCCTCAAAAGAGCTTGAACTGAAACCTGAAAGGTATTGTCATTGTCTTTAGCAAAAATATTAATAATAATGACGAGTAACAGTGATATTTCTGAAACTAGAAATACCCCGGGACAAAAAGCAGAGACAAAAGCAGCTGAGCAAACTTTTTTTTTACTTTTTTTTTTTTTTTTTTTTTTGCAAATAGCAGTATAGAGGTGAACTGCCTGATTGTGGAAGCCAATTGTAAATGATCCAAGGACATATGCTCCTCTTCTAACAGCTTATCATTTTGGTGTCTGGAACATCTCTCTTGCCCTTTTGCTGGGATTTTCAGACTGCCATTTGCAGCAAGAACAGTTCAGGCACATTCATCCACAAGCTTCAGTTTCCCACATCACAGTATACTCAGAGAAAGTGGACCTCGTGTCTTACTGCAATTTAGATCTTATGACTAAGTCTTATTTTTATTAAAATTATAGAAAGGATAAAAAGATGAAAGAACAGCACGTTTAGTTTCTATCTTTAACAGACAAAGATGAAAAAGAAAGAGCATGAATTTCAAACTATCCAGGGGTTCATATGGCATTGAATTTTTCAGTTACCAGTAGGCTTCTTTACAAACCCAGCCTCTTTAGTGTGAAAAAGAATACCCAGCATTGCATTTGATGATGTAAAAAAAGCAGTACAGATGAATTATTATTGGTTGTTGTTTTACAGTCACTTTTTCTCTCATCTGTGGAAATGATAGCCAGTAAGCAATTTTCCCCTAGCTATGGGATGATGCCCACAGTCTGGATCTGGATCTCATGTTGTTTCTGCCAGTACTGTCTACTTCAGTCCCTACTGCATATAGAAAGTTTTGTTCCCAGAAAGTCATTTTAGTTAGTCTGGGGAGAAAAGGGGGATTTCATATAGATAATGACATCTAGCCCATGTGATGAACTCAACATTAAAGGAAGGAGTAGCCCTCCGTCATTGTCTTACACTGACCTTTAAATGAAAGGCTTTCATATGTATTTGAAAGATCAATTTCAATTGCTTTTAGAGATAATATGTGGAGTATTAACCTTGTCTTTTATCAGTATGAGATAGCATTCACTTCATAAAGTAAATCCAATAATGATGAAGGACTGAAATTCATGCCTTCAGTGCCTGTCCCACTCTGAGATATGGTACTACTTGTGTGTTGCTCTTTTCTCTTTCTGTGTCCATGGCTGATACGTAGTGAATAGAAACATGCAAAGAGGTTTAAACAGCTGATGCTGGTTTAGGTTTCAGGAGGCAGTGCTAAACAGGATAAGTTAAATATTTTGAAGTCCCTGCTAAGGTACAACCTACTGTGGTAGGCACTGAAAAACCTTCATTTCCATGGGTGGTACTAGGGAATATCCCTACCAAGGTTCAACATTGCTGACAGGAGTAGTTAGAGTGAAACCAAATTTTTATATTAACAGTCCACACAGAAATTCATACTTTCCAGAGCAGTTTCAGCTTTGCATTATGTCTGGACTATTTCTCTAGAAGGGAAAACTCTCCTTTGAGCCATCACTGGATGGGAGTAACTGGCCCATGGCACAAAGATTAAAAGACTGCTCCGTAACCTGTCTTACCAGCAGAGATCAGGACTTCTGGAAAATAATGATCTGACTGGTCTGTGCACACACTGCATTGGAAACAAGACACTTTATTTGATGTATGTGATGCCCAAATGCTTTAATGTGTTAGGCACTAAAGGGAATGATTTTTCCTCTTTTCTCTTTTTTGATCCTGATTAACCATGATTTGACACAGAAATGCTTTTCTAGCTAGAGTCTCACTTTTCTTCTCTGCACTAAATCATTGAGGTATTTCTTAAATATTTTCTATATTCTAGAAGAATTAATTGCTGAGAAAAAAATACAAGTCACTCTGCAAAAGTTACAGAATATCGGTACAAAACAAATTTTGAGCACCTCCTTATTTTCAGGGTTCATCAGTAACCAAAGCACTATAAATGAATAAAAAATTACTAAAATCCATAGAGCTGACATACAGCATATTTGGCAGGGGACAAACGACAATGAGAGTAGATTTTTTGCATTTCTATTATAGCTGTTTTCCTTCATATGCTAGATGCCAAGTGTATGTGCATGTGTGTATGTACATATATTGTGTAATAGTTTTTGATATTAACCTTGCAATTTGGGATCAGTTTCTTTCTTAGTTAAAGAAAAATTGATGATATTCCACTTTTTTTTTCTTTTATTTCTTTTTCTTTTTTTTTTTTTTTTTTTTTGAGTATTTTGAACACTCCAGTGAAGCAGTCCCAGCAGGAATTTACTTGGCAAGTCAATGGAATTTTTCGTGACCAGAGGATAAAGATCTCTTGTATATAATTGTATATAACTTTATCTTCTATGAGAAATTTCATGCAGTTTAAGGAATAAAAAACTCACAAGCTTTATTCAACATGAGATATGAGGTCATTGGTTAAGAATTATTGAGAAACAAATGGGAAATGTTTTGTGGAAAAGAAACCCTTGCTTAGGATTCATGTAACCACTTTACAAATTTTGCTTTAAGCAGAGTCCTAGATTTCCTGTTTTATCATAGAGAGGATAGCAAGTTAAAAAAGAAAGATAAGGCCACCATCTAGAGTGACCTGCAATCATAAAAGAAGCAAAATGAACACCCTCAAAGTGTTTTATAATCTGTAAGGTTTTTCTGTTTGTTTATTTATCATTACAGGGTAAGCTGAAGAAAATCTTTCTTCAAGAAGGCTGCAAGGAGTTACCTGGGCAGTTCAGATACTGCCAGTTGCCTCACAGCAATGAAAAATCTCAACTCAGTGAGTCAAGAGCAGCTGCTTCAGAGCCAGCCCAGCCAGAACTGCAGCAACTGATCTCAAGGTACAAGGGGGTTTTGGGGGTTTCTTTTGCCAGAGAAATACCAAGAAAGCGAAGTGATCCTATAGCTAGCGTGATTTGAACCAACCCTCAGAGCAGAATGGTGAGCATGTGATGCCAAGCTGTAGCTCTGGCAGAAGAGTGTGCACAACCTACCCCGGACACAATCAGTGCCTCCACTCAGAGCTGCCAAAGGAAGAAGCAGCTGGGCAGAATGTGATCCGTGGAAAGTATCTGGACCTTGCTCCAGGAGGTGAGAGGCAAACTCATCTATGTAAGATGTGCCCAGGTGCAGGATCTCCTGCAACAGGTGGCTGAGCTGCAGGAGACAGTCAAAAAGCTGCGTGCTATCAGGGAGGCAGAGCTAGAAGAAGACAGCCAGATTCACACGCAGTCTGCATTGAATCCACAGTCGAGGGCCAACAGCCCCAAACTCCTCCATTGGCACATCCAGTTGGAGGGAAGACAACAGTGATGAGAAATGGCACATTGCTATGAGAAAAACTAACAAGAAGAAGAAGCCTGCCCCAAATCGAGAGGTGCCTCTGCAGAACTGCTTGGTGGTTCTGCAGACTGAGAAGGAACAAGAAAATGTAACAGGTAAATCATCAGAGCTGAGTGAGGCAGCCACACCTGTTCCCCATTGCATAGCAGCTACTGCAGCTAAGAAAAAGTGCCAGGTGACAGTGGTGTGTGATTATCTTCTGAGGGGTACAGAGGCACCCATTTGTTGTCCTGACCTGCTCTCTAGAGAGGTCTGCTGCTTGCCAGGAGCTTGCATCAAGGATGTGACAGAGAGGTTGCCAGACCTTGTACGTCCCATGGACTACTTACTACCCAGTGCTGCTGTTTCATGTAGGCACCAGCAGCACAGCTGTCAGCAACCTGGAGAATGTCAAAAAGGACTACAAGGATCTGGAAGCAGCAATGAAGGGCTGAGGAGCACAGGTAGTCTTCTCATCAATCCTCCCAACTAGGGGGATGGGGAGGGAAATGACTGATAGAATTAAGAAAATGAACACATGGTTAAAGGAGTGGTATCATGAACAGAACTTTGGCTGTTTATATTGTGAAACTAGTTTGAGAAATCTGGTCTTCTGAGGGAGCTTGTGAGTTGGATCACAAGTCAGTAAGACAGCACCTAAGGTGCAGGATAAGGGAACTCTAATTGGTGAATCAGCCTCAGTGGGAGCTCAACTCAAATGCCTGATACATGATACAAATATACTCATACACTGATGCATGGAGAACAAGCAGGAAGAGCTGCAGGCATTTGTGTGCCTACGGTGCTATGATGTCACTGGCATCAATGAGATGTGGTGGGATGGCTCTCATGACTGGAATGTAGGAATAACGGCTTTAGGAAAAACAGGCAGGGGAAGAAGGGAGGGAGTGTTGCCCTCTATATCAACATCCTGCTGGTGTCGGAACTCCACTTGGAGATAGATGAGGAGCTGACAGAGAGCTCATGGGTTAGGGATAATGGGAAGGCAGGGGAAGGAGTCATTGTAGTGGGAATTTGCTACAGGCCACTGGATTAGGAAGGCTAAGTGGATGAGGCCCTCTATAAACACGTATGAGAAACTTCATGTTCACAAAACATGGTCCTCATGGGGGACATCAACCACCCTGATATCTGTTGGAGGGACAGCACAGTAGGGCACCAGAAATTGTAGAGGTTCCTGGAATGTGTTGGTGATAACTTCATCTTCCAGGTGGTAAAGGGACCCACAAGAAAAGGTGCTGTGCTGGACCTTGTGCTCACCAGTGATGAGTGGCTATTGAGTAATGTGAATCTCAAGGGTGGTCTTGCTGCATTGACCACAAAATGGAGGAGGTCACAATCCTTAGAGCGTCAAAGATGGTGCATAGCAAGCTTGGTACTCTGGACTTCAAGAGAGCAGACTGAACTCTTCAGGGAACTGCTCGGCAGGGTGACATGGGAGAAAGCCCTGGAGGGAAGATGGTCTCAAGAAAGCTGTTCAGTATTCAAGGACCATCTCTCCTACGCCCAGAAGCAGTGCATCCTGAGAAAAAGGAAGGTAGGCAACAATGCCAGGAGGCCTCTGTGGATCAACAAGAAGCTCCTAGATTTAATGAAGAAAGTCTATAGGGAGTGGAAGCAGGAATGGGTTACCTGGCAGGACTACAGAGAAGTTGTCCAAGCAGCCAGGGATCAGGTTAGGAAAGGCAGAACACAGAATTAAATCTAGCCAAGAACATAAAGGGGAACAAGAAGAATTTCTACAGGTATACACCAGTAATTAAAGGAAGGCCAGGGAAGATGTGGGCCCTCTCTGGAAGGAAGCAGGAGACCTGGTCGTGAGGGATACGGAGAGGCTGAGGTGCTCAATGACTTCTTTGCCTCACTCTTCAGCGGCAAGAACTCCAGCCACACAGCCCAAGTTGCAGAAGGGAAAGGTAAGAACGAGAAGAAGGAAGATCTGCCTGCTGTAAGTGAAGGCCAGGTTCAAGATCATCTAAAGAACCTGAAGGTGCAATCCATGAACCCAACAAGATTCATGCATGGATTCTGAGGGAACTGGCAGATGAAGTTGCCAAGATGCTGTCCGTTGCATTTGAAAGGTCCTGGCAGTGTGGTGAAGTTCCCACTGACTGGAAAGAGAGGTAACATAACCCCCATTTTCAAGAATGGGAAGAAAGGAGATCCAGGGAACTCCAGGCCGGTCAGTCTCACCTGTGCCTGGCAAGGTCATGGAGCAGATCTTTTTTAAGGCCCTATTAAGGCAGTGGAAAATAAAGATGAGGTGATGGGTGGTAACCAGTGTGTCTTCACCAAGGGCAAGTCAGGCCTGATAAACTTGGTGGCCTTTTATGATGGAATTACAATGCCAAGGGATAAAGGAAGAGCAACTGACATCGTCTACCTGGACTTGTGCAAAGTATTTGACACTGTCCTGTATGACATTCAGGTCACCAAATAGGAGAAAAATGGATTTGATGGGTGGACCACCCTCTGGATAAGAAATTGTCTGGATGGTTGCACTCAGAGTTGCGGTCAACGGCTCAATGTCCAAGTGGAGACTGGTGATGAGTGGCATTCCTCAGGGATGTGTGCTATGACAGGTGCCATTTAATAGCTTTGTAGGCATCATGGACAGTGGGATCAAGTGCACCCTCAGCAAGTTTGAGGACAACACCAAGCTGAGTGGTGCAGTTGACACGCTAGAGGGAAGGGATGCCATCCAGAGGGACCTGGGCCTGCCTGTTGAACATGTCCATGCCAACCTCAACAAGGACGAGTGCAAGGTCCTGCATGTGGGTCAGGGCAATCCCAAGCACAGACACAGGTTGTGCAGAGAATGGCTTGAGAGCAGCTCTGAGGAGGACGGTCTGAGAGTGTTCGTTGATGAAAGGCTCGATATGAGCCAGCAGTGTATGTTTGCAGTCCAGAAGTCCAACCTTATTCTGGGTTGCATCAAGAGAAGCGTGACCACAGGTTGAGGGAGGTGATTCTGCTCCTCTACTCTGTTCTGGTGAGACCCCACTTGGAGTAGTGTGTCCAGTTTTGGGGCCCCCAGCACAAGGAGGATGTGGAGCTGTTGGAGCAAGTCCAGAGGAGGCCATGAAGATGATCAGAGGGCTGGAGCACCTCCCGTAAGATGACAAGCTGAGAGTGATTGTGCTCTTCAGCTTAGAGAAGAGAAGGTTCCAAGGGGACCTTATAGCAGCTTTTCAGTTTTAGAAAGGGGGCCTTCAGGAAAGCTGGGGAGGGACTTTTTATAAGGGCAGGTAGTGACAGGATGAGGGGAAATGGCTTTAAACTGGAAGAGGGCAGGTTTAGACTAGATATTAGGAAGAAATCCTTTACTGTGGAGGGTGGTGAGACACTAGGACAGGTTGTTGAGAGAGGTTGTGGATGCCCCCTCCCTGAGAGCACTTCAAGGCCAGGCTGCATGTGGTTTTGAGCAAGCTGGTCTAGAGGGAGGTGTCTGTGCCTATAGCGGGGGGTTGGAACCAGGTGATCTTAAGTGTCCCTTCCAACCCAAATGATTCTATGAGAAATATGACAAAGACCTGAAAGCACAATTGTACCTTTCAAAGAAGAACTTCCATTCAAACCAGTGAAAATTTCGTGATGTAGTCCTGTATTTCAGACAAGGACTGAAGTCTTGCACTATGCTCCTCTCTTTATCCAGTGAAGGAAAAATGATGGTGATTTGGTAATGTGTTTAAAAAAAAAAAAAAAAAAAAAAAAAAAAACAGCAAGAACAAAAGTTTTAAAGAATGTGCTTTATATGTATCATTAGGAGCAATTTCTTCTCAGTTCATGTTTCCTTTTTAAAAGCAAAGGAAGGAAAAATTCAAGGAAGGCAGTCACTCTGGAGCACAGTTGTTTTATAGGAAGTAAGCCTATGTAAGGCAGTCAGTAAAAATCTGATCCTGCATTCTGTTTCAATGAAGACTTTCAAAAGAGCAGAGAGATGTATACGTAGGTTGCTCCAAAGAAACTACAGTAGATATAAAGAATAAAATAACACTACTTGATAACATATTAGCTATGCATTTTCACCAATAATAAACTAGAGCCTGCACACCAGCTGTGGTGATCCACTGGCACCATCACCTTTGCTGAAATGAGCCCCTCTCTGCCTCATTGTGTGAATATCCACTGTTTGGTCTCACTAAAGTGTCAATGAATGTCAATGGGTTTCATTTTTTTTCTGCACAGGGCAATTCAATTATATTCCTTTGCTTCATATGCACTTCCATGCCAGTCACCATTTTGTCAGTCTGCCCCTCTGCTTCCTTATGTTGCATAGCAATAAAATTTAACAGAATATCAGTGGAAGATTCATCCTCTACTGCCATTCCACCAACATCCACTTCTGATGTCATGGATCAAATATAATAAAATAGGAGGCATTACTTTCATAGCATTCCTTGTAGACAAGTGAGCAAATGCATGCATGTGCATTTATAAATGCATATGAGATATTTGAGTCTCTCCATTTTTTAGATGTTCCTACATTTCATATATATATACATGTATATATATAAGGTCCTTAATGCAAGGGACTTTGTTTTGCCTATTTTTTTTTTCTCTTTGAAGGAAGGAGAAAATAAACATATTTTTATATATTTTCGCCTCACAAATTGATAGAAGAATCATCATTTTCCATTACAGATACGCATGAAAAAAAAAAAAGGGGGGGGGGGGGAATAATCATTAGAAAAGGCTAATTGCTGAATTTTTCTGTACAAATAGTCATGCTACAGGTTTTCAGACAGAGCCTACTCTCACTCACAGACACGTGAAATCCAAAGAATTCTTTTAAAATGTTTTGTTCAGTATGCTTAAAAATGCAAGAGAGTTTTAAGAGCTGCTATCCTCTGTCTGGTGATTTTTATTTTTTTTTTAACTTTCCATTAAATGCCTGAAAATTGTAAACAGAAAGCCAATAGAAGACGTAGTAGTAAAGTGAAAAAGTCTCTAAGACTTTCTTGTGAAAGTCTGTAACCAATATGAATAATGCAAGAATTGAATTAAGATGTTAGGGAGTTCAAAATGTAGTAAATACTAAATTATAAATGAAAACTCTGGCTTC
Source organism: Chrysolophus pictus (assembly GCA_037305975.1). Classification (NCBI taxonomy): domain Eukaryota; kingdom Metazoa; phylum Chordata; class Aves; order Galliformes; family Phasianidae; genus Chrysolophus; species Chrysolophus pictus. The sequence continues at coordinate 3,062,730 of CM074577.1, forward strand.
AATAATATAGAATCTAAAGTGAATAATAGAACATGAAACAACACTACGATTCTGCTTCACTTTCACACTAATGACACATCTACACACACACACACAAAAAAAGAACTAATTTAAAAAAAACAGCAAAAAAAACCCCTCACACAACCAAAAATCATGCTACTTTAGGTAACTTGACAATGGAATTTGATGTTTCAAGCTCAATACATACTGCAGGTTGAATGCTTTTGCTTTTATTATGCTGACAACTTCTGTATGCAAAGGAAAAAAGAGAAAGATTGTTTTAAGGTGAAATATGAGTAGACGAAGAGGTTAACGTGACAGTCAGAAAAGCAGAGCTATCTCATTTATCTCTGGGTTGCTGGACAAACAGTGGTTCCCATCAAGTGCCTATTTTGCAGACTGATATTTCTCCCATGCCAGCAGCAGCAGCAAAAGTGAATCCAGAGGTGGGAGACCCCTTCAGTTTCAACAGCGCAGCCCCTCCCGCGGGTTACTGCAAAGAATCTTACGTGCACGTATGCCAGAAACGGGAGGCATTTCTGACGGGCAAAAAGGAAAGGGATGCACCCACTCATTCGTTACTCTCTGCCCGTTTCCCCTCCACCTCCACAGCTTCTTTTCGCTGATAACTATGCTAGGGAAGAGAGATGGGGGTGAAGGAATAAAGGCAATTCTGCACGTCTGGAAGAAAAAAAATAATAATAAAGGAGGAAGGTGAAAGGGGAGGAGAATAGTGGTCAGGAACTCGAACCTTCAGTGAAATGACGTTTCTCTAGTTCAGATAATAGTTAACTCGAGGTTAAAGATTAATAGCCAAGGCAAATGGCTGTATAAAAGGCTCGGGCTGGCAGGATGTACGTATGTCCTCTGCCTCCAGCTCCCCACGCCGCTGAGGTGCGATCCCTCGCCAACGACATGAACTGCCCGCGGTCCCTGCTGAGCCGCTGCTGGCTGCCGCCCCTGCTGCTGCCGGCGCTGCTGGGCCCTCGCCTCGTAGCCGCCGCATCCCCGCAGCCCCTGCAGTGTGCGCCGTGCACGCAGGAGAAGCTGGCCCTCTGCCCGCCCGTCGAGCCCGGCTGCCCTGAGACGGCTCGGCAGCCCGGCTGCGGTTGTTGCCAGACCTGCGCCCTCGGGCCGGGCCAGTCGTGCGGGGTCTACACGACTCGCTGTCGCCACGGTCTCCGCTGCCGCGTCCCGTCGGGTGTGACCCGGCCCCTCTCCGCCCTCATCCAGGGCCAAGGAAAGTGCCTGCCCGACAGCGAAGCTGGAGGGACGCGCTCAGCTGAGCCGGCAGGTAGGGACCGATCGCGAACGCGCTCCGTGCAGATGGGCTGGGAACTGATGGGTCTGCAGTGACAGCGCTGCGGAACAGGGAGACGGGAGCTTGGGGGGATGGACAAAGTTATGCACGTGTTTAAAACATAGGAAATGCTAATGGCATTTTCACGGAGAATGTGCTTTGATGGGGGTGAGGTGAAGCATCCTGTTGCAGATCCAGGAGATGTTCAGAGAAGGCTTTTATGCCCCAGGAAACCACTGAAGCAATGGGAAGATGCAGACTATTCACAGTAAGGTTTGTGGAACTGTAGATTGTTTTCCTTTAATAGTAAACAGTAACTAGAGTAGTTGCTAGTAGAGTAGAGTAGTTGTGACTTTATTGATGGACGTCTCCAAAAGTCTTGAGAGAGAATGAAAATGCCTAAGCAAATTTTGTGTTCGGATTCATTTTAAGAATGAAATGTATCTTAAATAGTGCATTACTAACTTAATTGTCTTTGAGCTTAAAGACATATCAAGCATCTTACTTTAAATGCTGACCAAGAACTTCTTTGGTGTTATTTCATTATTATACTATTTATTATCATTTTTTGCCATCATTGTGGCTATGTTCGTGTAGTGATGGTAAGGTAACTCAATAACATTAGAAAGACAGTCATGGTTGAATCAAAATAATATTTACCATTAGTGATAGTAAATTGAGATACTGTACTAAACTGAGTGGTTAAGATTCCATCAGTTAGAAAGATATAACAATCTCATTCAGCATCAAAAGGGGGGGAAAAAAAAAGGAAAAAAAAGAAGGGTTATTTTTGGTCACTGTATGATTAATTTACAGCCTTGATCCAACAAGTTATTTATACACAGCAAACATTATGAGTTCTTGCAATTACTAAAAGCTTCTTTTGCTCTTAGCAAAAGAGCAGAGACTTCACAGTCTCTAAGTTAGGTACAGGCACAGGGGCCATGCTCAGGCAAATACTAACAGTTTCTTCCATTCCCTGACTATTCAATTCACTGCAGGCCAAAGTGAGCATCTGCCAGCTCCTGTGAATTGCTACCCATTGTTAAATGTGAGGCAAGCCACAGAACAAAGTACAGGATACCATGAATTCAAGTCTGGACCAAATCACCTCCAAACTAAAAATTGAAACACATCATGCTGATTAAAAAAAAAAAAAAAAAAGTTTTTCTCAAGATTTTCTGCATCTGGTGGTCAAGAAAGATTTTTCATTTCTGACAGAGTGTCTGCAGCTTAATCTTTAGGAGTGGAGTGATTCCAAATCATAGAATCATAGAATCCTTAGAGTTGGAAAGGACCTTTAAAGGTCACCTAGTCCAATTCCCCTACAATGAACAGGGACATCCACAACTAGATCAGGTTGCTCAGGGTCTGGTCCAGCCTCACCTTGAAGTCTCCAGGGACAGGACTTCCACCACATCTCTGGGCAACCCATTCCAGTGCCTCACCACCCTCACTGTAAAAGCCGTTTCCTTATATCCAACCTACATCTACCCTCTTTAAGTTTGGAACCATTTCTCCGTGTCCAAATATGACAAACAACAAAAGGTTTAATGTAAGTTATTTCTTCTCCAGCTGAAGTGGATCTGTTAGAGATATTACGTTTGTGGGGGTATGAGGGTATGTGAGGATAAGTCTTTCTCTTTTTTTTTCTTTTTTTAACCTTTTTCCTTTGAAGAAATAAGTGCTAAAGGTCACTGTAGATATTCACCTTAATAAAATTCCTTTCCAGATTCTACCGAGCCTGAGGATATACCTTTAGAAAGCTCTGAAATGACACAGGATCAGATGCTGAGCTATCAGATGATGTTTCCCATGAGCCAGGACAAATCCATCCCTTGGAATTTCATCACTGTATATGAAAACATGAAAGCAAAGAGAATATTTGAACTCAAGAAATGGAAAGAACAGGTGAGTAGGTTTTTTCGCAAGTCTTTCAGAGACCATTTCAGTAGACACTACTGATTCTGACTACAAAATGAAAGTGCACAAGGAACTCTAATAGCAATTCTAGCCCCAACATCAAGAGGCTGTTATTTTGGGTAGCTAGCAAACAGACTTCTTTAGAAATGCCTTCCTGAGATGCTTGAGAAACATGCAGAATAGCAGTAACTGCAAAAATAGGTGGGCATCAGCTACGTTCTATGCAGAATCCTTGCAGAGGTTGAATCTTGCTCTGCAATTAAGATCAGATGATTGCATGGTTCCTTAATTTCTGGAAACCCATACTACAGTCTTAGACTTCTTTCTTGTTTTAGTTAGAAAAATAAAAAGCTTTTGTGCTTTGCCTATCGATCAGTGAAATAAAAAGGACTAATTATGCACAAATATTGATGAAACACCAATACAAAACAAAACATATTTCTTGCTGTTCGCTAGCAAGTAGATGCACGTGAAAAGACAGAAGGCTCAGCAATTAAATACACTTTTACCTTCAATACTGTAAAGCAGCAGTGAGCAGGGGGCACGTGAGCAAATAGGTTCTTGTTCCACTTGAGGGCACCAGAGAACCACATTTAGCGCAGTCCCAGGCAGCGTGCTTAACCATGCGGTATTGAATCATATTTATGCACAACAGAATCCTATTTTCGTAATATTCACAAACAAAATGGAGGGAAACAAACGAACAATCAAAAAAACTAAAAAATCCGTCTGCACATCCAGAGCAGAAGCACTCATTTAGTTTGGACTACTATATATTATGGGCTATTGGTTACAATTCTGTCTGCTAAACCTCTACTTTCTGACCCAGAGCAACAGAAAAACCCACTGGTTTGAACAGAATAGTTTATGTGAAGGGAGGTCTTGAAAAAGAAGAGGATGAAATTATTTTCACTCCCAAGTAAAAATATTTGTTCAGTCACTTCACCCCATTCAGTATGTTAGGCACTGTTAATGCAGTAGTCATAATGCAGTGACTTGAAAAGGAAGGGAGGAAGGGAGGGAGGGAGGAAGGGAAGAAGGGGAAGGAAGGAGGGAGGGAGGGAGGGAGGGAGGGAGGGAGGGAGGGAGGGAGGGAAAGAAGGAAGGAAGGAAGGAAGGAAGGAAGGAAGGAAGGAAGGAAGGAAGGAAGGAAGGAAGGAAGGAAGGAAGGAAGGAAGGAAGGAAGGAAGGAAGGAAGGAAGGAAGGAAGGAAGGAAGGAAGGAAGGAAGGAAGGAAGGAAGGAAGGAAGGAAGGAAGGAAGGAAGGAAGGAAGGGGAAGGAAGGGGAAGGAAGGGGAAGGAAGGGGAAGGAAGGGGAAGGAAGGGGAAGGAAGGGGAAGGAAGGGGAAGGAAGGGGAAGGAAGGGGAAGGAAGGGGAAGGAAGGGGAAGGAAGGGGAAGGAAGGGGAAGGAAGGGGAAGGAAGGGGAAGGAAGGGGAAGGAAGGGGAAGGAAGGGGAAGGAAGGGGAAGGAAGGAAGGAAGGAAGGAAGGAAGGAAGGAAGGAAGGAAGGAAGGAAGGAAGGAAGGAAGGAAGGAAGGAAGAAAGAGAGAAAGAAAGAAAGAAAGAGAGAGAGAGAAAGAAAGAAAGAAAAAGAAAGAAAAGAGAGAAAAGAAAAAGGAGCAAGAAAATAGTGAATATAGCTAATGATGCAAGCAGATCTTCAGTCCCAGTTTGAGGTACTTTGGGTCTGAGTCTCAGAGTCACTGCAGTGTCCTCTGTTCTGATCTGGTAGCAGCCATGTCTTACACAAAAGATAACATTCAGAAGTTTGTTCTCACACTGTCTATATATGTCTTGCACCTATTCTCCGTACATCAACAGAACACAGGACCATGGCAACCCACAAAACATGTCCAGCCTCACGTACACAAGCCTTCTAACTTGCAGTTCCCCATAATAGGAGATACTGTACTCTCAGAGTACTAATGTGTTTACTCAGTACAGGTTAAGTTTCCTTGTGTAGCAATTTAAGGACTTTAATCGTCATGTTTCTGAGGACAGAAAGTACCTCAAAGAATAAAAACAAAAGCCTAAATGCAACGCTAGAGTTTTCTGGCCACACTCCCATTGGAACATGTAGGAACTACATGCAAATCAGCCTTACATGCTGCAGATTATATGACTAATAAATACTTAAAGCTTTTTGCTAGCTTTATATTGATCACTTTTTGTTTGCTTGGTTCTCTGTAGGGACCTTGTCAGAAGGAGCTCTACAGAGCTCTGTATAAATTGGCAAAGGCTCAGCAGAGAAGTGGAGGGGACATTTACAAATTCTATTTACCCAACTGTAACAAGAATGGATTTTACCACAGCAAACAGGTATGTACTTTTTTCCTGTCTGCTCACAGCAGCGTTGCAATTAATCTGGCACAGACAATTCTTTCACAACCCTCTGCTCCCAAGCTCACAAGTTTGCAGCTGCTGGAAAACGGTTGTGAAAATAGGATACTTAGTAGTGGGAACAGATGGTAGTCCTCTTAAAAATGAGTGCATGCTCAGCACTGACAAAATTGGAGGCAGAAGTCTTCTTTATTCACAGAACAGGTGTACGCAAAGCCTTTCTAAAACGTTTTGACCCTGTCTCTTCTCAGGCCAAGTCAAACTCTGTGCATCCAGTTTGTTAGCATATTCACAGCCAATGCTAATCCATGATATCCATCATACTGCATGTGTTGTTAAGTGCATATGTAATAATCACTATGGAGACAGAAGGATCTCAGCTCTCACATTAAAGAACACTTGCAGTGACAAAATTCTCTGGAGCAAGATTAGCCCCTTGAAATTATATTGAAAAAAATATTGATTTGTACTCCCTTTAGATTACTTTATTGATAATGCTTATGCCCATTATAATATCTACAGAAGCCACCACAAAGCGCACTGAGGGAAATCTGTATAGTTAACTAAAGCTTAAATCAAACTGTTGTAGCCATAGACCATACACAAAAATTTCATAGGTTTGCATAAATCTGTATCACCAAGATTGTTTTAGAATGTGGCACCACTGTGTGACTCACTGTCACCTGGGATCTAACCAGGCATACACAGAAACCTGTTTAACTCCCCAGCTAAAGAAAGAATCCCATTTCCCTCCAAGTGTGAAGAATCAGCCTATGAAGCTTTCACTTCTCTGCCTTCCATCAGCTCATCTTACTGGAAGATACGGCTATTTTATATTACCACTTAGCAAGGAGTGGGCATATTGTCTGAAGTCTGTGGTTGCTGTTGAAGTAGCTAAGCTCAAATCAAGACTTCCCAACCAAGTGTGTTGGTTAGAGGTTCTGTCAGAGAGGTATCACTGCATTCAAAATGGCTCCATGCACTGCAGTTCTTGAGCTTTCAGTTCTAGTGCTGTTCAACACCTCTGTCTGTAGTATCCTATAGTGAATTTTTTGCTGACAACTGCTTATTCTGGGTTTTGATTAACTTTCTTAATAATCCTAGTGTGAAACTTCACTGGATGGAGAGTCTGCTGGGTGCTGGTGTGTCTATCCAAATAATGGAAAAAAAATTCCTGGATCCCCAGAAGTGAAAGGAGACTCTGATTGCCAACAGTATCTCAGATCAGAAGAATAAAACCAGTCGTACTCATTTACACCAGGTTCTCTGTGGAGCTTGAACTTATCATGAGCCATTTCAGGCAGGAGACATTCCAGGAAGGTAGTTGCAGGCTCACGGGCAGCCCCATAAAATAGCTTTTTTACTGTACTGGCATTACTTAGATGCAAAATTGACAGATACAAGCAACTGCAAGATCAAGTCCTGCAGTCTTTGTATGTTATGTTTGTATAATATCAGAAATGCTCTCATATGTAAAGCTGTTATTTATTTTATGAGTGTGTTTTTGTCTGTGTTCTTACTAATTTATATTCTTAAACACTTCATAACTTTATATGTAAATAGTTAGTATTATTGCCCTTAAATATATGTGTGTTACGTTGGAGAAATGATGCCACTTAAAACTTCAAATGACATAAGTCTATTGGGAAAAAAATGGTTTGTAAACTTGCATTTTTGTACTATGTATTTATAGATGTAAAACGGAATTTTAAAAAATAGCTTTCAGTAGGGAACGTGCTTTGGAACTAATTTAAAACTTGTTTTGTTTATTTATCATGTTGCTTTGGCACCTCTGTTTCAATGTCAAGCTGTTTCTTAAAAAAGAAACTCTAAACTTTGATTATACGCTGAAGCTCATGATGGGACAGTATTTGTTTCTGTTTTCCACATATATCAGGATATATAGCAAAACAACAGGATATTCTGTGCCACAAATGTAAATTATTCACATGTTGACATTATCATGTTATTTAAGATAAGTTATTAAATAATTTCTTCTATAAAGTTCCAGTGTCTAACTTTTTGCAGAACAGCAGAGCGGTGCTAGCTTTCTGGAGCTGGTAACTAGGTTACCTGGGAGACCAACTTCTACCTCTACAATTTCCTTTGAGGTAGATGTAAAGAGCAATAATGTCTATCCTGAGCAATCCAGAGTAAACAATCCCAGTTCTCTCAGCTGCACCTCATAAGACGTTTCTTCCAGATCCTTCATCCATTTTGTTTCTCATCCTTTGGACACCCTCCAGGGCCTCAATGTCTTGTAGCAAGGGGCCTAAAACTGAACACAGTACTTGAGGTTCAGCCTCACTACTTCCTGAGTTCAGGGGGATGACGACTTCCCTAATGCTGCTGACCTTGCTACTTCTCGCACAAGCCAGAATGCCAGTGGCCTTCTTCATCACCTGGGCACACTGCTGGCTCATGTCCACGGATCCTTTTCTGTCACACAGCTTTTCAGACACTTTGCCTAAGCCAGTAGTATTGCATGGGATTGTTGTGACCAAAGTGCAAGACCCAGCGCTTGATCCTAGTCAACCCATACAACTGGCCTCCGCCCATCCATCTAGCTTATACAGATCCCTCTGTAGAGCCTTCCTACCCTCAAGCAGATCAACATCTCTTCCCAGCTTCTTGTCAACTTCAAATTTAGTGATGGTGCACTCAATCCCCTCATCCAGTTAATCAATAAAGATACTAAATAAGACTGACTGCAGTACCTATCCCTGGACATCAGCACTTGCTACCAGTCACCAGCTGGATTTAACTCCATTCACCATCTCTTTTTGGGCCCAGCAATCCCAGCAGATTTTTTATCCAGCTAAGAGTATTCCTGTCTAAGCCATGAGCTGCCAGCTTCTCCAGGAGAATGCTGTGGGAGACAGTAACAACGGCCTTATTAAAAACTTTGTCCACAACATTGCCCTCATCCAGCAGGCAGGTCACCTGGTCATTGAAGGAGATCAGATTGGTCAAGCTGCCCAGAAAGGTCAGAAAGGAGCTGCCTTTCATGAACCCCTGCTGGCTAGGCCTGATACCCAGTTGTCCCACTCATGCTGTGTGATTGCACTCAAGACGATTTGCTCTGTGACCTTCCCCAGTACTGAGGTCAGGCTGACAGGTTTGTAGTTTTCTGGATCCTCCTGACTCTTCATATAATCATAGAATATCCTGATTTGGAAGGGACCTGTAAGGATCAATAAGTCTAACTCCTTGCTTCGCACAGGTTCCTGATATCCAACATGAACCTCCTCTGTTGCAGTTTTAATGTCATTTGCTCATGTTCTATTGCTATTCACCAGAGAGAGGAGGTCAGTGTCTGCCTCCCCTTTCTGAGGAGCTGTAGGCCATGATGAGGTCTCACCACAGCCTTCTCTTCTCTAGGTTGAACAAACCAAGGGATTTCAGCCACTCCTCAAATGCCTTCCCCTCTAGAACCTTCACCATCTTTGTAGCATTCCTCTGGATGCTCCTTAACAGTTTTATGTACATTTTGTATTGGTGGCGTCTGGGGGCTCCAGGCTTGCAGCACTGTGTCCCAGGCCTGGAGACCCGAGTATAAGAAAAACATGGAGCTCCTGGAGCGGGTCCAGAGGAGGGCCACTAAGATGATCAGAGGGCTGGAGCACCTCTCCTATGAGGAAAGGTCGAGGGAACTGGGCTTGTTTAGCTCAGAGAAGAGAAGGCTGCAGGGAGACCTCATTGTGGCCTTCCAGTACTTGGAGGGAGCATATAAACAGGAGGGGGAATTGGTGTTTATGAGGTTGGATAGTGATAGGACAAGGGGGAATGTTCTTAAATTCAGACAGGGGAGGTCTACATTAGATATTAGGAGGAAGTTTTTCACCCAGAGGGTGGTGAGGCACTGGAACAGGTTGCCCAAGGAGGTTGTGGATGCCCCATCCCTGCAGGCATTCAAGGCCAGGCTGGATGTGGCTCTGGGCAGCCTGGTCTGCTGGTTGGTGACCCTGCACATAGCAGGGGAGTTGAAACTAGATGATCATTGTAGTCCTTTTCAACCCAGGCCATTGTGTGATTGTAGGATTCTATGATTCTACATCCAAAACTGCACACAGTAGATGGATGTCACATTCACAACTCTCCAGCTGACTGAGATGTAGTTGACAGGGACTGCTGATAAATGATGAAAAATGGCTTGGCAATCACTTCTGCCAGCTTCCTCAGTGTCCTCAGGTGGATCCTATCTGGCTCCACGGACCTTGCGACAGTCTAGGTGGAGTAGCAGGTCACTAACTACTTCCTCTTGACTTGTGGGGCATTTATTCTGCTCCCCATCCTTGCCTCCCAGGTCAGGGGGCTGATTACTCTGAGGACTAGTACTGGCCTGACTTTTCAAGGCAAAAGCCAAGAAAGCATTGAATACCTGAGAGTTTTCCTCATTCTTCGTAGCGATGTTCCCCCACTGCATCCAATAAAGGATGGAAATTCTCCTTGGTTCTTCTTTTGTTATTAATGTATTTGTAAAAACCTTTTTTTGTTATCTTTAACAACAGTGGCCAGATTAAATTCTATCTGAGCTTTCTCCATTCTAATTTTCTCACTGCATATCCTAGCAACATCTTTGTGTTCTTCTCAAGTTGCCTGCCCCTTCTGCCAGAGGTGGTAAACTTTCTTTTTTTCCTGAAGTCTCAGTGAAAGCTCCCTGTTCAGCCAGGCCAGTCTTCTTCCACACACACCAGTTCCCCACAGAGTCATAGTTTTCTTGCTGCACAATGGCTTCTAGGTCCTCCTGTCTGTTGCCCATGTTGTGTGCACTGGTGTAGATGTACTTCAGCTGAGCTAATGATGTCACCTTCAACCCTGGGAATGCTGCCCCTAGGCTCTTCTCTATTGAGCCTGTTTTTATCCCGTTCCCCTTTCAAACATAACTGAAAGCCCTCTTAATGAGCCCTGCCACGAATCTTTGTAACGTCGCTGACCTGGGCACCAGATAGGCAGCAGACTTCATTTTAAGTAGGGTTCAACCAGTATATCAGGCCCTCTGTTTCCCTCAGAGGGGAGGATTGTATGACCATTACCCTTCTTGTTCTTGGTAGAGGCAATCTTAAGGCATTGGGCTGACCCTAGACAACTCCCTGGATGGATATTCATCAACATCCTCATTTCCCCATCCTTCAAGTTCCAAAACTTCATACCTATTGTGTAAGGGCACCTGGAAAGGTGAGAGAGGCTGGAAGGGTGTTCATTTGTCACTCCACGCAGGGGCCTGTTTCCATTCAGTCCTCCTTCTGCCTGATGGCAAGAAAGGAGGGGACCCTCCACTAATCGTGGAGTATCTCTCATGGTGCATTTCCTGCAGAGCTGGCAGGATGTGACTCAATTAAATGGTGTGGGAGTTAGGAAGTCCCAGAGGTGGTAACAGGCTGTACCAGCTCTCCCTGAGAAAAGGTACAGAGAAGAGAGGATAACATTTTTAACTCAGCAAAAAAGGGTCTGTTTCTTGAGATGAGTTTTAGGTTTGAAATGGGAGTGGAAACTGCTGTGCAGTAACTGCAAAGCTCAAGCATGTAGATCTCTGTTCTGTGTATTACAGTTCTACGGCATCACAGTGTACTTGTTGACTGTATCTACCCACTGGTGTTAGTTGCTCCTATTGGAGTCTAAAAAACAAGCTTCTTACTGCCCTAGATTTGAAATTATAGATATGCTACTATGCTGCTTTGTGAAGTGTTGTGAGATCTTTCCAAGAAAAGTATTGCAAAGGCAGTTGGTAGCATTGGCATTATGAATAATTAAAAGACTAATCTCACTGTAATGAATTACAATGACACCTGGCTTAAACTTCATTGTAAACAGTATTCACTGTGTCAAAATGCTTGGTAATCACTTGCATCAAAATAATTAAAAAACAGCAGATTTTGGCAAAATCTTAGGGTGTTCTCATGGAGCCTGCCCACAGCACTGAGCAGTAGTCATACAGATTTTCTAAGGGAAAATGGCGAGGAAAGGAGGGGAAATTGTATGCTTCCAGCTGCAGCACACACCTAAAAGCACTGACTGTTCTCACACCATCAGCCTTGCATAGAGTTGATCACTAAATAGCAGAAATTGGTTCTTTTTGTTGGGATCGATACAGGTAGGAGAAAAGTGCATCAAGTTAATAATTATTAATAGTACAGTCTATTTCCAGTATAGTGGACACCTACTTCTAATAATTGCAGGGTGGCAAATTCCCATCCTAGTTGCAGAAATTACTGTTTATGAGGAGGAGTGTTGAGGAACTCTTTCCTATAATTTTAGCACCAGGAACAAAAGCTGCCTCGTACAACATTTGGGCACGACAGGCTGATTTCTGACATCCTAATGAAAACAGGAGGGGATGGGTGCCTCCTTATCTGCAATCTGGGCCTTGTGTGATATCTTGCCAGGAGTCAGGAGAGATCTCTGATGAACTGCTCTAGGCTGGGCTGTCTGACTTAGGCCTGACTCTTCTGCATACTGGGATTAGCACTAATGCAAGGAGGCAAAGAACGCAAGTTCTCTCTTCCCTTGGGAGTTCTGCAAGGAGTCTGTCCTATGTTTAGGCCATAGATGTCGTGCACTGTGATTTCCATGATTGTTGTTATCAGTCTCAGTAATAGGATGAAAAAAATATCAAAGATCTTTCATTTCCTTTTGCTTTTCTTTTTTTTTTAATTATTATTTGTCTGACTGTGGGGCTGTTTTTGTTGTTGCGTGTTTGTTTCATTTTGTTTTTTAACATGTATCACCTCACAATCCAAGATAGTACAAGTGTGATGGCAAGCTGATCTTTGTGGGAATATCTAGGAAAACAGAGAAGGTATTGCAGGATGATCTGAGCAGCTCAGGTCACCTGAAGGGCAGCTGGATGTCCAAAGGGAATACACTGCTTCTCCTGTTATTTTTTCTGCCTGCCTTCACACCCTCTTGTAGTCCTTCCACCCCACTTGAAATAAATTAATTGGTGGGAAGGTATAAGGTAAGCATCTGCAATGTTTGGTTCATGTTATCTGAGAACACTACCTAGTCTGTGCTTCCTTCTGCCAAAACCCTGCCATATTTGTTGCAGCAGGATTTGTTCCAACCACTCCTCCTGCCGCTGGCCTACTGCCAACTGCAAAACGCTCATAGCAAAGAAATGAGGTCATTGCACTCTGTAAATTTTCTACTCACCTTTTCCCTTAAATCTGTCCAAGAATACCTGCCTAGCATTGGTGTCCAGCCATACTGAGCAAGTATGTAGCTCACCACTTTGAGGTAAAGTAGAAAAATTAATGTTGTTTAGCGCTGGGGGGGATTACTTGGGGAAAGACAAGTCCTAGGCTTTTTATTTAAAAACATTTTATTTTTATGAACCAATTACTTTATGCAGTTATTGGGTGCTGCATTGAGAAGCAGGCAGAGACTCAAAATGCACAGGAAAATGTGAGTTATGAGTATCCTAACCAACACCTGTGTTGGGCACATGTGTGGATGGCATACAACAAATAACATGATAGCAGAATGAGGGAAGTAGAGGGAAGTAGGGTGACATTTCACCACGTATCTAGTCACATTTAAGTAATGAGGGGATAGAGAAGGGCAGATCTGACAGGAACACTGCCAGTTAGTTATGTATTATCAGACAGTACAGACACATCAGCACTGGCTAATGAAAACAGCTCTGATGACAGGTCTATCAGTAAACAAGGGCTTTATTTATCTCCCCTCATTTCCCCCTCTGCCGAGTTCCCTCCTCTCCTACGGTGCAAAGTCTACCTGCAGGTATACTAATGCAAAGGCCCTGGGAAAGGGGCAATTTCCAGTGGGATTGGTGTGGGAGCAATGGGAGCAAGCATCGCTTTCTTCTTCTGTATTTTGTTATGGCCTGCATCTTCTGCTTATTGCTGCTTCAACAGCTGAGCCCTCGCCATTTGGCTTCAGCAAGGGAGCAGGGAAAGAAGAGCGGTGGCATGTCACTGTTAGCAGGGTAATAGCAGCTATGGAAATATGTAGCAAGATCTCAGGGCTGAAGTTTGCAAGCAGCAGCCCCGCGGTAAGGCAGTAATCAGCTTTTCGAGCTCAGACAGTTAAATGGGTGCAAGTTACATGATGTGCAGCAGATGCAGGAAACACACCTTCACCTTGAATATTCTCCACGTGGTATAACCAGGCAAAAATAGCCTCTGTTCTGCAATTGCAGGAAGCTAGGGAAATACACACTCAGCCCGGCTCTCATAACTAAACTCTTCCACTACCCCACTTCTGCAATGTCCTACTGCACGTGGCAGAGACAACAGTCCTTCCCCATGACATCTTGTTCAGCTTGACAGAAGTTTTAGTGGAAATTTCAGCTGCTCTCTGCAGCAATGACTTTATTGCCTTTCTATCACGGAGAGCACAGTGGGGTGAAATTAGCGATATGACGGAGAAAGGCTCTCAAGGAATTTGGATAGGTCAGCAAAAGTGGAAAGTCAGGACGCATACCTCAGGACAAGCATTCTGCAAGGATAAACTGAGATTTGCAGCATTATCCTTTGCTTCTGCTAATACCTGGACTCCATTTTTTTTTTCTGCTACTTTCAGCCTTGAAGTCATTTACATTTTTAAATATATATACAGGGTAAAAGCAAAAACAAAGGTGTACATGTTTCCACAGCTGCAAAAGCTGAACTGCAAGAAATCATAAAACATGAGATGATAAAAGATTTTAAAACTAAAAGTTCTTCTAGTGAACAACCAATTTTATCAGGAAATTTCCCTCCAACAGAAAAATGTTTAGTATTTTCTCAACTGATGTGTTGTACAATGCAAACAAATCCCCCATGCTGGAACTCCAAACACCAAGCTACCATCCACTGACAGGTTAAATGCCTCTCAGTTGGAACATACACCAGTCCACTGGACATACAGAAATATCTTTTAACACCCTTAAACAGAATGAGTTTTGTATAAAGCTTACGAAGATGCTACTAGCCACAAAGCTTGCCCTTGGAGTATTCAACACCAGCTTCTGGATCTTATTTTCAGACTCAGAAAAAGAAGAAAAAAAAAGAAAAAAGGGAAAAAATAAAAGTGCAGACTAGGGGAGGAAGAGGCAGTGTTTTCTACTGTAGAAAGCAAGCATATTCTTCTGATATTAACAGATAAGAGTTCCCAACGGCTCAGCAGGAGCACATACAAAGCAGCTACTCATGTAATGTTCCATTTTGAATACTAGTATGTGTTGGCATCCATGAAAATTGCTCAGCACTTTTCGTACTTTAATTATAAATTTGTACTGCTAATACGTAAAATCTCTGTGGAGCCAGTTTTAGAGGGACTACAGATACCAAAAAATGATTTCCCAAAAGATTTATAAAACCGTTACTTAAATTTAGGGTTCGGTTCAATAAAGAATTATGCTGTGTTAAGGTTTCTATGGAATTTAGTCATAAAAAGTCCAGACTGTACTAAAAACTAATTAATTCCGTGGTTTTGGTACTCATTGAAGCCTCCTTTCCCCTGTGCACAAATAGCTAATGATATTCCCTGAAGAGTGTGCATGCCAAGAAGTTGAACAGGGATATTCTGAGTTCAAGACTGCTGCACAGCAGATCTACTGAAAAAGGGAACTTTATTAAATAGTTCAAAAGATAATAGAGCTGCCTGCAATCAACTTTAACTTGCACTCATGCCAATTAGAGGGTTTATGAACTATTTATTACTCTGGTTAAAACAAATATTTTCCACATCAATATGTGCCACATATAGGACCCATGTAGCATCTAGAAATGAAATGTGCTCAAAAAAGGACAAAAAAAAGCCAGATTTGCAGAACACAAATCTTTTGTTGCGTACCTTCCTGTGCAAATATTTAAGGTGTCAATAATGCTAAGTTAGAAGGATTTTTATGAGACTTCACAGTGAATTGCACAAGATTCTTGAAAGAGCTCCTTAAAAGTAAGAAAAATGCTGTAAAGTGTTTACTTGAAGAAAAAAACAAACAAAACAACAAAAACACATGCACCTGAGCCAAAGGCAGCAAAGGCACCAAAACAGCAGGTATTTTTCCAGCACTTACATTCCATTTCTGTGACCAAAAAAATTCCTGCATTTACTGCAGGAATGTTTCTAACTTGTGCATGCAGGAAGTGATCTTCCTCTGAACTGATGCTGACCCATACATTTGCTCCATGTTGTCCACACCCTATGTAGCCCATAAATAATCTTGCCTGAATTGCAGCCTGACTCCCACAGCCATGACAAAAAAAATCTCTGAATGATGTACAACTTGTCTGCTGAACTGAACCCTTGTTTTCATAGAAATACAAATGTTAATAATTAAAAAGAAAAATACAGAAAACTCAAACTACCACTGATCTTCTTTATCCTGCAGGGGAAATAAAGTTATTTTTTATTTAACACCAAAAATGCCAGCTACCAGGAACACGAACAAAACTGTAAGTGTCCAATACTAGTGCAAGCAATTGTGCTCCTAAGGAATACTTACAGGCAATTTCTGAATGGTGTAGCTTGAAATCACAGGTAACAAAAAGGTGAGAGGTTGTTTTTCTTTCTCAGAGGGCTCATGAGATAGAGATGGAAAAAAAAGAGAGGAAATACCAATAACTCATTTTTATGTATCCAACACTTATTGCCTATTACACAACCATTGTTAAATATAATTTTATATAATTTTACTCTCCATGTGTATGTATTTGAAATGAACTGGTTTACAACTCAAAAGAAAAGAAAAAAGAAAAAAGGAAAAGAACTCATTTATTTGTTTAGCCAACAAATCTTTGCAGGCATTATATTTGCAGTAGTAGTAAAACTATTGCAGTAAATCTTCATCTCACAAAGCTCAATGTAACCATCCCATCCACCAAGAAGCCTGTATAAGTCTGGACTAAGTATAACTTCACACGCCCTATATTCTTACTGTTAGGTTTAAATTTTAACAATGATGAGAACTCATTTCATTAGATATAAATTAGGAATATGCAAAGAATTCAAGCAGGGTAGCTAATACTTTCAGGGTAAAACTTTAAACACCTGGTTTGAAGTGATTGCCATTCTGACCCTGCAAGCTGTGTACCCAAATCTTTCCACATCAGATTTTCAAGACATTTGCCAGTGCTGGCATGAAAAAAAGGACTGCTATAACTTGCAGGGTGGGAGAGGAACAGGCTCTCTGATCTCATGGTCTCCCATCCATCAACACAACCACCGGCTGCAATAGTTGGAAAGGCACATGAGAGTACAGCTCTCATCCTCCATCAAACTCCCAACCCAAAAGGAAATTACAGTGATGATGTAATTGGTTTTTGTTTGTTTGTGTTTTAATTATGTTGACATCAAACATTTATAGCAACACATACAAGAATATATTATATATTTATATAAATATATAGGATATTTATATAAAATATATAAATAAATACATATACAAAGTATGGCATTAGTTTCCAGAGAGCTGGTACACTTCACAGGCCACCCTTCCTTATCCAGATTTCATTGTCATACAGTTTTTTTTTTTCCCATGAAGTTCAATAAACCATCAGCCAAAACAAAACAAAAGCAAAATTGCCAAAGACTCTTTTATATAAAAGCATCACCTATTAGAATAAAACCAAAACATCTATCTTCCAATTAAAAGGACATATGATGTCTTGGCAGGTGGTTTGGATATTTAAACTGTGGTTCTCGCTCTGTTCTTAAATACAGGCAAATAATTTCTGTCAAAGGAAAAAACTATTACGTGTAGTACAAACAAAGCACACAGGTCTCAACAGCCAAGTACATAATCCCCTCATTTGCACTGTTTTAAACATCAAACATAAGCTCCTCATAGTGAATGTGTGCTCTGATAGAGTATATTAAGACAACACAGAATAGACACAGTTTTTAAAAAATAAGTCAGCAAATAGAAAGGCTGGAAATGTAACGGCAATTTTTTGTCTATAAACATTTTATACTAACATGAGGAGATCTGAAGGAAACAGACAAAACATAAGCCTTGTTGCAAAAACTGAAGCTAAGGACGGATGAAGAATGAATGCTTTATAGAGAGCTTCAGTGCAACTGTTAATTTTTCCAGTGGCGTAATTCAGTGATGGGTACATCAGAAATACCAATCAAATAATAAACAAAATTTAGAAGATTTTCATGGTATTTGTACCTACTTCATATAACAAACAATCCCTTCTGGAAACACTTCTTTTACTCCACAAGTTCATTTCTAATATCTAGAATAGGTCACTGTGTATGCACACGGAACTATACACATTTGTAAATCATCCCATATTCTTACCTTCTCTTTGCATACAGAAGTATACACTAGAATTATTGTCTAGTTTGGTATTCATATGTTACATTTAAATAAGTTTATTATAAAACAATTATATTAAATACAGACTAACAGAATATTCATAATACACTTTACAGAAAAAAATAGTCATGTCTTTATTTTAGAAATATGTCTCTTAAAAAGTTCTTTGAAATTTTTATAAAAATTTTACCCGTGAAGATAAGTCAGACCTGTAAAAAAAACCCCTACTCTTTAGATCCTCATGTGTTACTTTTCCTTGTTGTAGTTGCTTTATTAATTTTTTTTTTTTTTTTTTAAACAAGTTTTCAATCTATGAATTCTTTCAAATTAAAACCACAATCTCTCAGGATCAAATTGGCCACAAGCCATTTTTTAAAAGGTCAGTGGAAATTCCCTGAATCCATTCTGAAGTGCCTTGTGTTTTTCTTTCTCTCTTGGTGTCAATAGTGCAGGTTTTCATGGGAATTCAGAGCTCCCTACACGTTCTGTAGAAAGCTCCACACGTATCAGTGGCCAGGTACAGCTGCAGAACCCACAGAGGCCTGGATCCCCCCAGCCACCACAGGAGACAGACAGGAAGCAGAGACCATAACGCCTTGCAAAATGCAGTACTTCCCTCCGAGGTCTCTGCTAGGTCCAGCTGTCACACACAGATGCCAGAAGAGCTTGGCGTTCAGCCCTCACTTGCTTTCCAAGTTATAGCAGTGGACATCTCCTTTTCCCTTGCCATCATATCCAGGAAGCGGCTGTCCATATTTATCCACACACCAGCAATAACCTCTTTTTCGGCCTTTGGATGGACGACACTGCAACAGAATGTAGCACCTAATTAACATATTTTGTTTTATTCTGCTCCTGTTGTTATGACAAGCAGGAATCTTGTTAGAATATAGCATTGCTATATTCTAGCCATATACAGAATCAAACAGAAGATTCACTAGAAGACATTTCTAGAATCAAATTGAAGACTTAACACCACTACAAAAGTTTAACAGTACAATACTTAATGTAAGACTCCACCCATAAACCAATTTGTATCTAATCAGGAATAATAAAAGTGCTCCAAGAATTACCAGAAAACAGCAGAATGAACTACTCCCTATTATATTAAGCAACACAGTTGTCGCCTGCTGAATTTCAGAACTACTTACAACCGTGCAGGTCGCTGACTTGGACCCATCTTTGGAAACAAAAGTCAAGAGGTTTGTTCTACACTTGAAGCACAAGTCTGGCAAAGACTGCTCTTGCAGCAACAAACAGCCTTGGTTTGCATCTGTTTTCTGAAGGAATATCAATACCATCATTTGTATTATATTAACAGATACGCAATCCTTCTGAAACTGAGCTCTTATTTCAGCAACTGCTAAGTGATCTAGAATTATATTAGTCTACAACCTACATCACTGCCAGAAATCAGTTGCGGAGTAGCATTTGTTAACAAACTGACCAAGCTGAAATTAGCATCAAATAAACACAATGCTGAACTTCTTCAGAAACAGTAATGTGATAAAAGCAAATAAAAATCTACCCTGTACTAACACACTTCCCAAGAAACCAAGAACGATAAGAGCCAGATTAAAGAAGATGACATTGCAGATTACAATTGGTGAGCAACCCTGGATACAATTCAGCCTAAAGGAAACTCTGCAAGGTCTTCATCCTTTCAAAAAAGGATGTGTCTACTGGGCAGAGTCTCCAACTGTCAACCTCTTTGCTAAGACAGAGCCTCCATCTACATCCAGTTGCTTAGACTCGATGATAGAGGGTTCACTGCAAATGCTAACAGAGAAGGACATTTAGTAATGACAGAAGGAATTCTGACTCCAGCAGAAGTGGTAACGAACACACCTAGCTTTTCAAAGGCTGGGGTTTCATCTGTTATACCATTGTGTGAAAATGAATGCACCAGACAGAACACTGTAAAGGCTATCATACAAGCAAAGTAAATGCTACATCTGAGATCACAGCAATTCAAGTGTTTCAGAAATTTATTCTGGGTACCAGCTGTAGATTTATTACAGGCCAGGTAAACTTTCTACTATAACTCTTCTGCATTGTTCTCAGAGTTTCATACACACCCTGCCCTCCCACGTCAGCGATCCTCAAAGCTAATGTGTTTCCCATGCATGGGCACAGAGGGAAATTTCAAGTACATGCTGTGCACTGTATGCTGCCCACAGCATCTGACACTTTGAAGCCTAGTTTAGGACCTCAGGTGAAAGAGTGGTATGTCAGAAAGTATGAACATGGGCTACTCCTGGGGACAGCCTGCACCAGCAGACAGACCCTTAAGTCAAGCAGTTTCTGGCAGCAAAGATTAGCACAGACAGCACTCGCTATGAAGTTGTTAGAGACAGATGAGAACAGGTCACACATTAGACCAAATCTCTGAACATTTCCCCTTGGCAGGAACCCAAGTTTTCACCCGGACTTACTTTAGAGTAAATTAAATAATATTCATCACTGTAACTGAAAGTTGTTCTTGCATATATATACCTTAAGCTACATTTTTTTTTGTTTTGTTTTTAAAGGAGAGAGTGAAAAAGTTCCAACCTGTTGAAAAACAGCTACATGAATAATTTGAACTGCATGTTAGCTTTTAGTTGATTTTAGTCACCTTTTTGGTCGGCCTCCTGCATCAAATCTTTAAATACGAAACCAAAGTAAATTTTAGAATTGTACTTTGTCTCAAAAAACAGACCAGTATTTGTCCGTGTTCTCTAAGATTTCAGTGAATGGCCATTCAAAGGTCGTGATGCCAAAAGGATTTTTTTCCTTTACTTTTGGTGGTAACTGGATTGGCTATACCTTAACTGATATTAACGTTCAGCACACTAAATCCTTTCTGCTTGGTATCAAGTAATCTGTAAACAACTGCTTTTGCATCATTTACATTTTACAAATAAGGAAGCTGAGGTAGAATTCTGCAGTTGTTTTTACCAAGAGTGCAGTCACAGATGGAGCCCAAACTAGAGTGCTAACTTCTTGCTGTTGATCTGTTTCTCTGGCAATTAAACTAAGCTTCCACTAATAACAGCAAGGCAGCCTCCCCTTTTAGAAGTATTATGTGAAGTATATTACACAACTCTCAACTGGTTCATAGGCTTATATCACTGTCAAAACAAATAAGTTGAAGTTCTCATGTTGTTGAAGGTCTGGATTGCTTTTTACAGCTGCATACTCAATTTGTGGAATTAACAATAGCAACTTCAAAATGAAAACCATAGATTGAGTTAGGTTCACAGTTGAAATAACACTGTGAGGAAAAAATAACGACCTTTTGCAGTCCCATGACTTTATACTATTTGCTCAACAATACTGTCAAAAGAAAAGCATTTCAGATTCAAATGCTATGTTTATCATGAAAGCTTGTTAGCATTCCCTACTGAAATGGTGCACAATTTGTATGGAGTAAGTATACATTTTGTACTCAACATACATTTCTCAGCTCTGCCTTCTGTATGACTTCAGAAGTCCAAAAAAGCTGGAAAACTGCCCAAGCAGTGGAGTCAATAGTTACTTCCGATGGCAGCACCAGCTGCCAGCTTCATGCCACCTGCCTCTCTGCTCTCCACAAAGACATACCACAGAAGCAGTTGTGGGGCACACCAGAACATATGGTATCCCAGTGGAATCCTGATCAGCCCAGAGGTCTCTGTAGAGCTACAACTGTGGTCTCCTGAAACAGCACAGACAGCCCTGACGTCCACTTCAGGCTGTGCTGGCTCCTGCCAAGACCAGCTCTGCTTTCAGTGGAACAATTCCAGCTCACATTTAGGTGAATATCTAGTATACAAATACAGGACAATAATTCTAGTATCAAAGCAGAAACGTGCCCATATTAACTTAATCTATGTAAACATGCTACATACCACACTTGAATAGTGCAGGCTTACATGTGTGATTTATTAAGATATTTAGTATGCTTGATTTTTAAAAAGTTTATATATAAAACAAGGTCTATAATAATTTGTAACATAACAGATGAAATAAGATCCTTGAAATTGTTGAAAATTACTTCCTATGGTTATTCCTGAAAAGTCCATCTCTACACATCAATAGATGTCAAGAAAAGTAATTGCTTTCAACTTGACTGCAAGAGCAAGTGGCCAGGAAAGAAAAATATACCAACATAAATTATGATCATAAAATCTCATTCAGGAGGCATTTTTTAACAGATTCCTACCACCTCATCACACACACATACATGAATACCCTAAGCTTCATCAGTCATTTCTAGAATTAAAAATGCTTAACTCACACTCCTTTCGCGATGGATTTACTGTCTATTTCCTAACAAATTATTCTAAGTTTTGTTGTCACAACAAAATATAAAATGAATTATGGACTGAATGCTGCTTATAGTAGCAATGAAAAAAAAAAAAAAAAAAAATCAAAAGTCTAACGTTTGCTTAATCAGGTTAGATATCTGCTTGTGGTTCCCAAAAACATCAGGTCTAAGTTCTGAGGCTCCATAAAGAAAAACAAATAAAATTGCTGTACAGTTTTGGAGAGAGTAAATTCAGTGTGGCCAGAACTCACTTCTTACTCCATCTGATGTTTCTTTCCTAGGAGTTAATTAATCAAAGGTAAGTGAAAAACATTATTATTCTTTTACATTTTGTTCATGTGAGAAGCAGCCCGCTCCTTTAATCACCAGCTGTAAAGGCCTATGCCAGTGGTTGATTGCAATTCATTTAGAGTAGAAACATTCGAACTGTTATACATATTTACTCACACTGGCTCCATTTGCAGACATTTCTTACAATGTGCTGTCTCAAACTACCATGCAGCTTACGGAGCCTTGTACAGATTGGCACAGTGTATGACAAGGTTGGCCACATATGAAAGTACCCCTTCAAGATTTATATTTGCTGACCTGATGGGCTGTTGCAATCACATTTTCGAAACCTATTTGAGACCCCAAATAGCATGGAGACCACACACAGCATTGAAGTTTCTTTGCTCTGTACCAACACCTCATTCTAGGTAAATGAACTTAAAGGATTAAAGACTAGAAAAGTGCATCTACATTTTCATCTTCCATATTTTCATCTTCTATCTCCTCCCCCTTCTTCCCCCACCCTTCCCACTTCTAATTCAATTCATTTTCTGCCTCAGTGGCAGAGCCATGACTGAGCAGTAAGGCACTTGAGTATGTATTTCCTACGGATCTACTATCTGTATACACCAGAGAAAATATGCAAGCCACCACCTTTTTGTGATAGAACTAAAACCATCTCCTCAACAAAGTAAATACCAATCTGTGGTCTTCTGTAATACTCAGAGAAGAATAAGGACTACGATACACTTACATGTCTTCGATGCAGTTAAGTGACATGCTGTTCTGAAGTAGCTAAACATATGCATGTATGGCACATCAGCAAGACAGTTCTATCCTTGCTCTACAGAGAAGCTCATATAGCAGTCCATGGAATTTCCTGAACAAATGCAGACTGGGATTTGAGCACTGCTATCTGTTAATTTACGGGCAATGAGACACGAATTGACAGTGGGCTCTCAAATCTTCAGAAGCAAATTCTCCCTGCATGGGAGTTATTGCCATCAGCTTTGGAAAAAGCTTGGGAGTGTAGATAAGCTCAGCAGCACACAGCCAAGGTTATACAACACAAGGTAAACTCATCCCGATTTCAAAAAGCCCACCTGACACTGCAAGCTAATTGCAGAGCATCATGAAATATCTGAAAGCTTAACATTGTTTCTAAGAGAGCTAGAGACAAACAATGAGGAGATACCACTCCTAAAATGATGTGGTCTGCACTGAGGTTAGCTTTCAAACTGCATCAGACATTAACACACTTAGCCACTCTTAGTTAACACAGCTAAAGAGGCTGACTCGTATAAACACAAATGGGAGAGAGAAAATAGTTCACAAGATCTGTAGTTACAACAGAAGTTTGCCATCAGGAAAATCTTGCATCTTTGGAGATCAGGAAATTCTGGAACTATATCAGTACATACGTCCAGAGGCAGGTCACTAACTACATGGAAGAATTAGAAGAGATGTGCACACAACGCAAACAGTCTGTTACATCTTGCACTTCTGCAAGCTCTTGATGAGCTTCAAGGGCAGCTCTGGATGGAGAACACTGCTGCAGTACAACTAAAGCAGGAATACCTGTAGCTTAGGTCTGCATTTGTGAAATAGGGTCACAACCTTGAAGCCAAATGTAAATGGAGAATCAAGGAGGGCCATCTTTGCTGCACAGCAACTACTAGATGTATCACTTTCATGATAACATGCCCTGGATTTTGGAAGCGATCTGTGTAGCACATAAAGGACAGACACATGCCTTTCTCAAATTGCTTTTTGTAATATAATCCAGTGCAGTTCTTCTAGGAACTTTCAAGCAGTTATTTACAATTCAAAGCATTGATCTATTGCAGTCATATGGTGACTGCAACATTTAGCTCCGTGGGTTATTACAGAGCCACTGCTTTTTTTAAACTGAAGGACATTGATATCTAGCACAATGGTCAACCCATGTGTGATTAGGCACAAAGTTTCACAAATTAATCTGCAACAGATTAAGCAGAACAGAAAATAAAAACACTATCCCCACTTAACAAGGTTCAGCAGTATCACATCAGAACCTAAAACGTGAATTAGAACAGCTCCTCTGTAAAATGATACATAACACCTTCCTGGTAAGAGCAGAAGGATCAGAACAATGCAGAAAAAGTGAGATGTATTCACTGAAGCAATCAAGACACTGTACTTACTTGCTTTTTCTTGTAGAATCCCTTCTTGTCACAATTTGGAATATGGAAACCCCTGGGACTCAAGACGTTCAGGATCTTTAGGTGGTTTAAAGTGTCTTCCATTTCTCTGCGACAGGGACCCTGTTAATGAGCATGTTTTAGAAAACACAGGTGAAACTTTATTCCCAAATGCTGTCTTTCACACAAGACTTAATAAAACTTCAAAGGGTTAAGATGCATGAAACCAAACAAATCCATTAAAACAAAGGAAATGCCAAAAAGCAAACCATTCACAGATAAAAATTCTGATATTATGCTTTATTCAAGATAAAGCATAATTTCTAACTTCTGATATCCCCTCAACACTGAAGGCCACATAACATGCTCACACACAGTGGCATTTCCAGCTGAAATCACATCCACATATATGTAAAAGACAGCCTGTATGTCAATCAGTCATATGTAACACAATTTAAGTTGGAAAAAACAGATCTTCAAGCAGGAAAAGAACAACATAAGCAATTGGAAATACAACACTTCGCAAACCTTCCCTAGTGCCACTTGATTTCTGTAATTCTTCTGGATTTAAAGGATAGAATAAAACATACTAAATTGAAAATGAGCAGTTTGGCATGCTATACATGTGTTCATAAATATACTGTGACTTTGGATAACAATTCCAAATTTCAGCTGAACCAAACGGATGCAATCATGCAAATAAATGCGGTCATACAAATGAATGGTTGCACATGACATTTTCATCATGTAAGTATGTAATTTTTTGCACTAGTTTATCTGTAAAACAAAGACAATAACATAGTGTGGATTAGCTCTATGGCAATGAGATAAGAACTTCCAGAACCATTTCTTAAAACATGTCTCAAACCTCAACTAATTATTACTCACTGAAGCCCAAAATGGTCAGAGTGTAAAGTGTTACCAGCCCCATTTTGCAGTCAGAAAACTAGGAAAAGAGGAGTTAAAATTTTACCAGAAGCCAGGAAAGCAGTCAACATTAACAGCAGGAACAGAATTCAAGAATCACATCCTGCATACTCTGTGTTTAGCCATACTCCTCCCTGAGCACATTATTGACTCACTCCACCAGTCTTCAAAGAATAAAATTTGAAAAGACATTGAATGCAGAAACACACTGCCAAATTCGATGCATATCAAGGAATCACAGAATGCTTTGGGTTGGAAGGAACCTTTGAAGGATCATCTAGTTCCAACCTTCCTGCTATAGGCAGGGATACCTCCCACTAGTCCATGTTGCTCAAAACCCCATCCAGCCTGGCCTTTAATGCCTCCAGGGTGCCCATAACCTCTCCAGGCAACTGTTCCAGGGTCTCACCATCCTCACAGTAAATAATTTCTTCCTACTAGCTAGTCTAAATGTACCCTTTCAGTTTAAAGCCATTATCCCTTATTCTGCTGCTACATTTCCTCGTAAAGAGTCCTTCCCCAGCCTTCCTGCAGGTACTAGAAGACCACTATGAGGTCCCTGCAGAGCCTTCTCTTTTCCAGGCTGGAAAGTCCCAATTCTCTCACCTGTCCCCCTATGGGAGGTCCTCCAGCCATCTGATTATTGAATGCTTCATAAAGAAAAAAGCAGAACTAAAAAAGTGTCATTCCAACAAAATGTTTTTGAAGAAGTTAAAACTCAAATGGACTCTGTTATAACAATTAGTTACATGATAGCAAATCTGTCTGCAAGAAGAAAAAGTCAAAACTATTTCCTGATGGTGAGTTTGTTAAGCAATATAGGGAAAGCATAAATACATAAAAACAGATTTTCCTAAAATCAATTTGTCTTATCAGACTGTAGCCAAGTGAACTGAAGAAAAAGGAACTACCTACTGAACGAAATTTGGAAAGTAAAGCTGCTTTTCAAGTTTTATGCTTTGTCAACATAGGAAAGTACTGATGCTACAGATATGGCTCAACTTGCCATTTTCATTACAGGTACTGATACCAAATATAATGTCACTGAAGAAACAGCTTCTTTGGTGCCACTGAAAGACACAAAGTTCTCCTGGTTTATGTAAAGCAGTAAAAAAAGTACATTAAAGCCATTTTCTTTGACTTTTGTCAACATAACTGGTACAGCTTCAAATGATGCCCCCTGAAGGCTGGTAAAAGAGAGGGGCTTATAAAAATAATTACTGCATTCGAATAACTCTCACTGCATCAGGCATCAAGAAAATTTATGTGCAAAAGATGTAAAGCAGATAGCGTCATGCAAATTGTCATCAAACCTGTGAACTTCATGAAGTCCAAGGGACTGAATCACTGTCAATTCTAGGAGTTCCTTAAAAGTAAGGATGCTGACTATGGGGGGGTCATCATTTACTTTTCTGAAGGAAGGTGGCTAAGTTGGGGTAAGATGCTAAGTAGACTCCACAAAGTGAAATCAAGTCCTTTAAGGAATCAAAAAGGATATTTGTTCCAAAACGTGAAAGCTAAAAATGACTCTCAGATTTAGTATTTTTGGTGGATTTGACTGCTCATTTAAGTGAGTTAAACACACATCTTCAAAGTGAACAATCACCTTAACTGTGCTATGTTTCAGACAACAACAGTGTTTGAAATGAAGCTTAAATTATGGCAGGCTCGAGCTATGGCAAATAACTTCATGCATTTTGATACATTGGCTAAACACAGTCCATGAACAGTGAATAACATGCAGCCATGCTTCCAGTTTTTATAAAAGGAATTTGAGAATAGGTTTCAAGACTTCAAAAAAAAAAAAAAAACCACTTTTTCCTGATTTTCCGACTCCATTTTCAGTCAACATAAATACATTCTATGGGACTATTTGCAAGTAACGTATAGGGTTGCAATCAGAGATTCAACCCAAGAAAGATTTGAGTATGTATCTTGACCAGAGTTTCATAAACCCTCTCTTACCAGAGAAAAATATTCCTCACTTCACAGTCTTGCCTTATTCATGTCATCCCTTTTTGGCTGTACATGCATTTGTGAAAAATTATTCTCAAAAATGAAGCACAGGAAGAGTAATATTGCATCAAAAATCTCTGATGAACACTTACAAAACTCGCTAGGAATGGCAACCACTGCCATCAAACCAGCCTGATGCACCAGTTTCATAAATACATGATCAAACATCCCGCTAGTTTGATGTCTTTGTTGCTCTGTATTTTTTTATGCTTTTTTAATTAAAACATAACTTTGTAACTTGCACACATTAAATCTATTACTTACTTTATATGCAGCCCAGAGCAATTCCTCTTTGCTCAACACATCCCAGCCAAGTCAAAAGGTTGGACAACCATACCCTAGTCTTTCAAACTGCACTAATGCTCCACAGAATGCAAACAAAACATCATGAGACTGAATATGCAGTGTCTTCCTTTTTTCCATTATTACAACCCCCAGTAATGCTTTTTGCAACCATATTCATCAGACAGTGACACTATTAAACCTGTCTTGAGTCCACTGACAGAAACAGGTGGAAACAAGTACTTTCACTAAGAACTTATTTTGTGAAAAACATATTCATATCAACGTAAACACCAGTGCATTAGGCCTCTTTGTCTTCTGAATATGATCTGTTTGGTCAGCTGCTTGTCTGCATTTGCAGACTGAACAGCTGTATTGCAAAACAGTCAGAATGCTTTAGATGAGTACAACAAATGTAACCATTTTGGTTATTTTCTTGTTTACTTTGTTGAAACACAACATGCAGATACAGTCACACAGGTACACATTCAGAAGTAGGAAAACATCTTTCCACTCACAGAATTTACTTACATATTCAGTTTCTTGCTTGGTTTCCGAAGAGAAATTTAGTGTGTCTGTACTCTGTGAATCATATTCCACTTTGTAGCGCTGGGTATTTTTGGCTTGTTCTTTCCTGATGATATCTATTCTGATGTGCTGTGGAGGCAAATTTGAATCTGGCACTCTGTGCAAGTTTGGGATGGCCTGATTTTCTAAGCTACTGGTACTCCTGTCTTCTTCTGAATCACCAGAATTTCCTTTGAAAAGAACAAATTCAGTGAAGAAACAAAGTTAATTGACTATCAGCTGAGTCTGGAAGGGCAACAGACCACTGAATTCATCTACAACTTTAGTTTTTCTTTATAAAAACGTTAGTAATACCAAACAATTCAGTGTTCTGTAAGCATTAGTATCTCCACTGCTAACTGTAAAGAACCACGATGAATTTTCTAACTAAAGGCTCTCTTTCCTCCTGGCACTATGTCATTCCAACACCTGTGCTGGATGCCTCTAAAAAACATGCTGCCTTCTTAATCACTTGAGAACTATTTATATTCACTTCACTTCCAACTATTTGCAAACCACTACTGCCTAGGTTTCTCAGTCCTCATTCTTCACTGGTTTCCTTCCCTGGCAGAAGGAGGAAGGTCTGCCACATGCAGAGTGCTGCCAGCACCTGGCCCCGAGTCAGACCTGTTAGCAGCCCAACCAACACGGGACATGCAGAGTGCTCAAATCATGTACTTCTGACCCAGAGCAGATTTAAACAACTTCAAATATATCTAATCTGGGAAACTTACTGGATAGAGAGCAACTAATGATCTCCCTTAGCAGATCAACAAAAAGAAAATCCTCACTGCAAAGTTTCTACCATGCTGAGCCTGACAGTACTAGTTAATTATTTTAACACCATTTTTCCTCTTTGCTTTACTCCACATACAGTACAGGAGAAAAAGTGTTTCTGATTTTAATAAGAGAGGGATGGAAATATCTCATGATGTACTAAATATACTTTTAAGGGTAATGGGCGAGAAAAAAAAGCCACTCATTCTGTAGTGGTATCACAGGATAAACATCTACTTTCAATACAAGCCTCAAAAATACTTTTTCTTTGGTGATAGTTTTATCATCCATGGAGCTAGAGGAGAAATGCATTCTTCCAGAATATTGCATAAGCCCAGTGTTCCTGCACCTCATGAAGTATTTGCCCCCACTGCATTTCTCTCTTTTAAGGCTCTTGCAATGCAACTGTAAAAAGCTCTATTTCCTCTACAGGATGGACACTTGTCAGCTACGATAAGAAGAAAGAAATCATATTGGGGTTGCACAATAACAACTGATGCACAAGAAACATCCTGAAAACCTATATTAAAATTACACTTGATGGCTCATTGGAAAACTAGACAAGCCAAGAAATCCAGTGCAAAAGTATTGTTCACTGGCAATACACAAGAATCGGGGAAGAAAATGAGCAGGAGGGATCAGAGTCAACATCTTGGTACTGGGGGTTTTAGTGTAGCCACTGATAGCAAAAAACATAACTGACAGAGAAAATCCAGCTCCTAGCACAAATGGATAGGAAGTTCAAGTCTTAAATATAAGATTTCCTAGCTTGTGATGGTTAAATCATACTCTCAACTCATTTCCGCAGTGCAATGAGTCTTTCTTGAAACAATTTTTTTCCACATTCTCAGTGAAGTCTGCAATAAGTGACAAAAATGTTATAAATTCAGGTCTTCTACATATAAATATTACACCTAATATGTTTTCTACATTCAGATATTAGTTTACCAGCTATATCAAAAATTAAATAAACTGCACATTAAGTAGTCACCAGGCTATCCACAGTTTCAACAGACCATCGTGCATTGATGGCATTTCTTATCCTTAAGTTTAGAATTGTTCAAATTCCACTTTTTAAACTGTACAGCGTATTCAATTAATTTTGAATTAATCTATTCTACATGACCTCGTTCTGTATCACCTCTACACCCTGTTGTAGTGGAAACAAAACTGTTACTCAAGTTACTTGCTTTCTTTCAAAGAGACTAGAAGGCTTGTATATAAGCATTACTAATTATCGCTTTAGTGCCCCAAAATCTGGGCTGTAAAAGTAGTAGCCTACTTTGGGTGGTATTAAGAAGTTTCTATAATACACACTAGCCACAGAACTCTAGCAATCACTCCTAATGATCACAGCGTAGCACCTAATGCAGGGCCTAGCCATGCAGAGAAGATGTGATCCTGCTCCAGGACAGAGGGTACCACCTCAGAATCTTAATTCCCTAGCATTGGATTTAGCAATGAAATTGGAACAGCACCCACAAAGAGGTGGACACAGTGTGCGATATCATCATGCAGATTCAGCTTCCTTCTTGCACCCAGAGTTTTCCATCATCATGCCCTGAATGTGAACTGTATGGGACCTACTTCCCACTTCTTAAGGAATCAAAATGTCTTATTTCAAAATAGGAGTTCTCTGTATGCCAAGAATGCAAAACAGGAATTCAATATTCTGCCTACTTCATAGAAAAAAAGGAAGTATTTTCACCAGGCCTCTTTCCCCTGTTTCCTCTAGGGGTTGTTGCACTGCCCTGCACTAAACAGCACCAAGTTCCAAGTACTGAGGAGTACCCACTGTTGTCAAATCATGTGAAAAACGAAGAGTCCAAACGTTCATGTGATGAAGGCAGCTGCTCCACGCTCCCATGAGATTTAGAACTTCAGTAAGCACCTCTGAACTCTCACTCAAAGCATCACAGCTTGGCAGCAGCACATAAGTAATCATAGTAATGCATGTCTTACTCTCACAGCAGCCAGTTTTTAACTGAAACACGGGTGCCACTTCCTCAGCTAAGGAAAGGCCAGTCAAAGAGTTCCTGTAACCTAGCAGAAAAACCCCTAGTTTTTAAAAAGGGCAAACGGTGGAAAGACTTCTGACACACTTTTCCTATTAAATAAATATTAACATACTTGCTGTTGGTTAGCAAACAGTTTAATGAAATACTTGCAGAGGGGGACTGTGCTTTCTTGATCTGAAACCCAGGTCTTCCTGTCTCTTAAGTTTCTAAATATGCACGTTAACAGAACTTTTTCCAACCGTCTCTTCCTCTTCAAGCCAAACAGAACCTGCTCTGTGAATGCCTCACTGCAAGAGGCACGGGAAAGCTTTGTTTGACCAGAGGCTGATTTGCAACTCAGAGAAAAGCAGCGTCCTCCCACCGCTATGCGAATGCTTCGTTCTTAATAACGACCTCCAAGGCTCAGGGAAACACTTCACTCCGTTCTCATCCTCTCTTTTTCAAATTACTTTATTCCCAGGCTTAGCGTTCCCCCGAGTTCCCCGCGCCGCAGGAGTCAGCCCACACTGCGGCGTTTTCGCACCCTCTTTCCAGAAACACCAGTGACAGATCACAAGGATTTCAGCTCCGTAAGAAGGTCCTTCAGCCTGACAGCCTCACGCAGCCAGGCGGGCAGCACGCCACCTCCTTCCTTCCTTCCTTCCCCCTTAGACTTCTTTTAAGACGAGCAACTCGGCTTCTTTTCCGAACAGCTACTTAAAAGCGAAGAAAACAAGTAACGCTTCGGAGGGACAACAACCCAAGCGGCTACCGCCGCACCGGCCTGGCCGCCGAGAAGCGCCGCAGCAGCAGACGGCGCCGGCCTCGCCTTCCCCCGCCGCCCGACCCTCCTCGCCTACGTGCCTGACTTCGGAACTTAAAAAGCACCGGGGCGAATCGACCGGCACGCCGCGCGCGCCCGCCCGCAGCCCCGGCGCTTTCCCCCGCCCCCGCCCGCAGCCCCTTACCCGCGCTGTGCGGTGCCGGCAGCAGGAAGGCCCGCAGCTCGTCGCCCGCCGTGCCGTTGGTGCAGAGACCGCGGCCCTCCAGCAGAGCCTGCAGCGGCCGCGCCTCCTCTCGCCGCGGCCGGCAGTTGAGGCCGGCGCCGCAGCGCTCGGTGTAGATGCCGCAGGGCTGCCCCAGGCGCAGGGCGCAGGTGAGGCAGCAGCCGCACCCCGGCTCCCGCACCCGCTCGGCGCAGTCGGGCCGCAGCGGCTTGCACTGCTGCAGCGCCCGCGCGTCGCAAGGCTCGCAGCGGACCACCGGCGCCGGCAGCGCCCGCCGGCCCGCCAGCGCCAGCGCCGCCGCGGCCACTGCCCACAGCACGCCGGGCCGCGGCACCATGGCAACCGGCGGAGGGGAGCGGCGGAAGGCGCCCCCGCGCAGCTCCGGCCGAGGGGGAGACCGGGGCTGGGGGAGCTCCGGGCCGCCCCTCCTCGCCCGGAGCGCCGCGCCGGCCGAAGGCGGGCCCCGCCGCCTCGGAGAGCGGAGGGGCGCGGTGGCGCGCTCGCAGTCCGCGCCGCCTCGGAAGAGCCGCGGGGCGGCGAGGCCCCGGCCTCCCGGAGCGCGAGCGGCACGGCGAGGGTGGAAGGCTGCGCTCCGGGCGCGCGCGCACCGAGCCGTTCCCTCTCTCCAGCCGCCGGCCCTCGGCGATAAAATAACTTGTCGGGAACAAAGGCAACTTTTCCCGCCCCCCTGCAGAGCGCCTCAACCACTCGGCTTGACGCTAGCTTTCTTTTGCCATACGCACACGAGGAAAAAAAGTTAAAAAAAAAAAAAAAAAACTTGTAAAGCTGAAAAGAGGAAAAAAAAAACCCAAAAAACAACCTTTAAAAAGCAAGCCCGGACGATCTGAAGAGAACTCGGTCCAAAAAAGCTTGAGAAAACAAAGGCGGCAAAAGAGCAGGCATGAGAGGAGAAAAAATAGATGATGAAAAAATAAAAATGAAAGTAAGGATCCCTGTCTAATCCTACAGCCCCCTCGCCTTCCCGACCCCGCACCCATCTGCCCTCGCATGCCGCCCGGACCTGCCTATATAGCGCAGTTCCCCCGGCCCGCCCCGCGCCATGAATTAGCAGCGGCACCAGGCGGCACGGAGCGCTGCTGCTCGCTAAATGCAGGTTTCGGACACGGAGCTGGGGGCGGGGAAGGTGGTTGCGGCCGTGCGTGGGGTTTACGGGTTCTTCGAGATCAGCTTAAGGGTACGGCCCTTGGAAGAAGGGCATTCCGTCTGCCTTTTGTTTTAAGAACGAGCGCTCTGCGTGCCCGTGTGTCCGCTTGGCACCGGTACAGCACGATACATGAGCAAAGAGAGTGCCCTTTTTTGGACTCCTGAGTGCACAATCTTGCCTGCTTTGCCCCAGAAAGCTGAGAGGCCTATCTTTTTTCTTGCACACGCATACATACAGATTCTGGATGAACCACGGGACTGGCTTACAGTTCACATGACAGCTGCATTTCCTAAGAAAATAGGGAGAAATGCACACAAGCACAGACACACGCACACAGATGTTACATCTCAGACATGTATGCTCTCTGCCTCTGGCACAGGACTCGATACATGTGGTGCTCCAGCCCCACAGATGCTCCTCCCCTATCTTTCTAAAGCATTCTCTGAACTCTTAAACCTTTTCCTCTGCTCAAGAGAAAACACTTTCCATTACAACATCCTCACAGATCTGGGGCAAAATAATAACACTGAAATCCAATTTTGCACAATGCATGTGTTTGCGTTTTGCTTGTAGCCAGTGCAAATCCCACCCTCTCTCTGCTTGGCTCACTTTGCTCTCCTTTTCTTGGCTTAATTTTGAAGGAGAAAATCAGAAATGACAAAGCCAGAATTTGTGATCGTTACAAACGTGTTATCACCACAGTGCTCCTGAGACCTGTTGCAGAAGGAGATGGTGAGGTAAACATGTATATATGGTCTTTCTGACATAAAAGCCCACTCATCATACAAAGTAAAATAAATAATGCTGACGAGATACTGGCTCGTACAAATATTTTCTATCATGGAAGTGGTGTGAGCCCAAACTTGCTCTGTTTTCAACCCCTTTGTCATTAACACTGAAGTTCAGAAACGTGGAGTACAAATCGTATCATTCAAGGCACTGTCCTGTCAATCTCAAAAACTGTTCTCTATTTTAAAAATCAGATATTTATAGATCATTAAAATAAAATCTTTGGGTTGTTTTCTCCATTCTTTGTTCAGGCAATGCCTCCAGATACCTTCTTGAAAGAGACACTGTACCTAACAAGATTTTTTTTTTAAATTGATTTTGCATTTAAGAAGTATGATGCAAGAGTTAAGAAAAACTTTTTTCCTTGGGAATTGAAATAAAAGAAATTCTGGAAAAAAAATCAGACACTCTTACTACACAGATAGGTGACTGCACCACTGGTTTTCAGCCTTCTTTTGTCCTCTTACTTATTTTGTTCACTGACCAAAAGAGGTCGCGAGTTGTCCAGGGTTGAATTAGACTAAATCCATCCACAAGGAGGAGAGTGAGGGGGTTGAAAAACACTGCATTTTCTTTCTCTTTCCTTCCTTACTTCCTTCTTTTTTTCCTTCTTCCTTCTTCCTTCCTTTCATTCTTTCTTTCCTTTTTTTTCCCTGTTAGAAAGTATTGCAGAAAATCTTATTTTGTATTTAAAAACTATTATTAGGTGATGAATACTGAAAAATCTTTAGGACCATCTTTTGTGCTTAAGTAAAACTCAGATTAAGTCTATAAGAAGGAGACATTCATTTCTACTCTAGTAGTAACATACAGGGGTGCCAATATACACTGGATTTCTCAGTTTTTTCCTGCTTTTTGGTAGAATAGAATCATAGAATCATAAAATCACTCAGGTTGGAAAAGACTTTCAAGGTCATTGAGCCCAACCACAACCCAACCATACTACCTACCCTAACTCTAGCAACCCACAGCTAAATCATGTCCCTGAGCACCACATCCAGATGGTTTTCAAACACATCCAGGGATGGTGACTCAACCACCTCCCTGGTGGTGACAGGTGACAGGGTGAGGGATCCTTACAATAGTCTACACTGAGAATTTGCTCTGATGACAATGGATAAATCTGAAGTCACTTCAGAGAAAGACTGGGCCAGGTTTTCTAAGCTAGGCAACCTCTATATTAATCCAAAGACTTGATCCCCAAGATATTTATTATAGGAATAATCTGTTGCTGTTCTTAGACTCCACCTCCTAAAGAGCAGTAACTTTATATACAGCTACACTCAACTGTTGATTATTCAAAGGAGCACAGTCTTAAGTAATCAGAAAATTTTATCCTCTATTCTCATCTTAAATAACAGCTTCTTTAGCACTCTATGCCACTGAAATCGAACTCCTTGTATCAGTTAAAATTTCTGATAAGGTGATAGACTTCCCAGTAATGATAGTAAAGGACTAATAATGCTGGCAGAATTGAAACTGGGCTAAAATGGGGTGAGGCACCAATAACTACATGGATAAATGTATGCAGATATAAAAATATACAATTGTATTTAAAAACTCACTAAGAAAATGTGGATCATACAGTCATAGTCACTTTAATATGCATGATCAAAGTAAGAAACTCAATGGAAGACTTTTAAAAACAATTCTTTAATTCTCCTTAGAGATAAGCAAAAAGTGAAAATAAGTCTAACCTGTACTGAGCAGTTTTCCTTTAATAATTTAACCAGAGGCCCAAAACTGTCTTTGAATAAAGAAAGATGAATAATAGCCATCAGTTGTTTGTTGTTGTTTTGTTGTGGTTTTTTTTTTTCCCCCAGAGAACTGAACAAACTACCAGCTCAAAAATCTGGAAACCATTAAGCAGATAAATAATCCCACCCTCCTTTGGGAAGTTAAAACTATTAAAAACAATGAATAATAATCTGAACTAAGTAATCTGCTGTCCTATGTTGTGGGCTCTGAGAGATATGGAAATAACAGATGATGTAAAACCACAAAGTTCTTAGAGGAAGTCTGCATTTGGAATTAATTTGCTAAACTGAATTTTGCACTTTCAAGAGCAACAGCACTATGATTTTCAGCCACATATTAAAACTGTAGAGAAAGATGAAGGCAATATTCTATGTCTTCTGGGCACACTATTATTTCCATATTGGTGCAATTCCTTTTATGATATACTGCAACACTGTTTGCTGTGATAACTGTGCACACTTTAATTTATGGTATCACAGGCATCTAAATAACATACATCTTTTCACAGCAAAAATCAGATCCCATAATTACAGTTTGTTCAGTGCCATAGCTCAGTATAGAATAGAGGCTTATCGTACTCCAAGCAAATGGAAGCTGGTTTAAACTTTGTGTATAATTTAATTCATTTTATTAAAGAACGAAGACAAACTAAAGCATCAGAAAGCAAATAATCCCTGGACTACTTGCAATAGAAAATGCTGTTAACACTGAGTTGAAATATAACAGAAACAGTTGAGCACAGGAGTTACTCTTCATCAGGGCACATGATAGGAGCAGTTAAATTTCCTCATGTATGCAACTGCTGAAGCAACAGAGAGCCGCTATCTAAAACACAGGCCTCACGTATGGATGGTCTGCTGCTTAGCTGTGGAGGGTGGAGGGATTTCGCTGGGAGCTGGGCATTGCTGCAGTATGGTTATACATGTACTTAGAAGAGAAACAAACAGCCCAAGCATCACAGGAACAACTAGAAAGTGCCAAAGACAGCTTGGGGAAATCAGAGACGTGCATGGGTGTAGTGTGACGATGAAAGGATGAAAACTTTCAAAACCTGTCTTTTCTGCTTCTTTTCAGGACTGAACATAAACCACCAGTGTAATAAAAGATATAGCCCTGTGAGCCTTGTTAATGAGAGTCAGCAGCCAGAAAGAAAAACCAACAATCTCTAACCCACAAATTCAGCCTGTCTTTTATATCAAGCCATCTTGAGAGACACAGGAGGAGTACAGAGATGCCATTCACAACTATAAGGAGAATAATTAATTATAAATTTTGATTATTTATTCCTTACTATTATGTTAAATCAACCATCTGAAAGCATCACTGCTTAAACATTCATGTGACAGGAGTCAGACTTGGCAAGGCTAGATTTAAACTGTACTTTTCCCTTCTCTACTTAACCAGTGGAAATGGATAATTTTGAGCCCATTGTGGCATACCAAGATTTCTAGCTTGTTTCATAGCTGTGGTACAGTAGAAATGCTAAGTCACGTCCCGAAGCAGTGATGGAGCAGCTGGTGGGAAGGCAGGGCCAACCCCGAAGAACTCAGGTGTAAGCAATGCACCTGAGTGACTGGAAGTGGTGGAGCCAGGATCCACCCTTTCCCAGACCTTATTTAAGGATTGGCAGCCCAGGTGAGGGTATTTCTTGCTGGAGATCTCTGCTGACCTGATTCCTTCCATAGGTAAGCAGTTCTTTTTCTTCATCCCTGCAGCTGCTACACTTGGGCTTGTTCTCATTTGCTGTAGGTAAAGACTTTGCCACTCTGCTATTATTATGGTACTTCCCATCCCATTATATTATTACGTGTGCATATGTGATCTGAAATTCTAGCAGAGCTCTGAACTGCATACAGATCAGTGGTTTTAGAGTAGCCACTGACAGAAGTACCTCTTGCAAATTCAAATGTATGACTCAGTTACATAAAGATCCTCTACCTTGAGCTGACCAAGTAAGATCTAATCTTAAATAGTCTTAAATCTCTGAATTGCCTAAACTTGTTAGAAGCTGGTAAAAAAAGTGAGTTGCTTCGATACTCTTGAATAATAATGCCACTTTTTTTCATGAAAAATTTTAGCTCTGGTAATGTCAACTAGATGTCCTGCAAGAAGAATTTCTGGGCAGAACGAGGATCATAATTTTTTAAGAGAAAAATACTTGGAATTCTATCTACGTGTCCAGATGAAATCAGTTGGTATCCTTCATCTATATTATGCTTGAAACTATTACCCCGTATATAATAAACAGTGGCAAGCCTGTATTTACTTATTATGACAGATTATTTGTGATTAATGTAGTGAGAATGAAAGCTTCCTTTGTCTGTGGATTATTTTTATAGAACATGAAAGATGTTATTTTACATATGTTTTACCTATAAAATGACCACAAATTTCATCAGAAAAGACAACTCACTCTATAGGCAGAGCTTATATGTCACTTTGTTGTGGTATTTGTACCAGAATTTGGACCATTATGTCTTTCATTTTAAAATCATATAATCTTAAGTACAGAACTACTTTTACAATGATCTGCCACAATTTCCATATTAACAAAAGGCAGACTTAAAAGTAGAACACTTCATTTACTATAATCTTATCATTCTAGTTGCACTGTGTTGTAATAGTAATATCATTATTTCTATAAAAATAAAAAGTTTTGAAATAGTTTGACAGACTGGTTGTGTTGGTAGGCATACGAATGTATGACAAAAGATATTCCTTTCTGTAGGGATTCTATGGCAAGGACTATCTTGGATGGAAGGCAGTCAAAGAGGTTGCTCAGGATAACAGCATATTCTGACTTAGAGTCCTCCAGTGCAGATTCTGAGTACAAGTGAATGACGACTGAGAAACATAGTATAAAACACTCAATTATCCTATAGTGATGTCTAGTTACATATTTCTATAGAGCAGTTTGTCATCTGCTCAGAAGCAGAGATGCAGCTGTTCATGCTGCAAAACAAATAAGTGAAATGTTGCTCAAATAGAGAGCATTAGTCTGATCTCTCAACAAGGAGATACACAGTGTGTTCTGCAATCACTACTGGCAGCACAGCTGCAAGGGCCACAAACTGTGGTGCTTGGATTGCTGGAGTAGGAGCTTTGTAAACAGGCTTTGCTGCTATAGGAACTACAATTTTAAATGTGCATACACATATATAAATACATACACATATAACAGGAAAAAGAGTTTTTGTATTAGCGTAGTTATACCAGAACTCTCCATGTTATTTGAATTGACAAAAGCTGCCTTTTGTCAGCATGGCTGTGAACCAGAGTAGAGGTTCTCCTTAAAAAAAAAAAAAAAACTGTCAGTCACAATGTGTGAAATTTTTCTATTAAACAAAAACACTGTCTTCATATAACAGTGTCATAGGCTGACTTCTGTTTGCAGGATCTTGCTTTGACAGATACAAAGCTATATTATTTTATGGCAGTGTGGATCCATATGGGAAATGGACTGTTGGTCAGCAAAGTTCAGATTTTGGTTAAGAAACTTGGACGTAGTGAGAAGTTGACTGGCATCTCTGTTGGCATACAATGACACTGAACAAACACTGAATGTATAGAGCGAATCTTTTTCTCACTCTTGATGTGATCTTGTTAAAGACAAGGCTGTTTTGTAGGGCGGAGCTGCTGCCATATGTTGTTTGCTCCATGACAGCAGGTTCCCAGTTTCCTACAGTCTTTCCCGCATCACCTAGGCACAGGTGCTGGTGGCCCCTCTCTTTTGGGAAGACAGCAGCGTCCACCAACACTCTCAAGGCAAAGGTGGGGGCAAATCATGCTGGCTGGTGTGTATGTGCTCCTGGGAGCACCACAGGGAGGGGGAGAGGCAAGGTGGGTGCGCGTTCCCCAGCTCTTGGCTCATCTGCTGTTTCAGGCTGTGAGCTGGTGCACGTGCACTATAGCTGGTGATGGTCTCATTTCACTACTTAACAGGAAGAGCTTATTACAGATCTTCATAAGAGTGAATTTACCTCTTGTATGAAGTGAAGATTCCTGGAACATTTCTAATGCTTGTGTTCTTTCAAAACTAAATATCCTATGCCTACCCCTAAGCCCACAGAGTTCCTCAGCACATTTGTGATACAAAAGGTGATGTTTGTCTGCTTGTTGGCATGTGTGCTTTTTTTAGGTAAAACAAGATGAGAGGCATTCTATGGTCTCAACACGAACTAGCATGGCAAGACTTACATCTGCACTGCTAAGCTCTCCTAACCCCTAAGACAGAGCAGTCTCTTCAAAAGCAGCCCAATATATCTCTGTCAAGTCACCAAGCGACCACAGAGCCTTACTGGGATTGTTGTTTTAGGAAATGGCCCTAGTGGACGGCTACCTTCCTGTCCCAGACAGGAGAGAGAGTAGTGCTTTCAGTGGTGGTGCTTCAGATGGCCCAGGATTTGTTTGAGACAATAACAATTAGCTTGTATCACAGCTTTGACTTACAATTAGCAGTATCACAGGACAGGACAAAGTTTGTTCTCATGAACTGTCTGTTTATAAGTCTGCGTTTATACTTCTAGTCTTCTGCATGCAAAAGGGTTATGTGGGGTCAAGGGTAGATCAGACAAAAATTTGGAAGATTAGTCTGCTGAGAGCTTCTAAACAGCCAAACCACATCAGCTACAGAAAATCCTCTGAACTAAAACCAGACAGAGGTTAGAAGACCAATCAGGAGGTGTGTTCTTTTCTTGCTGTTTGACAGACCTGTGGTCCATAGCACTGAAGACATTTCCTTGCTCATAGAAGTCACAGAAGCACAACAGTGTTTAGCTCAGTTGTAAAGACTTTATGCTTATGCGTAGTTATGTGATCATGGATTGGCTGTCTTTTTTGTAAAACCTTTTTCTTCTTACTGAAGACATACCACAAAGTGACTAGAGAGTAATTTTGCTGTTATGGCTTCAGCAGTGGACTCGGAGGGAAATGAACAGACAACTTTATACTCAGCTACATCCAGGTGTATGAAATTTGAGCGTAATTGAGTACTGTACAGATTTATTATGTAAAGAGTTTATTATGTTAACATCAGAATGTTTCGCTGCATTGTAACAATAGCTTTCTTTTGTAATATGCCTAATAAAGTAACTTTAAGTTGAAATTAAGGAAAAAAAACAGAATTAAAGCTTTGGTAGAACTTAGGTAACACTAAAATGAAAGTGGAAGGAGAGAGTAGAAGAATGAGTATCCACTTGAAAAATGTCATGTTTAGGTAATTTACTCACATCAAAATATTTTTTTTCCAGTCATCTCCTAAAGTAAAATCCAGTAACTTAGATAAACTGGCTACGTATTAAGATGTGATTTATGCAGCTTCTTTGATACTAGATAGAAGGTTTTAAAAATTCGTTCTTGACAAGACGGTGATGGGAATCTGGAATTCTAAAGTGGATCTGTGGACATTAGCTGTTCTTAGTGTTGTCAATGCAGTGGTTCGGTTGTATCCATTTCCACAGTTTCAATTTGCCAGTGCTGCCACCTGTGAGGAAATTAATTATTAATTGTTTACAGGGGAAACCAGCCAACACAACTTAACATGTTGCTAGTTTATTTCATTCCACCTTGCAGTCTTAACAAGAAATGGACGTGTTACACATGTATGAGCCACAATCTAGTCCACAAATACAGTAAAAAGACTATATAACATTTTTATTGCACATGATATTTACACATGCAGTGGAATCACAGACTTGGGCAGTAGATTCTGTTTCTGTACCTCATTATCATTTCTTTAATTGCTGTTGCAAAAGCTGACATTAGAAGTGTGACATGTTTACCTGTTGTTTGGAAGCTGTCGCAGAGACAGAGAAAAACCATTGCTCTCTTCATTAAAATCTTTTTGAAGTAAGAAATGCCTGATTCACCTAGCATCTTCATTCTGAAAATTACCATCAGGTTTAAGTATTAGTTGGAAGATCATAGAATGGCCTGGGTTGAAAAGGACCACAATGATCATCTAGTTTCAACTGCCCTGCTGTGTGCAGGTCACCAACCAGCAGACCAGGCTGCCCAGAGCCACATCCAGCCTGGCCTTGAATGCCTGCAGGGATGGGGCATCCACAGCCTCCTTGGGCAACCTGTTCCAGTGCCTCACCACCCTCTGGGTGAAAAACTTCCTCCTAATATCCAACCTAAACCTCTCCTGACTCACTTTAAAACCATTCCCCCTTGTCCTATCATTATCCACCCTCATAAACAGCCATTCCCCCTCCTGTTTATATGCTCCCTTCAAGTACTGGAAGGCTGCAATGAGGTCTTCCTGGAGCCTTCTCTTCTCCAACCTTAACAGTCCCAGTTCCTTCAACCTTTCTTCGTACGAGAGGTGCTCCAGCCCT
This sequence comes from Chrysolophus pictus, assembly GCA_037305975.1. Classification (NCBI taxonomy): domain Eukaryota; kingdom Metazoa; phylum Chordata; class Aves; order Galliformes; family Phasianidae; genus Chrysolophus; species Chrysolophus pictus. Next base: position 3,104,929 of record CM074577.1, read on the forward strand.
CTGAACATCTTAGTGGTCCTCCTCTGGACTCGTTCCAAGAGCTCTGTGTCTGTCTTGTGCTGGGGACACTGGGCTTTGATTCAGTGTTTTAGATAGGTCCCACAAGAGCTGAGCAGAGGGGGACAATCACCTCCCTCTACCTGCTGGCCACCCCTTTTTTAATGTAGCCCAGAGCGCAGTTGGCCTTCTGGGCTGCAAGTGCACACTGCTGGCTCATATCCAGCTTCTCCAGGACCCCCAAGTCCTTCTCCGCAGGGCTGCTCTCAAGGAGATCTTATTCCAGTTTGTATAAACAGCTGGGATGGTAGGAAGGTGGAAGGAAGGGATGCCATTCAGAGGAACCCCAACAGGCTTGAAAGGTGGGCTTGGGTAAACCTGATGAGGTTCAACACAGCAAAGAGTGAGGTTTTGCACTTGGGTTGAAGGAATCCCAGGCATCCATACAGACTGAAAGGAGCGGTCCTTGAGAGCAGCCCTGCAGAGAATGACCTGGGGGTTCCTGATGGATGAAAAACTTAACATGAGCCGGCAGCGTGCTCTTGCAGCTCAGAAGGCAAATGGTATCCTGGGCTCCATCAAGAGAGGGGTGGCCATCAGGGACAGGGATGTGACTTTCCCACTCTACTCTGCCCTTGAGAGGCCCCATCTGCAGTACCGTGTCCAGGTCTGGAGCCCCCAGTACGAGAAAGACAGGGAGCTGTTGGGAGGGTCCAGAGGAGGCCCACGAAGGTGATCAGGAAGCTGGAGCACCTCACCTACGAAGATAGGCTGAGGGGGCTGGGCTTGTTCAGCCTGGAGGAAAGAAGGCTGTGTGGTGACCTCATTGCAGCCTTTCAGTACCTAAAGGAAGCCTACAAACAGGAAGGGAATCAACTCTTTGAAAGGGTAGATAACTGCAGGACAAGGGGAAATGGTTTTAAGTTGAGGGAGGGGAGATTTAGGTTGGATGTCAGGGGGAAATTCTTTACAGAGAGAGTGGTGAGGTGCTGGAACAGCTGCCCAGAGAGGTTGTGGATGCCCCGTCCCTGGAGGTGTTCAAGGCCAGGTTGGATGGGGCCCTGGGCAGCCTGGTCTGGTATTAGATGGGGGGGTTGGAAGTTGGTGGCTCTGCATGTGGCAGGAAGGTTGGAGATTCATGATTCTTGAGTTCCCTTCCAACCCAGGCAATTCTGCAATTCTGTAATTCTGTGGTGATCAGAAGAGCTATCCCTTGGGGCAACAATTTGGCAGTGTGGCCTTTTACAGTGTATTTGGGGCACACATATCAACGAAGTGGAAACAGTTTACAGTGGTTCAAAAATTATCTGTTCCCAGAAAATTGTCCCACCACCCACATTCTGACTTTGGACCCTTCACACGCAGCAATCTAATCCCTGTCTTCATGCTTTCCACTTTGTCAGGAGGGATGAAATGTCCCTCGAGTACTGTGTTCAGTTTTGGGCCCCTCACTACAGGAAAGACATTGAGGCCCTGGAGCGTGTCCAGAGAAGGGCAACGAAACTAGTGAGGGGTCTGGAGCGCAAGTCCTATGAGGAGCGGCTGAGGGAGCTGGGATTGTTTAGTCTGGAGAAGAGGAGGCTCAGGGGAGACCTCATTGCACTCTACAACTTCCTGAAGGGAGGTTGTGGTGAAGAGGGGTTTGGCCTCTTCTCCCAGGCAACGAACAGGACCCGGGGGAATGGCCACAAGTTGTATCAGAAGAGGTTTAGGTTGGACTTAAGGAAGAACTTCTTCTCTCAGAGAGTGGTCAGACACTGGAATGGCCTGCCAAGGGAGGTGGTGGAGTCGCCATCTCTGGCAGTGTTCAAGAGGCGTCTGGACAAGGAGCTGCGAGATCTGGTTTAGTGCTTGTGGTAGCAGTGGTAGTGTGAAGACGGTTGGACTAGATGATCTTATAGGTCGTTTCCAACCTTGTGATTCTATGATTCTATGTTGCACTCACCTGGACAAACACCCTTACAGGAAGGTTCTCTCCACCTAAGGGAAGGGAAACACCTATTGGAAACGTGGCAAATTGACTATATTGGCACTTTCTGTAAACCTGAAGGTAAGCAGTGCATCCTGGTAGGTGTGGAAGTAGCCTCCAGCCTGTTACAGGTTGAATCTTTCCCTTGAGCAACAGGGGAAAACACTGTTAAGGCCTTGATGAAATTGTTTAGTGTTCTCCCAAAACCCAATTCAGTACAGTCAGACAATGGCTCCCATTTTACTGCAGTAGTACAAAAATGAGCCAAAGACAAAGGTGTTTGGTGGGCTTTTCATACCCTCTATTACGCTCAGACTAATGGTACTGTGGAACAATCCAATGGCCTCCTCAATAAATTTTTGAAACTGGGAAATCCTGACTGATCCACTCACCTCTCTGATGCTGTTAAAAAAGTCAGCGATCACTGGGGAAACAATAGTTGTCAATGAGTTAATGCTTTCTGTCCCAAAGCCTCATCACTAAATTGTAAATTGAATGATTCCACCTGCTGTTTGAAGATTGATGGCAACGGTAATGTTGTAAAACAGATCACCCAAGGCATATGAAAACAAACCCATTGTTACCCAAGTTTTCCCAGACTTGGAAAGGCTTGGACTCTGATTTCTTTTCTTGTCTTCCAGGTAATCTATGGGTGAGACACATTTTGTTCTAACTGTTGTGTGCTATTGCAGCATTTATACTTGTACCTTGCTTGATCCCATGCTCTGTTCAGTTCATTCAACATGTGATATCCTCTATGCATCTTGTAACTTCCTCTACCGATGGACAAGCCCAAAAGGCAATGTTTGTAATCAAACCTAAGAAATCATATGTAAGAATTGTGTAGGATTCTGGGGGCAAGCTTTTATGGGTATTGCTTCTTTGATGTGGATAAGCCTGCTCTGGACTTTTGCACCTATGAACATGCCACTACTATGGACAACCCAAGAAGAACCAGACAGTATATGAGTATGGACTCTGCAAAATCTAGGTGTGTGTCTTTTCCACTGTTGTGCTTTTCTTCTGCCAGTGATCGACTGAGGGAGAGAGAAAGAGTGAACCTGCACCGCTCCCTCCCTGACTCCCACTACGGACTGGATTCATGGAATATTGTGATGCTGCGGTGGTAACTATCTCTACATTCCTATAATAAACCCTTCCTTTTATTTTCTAAATGAAAAAAATGCGATTCCAGCTGTTCTGATCTTTCTTTGATTCTTTGTTTCTCTGTTTCTCTTTTTCTTTCACTCTTCTTTCCTTTCCTTCTTTCCATCTCCTTTCTTCTTCATTTCTTTCCTTCTTTCTTTCTTTTCTTCCTTTCTTCTTTTTAATTTTCCTTCTTTTTTGTCTCATCTTGTCATGCTATGAGAGAATATCATAGTGGTATTAAATAATAATAATAGCACTAATAAATAATACCTACTACTCTATTCAATCCCTTTTCTTCTCCTTTTAATAATGTATTTAGTGGTCCAGAGTCAACTCATTTTCATTATCAACAATACTCTCCTCAAAGAAAGCAGTAAATAAAGTTTCATTTCCAGAACACAGCAATTTCTATCTATGCTCAACCAGAAGGTAAAAATTATTATGTGTTTAAACAATAACATAGCAAGAAGCATAGCAAAAATTCAGTGGATTTTTTTCTCTTTAGACTTTAATGAATCCTCTCCATTTTGATTCAGTAGCATCCCCACTTCTTCCCATCCCAAGGGGAAAGCAACAGGGCTTGACATTTCTTTCATTATTAGAATACTGTCTAACATAGCTGGGCCAGAAATGTTACCTTATCCTAGCTCTAGTACTTTATGTAGTAGATTCAAGTTTTGCAAACAATTTAATTGTGCTGATAGCCTCGCCAAATACTGGCCCAGTTAACCTTGAATAATGTGTTTTGGTATGTCTTACTTAACCATCCTTTATCGATATTTACCAGAGATGATGGGTAAGCAATACTGCTTTGGAACAGAAAATGCAAGAAGTATTTAATGAGCTTTCCTTGGCAATATAAAAATGTAATTACTTTTTTATATTGATAAATGAGATTATTCTCTCTGTTCAGGGTAGCACACTATTCACTATTTCACTTGCTATTTATCCACATCCTTTACCCTATAATTTAAAGGGAGCATCGTAACATCTGATTTTCAATGTCATTCTTGGAGCAAGAATCTTATTGCTCAACATTTCCTGTCATTACTAGGGAAACTAGATCTTGGCTCCAAGTATAGTACAAACACAAGAGCTTTCCTGTTTTCTCTGCTGTGCTCATTGACCAGCAACGTTCCCAAGATTTGCGTATAATACTCTGTATTTTAAGAGGAAGCAACAAACGTCTTAATGAAGCGTGCACTCAGAGTATGTAACAATATCTGTATGCTGACATCTCCATATCCTTAGCATTAAAGCTCTTCCATTATTCTCAAAGTTTAATTATATGAATTTGTTGTTGAAATATTAGGGAAGAAAACTGAGAAGAATATGAAGATATTCAATATCAACATATGCTACGGTTTCTGAGGTACTGGGATAGTTCTATGGAAAATTAGGAAGGAAGCATATGCCTTCAAAAATGACTAGGTGGTGAAGTTTTGATGCAGACAAATATCTCAAAATTCCTACTGTTACCTTCTTTGTAAACAGAGATTCAGAATACTACAGGGGGAACATTCCTAAAGGATTATCAAGATTTAATGTAATAGGCAGCGTAGTATTATTTATTTTCAGGTATAGCTATTCTTAAAAAAAATATCCCACAATCCCATATGAATTTTTCATGACATCTTGATTAAAATTTACAATCTTGCTAGGTTGAAGTGGATATCTTAATACAAAAATAATTGAGGTTGCACAGGTAACATGAACTTGGATTTTTCTAACATCTGTAGTGTCCGCACACATCATCTAAATGCTTCAATTTTTACTTGTAAGTTTTAGGACCTTACGTATCAGCAATAGATAGTGAAACCTAAAATATTCAGCCACAAAGGATTGCTTAAATTACCCACTAAGATACATTATCTACTGACGATGGACTTTTTTTTGCCTTTTTTTTTTTTTGCCCTCACAGAGACACTTTGCAGTTTGAATGGAGTCTCGTTGGATTTTCTCCAGCTTAAAAGAAGCAGGATGAGGTATGGGGAATTTTTCTAGAGAAAAGACTAATTTGGGCTACATGTTGCACTAAAAGAAGAGGCTTTTAAGGGCTCCCATTCAGTGTGGCTAGAAGCTAACTTGGCCAGCTGCCATGAGTTGTGTGCGCTATGCAAGTATCAAAAAGGAAATCAGGATTTAAAAAAAAAATTGTATTCTCACCTCTTGGCCCAATTTGGGCATCATTCTAAGGGTCAAAAAGGAGGAGAATCAATATCAGCTTTATATCTGCAATGTCACGTAGAATGTAACGGTTCTTAAATAAGAGATAAAAATAGAACAGACTAAATAGAAAGACTAAATAGTTAGCAGGTCTTTATAAATATAATATAAGAGACTGCATCCAAGAGGATCAAATTAGTGTGCTATGCACGGTTTAATATCAACTGTTATGATAAAATTCTTATGATATGTGCTGTTTTTTAAACCTCATTTCTTGAACTCATCCTATTGTGTGAGAATATCAGCTTCTGTTTAAAAACAAGTACGTTTTGTCATTGTAGCTAAAGAGTAAGTGAAAAATATGACGTTAAAAAGGTCAACACGGATTAAAAAGGCAAATTAAAGTCAGTATTTTTTTAACCAAATCTCTGTGGTTATGAGGAAAGAAGCTGACTCACTACTTTTCAGTACTTACAGTTGATCATCCTGTTCTGACACAATGCATTGCACATTTTCAAATACAGTACACAGGGTGAAAAGCTTGAAGTCTTTTTCTATTTCTGCAAGGATTTATCAGAAAACTGTTTTATTTCTTCCATTTTCAAAAATGAAGAAGCAGATGTATGACCTTGTTACTTCTCTTTTACCCATTTTCTCCCAGTCCTAGTGGGTTTTGGTTGGAAATCCAGGTTTGATTTATGGTTAATATTATATCATTAGAAAGAATTAACATGTCTTTTTAAAACTCACGGCTGAAATACATGCCTTTAGAATTGGCATACAAAAAAGCTTCTGAATCACTTTCATAGGACCTAGTGCTGGTGGGTATCATAAGGAAAATGTTCCAAAGTAATGGTAGAATCATCCTGTGTTTCATGCTATTCAAAACACTCACAGATGTATTTCTAAGTCATATTTGAGGAGGCAGTTGTCAGGAAGGCACTGTTAAAAAGAAAAACACAACATTTTTCTTTTTAACACTACATATGTTAAAAAGAAAACATATTACATAGTATAAGATGAAGTAAATTAGAGACTTGCCATGGCAGAATTTTGGGCTACAGTGCTTCCTCCACTTATGTCAATGGAAAAGCTACAATAAGGCAATATGAAGCAGGTGGTGCATTTTTCATCTTACAATAGGAATGGTACACAGAAGCTGTTTCAGAATCGGAATCTCTAGTAATCCCTCCTCACTCTTTATTGAGACTACATCAGTGCTTCTGTTTTTCTTTTCTTTAGCAGTTTCCAAAAATAGCGATGGTAATTAATAGCAACAGTGCTTATCGGAGAGATCAGCAATATTGAGAGGACTATTGGATTTTGGTTTTGCACCAATATTAAAGGTCCAAGCCTAGAAAGAGGAGTTGGAGACAAGCTGGTGTTTCTTTTATACTAGCTCTTGTAATCCATCAGTTACCCAGTTAAGAAACTGCAATAAAATATGTACTTTATGTATTGCCATTGGACGCATGCCAGTTAACATGGGATGTCTGAGTAACAGTTGTAAGGAGCACACAGAAGAAACCAGTAGGGACCAAAATGTTGAACTTTAATATTACTTTGAGATCAGAACTGCCTTTGGTCTTACACCACGTACTAGATATTTGTTTTGAAAATTTGTCACATTTTCAGTTTAGTGACTAAATGAATATTAACTTTCCTTAGGGTAGCGGAGAAACTTGAACATCCCAAGTGCATGGAGTTATTTCAATTCCGAGTGTTATATTGAAGTTACAAGGGTAGGTTTTGAAGGGTTGTTGGAGATAGGCACTTGAGGACCCTAAATGGGAGTCCAGAATCCTGTCTACTCTGTTGCATGTGCAGAATTTGACATCCCAGAATGTGATCTAAAAAATTACTAAGAGACTGGTATGAGGAACGAGCACTTGGGGACACTGATGTTTAGCCAATAAAAAATACTGAAGACAGAATTGGAAAGGTAGCAGAGGATCCCAGCCTCTGGTGGATAAGACGCAGCATTTGCGGTTATCATGTCTCACCTGGGAAGTTAGAATCTCAAGTTGTGGTCCTAGGTATATTTTCCATCTTGTATAGGATTCCTCTGGTGGAGTGATGGAAACCTCCTGGGGTGCATCACTGTGGTATAGCACAGTGCCAAGTATTTTCTGCAGTTCTTCCTCCAGTGGCAAAGAGGACAAATGGCAGCATCACCCCAAAGAGGAGGCCCAGCATGCAACTATTAGGGCCTGAGCCACCTCTGTCTTAGGATTATGGGCCAGATGTTTCACAATGAATAGGCAGTGTTGTTTTCACTATTACCTCTGTTGCCTGTGTTATTGGTTCTACCACCTGTATTGCAGAATAGTTAACCAATAACTGCTTCTTAATCATATTGTATCTCTCTTCTGCTCCATGCCATACCTGAAACCAAAAGCGGTTGGGGTCCAAACAGAACCCAGTGCTGCCACAATCCCCAAAGTCTTCCTGAGTCACATGTACGTCTAGTTTGGTTGGGAGAGTGGGATCAAATATACTAAGCACCTGTGCTTGCTTAACAGCTATCTTTGCCTGTTGAAAAGCATCCTATTCTGTTCATCCCCAATCCCACAAGTGGCCTTTCTAAACTAACTGTTATAGAGATCTTAAAATCTACACAAGGTAGGGTATGAAGTTCTCTAATATTCCAATATGCCCCAAAATTCTTGTAATTTTTTGCTGTGGTTGGTACTAGAAATGCTTGAATTTTATCAGTGATATAATTAGGTAAGACTTTAGTCTTACCTGACCAGATAATTCCCAAAAATTTTACTGTCAGTGCAGCCCATTGGACTTTCTGTGGATTGATCACCCATCCTTTCTCCTGAAGGTAAGATGGTAATTAGCCTACCACTTTCTCCAGTGCTTCCAAAGAGGAAAAGGTTAACATTAAATCATCAATATAATAATATAGTCTATATCACTATGTTTATCCCATTCTGTCAAATCATGCACCACCAAATTGTGGCAGAAGGTTGGAAAACACATGTACCCTTGTAACAGGACCTGAAAGGTCCACTGCCTACTCTCTCATGCAAAAGTAAATTGGTCCTGCAATTCCTCAGCAACTGGGATGCTGAAGAACACACTGGCTATCTGCAGAACACAATGGTAGGTGTCCAACTCCCTGCTCAACACGTCCTGGAGGCTGGCAATATTGGGTCCTGTGCCAAGAATCTTGTAATAGTCCAAGGCACGCAGAAGGATACAAGATGGCCCACTCTTATTACAAGATTTAATTCAGGTCTCTTCTCTGCATGTCTATTTCAAAGCATACAAATTAAAATGGGGTTTTTTGGAGCTAAAAAATTGAAATGGATTCTGCCATTTTATATCAGTTTAAGACTCATTCATACAGATACATGGTTGAATAGAGCTATGCCGTTTTTACAACTTGCACTGTTTAAATCTGCTACTGGTTTTACTGGTAAACATTATCAAATGACAAAGGGAAGAGAGGAAAAGGAAGGGAAGGGAGAAGGGAAGGGAAGGGGGAAGGGAGGGGAAGGAGGGGAAGGGAGGGGAGGGGAAGGAGGGGAAGGGAGGGGAGGGGAAGGGAGGGGAGGGGAAGGGAGTGGAGGGGAGGGGAAGGGAGTGGAGGGGAGGGGAAGGGAAGGGTGGGGAGGGGAAGGGAAGGGTGGGGAGGGGAAGGGAAGGGAGGGGAAGGGAGGGGAAGGGAAGGGCGGGGAGGGGAAGGGAAGAGAAGGGAAGGTAAGGGAGGGGAAGGGGAGGGAAGGGTGGGGAGGGGAAGGGAAGGGTGGGGAGGGGAAGGGAAGGAAGGGAGGGGAAGGGAAGGAAGGGGAAGGGAGGGGAAGGGAAGGGCGGGGAGGGGAAGGGAAGAGAAGGGAAGGTAAGGGAGGGGAAGGGGAGGGAAGGGGAGGGAAGGGGAGGGAAGGGGAGGGAAGGGGAGGGAAGGGGAGGGAAGGGGAGGGAAGGGAAGGGAAGGGAAGGGAAGGGAAGGGAAGGGAAGGGAAGGGAAGGGAAGGGAAGGGAAGGGAAGGGAAGGGAAGGGAAGGGAAGGGAAGGGAAGGGAAGGGAAGGGAAGGGAAGGGAAGGGAAGGGAAGGGAAGGGAAGGGAAGGGAAGGGAAGGGAAGGGAAGGGAAGGGAAGGGAAGGGAAGGGAAGACTTTCTTCTTCTTTTAAAACAAATCCCACTACTTAAAATAGCAATATCCAGCATCTCATGATGATTTTGTATCCTTCTGAGCTTAATCATGTTCCCAGGAAAAAAAAAATGTTTGCTTAGAAAAGGTCAGGATGCCAGAACTGCAGCTGGAATGTTGCTGTAAAGAAACAGCAAGTCAGACCATTCAGACAGCTTACAGCAGTGGTTCAGACTCCAGTACACAGTGCCAGCTCACTGCCCTTCACAGCAGCTTTTAGGATTAAATATTACAGAGCAACAACAGGACTTTCTGCGAACATTTCCATGCAAATATATAGCAAATTCTTTCCCAACAGTAATAAATTCTGGTTACTCATTGTATGCAGTTCTGTTTCCTGAGTCTTCTGAACTCCTACTGAAAGGTTACCCTGTTTGCAGAGGAAGTCTGCCCTGAGACACGGTTGTCCATGGGCCGCATATAAAATACGTAATAAGCTTAATGTATGTAGGTAACAACTTATTATTTTACATTTTTTTTTAATTAAAACATAAAAAACAGCATCAAAAACATAAAACCGGTGGAATGTTTGATCTTGTTTTTGTGAAACTAACACATCAGGCCGGTTGCCATTTCTAGCGAGTTCTCGAGGTGTTCATCTGAGATTTTTGATGCATTACTCTTCCTGTGCTTCATTTTTGACAATAATTTTTCACAAATATATGTACAGCCAAAAAGGGATGACATGAATAAGGCATGACTGTGAAGTGAGGGATATCTTTCTCTGGTAAGAGACGGCTTATGAAAATCTGGTAGAGAGTCATGACCAAATTTTTCTGTGAGTTGAATGTCTGATTGCATCTGTATACATCCCATGTGAAAACTTGCAAGTAAAGTATTTATGTTAGTTGAAAATCGAGTTGCAAATACAGAAAAAAACCATACATTTTTTTAAATCTTGAAACCTATTCTCAAATTCCTTTATAAAAACTGGAAGCATGGCTGCATGTTATTCACTGTTCACGGACTGTTTAGCCAAAATGCATGAAGTTATTTGCCATAGCTTGAGCCTGCCATAATTTAAGTTTCATTTCAAACACTGTTGTTGTCTGAAACATAGTACAGATAAAGTGGTTGTTCACCTTGAAGATGTGTGTTTAACTCACTTAAATGAGCAGTCAAATCCACCAAAAATACTAAATCTGAGAGTCATTTGTAGCTTTCACGTTTTGGAACAAATATCCTTTTTGATTCCTTAAAGGACTTGATTTCACTTTGTGGAGTCTACTTAGCATCTTACCCCAACTTAGCCACCTTCCTTCAGAAAAGTAAATGATGACCCCCCCATAGTCAGCATCCTTACTTTTAAGGAACTCCTAGAATTGGCAGTGATTCAGTCCCTTGGACTTCATGAAGTTCACAGGTTTGAAGACAATTTGCATGGGGCACCATCAGTATCTATACCAGATATGTTGACAAAAGTTAAAGAAAATGGCTTTAAAGTATTTTTTTTACTGCTTCACACAAATCAGGAGATTCAAATAAAGACTCTTTGTTGTGTATTTCAGTGGCACCAAAGAAGCTGTTTCTTCAGCAACATTATATTTGCTATCAGTACCTGTAATGAAAATGGCAAGTTGAGCCATATCTGTAGCATCAGTACTTTCCTATGTTGACAAAGCATAAAATTTGAGATTAGCAGTTATACTCTACAAATCAGTTCAGCTGGCTATAGTCTGGTGGAACAAACTGACTTTAGAAAAATCCTTTTTTTTTTTTTTTTTTTTGTAATCAGGACATGTTATATCTGTCTTACTTTCTGTGCATTGCTTAACAAACTCACCATCAGGAAATGGTTTTGATTTTTTTGCAGTCAGATTTGCTATCATGTAACTACCTTTTATAACAGAGACTGTTTGAGTTTTAACTTCTTAAAAACTGTTTTATTGAGGTGACAGACTTCTTGCAGTTCTGCTATTTTGTCTTCACAAAGCATTCCCTGATATGCAGAAACATACTGTCAAATATGTTTCATATAACGTAGCAGCATCTGAGGCACCGACTCAGATGTGAACAATCCAAATCATTTATTTCAGGTTCTAGCATCCTTTATATACATTCACAAGTTTTTTCTTTTAACTTTCCCACCCGCCTTTACATGTCAACAAAACATTCCACAAACACTCCTTAACTGTGCATGCAGGCACTTATCCAGTCAGGGTCGTGAGGCATTCCAAGCCATGTGCTCTTCCTACAATCGGGGTCATTATCAAACAGCCATCACAAAGCTTACTTGACTTTGTTTTTCTCTTTTAGAGGAGTCCTTGGTTCTCAGCCTCACTTTCTCATGCCGTTTATCTTTCTCCACAGCTTCTGTTCTGAACAGCCTTTCTTGTATTGCCACATAATGTCTTTTCAAATTGTAATCTTTGAAAACTGACACAATTTCCTTGCAAATTAAGCATAGTGCTGTATTATATGTCAGCACTGCTCTGCATTCTCTCCATGTCCTGGGGCTGGGCTGCTCAGTGGGGCAGCCACCATGGCGATGTGGGCAGCAGTGTGGCCATAAAGCAGTCGATCAAAAACTCTTTTAAACTCAAGTTGGATGTTAGAAACTAGGCATTCTTTAACATCAGCACTGGATGCATGGAGGATATTCTCCTCCTATCACACATGCCTTGCACAAAAAGATCTTCAGTTTATTTATATTCAGAGGCCTTCCAGGAGGTACATACATATTCCACACAAAGTCTCATGGAACCTTCCCTATCTACTCAAATACAAAGACACAGAACCTTCACGTTGTCTAAAAAAAACTACAAGGATATCCATGAGGGGACTGTCATGGTTCTGGCCCAGTTTGTCTGGTTCTGTGACTAATGGTGTAGAGGATCCCATGGACCCACACCCCAGGAATGGGAGAAGAGGGGTAAGGAAATGATAGGGAGATGGGCATAAAAACAAAAGAGCAGCAACAAGCAAAGGGAGAAAAACTAATTTACTAAACATGATATCAGAATGCGAGATGACACAATATAATACAATATAATTGGAATTGAAGCTTATAAATCAAATAAATGAAAGAGGGAGTGTCCAAAACCAAAGGCCTTACTGTAATGTTGAAGGTGAGATGGCTAGGGAGCGCACACCGCAGAGACAAGGAGTAAAAGAAGGGGCAGTGTTGTGACTTGTGAGCAGTTTTATCTTTCTCTCTATACAAAAAATGGAAACAGAACAGTGAAAGTCTTCTGGGATATGTAGTAGTCCTTTTTCTCTTCTGAGAAAGGTACCTGGAAAAATTGACAATCCATGGAACAGGAGCATTAACACTCCCAGTGCACCACATGATGTTATGATGTGGAATGCCAATAACAAAAATCACAAAACCATGACAGGGACCTATCAAGATGCAACTTGCATCAATCCCTCCTTTTCTCTTGAGGGTTTGTAACTAACACGCTCTAACTCTCTTTGTATCAATTCATTATATCCCCAACAGAGATATAATATTGTCAGAACAACAATTGCAGCACTGTATCATTACGCATGCAATTATACATACAGAAATAACAAAAACAATTATAAAAAACAGTTTCTTCAGACAAGACCAATTAGGTAACCATGAAGTCAGCTTATCCCAGACCTCCGCTAAACATCAGGAGATTTCATCAAGGTTATCATCAAAGCGCTTTCTCTATATATTCTTCTGTTCTGCCTGATGCCACAATAACAACATGAAGTATTAATAACTGCACATACACCATCCTGTAACAAATCCAGGGCCACCTAGTTTTCTACAGCAATTCATTGAATTGTCCCAATTTCTCTTTGCAGTCCTACCATAAATGCTTCCTATGGTGGCATTAGAGCATCTGTAAGGAATCAGACAAATTAAATACTGCTTTTGCCAATCTGTTGACTCCCAGCATAGGGAAGAACCAGCAAACAAAAGAATGGAAGCAAGTTGGCTTCTCTACTAAAGGATTGCTGCTCCTTTTCAGTCTAATACTTTGTATCTACATCAATATACCCAAATCATTGTACTGTTGTCCCAGATTTGCACTGCTGGGAATATCTCCCCTAGAGGATAAGTGACCCTGATCAAGGGGCGTTAGTCTACTAGCAAACATACCATCATTTCCTTCATATAACCAAAATTTCCCTTCAGGAGCCACCTCTAGGTACCCAGATCTATCTAGGAATACAAACTGAAATCTTCTAGAAGAAATCTCCATTTTCTCTTTTCTTATCTTTGCTCAACACCTTCAAAGATGAGAGAAGAAAGTCAGTATGGTGTATGTGACAGTGAGGCACACAAAGATATCATAAATACGGACATTGAGATTTGCATCAAGGAAGAGAGGAGAATAGGGATTATCCATTAGTACAGAATTGAGGAACGGGAGAAAAAAAATATTACAGAAAACCCAATGATGCATAGGGGAGTGGAGCAAATTGAAGAAATGAGAGTGCATATGTAGAATATGGATATAGCAAATGGAATATGAGAGAGACAGAGAGCACCTTGCTGATTTTATATATAAAAAAAAAGACAAACACTTAACTGAGTCATAATAAGTGTCTTGTTAAGCCTGCTTTTCAACTGTAGAAGACTCTAAGTCCCTTAGAGACAGAAGAAATCAACAAACCAAGTAAATCATCTGAAGCAATGGATTTGTTATAGCCCATTTCCTCTACTTTCACAATGAGTTGTAGTAACATATAAGTAGATAAAATTGAGTATGAAGATCATAAACATGTTGTATATTTAGAGAAGATCACCTCCTAGTAACTGACCATCTTATTGAAGGAAAGAGAATAACATCAGTGCAACACTACATTTTTCATGTGAAATGTCTGGCTTTATATGCCAATACATGTTTTCTCCTATTCAGTCATGCTTACTAAATTTTGCACAGTATGCAGTATAAATGTGAGTTCCTGACTTGGCAAAACAAAAAGAAACAGCTGTCCCAATACTGTACAGAATAATGCTGAATTTCAAGCATATAATCAGTTTTGAAACTTGGATCAGATAGTTCAGATCTTGGCAGATAATCAGATCTGCCATACAGAAAATCTGTTGATAAAATAATATTGTTCTTGACAGCAGGAAATTTTAAGCTGTGTGGAAAAAGAGAATAGATAGATGCATTTTCAGTAGCAAGTTGTATTTTAGTCATGGATTCATTGTCTTTATATATTCATTGGAAAGTAGGGATAAAGGGCCATGAAATGATTTTAAATACTATAGTTCTGTCAGTGGACTATAATCCAATCTTTGATTTGCTGATGAAGAGTATATGAGCAATATACGAGTCCTTTGTTTCTCTGGGCTCTATGCTAAAGATTGCCAACTGCTCTCAACTATGTGTTTCAGCAATATTTTTGGAATAGATATAGGAGGTGGCTTATTTTAAATCAAAAAGTAGGCAGACAAATTTAAGTTTGGTACTAACACTTCTGCTACAACAAGCACGTAGAATCATGAAATTAGAGAAACAGAATGGAACTTAAAGATCTTCCAGTTCCACCACCTCTACCGTGGGCAGGGTTGCCATCCTTCAGATTGCCCAGAACCCCATACAACCCACCTTCAAATGTCTCCAGGAACGGGGCATACACAGCTTCTATGGGTAACCTATTCCAGTGCCTCACAACAATCTGTGTATGGAATTTCCTCCTAACATCTAATCACCCTTCTTTTAGTTTTAAACCACACTGCCTTGCCCTGTTACTCTCAGATCTTGTAAAAAGTCAGTTTCCTTCCTGGTTAGAAGCTCCTTTTAAGTGCTGGAAGGCCACAGTTTGTTCTCCCTGAAACCTTCTGTTCTCCAAGCTGAATAAGCCCAAGTCCCTCAGCCTTCTTCATTGAAGAGGCCCTCTGATTCATTTCTGTGGCTTCAAATAGTTCTATGCCTTTTTTGTGCTGGAGGCCCCAGACCTGGCTGCAGTACTCCAGATGGAACTTTTCTAGGACAGAGTAGAAAAGGATAATCACCTCCATCCCTGCTGGGCACCACTCTTTTGAAACATCCCAGGATACATCTAGAGGTTCAGACACGTGGGAAGTCTGACTGCCAGTGAAGACAGAGGCAAAGAACTTGTCGAGTATCGCAGCCTTCTCCGTGTCCGTTGTTGCCAGTTCTCCCTCCTCTATCAGTGGAGGTACGCTCTCCTTGCCCTGCCTCTTCTGACCAGTGTACCTGCAGAATCCCTTCTTGTTATTTTTCACATCTCCTGCCAAATTCAGTTCCATCTGTGCCTTGGCTTTCCTGATCCAATCTCTGCATGTCCATACAGCATCCCTGTGTTCTTCCCTGTCCACACAACCCTGCTTCCACTGTCCATACATTTCTTTCAGCATGTCCTTGTTCAGCCAGCCCAGTTCCCTGTCTCCTCGGCAGTACCTCCCTCCTGTTTTCAATCAGCTTTCCACACTGGAAGTCTACTGCCAAATTTCATATGGAATAGATACATTATAGCAAAAAAAATTTGTAGATCTGAATCACAGTAATATGTTAGTGATTAAATCATTTATCAATATATTTTTTCTTAAGGAGCTCGTAATTAATTTAAGACCAAAATGCGTGAGCAAGTCACTTAACTGTTCTGTACTTTACTTTTTGGAGGCTGAAGTGCTTACCTACGAGCAAACAGACATTAAATTTGTCTGAAAGAATGAATTACACTTGAATTACACTTACTTTGCCCACTTCAGTAGCAAAGTTTGGAAAATTTTTAGTTGAAATGTAAAAGATATATTGCCATGTTTTTCTGAGATAAAAATACATTTGAGATACCTGAATGTTTTGTATTTCAAAGTAAAGTTGGGACAGTACAATTTCAAAGAAATCTTTGAAAAAGTGTTAAAGAAATTGTTCCTCACTTGAAAGTGCTGACAACTTCTAAACTTTTATAATAAAGTATTATTATAAAAAAAAATAACTTTTTATTTTTGAGTCAATTGAAACTTGTCATTTTTGAAAAGGGAAGGAATGAAATAGCATGGACTAATATAAAATTTAAGAATTTAGTCTTTTTCCATCTACAACAGGACCTCAAAAAATTTTTTTGGTCAGTTACCAAATCACCTTCTTATCTCACATATCTTAGCATCTCTTCCAGGGGAATCTGCCCCATTATCTTCCCAGGAACAGAGTAAGGCTTCCTGGTCTGTAGTTCCTTGGGTCTTCCTTTCTCCACTGCTATAAAATGAGAGTAATGATTCTCTTCCTCCCTTCATCAGTATCTCACCTGAAAGCCACATCATTTCAAATATTATGGAGAGTGGCTTGGCAACCACATCAGCCAGTTCTTTCAGAATCCTGGGATGCAATTTTCTTTTCACGAGACATTCTTGATCTTACTCTGATAGTGAGAGGGATTTTGCTCCCCCGGCCCCCACTTAGAGGTTCAGGGATGTAGGTTCAGAAATGTGAGAGACATAAGAAGCGTGGCTTTCAGTGAAGACTGAGGCAAAGATCTCACTGATTACCTCAGCCATTTCTGTTTGTAGCCAGTTTTATTTTCCCATTCTCAGATGGTGTTTGTTGTGGTAGTTTTTTTTTATTTTTCAGATTAGCATTGCAAAAAATAATCTTTGCAGGATTTCAGCAAAGCAAAGTAAGCAGCTAAGTATGAAGTAGTCCTACCCCTTTGAGCAAATGAACTGTAAGGCAGCATGTTTTTATGGTTTTTTTTTTAGTATCTTGCATTGAGAGACAGCGAGTCCCCACAAACAAAGACAGATTAAGTTTTAAACAGTAAGACTATTTTACTGCTATTTGCAATAGGAAACCTTCATATAGTTGTGTATAAAGTATTTCTGACCTTAATGTAATCTTCCTCCTTTCCTTTCTTTTGATGGCATTTTTAAATCCAGCCACAAGAAATTTTGGAATCAGGTGCTGCTTTACTTGGCACTAAGAGGATTTATGTAAGGCACTATGGTCCATGTTTGGCATTGAAGGTCATGAAGGTCACTGACATTGTTCTTTGGTGCATTAAGTGATACGCAGCCCACCAAGTCACAAAGTAAGGGGGTAAGATTTTTTTGCTCCCTCATGTTTAGTTTCTGCACAGAAAAAGAACACTGAGGATGGTTGGTTTACCACAGAGATTTGGCTGGATTGCTTTCAATAAATCATACAATCTATTGACAGTTCACTTACTGAGGCTTACTGTTGACTCATGTTTAGAAGGACAGTTAGGCAAAAAAATGCTTTCTTTTTATTTCAGGCCAGACTCTCCTAAAAATATTATTTTTGAGTGTATTACACAAAGCAAAACAAATGTGAAGAAATCCAGTAAAATTTCCTAAAATCAACTTCAGACATTAGCCTGACAAAGAACCCAGAATGGTTATCAGAATTATATTTGAATGAAGCTTATTTCAACAAATTGCAGTACAGCAGCAATAAACATATACATTACTTGTAAAGCACGGGACTACATATGGTTTTTCTCTCTGGCGAGCTTTCAGATCCGTGAGTTACAGGTAGCACCGACTTTGGAGCACTTATTCATTAATAGCAGAAACAAGAAAACACGTTGACTCCTTAGAAGCTGTGTGTGGCATTTTCAAACAACAGAGCCCTGAGTTAGATTTATTAGTGCATTATTGACATCTTCTGGGTTGTAAAGGAAAAATAATCATAATCAAGCTGCAACACCATTTAGAAGCCAGTATGATATCTTGAATACATTTTGTTGCTATTTCCTCTACCATAATCCCGAACCAATAACAGAGTTAATAAAAACTTAATACGTATGCAAATGAAAAAGAAATGATGTCCCTCATTGGTAATTAATATTTATACAGCATTTCACAATTAGATAAGAAGGAAGGAAGGAAGGAAGGAAGGAAGGAAGGAAGGAAGGAAGGAAGGAAGGAAGGAAGGAAGGAAGGAAGGAAGGAAGGAAGGAAGGAAGGAAGGAAGGAAGGAAGGAAGGAAGGGAAAGAAAGAAAGAAAGAAAGAAAGAAAGAAAGAAAGAAAGAAAGAAAGAAAGAAAGAAAGAAAGAAAGAAAGAAAGAAAGAAAGAAAGAAAGAAAGAAAGAAAGAAAGAGCCAATTTGATCTTCGTTGTTTTTTTTTCTCTGCTCTTCCGAATAAAACAGATATCAGAATCATCTGACACGTTAGATACCTGCAGGACACAACTTTCACTTCATAAAAGGCAAGGAAATTTATAATTTCAGTTAAGAAAATGCTGCCATTCTGCTCAGTGTGTGCAAATAGCAGTGAGTCACAGTTCAAGTTACAGGCAAAGATGTAATCTTTTGCTGTAACTCAGATGTATAATTCAGACTAGATAGACATACCAGGACAAGCCTTCCATTAGCTAGGTTGAGAAACACTGGTAAATGTGCAACAAAACTGGCATCCAGCATCAAAATTCTGCTTACAGTTACGTAGGGTGAAAAGTTTGTGTGATATTATACACTCATTATAGCTTGTGAGTTCCACATCTGCTCAAATCTACCTGTGCACCTGGCAGTCATTTATACTACATACTGCAGTATATGTGTTTTTAAAACATTCAAAACTGAATCCTTATTTTTTAGGCATTTAACTATAATTTTGTGTTAAGCTATTGTACAGATAAGAATACTGCAAACTCTGTAATTTTCTTTTCCCCAAAGGAGAACATTTTGGAACATTAGATTTCATACATTCAAATAATATACAGTAATAACTCATAGGAGAAGACTTGAAGCTTATGATGAAGAATCATGTTGTTTATTTATATTATATTCATCTCAATGTAAGCCTCAGATTTTTCCTCACAAATATTGGCACGCTATGCTTTGTGATCTTGACATCCTATTTTCTACCACTACTACTACACACGTTTCTCTTTCTTGACTTTTTCCAGAAATCCATTGGAGTATCATAAGAAAAGCCTCATTAAAATTTTAGCATTATTTTCTTTTCTTCTCATTAATGAAAACTCTTCTCTTTTGACCTTACCTTGATAATTCCATGACTTCAGCTGTGTATTTGGGCAGATGTTAGTGGGATATGTAAACTCAACGGAATTTTTTTTTTTTTCAACTTTATTTTATGCATTTCAGATATTAAAGATTTGATTTTATCTTCCTAATTGTCAACTTGTTTGCACCTATTTTGCATAGATCTTTTTTCTCCTCTGTTCTTGGGAGTTTTTGTTTTATTTTCACAACTAACTAACTAAATAAATAAATGAATAACAACCAAGAATAAAAAAGTAAAAAAAAAAAAAAAAAAGTAAAAAAAAAATCCACAACCAAAGTTTATCCTTACACCAGTGATTTGGATCAGAGCTGTTAAACATGACTAGTATGTCCTGCATTGTCTTAACATATTGGTACTTAGCTTGGAACATTTACGAGGGGAATTTTATGAACAGAGGAATATCAATTACCTTTTTCTAAACAAACTTTCTTCTATTCTATTCTTTCTATTTAAGAAAGCTGAGATTAGATATCCAAAATTCATAAGCCCCCCTTCTCTTATCCTGAATTATGATGTTAAATTAAATCATTTTCTTTCTTTTGAAATGATAAATAATAAACTATTCACAACATGGATTCTACAAACCATAACGTTAATTTTTATGTTACAGACGCAGATAACATAGGAATATCTGCAAAGAATCCTAGAACAGATATAGCCAAACCAACTCTTTGCAGTTTAAATATATCTTCAGCATTCTTGCATTAATAGTGCTCCTGAAAAGGCATTAGAAATGCTGCTGGAAGTAAAATGTTTCTTGATACCTTACAGAAAGATTAAAAATATAATTAAGTTTCAACAGATTCTGTGTTTACGTAGGCACTATCTTTAATATGCTATGGGTGATTTGTCCGTAGTAAACAATCCTCCATATAGAATATATTTCCACTTTTATCAAAAACAATGCAAAGTATTTTCTTTTTTAACTGAAGTTAATTGGGCTATTTAACAGATCTGCCAGTGTGCATTTTCTTTTGTTCTTTCAAAACCTTTACTTAAAGTACTGTTCGGATTCAAATTCACCATATTTCTACTATTTTTTTCTTTAAAATACTGGAGAGAATGTCCAATAGTTTCACTTGGAAACTCTATGAAAGATACTTAGGGTAGCCTTATACTAAGCAACTTAGAATTGATTAAAAATAGGTGACTGAAATTATTTCTCACTGTAAAAAAAAAAAAAAGCCTTCAGTTTTTCCTTCCTCTCTGCAGGATTTCATGCTGGAAAAACAGAAATGCAAAATGATTTTTTTCAAAAATAAGACAACAGAATTCTAAAGTACACACTGGCGTATCTGGAATCAGAATAATAAAAAGAAATCTGTAATTCAAGTTAATTACATTTTAATTAGAAAAGCAAAGTGTCGTCATAACTATTTCTGTTGTAATGCAGATCATGCTGAACAACTATGCTCTGTAAGGTGACTGGTTTATTTGGGCTATTTATTAATTATATTGGATGTATCAAAAGTAGAAAGCTCTGTTCTCAGATTGTGTAAATAAGCAGTATTTCACTCACATCAACAGTTCAGTGCTAATTTACATCAGCTAGGAACTTACTCCCACAGTAACTAAATACGCATAATTTTTGGAGCAAGCTTTTCATTTAAAAATCATTGGTAAATTATTACCATATATTCCTTTCCAGTATGAATAAAGAAAAACTAAATAATCCTTAAACATATCTCTATTACAAATAGTACAGCTGAAACTTTTATCGTGATATACTGGGAAGAAAAAAGAAAAAATCCCACCCACAATAACAGTTTTATGCTGGAAAATTCACCAGCTGATGAAAGATACTTAGAGTAGCCTTATATTAAGCATGAACGTAAGAATTCAAACGCTTATTTTTGGCAAACAAAGTAATCACAGCAAACACAGCATGTTTAGGAATGGCTCGAGACAGTTAACATTTTAACGTCATAGTTAACTGTCAACAAATCAGACCAATTTCTATAACTGTAGGATATTTTTCCCTTCCCCATTGCTGGCTTTGAAGAACAGACTGATTGACTGGAAAGGAACTTTGCAGAAAAGGACTGAGGTGTTGTGGCAGACATCAATTTTAACATAAATAAGCAATATGTTGTTGCAGCAATGAAAGCTAACTATGCACATCAAGAAGAGTGTAGTCACCAGGTGAATGGAAGTGATTATTCCCCTTTATTCAGTACCAGCTCAACTGGAATGCACTGTCCAGTTTAAAACCCTCAGATGGATGAAAGACCCTGAAAAACTGGAGCAAGTTCAACAAGACAGTCAGAGCCTGTAAAGCATGACATATGAGAGGAGACTGAGAGATCTCAATTTGCTTTTAAGACTGCAAAAGAAGTATCTACTTGGTATGTTTTCAGTTACCTAGACAGATGTTACCTCTCAGAACAATAGAGACAGAATCTACTCAGATATGCCCAGAAGAAGGAGCAGAGGCAGCAGATGCAAGTTGCAGCAAGGAATTCTGATATGACACGAGGAAAAAAAATTCACTGTGACAGTGATTAAGCAAAAGAAAAGTTACCCACGGATGCTGTGGAATTGCCACCATTACAAGTTTTCAGCAGGCATTTATACAACCCCTTAGGCAAGCTGATACAACTTTGCATAGGGTTTGCTTTGAGTAGGACATTGGACTAAATGAGTAGTTTTCTTCCAAGCTAAGCTATCCCTATCTTCAGAAATGAACAAATTCCTTTCTGACTTTCATTTGGAAAAACAAAATATGAAGAGCTTGATAAGCCTCAACCTGTAAGCAAGCAAATTTCATCTGGATCAGAGCCTTCGTGACTAATCAACTGTTTGTTAAATTGTCACCAACTTTGCATTTCCCATTTTAGCATGCGTTTGACACTGGTGAAGCAATCTTATGTCTCAAACAGAAGAAGGATCAGATCTTGAATTGATTTAGCCTTAATACTTGCAATGCCTCAAGCTGAGACTCGCAAGGCTAAGCAATCTTTTTTCTTCATTTTAAAACTTACTTCAACATATTTGCACCCTTATTACATGCAGGAAGATTGCATCATGAATCATTCCCAGATGAATCATTTTTTATTGATAACTTTTTGATTTCTTTACTATTTACAATCAAGGTGCTTCTTTAGTCCTTTGTAATAGTGTTCTTTTTTAAAAGAAAGAAATCTCTAAATGATAAGCAGTATCATATAATGTCTACCCACAGACCTGTCTTGCAAAGGGCACTTCAGAGAGGCTTCAAAGATATGGAAATATGCTGAGTACTGTTCCAGAACTGGGGCCTTAAACTGTCAGACCATGATTCCATTCCTGTTACTTTCAAATGGAGATTAATTTCTTTGTTGCATCCAAAATCCTGTGTGCTACTAGACAAATAATTTACTTCTTAATATAGTTTCTTATCCTCTGCAAAGACACTGAAGTGATAAGTTCTACATACTATAATAAGAATGTACAGCTCTCACAAAATCCGTATGAGGTACTGAATTCAAACTCTCTGAATTTTTGTTTTACTATCCTTGCAAATGTACCCACATTAATGTTTTCATTTGGATCAAGAGATCATTTGGATCTGGCTTTTTTTCTTTTTTCTTCCACAATATAAAACAATCTTACAATACGCAAATCTGATTTCTTTGGATGAAACTAATCTAGAAGGGACGACCCAAAAGCTTAGCCATGTGCTCCAGCTACTAAAGGATGCTGAATCCCTGGGATCAACCTGGAGCTGGTCTGAATTGTGACTGTCAAAACTCTCAAAAGAGAGTAAGTAGTGTGGAAGAGGAGGAAAAAAGGGAAAGGGAAGGAAGAAAAGAAAGGGATGGGAACTGAAGAGGGAAAAGAGGTGAGAGAAAAGAGGAGAGGAATACACACAGAAAGTAGGTGAAGGGAAAGAAAGGAGGAGAGGAAGGTTGAGAATATGAATGGAAGGGAGGGAGTACACCTGCAGTGGCACTAAATAAAAATGTTAGAATAAACCAATATTTATAAATAAAAAATAGTTCTGACCTTATAACTTCTTATGTGTGGCAAATTCCCAGACTGCTCTTCCCTTCATTCATACCCATGGCTCTTCAGAGAAAAAAATTCCTCACCTCATTAAGAAGACAGAATTCTTGTCTTCCTCAGAACTGTGTCAGCAGGATAAACAAGATGAGAATATTTTGATCACACCAGCACATTTCAAAATTTATTTTAAAAGTCCTTCAGTTTAAAATCATAGATTTCTACCTCAGCTCTGCATTATTGCACACTGTAAAATCCGTAGTCTCTGTGTAATGTGACCTCTTTTCCTCTCTTCCATGCACTACAACCACAGGTGGAGATGCATGGTTTACCACGAGGCACTAACAAATTCAACTTTTGCTGTTGGGAAAGATGATATATGATGGATTTCTTCTCTCTTCTCTGCACAAAAGGACATACAACAGATAAACCGTGTAATCTATCATAGTCATCAAATAGTTTTAACAAATTACCTAAGGCAGAATCTGCAGACATGAAAACAACTCCCAGAAAAGACCCTAGATGAAGACATTTCAGGATAGAGAATACATATTTTCCTATTAGAAAAGCATCTGATTTTTTGTCATAAAACTTAAACTAAATATATGTTCAAAATTATGATTTCTCAACATTTAAACAGTGTACATTCTGTACTGTGAGATATTCAAAAATAGTCCAGTACATTCTATGTGTGCAGAACAAACTCATAAAATGATGAAAGCAAAAGAACAACGGGAAAATTTGCACAAGGACCGAAAATGCAATACAAAAATGTCACAGAATCACAAAATTGTAGGGGTTAGAATTGACCACAGGATGTCATTAGACTGCTTTATTTAGTATAAGCATGTCTGACAATATACATGACCTCACAGTACTGCACAGAAATTAGCACAAAAATCTCCTAGAAGCTTCAGGGCACAAGCTCTACACGCAAATATAATTGCTACTCTGTCAAAACCTGGCTCAGTGACTGCACACTCCTACTATCAGATCAAGCAATAACCTGGAGACAGAACAGTGTAGTAAATACAGAGCTATCCTGAGTCAACTTCAGAAAATAGCTTAACTGACTTAGTTTGATCTTGTGGTACATTAATCATTTTCTGAAATGCAAGCTCTTAAAAATTGCAGCACACCCAGACTAACCTGCTTTCAACACATTGATGGGAACAGATTAAAGCTAGCAGAAGCATCTGCACACTGTGCTGTTAATTTAAGCCAGGAGAAAAAGAGTGCTTTTAAATAGCAATGTGAAAATCACATTGATCATTCTTTGTGGTGTAAATCTTCATAACAAGATTTCCTCTTAAAGTATGTATACTGGAAACATTTGTTACATCTTTTATTACACTTGTGCAGTGTCCCAGCACTTGCGTAGTGAAGACATATATGCACAGTTAGATTCATGCCATGTTAGGAGATGAAATGACAAGTTGGTAATACTGGGACTACTGATTGGATTTAAAATGATTGAAACTGTAGGAAAGAAAAGAACAACAACAGAAAACGATCTTATCTTCATTTTACTAGCATTCTGCCTTGGGATTAATTGCAAAGATGCCAAGAAATCTAGATGGGTATGGCTTGATTTAAAACAACGTAATATCAACTACCATTTATCCATATGCTAGAATGCATAGTAGAGATTAAGAAAAGATCAGAGAATAGTAGAAATGGAAGCTAATGCACAGGAACTTATCTTCTGAAAAACATTTGAGACGGCTGACATAGCAACCTACTTTATGATCCTTGAGAGAAACCAAAGTAACTTTCTATTCTCTGTGGTACTCAGTTTATGACAGAAGCTTTGAAAACACGGAGAAACCATTTGTGGATCTTTAATCACTATATGGACTTACCACTTGACATAGCAGGCAATGTCTAAGAAAAACCTTACAGACTTGCAGTGAGCTCTAGAGCAACCAAACAGGGTACAGACAAGACCAAAACAGTATCTGCTGTAGTCTTCAAAAATTGGTAATCAAATATTATGCTACAGTAGGCAGAGTTAAAATAGGTCATTATCATAGCTGAGGGAAAAGAGAGACATAACCAGTTAAATTCACGTTTGATTAATAAGTAAACACTTCTGAGACCAAAACTTCTTACTAAAAACAGGTTTACTTCTATAGAAAAACTAAAACATGCATGTATTTTGAGCTTGGTGACAGTGAAAAATTGTTGTCAAGCTAAACGATATGTGTTTCCAAAGCCTTTTAAGAAAAAAAATCCTCATCCCTTAAGCCTAACAAATAGCATGCAAATAATATTTGTGTATGTGCATTTCCAACAGAACTCGACATACTGTGCCGTACTTTTACCAAACAAGTATTCAAAACATTTCAAATTAAGTCTTGTGTGATATTCATATGCTATCAATATGACTTTCTCATAATCAGCACATATTTCTCCTATTTTTACCTTGTTTACTGCACACTCCTTTACGGTGATTACAAGGACTACTTCTGAGACTGAAAATTTCCACTTTACAGGAAAGTGGATGTGGAAGCTAAAGTAATAACAGCAATATCTGCAGCTTCTACTTCCATTTCATATTTCTGTAGGCAGCGAAATCAATAAACAGTCATTACCTATGTGTTAAAGTTATACACTTAATCGAATTATTCTACCCACCTAATGGTTCACATTTGGTATTAATAAAGTCATTGAGATTCCAGTATTTAAAAAGTTATTTGCAATCCATTCTGTAAAAATTGTTCTTACAAAAATAGAAAACTTAACTATCAATGAAATATCTATGTTGTACTTTTTTAAAATTAGAAGTTAGGGGTAATCTTAAATATTTCTTCATCTTTGTTTAAACTATACTCTAGTTGATTTCTGATGTTGTTTAGCATGAAAATTCTTCAGAATCTGAAGCTGCTAAACTATAAATATGTCTATTGAAAGTTCCAGGCAATTGAAGTAATATCCTAAACTGAGGAAGGTGAAGCGTAAATATTAAAGATTTAAATAGCAATTATAATAGTTGAAAATGCTATTTTCTGAGATCTCCAATTAACTCAATAAAAGAGGCTTAGCACTGTGATGCAAATTGGTCTTTTAATATTGGACAATAAAACCATAAGGCAAAGGTCCAGATTCTCTACAAAGCATCTAGGAAGAGCTGGGACCCAGAGAATGGGATTCACAACACTGAGTACACAGTGCAAAGTCACCTGAACTAACACACAACCTCCATCAACCACTCCACATCCATATATATGCAGAATACATGAGTGGAGCAGGTAGATATTTTCTGAAGGACTGTGGCCTGCTGAGAGCAGCACACTGTAGAGCAGGGGAGAAGTGTGAGGGAGGAGTGGCAGAGAAGAACGGTTATGGACTGACCATATTCCCCATCGCCCTGTGCCGCATGCTGGAGGTAGAGGGATGTTATAGCAGTCAGAAATGAAGGAGTGAATTTGAGCCTGATAAAAAAAGAGGGTGTTGGTGTGAGTAAGATGTTTTTAACTTTGTTTCTCTCCATACAGATCTATTTCAATAGGCAATAAACTAAATTAACTTTCCTCAAGTTGAGTTTTTTTTTGTTTTTTTTTTTTTTATCCATGACAGCAACTGGTAGTTGATCTCCCTGTATTTATCTTTACTCATGAGAATTTTCATCTTATTTTTATTCTGTCTTACTGAGAAGGAGGAGAGAGAGAATATCTGGGTGGGCAATAAATCTTTGACAGAAATTTTGAGAAAAGAAAAAGAATATCCCAGAAACAGATGAGCAAAGTTTGCTTGAGTTCCTTTCTTCTTTAAGCAACTTCTACTTAAATCTTTCAAGTTCTTATGTCTCTTCTAGTTTATACAGCAGGCAGTGGTATTGCTTGTTGTTTTAATCCATACATGTTGCATGGAGGTTTACAAGAAACGTGTTCAATAATATCATTGTGGATGATGGTTTGGGTTGAGCTGCAGTTCAGTTGCTGGTGTGACAATACGTAATATGAACTACTGACTGCATGGCAGCATGTGTTTGCATGATCCTTTACGTGCTGAGGAACAGAGTTCAAAGTCTCAGAAATTAAAAGTAGACTTTTTCTGTTCTACGAAGTACTGTACTGTTCAGGTGTAAATTATTAACCACCTCCACAGTTTAAACACAACACATTCTTCAATACACTGTCACAAAATCAGTGTCATATAAAAGTCCCACTGCAACTGTTTCTGTTGGCAAGCATAATTGATAATTCACATCTGAATAAGCATTGCATTGAGTCATTTAGGTCCTACATAATGAAACAGTCAGACTAATGATTTCACCTGATGTGCCTTCAGCTTCTCCATTATATCTTCTGTTCCACAGCCTAGAGAAGGCAAAGAGAAGATGATAAGCTCAGAGCAGTGTATTTAGATAAAGTTGTAATGCTATGTGGAGATCTGAAAACCAGGTTTCATTAAATTCATTAAATTAAATCTTAGTATAAATAAGATTATGAGAAAAAAAAATGTCAGTATTTGCATGGGGTTTCTATTACCTAAAATGCAATGTCAAATGCAGTGTCAGATGCCTACCCTTGATTATTTCCTGTGTTTGTCTAGAACTGAATTTTCTTATTCTCATATGAAACAAAAGAAGAAATAACCTCTAAGAAAAAAAAGGAAATCTAAGTGACTATTAAAAGTGAAAGAGTATGCTAAAGCGGGAAACATACATAAAGACCTGGGGAATAAGTGGGAAGAGTTTTTTTACTCATTGCAACAACAGAAAGAGAATTTCAGAGTAGAAAAGAGATTCTTAAAGTTTTTTTAAGCAACTTGTTCAATAAGCTGTAATTTTATACATGCTTACATGTATGTAGTGTATGAGAACCCAGAGTGGTAATGATTGTTCAGAACCTAAAAAGCCTCATAAGGCAAACAAACAAAAAAGAAGTTGTTTTCCTTCATTGTTCTGCTTGGGTCACTTGAGTAATCATGTAATGTAAAAACCTGCCATTTGCCCTAGTTATTTTTGGAAGATTCTTGTAATTCATACATTTTATCATACATCATTCATTGAAGGCTTCCCTTGAAGGAAAAGGAAAGTATGGCACTGACAAGAGAATATATTCATCAAGTCTGAGGAATCACAGTATATGGGCAAAATTCCTTAGTGCTTGTTAGTTCATGTCTGACAAGGCTGTGAGTTCTGGCATTCCGAGACCATGTTAAGACATTTTCAACTAGTTGTGACAGTTCAGTACACACCTTGATCTAGGCTTAGTGTGGGTGAGTAAGAATATTTATAGTTTTTTTGATGAACTCATTTATAAAGGTCTTTCTGAATCACAGAAGATGAGATTTTAGTCCAGGCAGAGCAGAAGGGAAGTTATCTTTAAAATCTTAGTTTAGTTATGGGACTGAATCAGCAAAAGACATTGAATGAAAAGTTTGAGGACAATGCTCAATCAGCAAGCTGACATGGCAGCCAACCAAAATTCTGCAACAAATAAGGATGAATGTTAATTTTCTAGAGAGGATAAAAAGCAATTTTTTTCCTGTTCATTAATCTAATAACTGGGTGTTATTTTCATTTATTCTTCATTATATTTACCTCTTGTAACCCAAGACTAACCAAAAACCCAAGAAAGAAAGCACATACCCACA
Source organism: Chrysolophus pictus (assembly GCA_037305975.1). NCBI lineage: Eukaryota > Metazoa > Chordata > Aves > Galliformes > Phasianidae > Chrysolophus > Chrysolophus pictus. Next base: position 3,133,898 of record CM074577.1, read on the forward strand.
CGCTTCAATGATGGATAAAATAATGGAAGTTATGCCAAAATGACAGATACAACCTGGTAATACAACACCAGGATAACAGCGCACTGAGAAGGAAGGTTAAATAGTCCTCTTGTAATGCTGTCCTGATGGAGCTACATTATACTCAGGATTAATTACTTTTCATGGCACTTGGACAATGGAGAACGACCTACTCAAAAGCACTCAAGACTGAACTTGCACTAACAGGACTGGTCTGTGACCCACCTATTTTCTTCCCTGTGACTTTTTCACAATCCAAACAATTCTTAAAATGAGCCTGGGCTATATACTATTAGATTTTTCCTCTGTAAGATGGCAGCTAAACTTCACAGGGATTTTCCCTTTGCTTTTTTTATTAACACTACTTTATTATTATTATTATTATTTTCTTGCTCCTGAAACTTACATAGGAATTCAGCCACTAACTAAAATAGTGGATTTACTTGCCTCCAAATCTTGCACTACCAAGAATTAATTTATCTGTTAAATAAATGTTTGCAAATCTCTATTTGCTATGTAAATCCAAATCTTTTTTAGACTTTATAGAAACTCTTCTTATCTGATCACTTGTCCCTCTGCTTCAGATGGGAAAAAAAAAAAAAAAAAAAAGCTCATGATTAGTTATATCTGGAGCTGGCTCTCAGTCAAAGAAGTCACTCACCTGCCAACCCTTTCAACTAGTGGTGAAAGGACTAAAGAGCTAAGAATTTTCATTTGATTACATTGCTTGACAGTGTGAAAGGGGAGGAAGAAATAAGGGAAACCAGTCCCTGTGTTTATTTTTCAAAGTGAAAAGAATTCTAAAGAGTTACAGACTGGAAAAAGGATAACTGCCAGAGTCTCGATGAGCAGAAAAATGTTTATGTTGGTCATCAGTTCACATTCTGTTTGCTTGGAGAGACTACTTATTCTAGGAATAAAAAGTATATAAGTGATGCCTTACCGTTAAAAATGATGTGCTTGTTTACATTACCTTATTGACCTATACTTAAAATAAGATGTCTTAAATTACCAAATACTTCTGCAAATCTCAACTATCACAAATAAACACACACTTTATTTGTGTGTGTGTGTGTGTGTCAGGCTTAACAGTATTACATTTCCTAGCACATCTATGCTATTATTTATATAAACATTGTTTTATATGTATTTCAGGGCCTTTTGCCTTGTTCCAGGATATGATTTTCAAAAAATACAAGAAAGATTACCGTGTAATTATCTGTAGTGATTTTTAAGAATGATATGCTCAAAAGTGACTGAGACAAGTTAGAAATATCCATAATTAGTATTGTTATTTTATCTGTAATACACAGGTGAAGGCAATTCAGCTGTGTGACCAGAAGAGGTGGAGCCTGGCTGGACCTCTTCTAGACCCCATTTAAGGGCTGATTGCCCCTAGGGAAAGTTCTCTCATTGAAGATCCCTTCTTTGTGGAGTCTTTCATCACAAACCTGAATCTTGGAATATGGGTGAGCATTTCTTTTCTGTTTGTTTCTTTCCATTTCTCCGTGATATTTTTTCCAACCGTAACAACATTTGAGTCCTGTATTTAGCCAATTTATAAAAGCATTATAGAGAACTGGCTCTAAAATGGAACATAACTAGTCACTGGCTTCTTGAGTTCAGCGCATCAGCCCATTCATTGTCTTATAATCTTGTCTGCTGAACATATTGTCCAGAAGGCTACTGTGTCCTATACAGTATTGAAAGCTTTGTTGTAATTCAAAAACACTATATCAACTGCTTCATTTTAGTAAAATGGGTGGGTAGACTTGCCATAAATGGAGGCTAAGTTTTTTGAACGGGATTTTAACCCTATGAACCCATGTTGGCTATTGCTAATGGCTACGTTGTCTTTCAGGTGCTTTTCAAAAACCCTCAGAACACTCTTCTTCAGAGTACTATGTAACTTCGTAAGGCACTTAATTACAACTGACAGGCCTGTGTTTACTAGGGTTGTCTTTCTAGCCCTTCTTGAATACTGGGACACTGAACAGGCAAAGTTTGGGATACTGGAGAAACAAGGTAGACTCATGTCAAGCTCATTACTGGACTTCAGTAGAGCAAACTTTAATCTTTTTAAGGATGTGCTTGGTGGAGTAATGTAAAGGGTGAAGACCTGAAGGGAAGAAGGCACCAAGAAGAGCAATGCATCCCAATAAAGTTCATCCACACCAGTCTTCTTCCCCTTTGGCTTGCCGTACAGCCTGTTTTTGTGCCTGTAAGGTTTCCATCTTCAGGAGTATCCAGGCTTCCTGGACTTCTTTACCCCTAAGGAGCGACTCCCAAGGGACCCCTGCAACAAGCATCCTGAACAGGTCAAAGTCTGCCCTCTGGAAGTTCAAGATAGCAGTTTTGCTAGTCACCCTTCTGATATCTCCAAGAACAATTCTACAATTTCATGGTTGCTCTGCCCAAGACAGTCCCCAGCCTTCAAATCTCCCACCAGTCCTTCTCTGTTAATGAAGAGCAGGTCTAGCAGGGCACCACCCCGGTAGGCTCTCCAGCTATGTAAGGAATTTATCTTCTATGCACTCTAGAAACCTCTTGGACTGCTTCCTCTGTGCTGTATTGTATTTCCAGCATATATCAGGGAAGTTGAAGTCTCCTGTGAGAATGAGTGCTGGCGATTGTGCAAGCTGCACAACTACAAGCTGCTCATGGAATGCCTTGTCCATCTCTTCATCCTGATTAGGCAGTCTATAACAGATCCCCAGCAAGATGACAGCCCTACAGGCCTTCCCCTGATCCTTACCCATAGACGCTCAACTTTATCATTATCAAATACAAATTCATTTTTACTACAAACGCTCAAAGAAGCCTGATTGAACTCTTGCTAAAATCAGGAAAAAAAAACAGCTATTGAAAACCTCTGTTGTAGTCACAAGTTGTAGTGGAAATGCTGTCACAGCCTGAAATAGCAATTGACACGTGGTAGGAAGCCAGGGGAGCTCAGATGTGTGTAATGCACCTGAGTAACCAGAAGGGGTGGAGCCAGGATCCATCCCTTCCCAGACCTCATTTAAGGGTTGGCAGTGGAAGTGAGGGTATCTCTCTGGAGAACCCTGCCTACCTGTGGCCTTTTGAAGGTAAGCAGCATTTTTTCCTTATTTCTGTGCTCCCTGTTGTTGTCTTTAAGTGAATCCATACTTGCTGAAGCCTGAGATCTTGCTACTCTGCTATCACTGTTGTGCTTTCCAACACTAGTTAAATATAATCTTATCCTGTACCAACAAGTGTTAATGATAGTTTGCCTATAGATAGTAGAACAGGCTCACAGAGAACAGAAGTAGGCTTTTAGTTGTTGTGTAACAAGAGGAACAGAAAAATATCTGAAAATTTATGAGCAAATAGTCTGTTATTCTGATCTCAGTGGGGAGATCAATCCAGACAAAGTCTCACATTAAAAGCCAGCCTCACGAAAGCAGTTAGAAAAATACTTGTGTGGTTAATGCTATCATAATTTCATCCTGAAAGTCCCGTTCTCTTAATAAGTCTATCCCATCCACAACCTTACTTATTCTGTAATATGCATAAGTATAAAATGTAATAAGTGACTTCAGACATAAGAGTACAAATGCAAAGAAAAAGAATTTTGATGAAGCTCAAATTTTAGCAGGCATATTACCTGCAAAAAAATAAATAAATAAAACAATTTCTAAACGTGTTCTCAGGAAATTTTGGAAGCGTCCACATGGCATGCATAGTGAAAGCGTGAGAGACTTTGAGCAAGTCAGTCTAGGTTCAAAAAATGAATGCTGTTACGTCACTTAATATAATGTCCTGCTTTTACAGTCTTCTCTCCTGAGAAGGCAAGGTTCCAGGCTAAGATGCTTTGAGGCTTTATATGATGCTACCTGATTTGCATACAGATTAGATGTCTCTGCTGAGAACCGCGCCCTTTACTACAAAAGAAAAATACAACTGTTTCTAAGCAGGAAACATTACACAATATGGCTCTAGTGAAATAAATAGAAAAATATCTCCTCAGATATTTCTGAAGGAAGAAAAATTTCCCTATTCCTTCTGCCAAATACTTCATAAAGACTTTGATGTTGTTTAAGTGTGGTAAAAACTGTTTTACAGAATTAGTGTATAATTTGCTCAAAATTTTCTGTGTTTTTCAGATTTATGTTACACTGACAATTGGGCATTAATTTTATCTGATTCTGAAGTATATTTTGGGGGTCTGCCTCTGTCACAGATACAGTGCTAGCATGAATAGCATAAGTGCAAGTTCTAACAAGAAAGATTTCATAGAACAATAAAAATGTGCTTTAAGGAAGAAATACTATGTAAATATAAATGTCTAACTTGCTAAGGTGAATAGTGAAGTACTGGTAGCTTCCACTATATACCATTCATATGCACTGTTCATTCAAACTATACTTTAAAGTGCTAAGATTTTGCATCTGTTACAATACTGTGTCCAAATCAGATGATGCAATTGTGTTTAAAAAGAAAATATTCAAATTGGCACTGGGATCTACGACAGAACTAGTTGCCATTGAGTACAGGTTAATGTGACTGTTGCATGGCAGCTGGAAGTACAGCAGATTATTTTCTGTAATATTACATTTCTCACTAGCTTTGTTTTTCCTTTAAAAACACAAACTGTCAGCCTCTGCGAGGGGAAGACTTGTGCCCTAAACACACAAACAAGGTGTTTGCATTAATAATTCATTTGCTCACATGTCTGCAGTTTTTGCGAATCTGAACATTAACCACAGGATCTCTCCCAGTCATTCTTTAAACAGCTGGGAATTTTATCTCCTGAAATTCAGCATCCTGACTTTGCTCTTCACCATGCCAACGTATCTTGAGATCATGAACTCAAACAGGACTTGGTCATTACAGTCCAGTCCTGTAAATTTAAAATAGTTTTTTTTAACACTCTTAGTTACAGTCAAATGAAAAGCCATAATTCACCATAACTGTCAAAGATAAAATGTAAAATCTCTTTAAATTCCATACAAGTGAATTGAGATACCAGCTGGAGACCTTGCTTAGGCATGTTGCTATTCAGCTAAGAATAGCAGGCTTCTGTCCTTAGCCTCTGTTATAAGGTTGTCTCAAATGAAGGTAAGTTTTTCTTATATAAATGATGCTTAAATGAAGGGGGGAGTGAGGGGAGGGAAGGGGTGGGGAGAAGTTGTGGTTTTTTTTTTTTTCCTGAAAAGTATTTCAGTAAGAGAACAATGAGAATGAGAGTTTAATTAATAGATTTTTTTTTTTTTTTCCACACTAAAAATTAGAAGGCGTAAGCAAAAAAGCTACCAATTTATCAGCAAAGATGTTTTGGCTTTGCAGAACAATAGGTCTTGGCAGCTAAGTAAGTTTACATCCTCACCAATTTAAAAAGTGGTTGGGAAAATAGGATCATAAAATCCTTAGAACTGGGAGGGACCTTTAAAGGCCACCTAGTCCAAGTCCCCAAAGGATAGGGACATACACAGCTAGATCAGATTGCCCAGAGCCTGATCATCTTGCCTTGAAAGTCTCCAGGGATGGGGCATCTACAGCATCCCTGGGCAGCCTGTTCTAGTACCTCACTACCCACACTCTGAAAGATTTTTTTCCTTATATCTATCCTAAATCTACTCTTGTTCTGTTACAACAGCCTGCTAATGAGTCTGTCGTCTTCTTTCATGTAGCTCCCCTTTAGATATTGAAAGGCCCCTACAAGATTAACTCAGAGTCGTCTTTCCTCCAGGCTGAAAAGCCCCAGTTCTTTTACTCTGTCCTTGTAGGAGAGGTGTTATGTCGCTTAGATCATTTTTGTGGCCCTCCTCTGGAAGCACTCCAACAAACAGGTCTACATCTCTCCTGTACTGAGGACTCTACATCTGGATGCAGTACCTCTAGGTGAGGCTTCATCAGCACAGAGTAGAGTGGCAGGATCTGCTCTCTCAATATGCTGGCCATGCTTCTTCTGATGCAGCCCAGGGTATGGATGGGTTTCTGGGCTGTGAGAGCACAGTTAGCTCATATCCAGCTTCCCATCCACTTGCAGCCCTAGGCCTTCTTTGGCAGGGCTGTACTCAATCCTTTTCATCCCCCAGCTTGTATTGGTAAAGGGGGTTGCCTTGACCCAGATGCAAGACTTTGCACTTGGATTTGTTGAACCTCATGAAATTCACCTGGTCTCATTACTCAAGCCCATCTAGGTCCCTCTGGATGGCATCCTGCCCCTCTGCTGTGTCAACTGCTCCTCTCAGCTTGGTGTCATCCACAAACTTGCTGAGGGTACTCTTGACCCCACTGTCAATGTCACTGATGAAGATATTAAAGAGTGTCAGTCCCAGCACTGACCACTCATCACCAATCTCCATCCAGACACTGAGCTACTGACCACCATTCTCTGGACTCAACCCTGCAGCCATTTTTTCATCTATTGAACAGTTCACCCATCAAATTCATGTCTTTCCAATTTGAAGAGAAGGACATTGTGGAGTACTCTGTCAAAGGCATGGTAGTCTGAAGTCAGAAGGCCACTGAGTTGGTAAAGCAGGACTTGCCCTTGGTGAAGACATGCTTGTTCTCCTGTATCACCTCCCTGTCTTCCATGTGCTTTAGCAAAGCTTCCAGGAAGATCTGCTCAATTATCTTCCTCAACACAGAAGTGAGACTGACAGGTCACACAAACTATCAAGTGTAGAGAAGTTTCCATAATAGGTGAAGCTAAACAGATCAGGATACTCAGACAGGAAAAGAAATAGTGGAGAGAAGTTGTGTAGAGGTCAATAAAATAACAAATGTGTTATTTTACAATGTAAGAGTTAGAATAAATCTCTACTTTCCCAAGTAGCTTGCAAAAAAAAACTGAGTACAACTCAGAGTCGTCTTTCCTCCAGGCTGAAAAGAACTGTAGAACTTAGTCTGAACTTAACGGAAATTGAAAGGAAAGGATAAAATCAGATACTAGATTCAGGTCCAGAAGAATGTAGAAAAGAATAAGAAACTATGTATGTATAGTTTATGGTCAGATTTTCATGGCATCTTTTTCCTCCACTTCCAAAAAAACACACAAGATTAATTTGAACTACATTTCTGCCAGTCAATTTATTTGCGGTAATTGCTAATATAGGAGTCGCAATACTCTATCTCAGCCAAAGGCTGGACAACAGCTGATACAGTCTCTTTGTTTGATCAGTTAACATTAAATCTCATGAGTTGCATAGCAGGTGGAAAAAAAAATCAAGTTAGTGGATCTAAAGAGAAGCATAGAGTTTTAATTTTGAAGATCAGCTGCAGTGAAATACTTTATGGAAGGAAACTTGTCAAGTACTTCAGCATCCTACTCAAAGCAGGCCTAATAAAATCAGGTTGCTCAGGTAAATGTCCGGTCAAGACGTGAACTGGGATTGGAGACCCTATATCCTCTCTGTATAATCTGTGCCAGTATCTAACCACTCTCATGATTTTTTTCTAATATCTGATCAAAATTTCTGATGTTCCAACACAGGTAGAAGACTGACCATAGGCCAGTCAGCCTGAACTCAGCATCAGGAAAGGTATGGAACAGATGATTTTGAGAGCACACAGCATGTGTGGGACAGCTAGGTGATCAGGCCTAGCCAGCATGGGATCATGAAAGGCAGGTCCTGCTTGACCAACTTGATCTCCTTCTATGACAGAGTGACCCAGCTGGTAAATGATGGAAAGACAGTAGATGCTGTTGATCTAGACTTTAGTATACCCTCTGACTCTGTCTCCTGCAGCGTTCTCCTGGAGGAGCTGGCATCCCATGGCTTGGACAGGTGTATCCTCTGCTTGATAAAATCTGGCTGGATTGCCGGGTTTGTAGAATTGTAGTGAATGGAGTTAAATCTAGCTGGCAACCAGTGACAACTGTTACTTCCCAAGGGTCAACATTGGGGCCAGCCTTGTTTAATGGTTTCTTGTCCAACACAGTAGGTTTTAAGGGAGTGAAGCTTTTTCTTTCTCTTGAGTTGAGCCTCCCCTAGTCAGAAGGAGTCATTACTGTGATGGAGTCATCCAAGACTCAGAGGAATAATACACATTGATTTATTGAGAGCTTTCCTAAGAACAACTAATACTCTATTTGAAGGTAAAATTGGCTACTTGCTAATTACAATTAATAAGCATTATAGGTAAGACAATATTAGGCAATTAGGCAAAATATTGTCTTACCTATACAAAGAATAAAAGAAGGTAAAGCGATAAGGTAGAAAATGGGAGGAGAAAGACAGGCAGATATACAAGCAAAGTAGTTCACCATTCCTCAATCCAGCAATGTCTTGGTGTCAGGTGCTGATCTTCTGTAGTGGTGGATTGTCCAAGGTTGTGTTGGTCAGTTGACAATTACTAATGATAACAGTACGAACTCTTTGGTCTTATAGACCAAAGTGGTCAAGCCTAAGCTTTTGGAGTGAATTTTGGGATCTCAGCAGGGATTCTTTTGTTCCTGTCTTCCAAGCCTTGCAAATTTAAGACAGCAGATAAGAGGAAGCAGAGAGACACCAGCTTGTATCTTGCCTTCAAAGGTATCATCTCCCGTTCTCCTGTATCAAGCTGATTTAATTTGTTCCCAGGCCTAGTCTTCAGCCAATAAACACTTCTGGGCCCTCCTATTTAAAGGCATACAACTCTAAAGAAATGCTTTTAAATGTAAAACTGTCTACAGAGTGATGTTGATTGCCTCATGTTGGTTTGAAACACTCCTTGCCAGCCTCAGACAAATGTCTTTATTGATCATCTGGACAAGGGGATTGAGTGCACCATTGGCTAGTTTGCTGATGATGCCAAGCTGGGAGGAAGTGTCTGTCTGCCTGAGGGTGAGAAGGCCCTACAGAGGAACCTGGACAAACTGGATTGATGGGCTGAGGTCAAACTGTATGAGGTTTCATAAGGCTAAGTCCTACACGTTGGTCACAACAACTTAGTGCATCACTACAGGCTTGGGGCAGATTGACAGGAAAGCTGTGGGAAGGAAAAAGACCCGGAGTGCTAGTAAACAGCCATCTGAACATGAGCCAGCACTGCACCCAGCTGGCTAAGAAGGCCAACAGTATCATGGTTTGTATCAGAAACAGCATAGTCAGTAGGTCTAGGGAAGTGATCATCCCTCTCTACTCAGTACTGGTGAGGTTGCACCTGAGTAATGCATTTAGTTTTGAGCCTCACACTACAAGAAAGACATCAAGGCTCTGGAATGTGTCCAAAGCAGGGCAGTGAAGCTGGTGAACGGTCTGAAGTGCAAGTCTAATGAGGAGCTGCTGAAGGAAGTGGGACTGAAGCTTGAGAAACTATGAGGGAACAGAACTAGGACAGCTGTCTTCAACTGGTCAAAGGGCTATTTCATACCATATGACATCATACTAAAGGAGAGTTTTGAAGGGGTCGGGAGTTCATCTGTCTCTCTTCTGCATGCTTGGGGGCTAGTAGGGCATCTGCTGGGGGGTGGTGAGCAATTGCTTGTGCATCACTATGTAGTCATAACTATTATTCTTCTCCTTTTTTCAACCTTATTTAATAGCTTTTATCTCAAACCGTGAGTTCTACTTTTTTTTTCCCCCAATTTTCTCCACCTTTCCAATGATAAGCAGGTGCTTAGCCACCTGCTGGGTTAAACTACATCAGCTCTGTCTTTGCAATTCAAATTCTGAAGGAACCAGAGAAGCTCAGCTACTGCTCAGGGTAGCATAAAATCACTTTATATAAAAGATATAAAAATCTTATTTTATTAAAAGTCCCTATTTAAAAATACATGGCAGACAGAGCATAGCTGATTTAAACAGCTCCTGAAGAAGCTATATAGCCTATCGCATACCTGCAAATAGACTCTAGCAAGCTAATGAACTCTATCAGTTATAGACGTTCTGATATTTGTCAAAAGTTGGCTCCAGAGATAAACGGTTAAAATGTCTATAGAAACAATGACATCACCGTTGTGACAGGCTTTAAACGGAGCAACAAAAGGAACTATTATGTTTCCTCTAGCTCAGCAGGTGTGTAGCAGTACAAAGGGCATTCTCAGAGAATTCCCTTACATGAAATTTGATCAAACTTTGAATGAGTGTTGAGTCCACTGTTTCACTGCTTGAGAAATGAAAAGTGAACAAATGCTCATTCAATTTATTTTGCGAATGATCTGGAAGAAAAATCATTTTGAAAATCCACCAATTACTAATATTAATTCATCTCAATTTCATTGTCACTTTTCTTTTTTCTCCTGCTTGTTTTGTGTCTCATATGTTTATCCTTTCTTCAGCAAAGTTCTGAAGCCCAATTCATTTGAAAATATTTAAATCTAAATGTTTGTGTATTTTGTTTTAGTTTACTGTAGTCAACTTTAAAAACAGAAAATTCAGAGAAGATTTTACAGACCCAAAGCCAAAAGCCCAGCTATATCTGTACCAGATACCTCATATCCTGACATTGTCAGGATTTGTCAGAATTGTTCACAACAAGTTAAAATATAACTAACCATTGAAAACAATTAGACTGATTGTTTAGTGAAAAGGGTAGTTATGCAAGTTTCCCTCTTCTTGCTCTCTAATGGAGAGAAAAAAAAGGAAATGCATCACAAAACTTGTATGCCCTATCAGCTTACTCTTTACAAAGCTTTGATTCTTGTTGGTGTTTATAAGTGCAGTTCCTATCCTGGAATCTCCTGCCTTGACCGTGAGACATTTCACAGTCACATTTCACACTGCATGTGTGATGAGGATGATTCATAATTCTGTAATCCCACAGTGTGCTCCAGCGCAAACAAAGTGTGTCCCTGTATCTGTTCGTCATTCTCAGCAGGTCAAGATACGCAGGATACATTTCCTGTAAGCGTCTATTGAAGTGTTCTTCCTTTCTATACAAGTGGAAGTATAAAGCATATTTTAGCTCCCACAACTTAAAACAAAGACTGGATATTAGTCATCATGCAAATAGGCTCTAGTTTCTTTTTTTTTTTTCCCAAGTCCTATGTCACTAGAATAACTGAGTTCTCTCAATTCCCAGAAATGTGGTAAAAATTAGGCTGGAAGGAGGAGATAGACAAAAGAGTGAGGAAAAAAGTAAAAACAGACTAAATAGCTGTGACTAATAAAATAAGCAGAAAGAGAAATAACTGATATATATTTTGTTTTAGTACGTAACGAAAATGTGGCATTGTTAGAACTGCTTGTTAATTCTGCACACCTAAAGTGTGATGGCAAATTTGTGAAACAGTCCTGAATTAGATTCAGTATTACTGGAAATTTTGAAAATGATGTGGTGAAATTATACTAGCAGTAGCATATTATACCAAAACTCCAAACCATCACATAATGAAAAAATACTCCTTGTTTGAAACACACAAAAAAAAAGGTTATCAAATGTACATGGAAAAATTGAAGTGCTATATGAAGTGAGTATCATAGAATCTTTTAATGTTTACATTGAATAACAGTACTGTTATTACAGATTACACAGCGCACAGCCACACATTTATGAGAGCATGCACAAACAAAAGAGAATTGCAAACAAACCTCAGAGCTAATGAGCCTAACTGAGACCCTGTGATTGATAGTAAATCTCTGTGGCAAGTTCTGGTATCTATCTGTTTTCAATTTTGGGCCCTCGTGACAAGAAACACATTGAGACTCTGGAACATCCCCAAAAAAGGGCAACAAAGCTGACGAATGGTCAGGAATACAAATATTATGAGGAGCAGCTCAGGAAAGTGGGGTTGTTTAGTGCAAGAAGAAGAGGCTCAGGTGAGACCTTATCAGTTCTACAACTACCTGAAGGGATGTTGCAGTGAGGTGGAGGTCTGCCTCTTTTTCCAGGTAACCAGCAGTAGGATGGGATGGAATGGCTTTAAGCTGTGCCAGTGGAGGTTCAGGTTGGATATTAGAAAAAATTCTCAGAAAGAGTGGTAAGGCATTGGTACAGGCTTCTCAGGGAAGTGGTGGAGAAACCATTCCTGGATGTTCAAGAAAATGATACATGTGGTACTAAGGAATATGGTTTAGTGAGCGTCATTGGTGGTAGGTGGACTGCTGGGCTAAATGATCTTAGATGTTTTTTTCAATCCTGATGATTTTATTATTCTGTGATTCTAATCAGACATTTTTTTGGAACCTGAAAATATATTACAGAAGACTCTAAAGGTGTTATGCTTTTCTTGGATACATTTTTAAATGTGAACTAGAAAAGATGTTCTTGTTCTTATTGCTCTATTTCTGTTGTATCAGAATGTGTTTATTTTTTAGTGCCAAGGTCATCTACAAAATAATTAAACAAGACTATTTACAAAAACCTCCCTCCAGGTTCACTATAAACTCATTCCAGACGTTTTCAGAACCAACACTTCCTACTTTCAAGGTTAATTTCCAAAATTTGACTGTTACCTTCTTCCAATATGGTATCTTTCTTACTATTTTATTTCCTCACATACGCAAAGATAGTTTTGTATGTGGCACTGAATGCTAGTAGCACTACAAAACACAAGAATGAAGTCTAATGCTGACCTACAGATGTTTAAACATTTTAAACAAAATAATTTTGTTCTCAATGTATGTAGTGGTTTGTAACTGGTGAAGTTGTGCTGTAATTTTTCTTATTTTCCTTGTTTCTAATTATTGTCCCATTCAAAACTTTCATAATTGTTTTGAAAATTGAATCCTATTGAATTTAGACAAATTTTGCTATATTTTCTGGATTATATTTATGACATGGAGAACTGTTAGGCTCAAGATGTGAAGCTGCTGAAGAAGGACCGCAAAGATGATCAGAGGGCTACAGTACCTCTTCTACCAAGAAAGGCTGAGGAAGCTGGGCTTATGCAACCTGTAAAAAAGAAGGTTTTGGGGAGATCTCGCTGCAGTCTTTCAGTAGTTAAAGGGATTTTATTAAAAAGATGGAGACTTTTTACATTGGCAGATAGTGATAGGACAAGGGGAAAAAGTTTTAAGCTGAAGGAGGGAAAATTTAGATTAGGTATAGGAGATTCTTTACTCAGAAGGCATTGAGGCATTGGAACAGGTTTGCCAAAGAAGTTGTGGATGCCTCACCTTTGTAGGTGTTCAAGACCAGGTTGGATGTGGTCCTGGGCAACCTGATACAGTGGGTGGCAATCCTGCCCGCTGCAGGAGGGTTGGAGTTAGATGATCTTTAATGTTCCTTCTAACCCAAAGTATTCCATGGTTCTATCATTTTGTAATATTATTTTTCCCTCTTTCTCCATCTACAGTGCAGGTAGTGGTTTTGTAACTTTCTAAACGACTACATTCAAAGTAATTAGTTAAAGTCGTAGTAATGGCTACTACAACTGCCATGCATTCAGTCGAAATATTATTTACAAATACTATTTGGTAAAATTCCATTTTGACATGATTTATATCTCTTAAGGCTTAAGTCACTGAAGTACTGAAGATGCTTTACTGTGTAGAAAAACGCTTCCTACATTTAAGGTTAATGTTCCCAGAAACGAAATGCTTCTTATCAACACTTGTCCTTACTCGTGCACAACCTTTCAAAGATGGAATATGCAAAAAGCGACCACCATTCCAGCTGTAAATCAGGTATTCCCTTTAAGTCACTTTCAAAAATGTAGAGCCAAAAGAAGTAACAAATAGGGGAATTCATATAGAATGTTTTCTCATAGCTAGTGTGCTGGTGGATGACTTGTCTTACAAGTGTTAACCTGCTTAGAGAAAATTTAGAGCCCTTACATTTTTTCCAATTAGTCAAATATCATATCAATTAGTTAATTAATCAAGACCTATATTATCCATGTCCTTCTCTTTCCTATATGTACACTACATCTTACTGCGATAAATGCCAAATGAAGAAAGCTCCTGCTGAGATTGAATAGCTTTCACCATAGCAGGGAAAGAAAAAGCAATTTTTTTCCTTTCCAGAAATGTTCTGTCACTATTCAGTTCTTTAGCTGACACTCTTTGTAGCTCTCTTACAATGTTTATCCATAAACATTGCTACAATCACCAGGACTATCTGACTGCTTTTAATTTATCAATTTTGGATTTTCCAGGAACAATTACCAATAAATGTGATCATTTTTTCCAATAATATCCATAAGTCATTCTTACATGAACAAATAAATTATAAATGAGTCAAAGTTAGTCAGAAGCAGTTTAATCTTGGGGAACAATACATTCAGTAAGGGCAGTGTATTTCACAGAGAGTTGTATTCAGTCTCACAAGTAAGTAAACATAAAAATCCCTTAGATCATTTGAAATACCTTGAAATTACATAATTATTGTTCCCTTCCCATTGAAAAAGATTGGAATTGGAAGTAAAAAGAATGATTACTCTAATTTTATCCAAATGAATTTTAATAGAAGGTTTTGAAGAGTTCATTTTTACAAGAAATAGATTAACAGTTTTTATTAGACACCCACTTTCAGAATTCCCCCTGTATTACTTTATAAAACAACAGTAAAATTTTAATTGTATGACATTTAGATGTCCCCACTTCATTTCAAGACATTTGTTTTCTGCTGACTAGAGGTTTTATATAAACCATTAACTTTGCTCTGAAAATAAATGTTCATTTTTACCAGGTCTTGGTTTGGGCTATTTTTAAATATTTTTAGAGGATCAATGGAAACTTCAACCATCTTTTAAAAACCTCCAGAAAATAGATTCAAACACTGATTTGACTGATCTAGACTTTTTCACTTAATTGCAGGGCTAGATATTGTAGATAAACTCAAGACCAGATCTACTAAGATGATATACAGGCTACAGAAAGGCCTTCTGTGGAATTTAAAACAACTCTATTAAATTATTTCTGAAAACCTTTTCTTCCAATTATCACTTTAATAAACCTTTTCCAAAACATAACTGATAGCCAAAACAAAATTCTGGATATCAGCTAGCTCCAAAACAATACAATCATGTCCAAATCACAGCCCATGCAGCAGCCTGCTCCTTGCTCCGTGCCGTTATGGCATCAGCTCTTCCACACCAAACAACCTGGCCTGGCCCTGGGTGCACACTCATCACTCAGCATAAATCTAAACATCAATGTCCTATTGTTTATTTTATGTTTTCTGCTACCAGTATCCCACTTCATAACATCATGCGGAGCACTGGGAGTTAAAGAGTTAATGCTCCAGTTCTGTGGATTGCTGTTGTTTTGCAGGTATCTGGTTCTCAGAAGGGAAGAACTACACATCCCAGAAGACTTTCACTGTTCCACTTCCATTCTCCATTCAGAGGGAAAGATAAAAGTGCTCACAAGTTGCAAGACTCCCTTCTTTTACTGCTCATCACTGTGGTGTGCGCTCCCTATCTGCCTTGCCTGTAGCATTGGAGTAAGGCCTTTGGTTTCAGACACTATCTCTCATTTCATTTGATTTATTAACTTCAATTCCAATTATATTGTATTATATTGTGTCATCTCGCATTCCACTATCATATATAGTAGATCCATTTTTCTCTCTTAGCTTGTTGCTGCTGTTTTGTTTTTAGACCCATCTCCCTACCTTTTACCTTTTTCTCCCTCTCCCAGGTGATGGTCCTAGGGGTCCCTCCACTCTATTTAGTCATGGAACTGGGCTAAACCGACCCAAATCCGTGTCACCTATTAAGCAGTACAAATAATTTTATGCATTTTGATGCACTGGCTAAACACAGCAAACACAGCAAAGTTTACAGTCATGCTTTTCATTCTGATAAAGGAAATTGAGAATAGTTTTCAAGATTGCTAAAAATAACTTTTTTTTTTAATATTTGCGATTCTATTTTCAATTGACATAAACAATAAATAACTTGGAAATTTTCAAATGGGTTATATAGAGTTGTGGTCAAATATTCAACTCAAAGAAAAAACTGATCATGTCTTTTTACTAGACTTCAATAAGAACTCTCTTACCAGAGAAAAATATCTCTTGCTTCACAATCATGCCTTATTCATGTCATTGCTTTTTGGCAGTACATACGTTTGTGAACAGCTGTTTCTAAGGATGAATAAAATTTCATGAAAAATCCCTGAAAGGATCCTTGAGAACTCATTAACAATTGCAGGATTAAAATAAGTTTTGTTGCTTATATACATTAACTACGTCATATTGTTTATGAGAGCTGATTCAGAAGTAATGCCTCCTGTTTTATTTTGTCAGCCCTCGATGTCAGAGGCAGATGGTAGTGGCAAAGCAGTCGAGGTTGAACCTTTCCACCAATATTTCATCAGACATTTTGTTGCTGTGTGACCAATAATGGCAGAGTATCAGTTTAACAAAATGGTGTATGGAAGTGTATATGAAAAAAAGATCTGTAACTGAACTCCTGCAAACAAACAAACAAAAAAATTGTATTGTACCCACTGATATTCACCAATGTTTACTGAACTTTTATGGAGACCAAACAGTGGATGTGAGCACAGTGAGGCTATGGTTGATGTGTTTCAGCAGTGCTGATGGTGATGGGTCTCCTCTGCTGTGCAGATTTTGTGGGGCATAGCATGCAGTCTCTTGTTCATCACTGATGAAAATGCACAGCGAATGGTGGTTACTATGTTGAAAAATACTGTTCACACCTTAGGCAATGCTTGGTCCTGATGAAGTCAGAATTTCTAACACTTTTTTTGTGAAGTTCAAAGTAGTGAATACACCACACTTCCTACGGTGTTTTAACATTTCTTCTATAGTATCTAAAAACGTGAGGATGCAGAAAAAAACTACAACTCCTGGTGGAAAAACATGAATAGAATACACTCTTGGGTAAGTTCTACATGAACCTATCGTACGAAAATATAATTTTTACACACTTCATTTAACATAAATATGACAGAAGTATCAACAAATTAGGTACTAAGTCCAGTCAGATTTAAAGTTATATTACCAGTTGTAGGTATTTCATTTGTGACATTGGAGCTGTTTTGATTAAACACAAAGAGTATTCATGGAATGAACTAGAAAAAGGAGAAATTTATTAATAAATACACATAGTCTTCAGCTTAATTCCTATGTTTTCCCCCTCTGTCTTCTGCCAAGATATTTCTCCTTGCCTCTCACCAAATGTGATCTTCTATTTATGTCCATTGTATTTCTTTAATTTTGATCAATTTTTAAACCTGGCAATCACAATTTGACACATTCTAGATTTTATCAGGATTAAAAATGGATAGCTGTACTGAATTTAATTTTCGTTTGTGAGAGATGATTACGTAAATCACAACTAAATCTGAGTTTATGAAAGAAACATTACACTTGTTTTCTACATTGAACTGAGGTTTCTAAGACATGTTGACCTCAAATGTAGCAAATTATGCATTTTATACACATCAAGATAGCAGCTAAATATTCACAGATAAACACATATAAAGCTCATGGTTTTATTCCTTGAGTACACTGTTCTTAGCATCATTGTTTGTTCTTAGGTTTGTTGCAGTTTGTGGTTCTCCTTTTGATTAGTCTAAAATCTTGAGAAGACTAGCTATAGCACCATTTGATGAGACAGGAAGTAAGTGAAGCTCCTTAATACTTTGCTGCCATCGTGTGGCTGAAGAGATAAATAAAATGGGGAGGAAAATTAGCTAACAGGCCTCAACAACCTGTCTGGAAGACAGAAGATCTTGGATAAAAAATGAATACGAGTAATAATTTGCCAATAAGCTGAATAACTGGAGAGCAATACTGAGCTATCTTTTAGTACATGCCCTTTCTTGATTACTCTCTAAGACACAGTGATTAAACAGTGTGAGTCATCTCCAGGTAGCATTTATTAGCCCTTCAGCTAGCATCCTAGAGGTATGGATTTCATTCAATACCTTTCATCATAAAGCTCTAAATAAAAAGTTCTACAACTCCACTGGTAGTTTGCTCTTCAAAGAAAAAACAAAAATACCAGATTTTAGTGTCACAACAGCATGTATCTTGACAAATCTAAAGCTGCTGAACAGCCAATTAAAATTTGATAAAGGACAATAAACAATGGCAGCAATACTGTGTTAGTACTGGCCATAGTCCACTACACAATACAGTTGAAGAGAATAAATGTCATCTAATTTCAGTGCCTACAACCATCATGGCTGGAATTTCCTCTGTAAGACTGATGAGTAATCTTACTTTCCTTATGAAGTTCATTTCTATGTCATTGGTGCCAAATGAGTCCATAGACCTTTCAGTGAACTCACAGGGAGATGTCCAAAATCTAGAGGAAAGATTAGTTAGACAGAAGGAAAAATTATCTGAAGGGAAAAAAAATAGACTCTAAGGAAATAGCTTAGCTCTTAACTGCAGTTAATGTATGTTATTTTCTTAAGAAAGAATTCATTTAGTCCTCAGATGCCTTTTCAAAAATTGTTACTTATCTTGTAGTCTATAACATAGTGTTCTCAGTACATATTTAACAATTTACAATGCTATGGTACAGTGGACTTTTACTCTTTTGCCTGCTTTTAATTAGAAAATAAGAAATTACAAATGTCAAACTCTATAAAGTGATTCTATATAGCTTTCTGATAGATATTTTGGACAGTCATTCTAGCAGCAGTCATTCTAACAGATTTATGGCTGATGCTGAGCTTGTTTTTTGGTGAGGCTCAAGTCAGAGGTGACTTTGATTTTAAACAGCAGTTCAGTCCCAACATGGAAGTATAGATATCACTGGATTTTGTCTGGTTTAGATATTCATTTATTGGACACATTCTTACTGTACTCAGATAAGAAGTACATAGACAGATTGAATACTCTACAAGTATTCTGTTCCATGAAAATAAGTTTCCAAATATTGCCAGATTATATTCTGTTTCTTATATAACATTATCAAAAGCCATATATCACTTTTAAAAATTTCAATGGATTCTCCCCAATGTATAATTTTCTTCTATAATTCTACTTTCATGTTCATGAGCCAATAAAATCCAATGTCTCCAACATTGCAGTTGTATACTATTCCGCTTTCTTTCTAATCCTGTTTTCATTTCATTTTTCTTTCCCACATAGGATGTTAGAGTAAGATATATCCACTTTAAAAAATCTTCTACAGCTTCTTCATTTCATTTTGTACTTTTAGGGCATATCAACAATAACTCTTACAAATTTAACCTGCATACCAGCAACAGTCATAACTGTACTCCCTCAATATTACTTTTGAAAATGGCTAACTTACTATGTTAGAAGATTCTTCCTCACCTAAGTCACCTTCTGCTTAAGAACATTGAGTAAAGAAACAGATGTCATTTTTCTATCATGGTGTATATATCATGTATATGGCAGGTTAGTCTCAGGGAACAGCCAAACTTTCATGCAAGTTACATGCTTTTTAAAGAAAAAGTATGAAATTAAAACTCTTTACCCAGTAGAATTAATCTCACTTGATCACAAGTCACCATATCTGATCAGTACTCTCTTCAATAGAGAAAAATCATCCCCTACAGAGAGAGAACTGGTCAAAGAATCATAGAATCACCAAAGCTGGAAAAGTATTCTAAGATCTTCCAGTCCAACCATTCACCTTTCACCATTAAACCATGTCTCAGTGCAATATCTAAATGTTTCTTGTGCACCTTCAGAGACAGCAACTCCACCAGCATCTCCCTGGGCAGCGTGTTCCAGAGACTGACCACTCTCTCCAAGAAGAAGTATTTCTTAACATCCAACCTGAATCTCCACTGGCACAACTTGAGTCCATTCCCTCTAGTCCTATCACTGATTACATGGGAGAAGAGGCCAACTCCCAGCTCACCACAATCTCCCTCAGTTAATTGTGGAGAGTGATAAGAACCCCCCTGAGCCTCCAATTCTCCAGGCCAAACAATCCCAACTCCCTCAGCAATTAATCATAAGGCTTGTGCTCCAGAGCCCTCACCAGATTCCTTGCCCATCTCTGAACACGTTCCAGGGCCTCGATGTCTTCCTTGTAATGAGGGACCCTAAACTAAACACCAGGACTGAGTACAGAGGGATGGTCACTTTTCTGCTCCTGCTGGCAGTGCTATTTCTGCTACATGCCAGGATACCATTGGCCTTCTTGGTCACCTGGGCACACTGCTGGCTCATGTTCAGCTGAGCCTCAACTAATACTCCCAGGTCCATTTTTTCTACAGTCTTTCAGCCACTCTGCCCCAAGCCTGTAGTGTTGTCTGCAGTTATTGCAGCCAAAGTGCAGGACCCAGCACCTGGTCTTGTTGAACTTCATCCTATTGGGCTCAGCCCAGCTATCCAGCATGTCCAGATCCTATTCCCAAGCAAATTGACACTTCCTGCCATCTTGGTGTCATCTGCAAACTCACAGAGGGTGCACTCAATACCCTCATCCAGGTCATTAATAAAGATACTGAACAAGACACAGGTCCCAGTACTGACCCCTGGGGATCACCACTCATGAGTGGTCACCAGTAGGGTTTAGTTCTATTCACACGCACTCTCTGAGACTAGTCATTCATCCAGCTTTTTACTCAGCAAAGTGAGTACCTGTCCAAGTCATGGGCTGACAGTTTCTTCAGAATACTGTTGGAGACAATATTGAAGGCTTTGCTGAAGTCTAGGTAAACTACATCAATAGCCTTTCCCTCATTCACCAGGCTGGTCACTCGAACATAGAAGGAGATGAGGTTAGTCTAGGACTTCCCTTTCATGAGCCCATGCTTGCTAGGCTTGATCCCCCAGAACAATTTTCCTCACTATGTTGCATGGCAGCGTGTAATCTTTGCCTCAGGGCAGGGTGAATGGTAATTGGTAATGAAAGCCAGTTTTGAAATTTACAATCCATTCACCACGATGCTTTCTGCCTCCATGTCCTGTATTCAGAGCACCCATGCTGGCATGCTCTCTCTTCATTTTTGTCTAAGCTGCTGTACTAAATCCATTGGTTCAGCTGCCGTATATGGGCAAGCCATTATGTGTACTGTGATCTGGGAGGGGCACAACTGGTGAGGGTCTGTCCTGCAGTTTTTGTGTTTTTTGAGTTACAGCCTGTCAGATCTCTTCCCAAGTGGAACCTCAAGATCCAACCTTTCAGTGCCTTCGTTTACAGAGTCTATTTTATGCAGGTTTCCTTGTACAATCTCCAGTAATTTCTAGAGAGATGCAATCTTCCATAGGGGAACGATTGGATTAGGTTTTTTCCCCATCAATACCTCAACCTGTCTTTCAAGTTTTTTGACACAGTCACACAATAGTTGATTTTCATCAGCCAGAGCCTTCAGTTATGTTCAGCGGATTCAAAGCCATCAACAGTGGCCATATCACAGGGGTGGGCTGGGTGACGGGCAAACCATGCAGGCTATGAGTGCTTATGCACTCCTGGAAGCACAGCCAGAAGCACCACAGAGACAGAAGGAGAGGAAGTGTGGATGTAGGCTCCTCCCTTCAGTCACTCAGGTGCTCACCTACTAGACAGCTCCCGACCTTCACATCTCCCACCAGTCCTTCTCTGTTTGTGATCAGCAGGTCTAGCGAGGCACGTCCCCAGTAGGCTCTCTTATCAGCTGCATCAGGGAGTTATCTTCCATACACTCTAGAAACCTCCTAGGCTGCTTGTTTCACACTGCATTGTATTTCTGACATATATCAGAGAAGTTGAAGTCTCCCACCTGGACAAGGATTGGCAATCATGCAACTTCTGCCAGCTGTTCACAGAACGCCTTATTGTCTCTTCATCCTGATTAGGTGGTCTATAAGAGAGTCCCACCAGGATGTCTGCCTTGTTGGCTCTTTCCCTCATCCTTGCCTATAGAGATTCAACTTTATAATTCCCAGCCCAGGGCTCAACAACATCAAAGCTCTCTCTAACATAGAGAACCACACTACCACCCCTCCTTCCTTGCCTGTCCCTTCTGAAGAGCTTATAGCCATCCATTGCAGCACTCTGGTTGTGGGAATGATTCCACCATGTTTCCATAATGGCAACTAAGTCATTGTTTGCCTGCTGCACAATGCCTTCCAGCTCCTCCTGGTTGTTGCCCATGCTGCACACATTGGTGTAGATGCACATCAGCTGAGCCCCTTGCCTCACCCCCCATACCATCATCATTCCCCTAGGCTCAACTCTAGTGGGCCTGGTTTTATCCCCTTCATATCTAGTTTAAAGCCCACTCAACGAGCCCTGCCAGCTCCTAGGCTAAGATCCGTTTCCCCATTTGAGACAGGCAAGTCCTCTCACCAGCCATCAGGCCAGGTGCTGAGTGAACTACCTCATGGTCAAAAGAAAACAAAATTCTTGCATTTGCACCAGCCTGTCAGCCACGTATTTATGGGATGGGTTTTCCTGCTTCTCTCAGTATCCTTCCCTGCCATTGAAGGGATAGAGGAAAATGTGACCTGTATGCTTCCACTCTATCCACTAACCTGAAGTCCTTTTTGATAATCCTCAGGCTTTTCTCAGTGACTTCATCACTGCCAGCCTGAACTATCAATTAAGGATAATAATCAGAGGGGCAAATCAGACTGGAAAGTTTCCTAGAAATATCCCTCACCCGGGCCCCAGGGAGGCAGCACACTTCCCTGCAGGTAGGGTTGAGATGACATGTAGGGCCTTCTGATCCTCTCAGAAAGGAGACACCTGTGACAGTAACCTTTCTGTCCTTCCTGGTGGAGGCAGTCTTGAGGTATGGAGTAGATCACCTCACCCTAGACAACCTCGAGGGTGGACCTCCCACCATATCCTCACTTGCTTCTCCCTCAAATTCCAGAGCCTCTTGCTCCCTAGTAGCAGGTTTTATACACACAGGGTTTGATTCCACCTCTGCTCCTGTCTCTACTCCCATTGTACTCATTGGAGTACAATGGCACCTGGCAGCTGCTCACTGACAGGGCTACCCCTCAACCAGCCGAGGCAATTCCCTGCTTCGGCGTGGAATGTGTCCACTCCAGAGTCTAAAACCTCACCAAAAAGCTGAGTACCTTGCCAAGAAGTGAGGCACTCACTTTTTTTCTTTTTTCAATTTTAATAATGTGCATTCTTTTTCCTCTTCTCCGGGCATTGCAAGCTTCACTGGACTGTCACAACTTCTCCAATGTAATGATTAGTGGCTTAACTTCATCCACCAATTCCCTCGGGACCCATTCGGTCTGAAGGGGCTGTGCATATTCAGGTTCATTAGGCACCATACCCCTCTGTACTTCTCTGAGTATATATTACATAGTACATGCTACAATACTTTATTACTTAACAGAAAACATGCTAGTTATAGGAAATTCGAGCAGACAGGAGCGAAGTATTTCACGTCTCATTCTTTTTCCTGTTACACTGAATTATCACAGGACAACAAAGACTCTGTTAACCCATCTCTCTTTCATACTCACAGAATGGTAAGCTCTTTCCTAAAAGCTAGCAATTCATAGGAATAGGTGATACATATAGGAAAAATGTCTCCATTGATTTTCTCCCTGGGAAGGTTTAGAGTACAGTCTAATCCCCTCTTTAGGCCAAACAATGTCCTCGCAGCTACACAGCATACTGTTCAAGGTCAAAATGCGTTTCAGAAAATGAGGTAGACTAAGATTTCAAACCTAACTTTTAATAAAAAGAAAGGAGGCCACATATGTTAAACATCTTCATTAAGAAACATGTGTCCTCAACTGATAGCTTGTACTGTTTAATTTTTCACTTCATAAAAATCCCATTCTTACTGTTCTTATCTAGTCCTTGATTCATAAATAATGTATCCTCTCAACATACTCCTACATATAAAAGTATGAGGAAATTTCTACTCTTGTTACTGTGTAGACATGCAGAGAATTTGGTATATGACTACCCAGACAAGATTCATAAGTATCATTTAAAGAGTATAGAAAACACTACTCAGCACTGAGAAGATATATGCTCCTTTAGCTACTTTGACAGACTTTCTTCAAGCCAAGCCAAGAAGGCTCTGAGTTTTGGCTCTGACCCTCCAGGAGAACTGCATGAATACCATGGATGATTCTTCAGAAGCATCCAGACTGTTATTTATACAATAGATTTTATTTAAGAAATCTACTCCAGAAAATACCTACCACCTCCATTCTGCTGAGAATGTAAACCTCTCCATTATCAAGCTCAACTTTTCACCACATGCTATAACTATTCTGCCAAGGGACAAAACTGATAACATGAAAACTGGAACACATCATAGGAGACAAATTTCAGATAATTCTGGGAAAACTTTTGTGTAAATTCTCCTGCTTACATATATATACTTCCTCGTAAGCTCTTCAGTTGCCCTTCCAGAACGGTCAAGCTTCCAAATGATCTCAGCTGCAGAAAATGTATTTATATTTTTCAAAACTCATTTCCTTGTTTGTTTGTTTGTTTGTTTGTTTAAGACAGAAAGGAAATACATCTTTTGAAAAAGTGATGTGAATGTAATATAGTGGGTTCCAGGTGCCAATTAGCTGTAAGAAACATACCATATTTTACAGAATAAACATACCATATTTTACAGAATACTACTATTTTTTCCTTTCAATGAGAGATTTTATCTTCAGAAACCAACATGGGTATTTATGAGTAAAGGAAGAGTAGCCATGCTGGCAACAATATAGGATCCTGGAAAACACAAAAAGCTTGTCTAAGAGGAGAATGTGATTGAATATCTATTGCTTACTATTACTTTACAATTTAGAACATCAGTTAATCTTCTTGATTCTGAGAAAAGCTCTTCTGACTATATTTCCACCAAAAGAAAATGCAAGAAGTCTCATAAATTTTGACTTTGTTTATTCTCTTTTCAGCACAAGTTTGGACACCTAAGATAAATTTTGAGTAAGTATATAAAATTTGTGTCAGCTCATCCGGACTGAACTTTTGAAACTTACATTTTGCTAATTGTTTCATAAAGCCTTTGATTAGAGCATGGGTGTCCAACCTTTTCTCTTGCCTGAGCCACGCTGAGTGAAGAGGAATTGTCTTGGGCTGCATATGCATAGGTTGCACCAAAACTATTTATTTCCATGGAAACAACAACCAATACAAAGGGCACAATAACACTATTTAAGAGAGCAAATTCTCAGGTACAAAACATTAATTTTTGTCATAATCACCACCATTACCTATGCATTTTTGTCAGCAATGAACAAGAGCCTGCACATCACACTGCTCAAGAGGTGACCACTGGTGGAGGTGACATGCTGTTGCTGTTGCTACTGCTGAAACACACCAGCCGCTGCCTCCCTGCGCTCACATCCACTGTTTGGTATCCTAATGTTCAGCAAGCATCACTAAATGTCAGTGGGTGCTATTTTTTTCCATTTGAAGGAATCCAGTGGCACACTTTTTCTTCTAATGCACTTTCATGTCAGACGCCATTTTGTTAGACTGCCTCTCTGCTGCCATCTGTCACATGGCAACAAAATGCAATGGAATGTTGGCAAGAAGGCTCGACCTGTACTGCCATACCACAACCATCTGCCTCTGACGTCATGGACAAACATAATAGAGAGTAGACATTACTTTTGGAGCAGCCCTCATTAAATATATAATACAGTTAATGTATATAAATAATTTTTTTTAAAGTAGAAGAAACATAAAATTAATGGAATATTTGACCTTATTTTTGTGAAAACAATGTAGCAGTCTTGTTTAAAGGAAGTACCTGCAATTGTTCTCAAGGTATTTGTCAGAGATTTTTAATGAAATTTTACTCATTCTTGAAAATTGCAGTACATACTGCCAGTAAGCAATGACATTAATAATGCCAGCGATTGTGAAGTGAAGAATACTTTTCTCTGGTAAGGAAGGTCTTATTGAGGTCTAGTGAAGAGACATGATCAAATTTTTCTTTGCATTGAATATCTGACTGTAACTCAGTACATTTCATTTGAAAATTTGCGGGTAATTTATTTACATCAACTGAAAATAGAATTGCAAATATACAAAAATCTCGATGATTTTTTCAGCAATCTTGAAACTTGTAAAAGTAATCCTGGAGGATGTGTGGGCAAATCGAATACATGTTTACAATTAATGTTTCTCAGCTTTTCTGGTAACTTCATCTTATTCCTTTTTTGCACTTCAGTAACTATAAAATCAAACCGATAGAAAAGAAGGCATTTTTGAAACAAAAGAAACGATATATAAATGAGGCAGGGCAACATGGTTTCACAGAGGTTGATTTTATCCTGTGGAGACTAATTACGTTACATCTTTGGTAAGCTAAATAGCAAAGGCTCCTCCAGTAGGTGAGTCAGAATTCATGTCTCACTTGAGACAGCTGGAAAGCTTTATTGCTTTACCAAGGTTCAGCTACAACAATTAAATCACACAGTTCACTGAAAACTCTAGTGTCATAGTTTTATGATTTTTGGTTATCAGTATTCCACATCATAACATCATGTAGTGCATTGGCAGTTAAAGAGTTAATGCTCCAGTTCTGGGTACCTGTCCCAGAAGAGAAGAAAAACTACATTTGCTGTTCTGTTAGCATTTCTGCTCAGAGAGAAAGATAAGAATTGTTCGTAGATCACTTGACCTTCCCTTTCAATTGTCTAGTTTGTCTCTGTTGCTGTCACCCCCACTCACTTAGAGTAAGGCCTTCAGTTTTTTGGACACACTCATTTTATTTGATTTATTAGCTTCAATTGTATTATAGTGTGCTATCTTGCATTCTAATATCTTATTTAGTAAATTAGTTTGTTTCTCCCCAGATCATTGATGCTGTTTTGTTTTTAGGCCATCTCTCTACCCTCCTCCCTTTCCCAAGGCATGGATACATGAGAGATCTTGATGAAGAAGTGAACGGGTAAAAGCATTATGTCTGTAACTAGTAAGCCTCCAGAATTTTGCTGTATTCTATTTTTTTTTATTGTGTGTTTTGTGTTCAGTGCTGAGCAACTGAATCAGAAAAAATCAAACAGAGAGAAATAAATGCTAGCCAGGCTCTTTTCCTGAACTAAATATACTGTTAAAGGAAAAACAAGGACAAAGTGTCCTTGCAAAATAAATTTTGGGGAGAACAAAGAAAGGATAGGGGGTCTCTGCAAAACAAGATAAATTTGAAAAGAAGAGTTTCAATCACAAGAATCTGATTAAACAAGCTTATCGTGCAGATGCATGGCCGGAGATGCTAGCTTAGCACCTGTGTGTAAATCTTGTTTGCTGGGCAGAGCAAAGAGTGGTAAGCTTTACAGGATATAAAGACACTTCTAGTTGGGCAAAACAACAATCTGATTACGAAGTATGTATACACAAAGGGAACAAAAGGGAGTATCTACCGGTGGGATGGCTGATAGTCCAGTCGAGATGAGTGTGAACCCCAAGTACCTCAACCAATGGGGAAAAGGGAGAAGGATTCACTAGCATCGGGGTACAGGGATAGAAGAGGGATTGTGTCCCCCAGTATTTTGAGAGAATCTACAGGGGTATGTTCCTCTCTTTATTCAAAAGAAGAAAGCTGAAGGCTCTCCCCTGTCTCTTTCTGGGATAAAGATGATTAAGCAAGCTTTTTGGAGCAGAAGTTTTCCTAACACTTTGCTATACTACATTGGGTAGGTCTCTCTTCCTCATTCTTTCCCTGTTTGCCCCTCCGCCACCAGTGCCACTAACATAACTGGAACCTGCATCAATCCATAAGCGTTTTACTTCTCCCCATTTTCCACAAGCCAAAGCAGGAAAAGAAAAGCAAATCCTCCTTGAAAAGGGTTAAGCCAATGTGCTCCATATGGTTGGGTTTTTTTGTTTTGTTTTGTTTTTTGTTTGTTTGTTTTGCTACGAGAGTGCTCAAATACTGAGAACATACAGCTAAAAATTTCACATATCTATCAGTCACATAGCAGTGGATCAAATTCCACAACGTTCAATTCATACCCTCCACAGATGCTGAGTGGAGGCAGGTTTTTATGCCAGAGAAATGTTTTCCTTGGCGCTTACCCACACATTCCTAACTCAGTCCAGAGCGTTTTTCATTTAGGACAGAACAATAACACACTGCACCAAGAAGCAAGCTAGTTAGCCATGAAAACTTAAAACTTTCTAGAGAAGTGAAACAGTTTTATCACATAACCCTGCTCACAGATCCAAACATGAGTGGAGGCAGGCAATCTTCTAGTTGCACTTTGCGTTGTCTAATATTTTCTGCCTACAGAGCTGTTGCCTTTTTTGTCCTAATGATAATCAGTGATCTTCCTTTCCATCAGCACATGAACTCTGCAACGTCAATTGAAACAACAAGATGTCAAAAGAAATATTCACTGTGGTGAGCCTGCCAAATAGTACCCAGAGATTAGAAAAGATCTAGTAGAGTTCCCACCTACTGCCATGAAATCCTGTTAATAATCTTCAGAGCAACTTATTAACAGAGATGAGAGAATTAATGAATTCACCAAAACAAGACTTGACCTCTTGCCAAGTCCATGCAAGTTGGTCTTATCTGATTTTGTTGGTGGTGTTGTTGCTAAAGCAGATTGGTGAAAACTCCGCAAGCCTGACTACTCTTATTGCATGTCAGGGACGTTTTGCAGGAGACAAAACAGCATTGTCTAAATTCTTGTGATGGTCTTGGACAGTTTCTGAAACGAATACCTCAGATTTTGATAATAATTTCTCAGCAGCACAATTTTAATTCATAAAAGAAATTAAAATCTAAAGGCCAAAGAACAAATTGAGATGTAGTTTACTACCTGTAATCTCCAGGTGAAGTAAAAGTTCAAGGTGAGAGAAATGTAAAAAGTCTGTGGGTCCACCTGCCCCATCAGTCATGGAACTGGGCCAAACTAGCCCATAACCTGTTGGCACCTCCCCACCTCAACCTCTCCCTTTTTTGGGCAGTGGGCCTCTGGGCCTGCTGTCCCCCTGCTACAGATCTAGAAATAATTCCATGACAAAAACGAAGAGGAGTTTCAAAATAAAAAAGAACCTGCAATTTTTTTTTTTTTCAAATTAAAAAAAAATTAACTTTATGAAATATATGTTACATTCACAAATCCTTTTTCTTTCAGCCTGAACCACATATTCTGCTTAATGCTAAAATCACAAACTGCACTGATTGTGGTAGTTTTCATCCTTTCTATATTTCCTGACTCTTCCCAACTCCTTATTGGAATAAATAAATATTTAAGTTACATTATGTGTGAAAATAATTTCCTATGATAGAAAAACAGTTAAGAAAATGTTTTAAAGATCACATAAAATATTCACCAGGGCTACTCTGAAAGTAATGCCTCCTATTTTATTATGTTGGCCCACGATGTCAGAGGTGAACGTTGGTGGTATGGCAGTAGAGCTTGAACCTTCCCAACAATATTCCTTCATGTGTTGTTGTCATGAGACACAGGGCAGCAAAGGGGCAGTTTGATGAAATGGTGCCTGAGCATGGAAGGGCATATGAAGCAAAGGTGTGTCACTGAATTGTCCATGTGAAAAAAAGATCGCACTCACTAACATTCATTGATGCTAGCTGAATGTTTGCGGGGAGCAAACAGTGGATGTGGGCACAAAGAGGAGGTGGGTGATGCGTTTCAGCAGTGGTGACGGTAATGTGAGAGACAAGCCAGATTCTGGATGGTCATGCAGAATGCATAGCTAATGATGGCGACTATTTTGAAAAATAGTTGAAAATCTAGTATGGTATTCATGGAAATAAAGAGGAGACATTATTTTCAGAATGACCTACATACATAACAACAATCTATTCTAATATATACAAAGCATTTGTCTTTTAGTTCCTTCCTGGATAGCTTATTCCTCCCATAACCAGGTACTACCGATTTCACTAAATATTTTCCTGCCACAGTCATTCGGGCAAAGAAAAAATAAATACTTGTATTATGTAGCAAGCTATAATAGCGGGCATCCTATATTCATAGAAAAAGGGACACTTAGGTTTACAACTGTTTATTCTTTAATAAAAATTTAACACTTTGTTTCTTATAGAAACATTAGTATAGCCAGTATACACCAAAATGTGCTATACCATCCAAAATTTGCATGTGTCAACAGTCACGTTACACAAAAGCTTGCAAAGGTAATTAATCTATTTCCCAAAATATCTTATCTTGCAGTCACTGGTAGGCCTGAGAAATATAGCTCTAACCAAATGTGAATTACATTTGTGGAGTTTAAACAACATATCAATTTATTTTTGGCTTTTGCAACATAGCCACTGAGTTAAATTTAGCATTTGTAAATGGTTTCTGTGTCCTGGTGAATGGACTCAAGTTAAGGAGGGGAGTATTATGGTTGGTCTCTCTCCATAGTTTGAGGCTTCAGGCTACATTCCTGGGATTTGCTGTCCATGGAGCCTTTTTGGGTAGAACTAGGCAGTTCTCTGTTAGAAATGATGGCACCGAATCAATGTCCTTTTCATATTACTTGCTCTGCTTTCATAACCTCTTAGAGCTCAAAACCCGGAGAGGTTATACTTCGTTCCAGCTATACATCATACTGGTAATTTCCTGCTGATTAACAAATATGCTACTAATGTTTACTAGTGGTCCTACCCTAATCCTTATGTGTATTCACCACTTCCTGCCCGGCAGAGTTGGTAGTGTGATCTGCCCAGGGAGTAGAGCAGACATTCTCCTGGGTCAACTAGCTTGGCAACTATGGAAAATTAATACAAGAAGATAAAAACAGTGTAATGTTGGGAAAACTCTAAGAAAGATGCTCTAACTTACATATCTTCTTAAGGATTTGATGAGAGAATAAAAAATAAGATGATGGAGGAGCCTTTTCTTCTCTCCTTCCTTATGTCTGTCTTTGAGCAGAATATGAGTTATTAATTACAAGGTTGCAAAGATAGTGTTGGTACAACATATACATTTCTTTATAAGGATACTGTATGATTCCTCAAAAATAAAACATGAATATGTTACATGGATGTATGATTGAGAAGCTTGAACATAAATCTGTGTTGCTCTTAGCAATGCTGCTTGATATTTGCATAAGAAACTGCAGATTTTCAGTTATGAAATCTGATCCTATTAACAAACCCTCCATGCCTTAATTGCACAGGGGAATGAAGTCTACAATTTGTGTTCAAGAGTCTCCACTCACCCTGAGTAAGTTAGTGATATTTCTCTGGCAGTCCCAATTCCTGAGCACCTGTACTCTATCACTTATCAGGACATACAAAGATTTCTGAAGAACTGGTGTTTTATCCTGCCTAAGGAATCGAGAACTTGAAAGTCACAAGGCAACCCTGAAGCCTTTAAAGCTGACTAAAGGCATGAATGAATGGTGGAGCACAACAAAAAAGAAAAGAAAAAGAAAAAAGCAGCATGACATCATTGTCCTCTACAGCTTCCAGGAAATGGAAAATGGAGAGGAAGTTGCTGCTCTCTTCTCCCTGCTAACGGATGACAAAACGCACAGGAGTGTCACAAAGCTGTGCCAGGAAAGGTTCAGACTAGATAATAAAAACTATGCCTGCGTTGTAAGGATGGTCAAGAAGTGGAACAGGCTTTCTTGTGAAGTGACTGATGCCCCATGCCTGTCAGTGTACAGGAGGCATTTGGATTACTTTTGGTTAGTTCTGAAGCGATCAGCCAGTTGGACTCAATGAACTTTGTGGGCCCCTTAAAACAAAACTACACTAATTTTAACATTTAGGCCATGGTTCGGGAAGGTATCCTAAAAATATGAGGAGATCTTTCTACTTCTTGCTAGTCACTCTAAATCAAGACTATGGCTCAGATGATGTATGGGACGAACAATTGCATCAAATAGCCAATTTGAACGATCTTAACACAGTAGAACCAGCTATTAAAAAAAAATCTAAATTTCTGTATCTGCTAACATAAGGTCTTCAAAATTGTCCCAGATGATTCATCTGGGATGAACACCTCTCCACTGAGGACAGGCTGAGAGCTGGGGCTGTTCAGCCTGGAGAAGAGAAGGCTCTGAGGTGACCTGATAGTGGCCTTTTGGTATCAAAAGGGGAGATACAAGAAAGAAGAGGACAGACTCTCTAGCAGGGTTTGTGGCAATAGAAAAATGAGAAATGGCTTCAAGCTCAGTCAGGGTAGATTAAATCTAACTCGGAAGGTTAGATTTAAGGAAAATATTGATGCCCTGTCCCTGGAGACTTTCAAGCAAGACTGGATAAGGCCCTGGGCAACCTGATCTAGCTGTGGTGTACCTGATCATTCCAGGGGAGTTTGTCTAGATGACTCTCAGAGGTCCCTTCTGCCTCTAAGGTATCTATGATTCTATGATAGTGAGAAAAAATAGTCAAAACTTGCACTAATGTGAAAGTGAGAAGAAAGGCTCTTCATATAGAGCAAATAATAGAATTTTGATTGTGTTTGTGTGTACAAATTTAAGAGCTAGAATAATCCAAGAGAAGTTCCTTCCTTTGGCTTTTTTTTTCTTTGTACCTAGAGTCTGAATTTGTAAAGGCTTATAGTAACACCGCATTCATACTCTCTTGAGGAGACTTTGCAATAGTTTTTTCTCTTACATACTCAAATTTTAAAAGAGCAAGAGCTCAAAAAAAATTGTCATGAAGAATATAGCGTGAGATCCTTCCAGTATGTAACGATGTGATTCAAATACACACATATATATATATCTCCCTGAAGTATTCAAATACATCAAATTGGAAGTGAGCAGTGGGCTTAGGAGAACAACATGAGGTTCAACAAATCCAAATGCAAGGTCTTGCACTTGGGTCAAGGCAACCTCTACCACCAATACAAGCTGGGGGATGAAAGGATTGAGCACAGCCCTGCTGAAAAGGACCTGGGGGTACTGGTGGATGGGAAACTGGACATGAGCCAATAATGTGCCCTCACAGCCCAGAAAGCCAAACTTATCCTGGGCAACATCAAAAAGCATGGCCAGCAGGCTGAGGGAGGTGATCCTACCCCTCTACTCTGTGCTGGTGAGGCCTCACCTGGAATACTGCATCCAGATGTAGAGTCCTCAGTGCAGGAGAGACGTGGACCTGTTTGTTGGAGTGCTTCCAGTGGATGGCCACAAAAATCATCCAAGAGATGAAACACCACTCCTACAAGGACAAGTCGAAAGAGCTAAGGCTGTTCAGCCTGGAGAAGAGAATGCCCCAAGGTGACCTGAAGGCAGCCTTTCAGTGTCTAAAGGGAAGCTACAAGAAAGAAGGGGACAGACTCTTTATCAGAGTTTGTTGTGATAGAACAGAGGGAAAATGGTTTCAATTTAAAAGAGGGCAGATTTAGGTTGGAGATAAAGAAAAAGTCTTTTGCAGTGAGAGTGATGAGGCACTAGAACAGGTTGCCCAGAGACGTGGTGGAAGCCCCATCCCAGGAAACATTCAAGGTCAGGCTAGACCAGGCTCTGGGCAATCTGATCTAGCTGTGGATGTCCCTGTTCATTGCAGGGGAGCTTTAAAGGTCCCTTCCAACTCTAAAGGTTCTATGATTCCATGAAAATTCATGCAGAACTTTCAGATTGTGTTCTATGCAGTGGCATACACTGAGTCACACAAAGGCAAAGGAAAGCATTCTCTCTTTTTAAATAGTATGAGGTGGAAGAATAAGGACAAGAAGGCTACAGGTAGAAGGCCTGTGCCTCCCAGAGCCTCATTAACACTATTTAATTGCAACTAATTCATATGTCTTTATCATTACCATGCCAGTTCCAGAGTAAAAATTGCCTTTCCAGACTGAATAAGATCTACTTCTTTTGAAGTTTCTTTCTTATTTCAGTAACATATAGTTTAGTAATTCGTGCATTCTTTTACATAAGAAAACATATCTGACGAGACAGGCAACTGTTTCAGAAGGCTCTGTCTTATTTAAGGGCTGGCATTGAAAAATCTCAGTAAGATTATTTATAAATGAGTGACACCTGCTGGATAAAATAAGCTTGAAAACATATCTCACTAGAATTGAAGAATTTTACTACTCTAGAAAACTGGATAAGGAAGGGGAAGGGGAGGAATAGGGAAAAGGGTTAATTAACCTTAACTAACTCTCTAGGTTGCTCAAGAAGAATGCCTCCTATTTATTTCTTATTTATGGAAATTATAACAGATCAAAAGAGCAAAATAACATCATGATAAAGCACATTCTCAGCTGTGAAATGCTATTTTTCAACTAGTCACTACCTATGCATTTCACCAGCAATGCATAAGAATTCACATGCCAATGCTCATAAAAACCTGCACCAGCAGAGCAGACCCACTGTCACTGTTGCCGCTGCACCATCCACTACATCCTCTTTGTGCTCAAATCCATTGTTTGAACTCTATAAACATGCAACAAGCACCAATGAATGTCAATGGATGCCATTTTTTTCACATGGAGGATTTCAACGTCACACCTTTGCTTCATATGTCCTTCCATGGTCAAACACCATTTTGTCAGACCGCCCCTCTGTTTCCTTTTTTTTGCATAGCAATAAAATGTAAATGAATACTGGTGCAACGTTCTGCCTCTTCTGCCATACCACCAACATTCACCTCTGATGTTGTGAGCCAATATAATATAATAGGAGGCATTACTTTCAGAGCAACCCTCGTGTTCAATAAAATTTCTATACCAGCTGCTGTCTAAAGAAAACAGTTCACAGAAAACCTATTGTTCAAATAATTTCCCATATACATTCACAGTATATGAAGCAACCTTGTTTACCTAGAAGCAAAGTTACGTCACCCCAGTACCAGTAAATTAATGTAACCTGCTTTTGCATGTGTAACTTCTGTTACTGAAAACTGGTATTTTGATGAAGTATTCTTTTCTGAAAAAGTTCGAAGTTTTTGAACATCGCTACTATTATCTCTTCATTAAATTGCATCTTGTTGTTTCAAACAAATGTTTTAAAGTACTGCATGGATGCTATTCCCTTTTTTTTTTTTTTTTTTTTTAGCTAATACCTGACCCTGCTTTCTTAAGCAAATGAAACTCCTGCAGTCCCACTGCTTGTGGAATTGATTTTGACCAGACAGTAGAGAGTAAAGAGGAGATTCCAAAGCTTCATGGTGTTTGATTTCTTGGTTAAAAGGTCATTAGTATCTAAGGTGGCAAAAAAGGTTAATTAAAGATTATTTTTAGAAGTTCTGGTGAATGTCTACATGCCTGAAAGCATGCATCAGTTGCATCAGGACTAAGGAAAGGATTGTCCCTCTGTACTTGGCATTGCTGTGACCACACCTCAAGTACTTTGTTCAGTTTTGGGCCCCTCACTACAAGAAGGATTGTTTGTAAAGCTTTGTGCTTATATTTTTTAGTTAAATACTTGTGGAAATAATACAGGAATCTTTCCAAATCTGTTGAAGATTACTTTTTCTGCAGGAGTACTTTCAGGACCCAAGGGAATTAGTGATCATCTATGACTCTGAACAGCCTCCCCAACTATAGCCACTCACTCCCATGGACCTAGGAGTGACATACCAGCTCTGGCTATGGCAGACTTCCCTGCTCTGGTGGAAATCACAAAGTAAGCTGAGTTTCAGTTCGTGGATGGACCCCTCAGACTCTGATAGCCTTGCCTCTGGCCATTCCTTTAGCCCTGTGTTTTTCCTTCCTGCTAAATCCTGCATCCAGATTCTGGACTTGGTTCACCATCTACCTTGTCTAGGCTTGTTGTGGAGACCCATGACCAGTCCCTTGCTCTGTCTGCCTGGCTCAGACCCTGGGGACTTCAGCATATCAGCAAGGGTACAATCCATACCAAATAATGCACAGTTCCTGGCTTAGCCACTTTGCACAGTCTTGCTGCTGCTGCTGCTTCCTGACAAGCAAATTAAGCCAATATAAAGCAGAAAATTATCTTTACTTTCTCTTTCCTAGATCCACAACTTACGAACATTTAAGGCCTTTGACATGATCCTAAGACCATTGACACACGCTTCATCTGTTTCGCTGTTTTGCTTAATCCAAAGACTACAAAGCCCTGGGATGGTTGGTGAAAGACTCTGGAGCGCAAGTTAATTTCTCTTCCCTCCTTCCATTTTCAGGTGAGGTTATGGGACAGAATAGAAGGATCCAGTCCATAAAGGCTTGGCTACAAGACTGGTACTACAGGCAGGGTTTGGGGATCTTTGAAAATGGCTGGTTTTATAAGACACCAGGCCTAACAGTAACACATGGAGAAGGTTTATCTCACAGGGGCAAAAGCTTTCTGGGATGGGAATTAGTGGAACTCATCTGGGGAGCTTTAAACTAGATTTGAAGGGAGGTGGGTCTGTAACTGGGCTTGCACTGGTGGCGCAGAGCTCTAGTATTGATGGAGACCAGGAAGCCTCCCACCACCCTATGGTGAAATCAGCATGCTCAGCTCGCTCCCTGAAATGTCTCTGTACACCAATGCAAGCAGCATGGGGAATAAGCAGGAGTTAGAAATCCATGTTCAGCTAGATTATGATCTGGCAGCAATTATGGAGACATGGTGGGACAACTCACGTGACTGGAACGTGGTCATGCATGGCTATGTCCTTCTCAGGAAAGACAGGCCAGTAAGGCAAGGTGTTGGAGTTGCTTTTTACGTGAGAGAGAAACTACAATGTATTGATACTGTCCAGGAATGCATGAGGAGCAGGTTGAGAGTTTGTGGGTGAGAATGAAAGGACAGGTTGGATACTGTTGTAGGTGTCTATTACAGGCCACTGGATCAGGATGAGGAAGTTGATGAGGCCTTCTTCAGGCAGCTGATAGCAGCCTCGCATCTGGTTATCGTGGGGGATTTTTGCTGAATATTTGCTGGAAGGCCTGCTCAGCCAGCCAGCCACAGTCCAGGAGGTTCCTGCAGCGCATTGATCATAACTTCCTGATGCAAATGGTGGATGAGCCAACTAGGAGAGGAGTGCTGCTGGATCTCATTAATAAGGAAGGTCTGGTAGAAGCGGAGAAGGTTGAGGGCAACCTTGTTTGCAACGACCACGAGGTGGTGGAGTTCAGGATTTCACGTGGCCAGAACAGAGTACCGAACAGAATCATAGCCCTGGATTTCAGTAGGGCCAACCTTGGCCTTTTCAAGCAATTGAGCGGTGACCTCATTAATGTTTATAAATATGTCACGTGTGAGTGTCCGGAGGATGGAACCAGGCTTTTCTCATTGACATCCAATGATAGGACAAGGGATGCAAGCTGGAATGCAAGAGCTTCCGCATAAATATGTGAAAAAGCTTCTTTACAGTGAGGGTAACGGGACAGTGGAGCAGGCTGCCCAGAGAGGTTGTGGGGTCTCCTTGGTCTCCTTCTCTGGAGACATTCAAAACCTGTCTGGATGAGTTTCTGTGTGACCTAAGATATGGAGGTTGGTGGCCCTGTCTGTGGCAGGGGAGTTGGAACTTGATGATCCTGGAGGTCCCTTCCAGCCCAAGCCGTTCTATGATTCTATGAACTATCAGCTTTAAATCTGGTGCTGGGAACATACCTAATAAAGTATTAAACAGGAATGCAATTCTCATTAAATAGCAAACAGCAGTTAATACTGAAGATTATAATCTGATCTAACTACACTTTAAAAATTCTTCTCTAATTAATTGGAAATAAAGCTATAAGGATTCTTCTCTCTATTTTTCATTATTCTGTAGAAAAACATGCAGGAACTAAACCAGTTATTTTCTTATAACAGTTCTTCATGAGAACAAGCCACAAAATATTCTCTTTCTCAGAAAAGAGCTTCTTTATGAGCCAGTACATTTTTCATCTCCTTCTTTCTTCTTCCTCTACATATAAAAAAGTTTAGTTGATATCCAGCAATTTTGTGCACCATCTTCAGGCTACTCACAAATAAAGGCATTACTTGCCATTCCCTCATATCGTCAGCCAGTAAAGAATCCAACAGTCTCTTAACAATTTAAGACCAACATAATGTAACGGAGGAATTTGCACTCCTGAGGAATATCAGAGAGACAAAGAGTAAAATCAGGATGCTAATTTTTAGGGAAGCCAACTTCCAGATCTTCAGAGAGTTAGTTATAAATGAAACAGAAACATTCTCTGATGGGATTTTTAGTAAAAATATTAAACTTCTAAAGTCCACCTTTTAGGAATATAGCTGATTCAAAAGGAATTACCACAGAAGTTATTCCCTCTGTGTACAGGAGGTAAGAAAATCTGCAATGCATGAGTTATTCATACAGAATGTTGCAAATCTTCACTGATTGTACTACCAAAAAATGTCTCGAGGGCATTCATTCAGAGTTCATGTTGAAAGCAGGTAAGTAACATGCTAGTATCTTGCATAAAAGATAGTATCAGAAAAATACTACGCTGTTTATTCCTATGCCTTGCTACTGTCACCTCCCAGGTGTCAAAAAGCGTACTGTACTTCTAGAAAGTTGAGTGTGAAGAACTGTCAGCCATACCATGGAGCATTATTCTACTCACCTTGGACACTATGCTTTCCCTAAGTACCCACTGCTGGACACAATCAGGAGAGTCCTGGGTGAGTTATGAAGTAAAGGTAAGTGCACATACATAGACAAATGTAAGACGTGTTTATATATACGCACATTTATTAAAGGTGTTCAGATGCCTTTCTATGTTCAAGTCACCAGCTAAGCCAACAGAATGCATCCCTATGTCTTACAACACAAATGTTCTCTCTAGGGTTACATGCATCCCTCATACATGGAACCTCTACTTTAAATTGGCAACAGGAGACAGCAAGCATGGCAGCAAAGATGCACGTAGTATGGCTTCAAACAGCTGATAATTAGATGAGATAAGCAGATGTATTTATAGTAAATAAAAGTGAACCATTTCTTCATTTATATATGTCACTTTCTTGCTTTACAATCAGAACATCATGAGATTATTACAAAATTAATATGAAATTTAAGCTCACACCTTTGCCTAGGCCAATTTAATCATTCTATATAAAAAAATCTCTAAGAAAGATGAAGCAAACTTTTGCTTTACATAGTATTAACTTCTTTTTAGAGATAACCTTAATACAGATAAATGATACACCTCTCCCAAAATGGTGTATGTCACTAGGCAAGTTTTGCTTTCAAACAAGCACTGGAGTATTTAAGATGCAAGGTTATGTTCTGCAGCTGGCTGGCAAGCAGCACACCTCAGCTTGCTCTCAGTGAAATATTTGCTTCATCCCGGCTGTTAAGGGACACAGTTCTGGCTCCCTTCACACCTTTGGTGCTAGCCCAAGTCTTGTGGGTCTCTGTATGGCAAAAGGGACAGCACAAACACTAGGATGCAAGCTCATAAACCAAAAACAGACAGAACCACCAACACCTAGATGAACACGGACTGAAGTAATGCCCACAAATATCCTACAGACCAACACAGATGTTATGTTTATGCAAACTATCCAAAACTGTATTTCCTTTCCTTAGAAGATATTAAGTCTCTTTTGCATAAAGCACAAGTGTTTGCCTTAATTTTAATGTTTTAATAATATTTACAGAATCACAGAATGAATGAGATTGGAAGGGACCTTTGGAAGTTATCTGATCCAACCACCCTGATCAAGCCAAGAGCAGGCTGCAGAGGACCATGTCCATGGACCATGTACAGACCACATCTGAATATCTCCAAGGATGGAGACTCTACAACCTCTCTCAGCAACCTGTGCCAAGGCTCAAACATCTACAAATTAAAAAAAAAAAAAAAGTTCTCTGACATTCATATGGAATCTCCCATGTTTCAGATTCTGCCCATTGCCTCTTTCAGTGGTACTCAGGGATAGGAGAAAAGAGCCTGGCTCTATCCTCTTTGTTCCCTTTTTTCAGATGCAAGATCCTCTCAAGTCTTCTTTCCTCTAGGCTGAATTGTCACAGCTCTCTCAGCCCTCCC
Source organism: Chrysolophus pictus (assembly GCA_037305975.1). NCBI lineage: Eukaryota > Metazoa > Chordata > Aves > Galliformes > Phasianidae > Chrysolophus > Chrysolophus pictus. The sequence goes on from CM074577.1 coordinate 3,173,486, forward strand.
TCATAAGAATCAAACAATTAATAAGGTTGGAAAAGATCTCTAGCCCAACTACCAACCTATCAACTATGCCCACCAAATCATGTCCTTAAGTGCTCTCTCTACATATTTCTTGAAAAGCTCTGGGATGGTGACTCCTCTACGTCCCTGGGCAGCCAATGCTTGACCACTCTTTCAGATGAGAAATTTTTCCTCGAATCCATCCTGAACCTCCCCAGGCACAACTAGATGCCATTATCTCTCATCCTACTGCTAGTAACCTACGCACAGACCAACTCCCACCTTGCTACAACCTCCTTTCAGGTAGTGCAGAGAGCCATAAGGTCTCTCTTAAGCCTCCTCCAGAATAAACAATCTCGGTTCCCACAGCTGCTGCTCCCTCATAAAGTTTGTGGATTCAGCTTCAGGTGGATTTTAATCCCATTCACAATCAGTCTCTAAACCTGGTCATCCAGCCAGTTTTTTACCCAGCAAAGAGTACTCCCCTCTAAGCTGTGAGCTGCCACTTTCTCCAAGAGAATGCTGTGTGTGACGGTGTCAAAGGCGTTACCGACATCTAGACTACATCCATTGTCTTTCCCTCATCCATTAGGTGGTCACCTATATAGAAGGAGATCAGATTGGTCAAGCAGGATCCTGTCTTTCATGAACCTATGCTGGCTCGGTCTGATCCCCTGGTTGTCCTGCACACAGATCGTGACCACTCCTCAGATTATTTGCTCCACAGCCTTCCCTGATATTGAGGTCAGGCTGACAGTCTCCCATATCTTCCTTCTGACAGCTTTTGTAGATAAACATCACACTGGCAGGTAGTCATCTCTGTAGTCATCTGTGGTCATCTGGGACCTTCCTGGTTGACATGGACTGCTAATAAATGACAGAAAATGGCTTGGAAAGCATTTCCATCCGCTCCCTCAGTACCCTTGAGTGGATCCCATCTGGACCTTTAAATGTGTAATAGTCTTGGTAGAGAAGTAGGTCGCTGTTTCCTCCTGAACCGTGGGGGACCTATTCCGCTCCCCATCTTCCAGTCAAGCACACAGAATGAGAAATTCCAGCCTATGCCTCACAGAAAAGGCATTAGCACTGTATACTAGAGTTTATTGTTCTCAGAAGTAATCCCAATAAAGCATGTATATAATGAAAAAAAACTTTAATCTGGGACTGATGCACAGATTTAGTATACAGAGAGCAACTTCAAATAGGGGTTAGACTTCTAACCTCTCCACCTTTCCTTCTACCCACCTTCTCCACCCGCTCCTCTGCAAGTTCTTCTAATGTAGTCATGGTGATGGAGCAGTGGCTACAGTTAAGTCATTTAAATGCATACAGGTATCTCAGAAAGTGGCATCATAAATTCTTTCTCCTTAAACTGCAATATGCAGTGCAGGCAAAAGGCACTTCTATGCAATTTTAAAAGCAAATGCACGAGAAAAATCACATGGTTTGATTACACTTGAATTGCTAAGACTCCATAGAAGTTTGTGGTGTCAGATCCTTGAAAGAAATCTTTATAAAACAAAACTAAACCCTTGCTTCAGCACTCAATCTTTTCCCACCTCACCAAGACCTCCTTCATTAACTGGTCTTGAATGCAGAAAAACAACTGTCTTTCAGAAAAGACTACCTGTAACACTGTGCTGTGAAATTTCACATTCATAATTTTATTATAATCTGAATCAAGGCAATATTTGGAAAGCAGAGAAAATGACTATACAAAGAATTTATAGAACATTAATTTACATACTGAAGACCTTCTGTTGCCTTATTGTTTAAAGAAAAGGCAAACATTTTCACTAGTAGGTAAATAAAAGAACATTACACTTTTAACGACAATGTTGGATACATAGAAACCATTTAATTAAAAACATGATTTTCAGCATTTTTTGTGGTTTAGTGCTGTAAAATTTTAATGCTATAATTAGTATAATAAGTATAATAAGCAGGTTAATAGGAGCCTGGCTAAATATGTGTGTCAACTTGCTGGCATTAGTTATGAAACCGCATATACAGATCTACCAAAAACCTTCGAAAGAAAGTGCTGCATTAACTATTTAATCCTGTATTTGTCACAAACATAAGTTTAGTCAATATCCTTCTACATACAATACACAATGGTACATAATGAACTGTTTTGCTTTGTGCAATTTTTAACTCATTAAGAAGCAAAAGCATGTGACAATATACCACCCAAAGGAATGAATATAGTAGAACTCCCTTAGAAACGGGGCAATTTCTTTGTCCTACTTACCAAATAAATCTGAACAACCAGGAAACACCACCAGGAGTGGTAACATTCAATTCCTTATGTTCCTGAACTCAGAAGGCCACGAGAACGCATAAAGAATAAAAAGTGAAGCCTCAAATTGAAATGACAATACATCATAAAAAACAGACCAGAGGCCTAGACTTGGTGTCTAGAAAGGCACACTCAAATTCAACTATCACCTAAAAAAAGTGAAAAAAATATTTTAAAATGCTCAAAGCACATCAGATTTATTGTGTAACATTTTCCTCCCAGAAAATCTGACAATCTAATTGAGATGTCAGCTGAAAAAATTCACTGCACTGCAACTGCAGCTTTCTGACCAGATCAGGTAACTGCATTCTTGGTACATCAAAAAAATACTAAAAGGAACTTGTGTCCACGTGTTTCAAAAGAATCAAAACTCCTAAAAATAAAAAATGTATTTCTGAATGGCACACATACACCATTTAAGCAGTATACCTCTGCATCAAAAGAAGAAAATAATTTAGTAAAAATTAATAGCACTTGCTTTTGTTGCTTCAATGGTAGCTACAATACTTTGGATTGCTTCACTGTTCTATGACATCCTGTGTCTACCGTTACTAATTCACCACTTTTTGGTCCCAATATATTAGATTTCAAATCTGTTCTGTTTCTTGCTCCCTCTCCTTCTAAGGGGTTATTTATAAAGTTTATTTATATAGAACTGTCAGTTAACCAAGCAATTTGGTAATATTTGGGGGTATGGTGACTGAATAAGGCTTTCATAGTCCCAATACTTAAGGAAAATCGGGATGAAAGCTATTAATAAAAATCAAATCACCAATTACACAGGATAAACATCATTCAGATTGTGGAACCTTCTGACCACACAGCTCTATCATATTGTTCCATTTGATTAAGTCATTATTTAGTAAAATAGGATTAAAGGATTAAATCCTCTAGGATACTAGTTAATCCAGTGCCTCGTGCATCCATTATGCTGAATTCATATTTTATTCCACAGGTTATTAATGAAACACTTACAGCAACTCATAAAAGAAATAGAAGCAATAAAAATTTTAACACTGTCACACTGCAGTTGCTTTATTCTCCTCAGTTCTAATACGGAGGTCTAGGACTGTTCTTTTTGGAATTACACAGTAGACCTCAGATGGCTTAACTTGTGAATATTACCACTCTAATTAACCAACCTATTGTATCCATTTCCTGTAATATTGCATTGCTATGAAGTTAACTAGTGTTTTGTTACGCATTTAAAATACAGATGTGTTTAGAAAGATATACAGAGATACTTATAGATGTGACAGCTGTACAAATCATGACAGAAATATCTCAAGAAATTGGACAGAGTAACAAAATAAATTCGATTCCCTTTTGCATTTCTTGTCTCAAGGAATTATTAAAAGTTATAAACCATAAAAATCCTTCCTACAGATTAAAAAATTCAAAAATAAATCCCCAAGTGTCCAATAAAAAGGGGAGCAAAAAGAACCCAATCACATAAGAATTAGGGGAACAAATATTACTGTCAAAGCAGTGTTGCAAAGAGACATGGAAAAGGGAATTGACTTGTCACTATAAAGCAGGAGTAAAAATGTGATACTCTGTCATCTATAGCAAGGTATGTTTTTACTTACACAAAATAGTGCTGAGTGACAAACCTCAACATTCTTTTTTCACAAATACCCATATGAAATACCAAGATCTGAGGTTTACTATAAATAATCTGGCACAGGCGAAAATATAAGTTATAAAAATTTATTTGCTTTTCCCTCATTTTTATCCTGCGATTATTATTAAAACATCTTCCCTTAGTTCTTAGTATTAAAAAAAAATAAAATATACAATTACAGAATGTTTCTATGCAACCATTTTTTTTTCTGTTCTGCTGTCTCCTCTGTTTTAAACCATTCCCATTAAAACTGCCCACTCTTCTTTATGCTAAATACAGTGCAATCTTCCACATTGCTGCTCTTTTCTTATCAGAAACCAACTTACACAAGCCTTCTTGTCACATACATCTTCCCCTTTCTCCGTTCAGTTCCCATCACTGATTCCCAAAAAGATGAAGGAAAGAGCAAATGGTCTCCTTAAAAAACATGTTTGCAGGACCTATAGCTACCACTGATGCAACTACATCAAGTTTCTTTGTGGAGGTTATATGAATTCTGCATAAAAACAGCACAGTCTAGTAGTGAGTGAGTATTTCTGATCCAAAAGATGAAATAATGAAATAAATGATGAAATGTGAAAATAATATTAGAAATCCTTCAGGAGAAAAGCTTTTCATTTATGCTTCTTTCAGATACGGGCTACAGGTTTGGGTGGTACCCAGTTTCTTTTGCATTGTCCTTTGAAATGGAAAGAAACAAATAATGCTTCGCTAAATCAGAGGCATCTTCAGATAAAAGGCTGATCTCTTTCTTGGGATTGACATTCCTGCTGATTAGGCTTTCTCCATATCACAGTGCTTTTCTTAAACGAAGTCAGTGAAGAGCTCTTGAATAAAGGTTGGAAAACAGTCAGATCTTCTTCTGGGATCCAATCATGACCTTTGACACAAAATTCACAATGGCACTGGCAGGTTGCTCTGGATCATGCTCTGCAAATAAGTGGCACACATTGTCTGTGCCACTGCCTTGCTTCCTGGCAACAAACCCAAATACTCTGCAAGGACAACAACCACATTATGTCAGAGAACAGACAGACAGACCTGGTCTTATTTCTTAAAAAAGACACTGTAGAAAAAACAAAGTGCCAGCAACAAGTGCACAAAGCAGACTACATCTGTTGTGAAGGATAAGGTCCTGTGTAACTGTTAAATATAGTACAAATATACTAGCCAACTCAGGATCTCCCTCTATCTCAGAATGGCCAGAAAAAGGTTAGCACACTACTCACTTAATTCTACTTTCTCTTTTGTGTCCTGTACTGTTTGCTGTCACAGATATGCTACTGTCTTTGAGGATATTTAATCTGTTTCAGTACTGTTGTTCTCTTAGCTACCTTGGAGGTGGGGGTTCTGAATGTATTGGGGTGGAGAGAGGTGTGTCAAAAAGTGCATCATGAGAAGTTTTGGGGGTCACATATCTCAGTAGACAGGGTACTTAAAACAGGATTTGAGCCAGTTATTTCTGTTTTCAGATACCACTGCCTGAGTTCTCTCTCTCTGTTTTTCCTTTGGTAATAAGGAGACAATGATGTTGGTATTCAGTGGAAAACACTTGGCAATCTACTGGTAAATATCTACTTATGCCAGACACTTGTATTACTGGGACTGTTTTCAGGTACATGCTGTGCTGGGGACTTTTTTTGTTTTTAAAGCTACCTTCTAAGTGAGATAAGTAAGCTACTGTTAGTGCTGCTGCATAAGAGGAACAACATAACCAAGTAGCAAATGGCTCTGTGTTAATTTCTGAAACTTCTTGCAAATTACAGATTTGCAATGTAAACAAGACACACTAACTCTGTCTACAGACATCCTATCATCCCACTTAATTAGGCCTTCTTGAAGATGTGCAGGTGAAATAAATTAAGTGTAATTGCAATAAATGGACTTTTACTCCTGAATGGCTGCTTTCCCTTTAACATCTCTGATAAAGTTAGTAATAAGACTACCAAACTAACGACTGTAATGATAGTCCTAAAACATTCAGTTAAAAGAAACAGAGACAGGTGTGAACTTACTTTGCAGAAAGGCCATCTTTCATCCATCTTGATGTCCATAAGAAAGAATTACGGGGGGAAGAAAAAGGAAATAAAGAAATAAAAAATCACATTTTAGTTAGCTTTTTGTAGATCAATAATAAAAACAATGTACTAGTAATAGTGCTGCTCTTGCTTACTTTCTGTCCTGTGGATCCAAAGCACAGAAAATAACAGTGTTGACTGGATAATGTCGCCGGAAAAAGAGTCTGGATAGGAAGAAATGAAATATTTCAGAAAGAGTTAAGATGCTTAAAATTTTAAACAATAAGCAGAACAGACAAAACCAACTCTATTAAGATTTAATACTAACAACATCTTGCTTTTGTTATCACTGAGTCATACTTAAAAAGCTACATGAACTGCATCAATCATAGAACTATTAGGGTCAGAAAAGACTTTGAAGAACTTACAATTCCAGTGCCCCTGTCATGGGCAGGGACACCTTCCACTAGGTCAGGTTACTCAAAGACCCATCCAACCTAGCTTTGAACAGTTCCAGGGATGAGGTGTTAACAAACTCTCTGAGCAATCTGTTATAGAGCCTTACCACTCTCACAGTGAAAGATTTCTCTCTAAGATCTTATCTAATACTAGATATCAAATATCTAATCCAAATCTCTTTTAATTTAAAGTCATTATCCTGACCTATGTCTTGTCACTATAAGGAATCCCACTCCAACCAAATAAATTCATATTTGAAGCAGTGACTTTTAAGTTTTGGACTACTAACCCTAAAGCAAAGAAAAGGAAAAGGAACTAGAAGTATAATTTTTTCTAAAAACTGCACACTTAGATACTAAGTCAGTGGGAAATGCAACTTCAACACATTCTAAAATATACACCCTCCAGTACTGCAAACCACTGACAACCATAAAGGATAACAGATACTGTCGTTCTTTAGACAATCCTGTTATCATCTGAACCAGAGACTGCAGAACACAACTAGGAAAAACGAGTCAACAGCAACTGACACTTATAGTGCATAAGCACACAATTACCTTCCCACCCCTCCTTTGCTTACTTTCTTTGATTATCTGTCAGTGTGATTCCCTGTGCAGACACCTTGAAATGGACAATGGTTGAGATGGGAGAAGGATCTTGCATCAGTGTCAGACTGAAGGCTTTCTGTACTGCCTGGTAGCCTGTGAGGGACTCCATCTCCACTGAATTCAGGTACCAAACATTACATGCTGCAATGTAAATGAGGGGAGGTCATTATCCAACAACAAACCAACAGGAATCTCCTGAACAAAACCAAACAAAACATACATCTTCCACTGTAATACGGTGAAAAAGGAAAACACCAAACCAGCAAATGTTGTATTTTACCTCACCTTTTTCACACTAATGCTTTGTAGTTTAAGATGATAATTTTTGAGCTTGTTTTGGAGCCTTTTACTGTCCCTTTGTTTTTAATGCCATTATATTTCAGCCAGGAAATGTAAGATTTCTTTTAGTCAAAGACCCTGAAAGTTTAATTAATACAAGGCAGCTGCATAGGGACGAGTCATTCACGAGTACGAGGGCTGCTATGAAAGTAATGCCTCCTATTTTATTATGTTGGCCCATGAAGTCAGAGGTGGATGTCAGTGGTGTGGCAATAGACGTTGAACCTCCCCACCCACATCCCACTGCATTTTGTTGTTGTGTGACGAATCGCAGCAGAGGAGCAGTCTAACAAAATGGTGCCTGATATGGGAGTGCATATGAAACAAAGGTGTGTCACTGAATCCCTCCACATGGAAAAATGGCACCCACTGACATTCACTGATGCTTGCTGAATGTGTAATGGAGACCAAACGGTAGATGTGAACACACTGAGGCAGTGGGGGTGTGTTTCAGCAGTGGTGACAGCATCACCTCTGCTTGTGCAGATTTTTACAAGTGTGGCATGCAGGCTCTTGTTCATCACTAGTAAAAAAACACATAGCTAGTGGTAGTGACTACACTGAAAAATAGTGTTTTGTAGCTGAGAATTTGCTCTGTCAGATAGCATTGTGCTTTTTGTATCTGTTATAGTTTCCATGAAAATAAACAGGAAGAGTTACTTTCAGGGGAACCTATGTACTTCTACAGCAAAAGCATTCCTAATGGGAAAGAGTGGGGATATTTTGCATAAAAACTCAATTCAAGCAGCCAGTGAAAAAATACATATTTTTCTTCAGTATAAATTGACACAGTTCACACTTTTAAATGATGATTAAGCTACCCTCAAAAGAAACCATTTACTTGTTCTTTTCCTGCTGAACATTTTCTCTCACCAAAGAACTGAGGACTGCTGCAGAATTCTTTTCTTACTAATTCTGTAGTGCTTTGTGTGTTCTGTAATGTTTAAGGCAAATAAAGCAACTTCCACAACCATACGTGTTTTAGGTTTATAAATGTATGCTGAGGTAAAGAAGTTCAGGAACCCTTATTTTCCTCCTACAGACTTTAGTACTCCTGATGTATCTCCATAAAGATTTGCTCATTGGTTTCTAAAGCTACCAAACAGTTAATTATTTTTAGCTGGTCTCAAAACAAATCTGCAGTGATCACTAGGTATTAATATTAAGTATCACTGTATGGTAGTACTATAGTACTGTAAAGGACTATGCAGTATTACATGGTAACAGCACCACACAGTATTATATGGTATTAATAATATTATATAGTATTAGAAGAAGTATTCACTCAATTAAATACTTTCACCTTGTGTTATGAAGTCAAATTTACAAGCAGATTAATAATGTTTTTGATACTAAGAAGTCACCTTATTCTACAGCAGAAGAAAGCATACTTAAATACTGGTGACAAACTGCTACCAACAGACTTTGTGTTTTGGTAAAAACATTTGTTTAGGTATCCAGGAAAGGATTTCCAACTCTGGCAGCTGGACCATGCAAATTACCATGCTAATATTTGATTTGTTAACAGTTTAGCCTGGTTTGCAAACCTTACCATGTAAACAAAGATCAAATGTAAAAGCTTAATTTTTTTATATGGCTACTCTGTAACAGCAACTCTATAATTTGACTAAAGCTTTTTTTTTTTTCTTATTACTGTCTATATAAAATATATAGCTAGATACCATTATATTCAAAACAGCTAAGCAATCACTGTTACAAACTAAAGAAGCCTAAGTTGGATTCCAGCATGAATATCATCAGCCTAGTAAATGAAAGTTCTGGGTGCTGCCAGTGAAAGAAGAAATCCAGAGATCTTACCTGAATGATTTCTAAGTCAAGGAATTCAGAAATGTGTTGGTGCATTGGTGTACTAGTTTCAATAAGCTTTATTTGGATCAATCACTATAGAATTCATAGCAAGATTTTGCAAATGAACTGTGAGGCCTCTTTCACTATATAACATTCTATTTTGTCCATCCAAAATTGTGAATAAATTTCAAATCATAAAGTTTCTTATTCTCACATCGTTACTTCGTAGGTTTTGTACAGATCTAGAGCTCTTCATGAAAGAATGCTTAGATCTTGACTATATTAATGGAAATAGATATGAAGAACTTGCATTTATTTGGGGCATAGTATTTTGCTGCCAAACAGGACAGTTAATAAAACAAGGCCTGTTTTAGGCAAAAGCCACTTACCTGTATAGTTTCTAGTCTTCTGTTGTCACTTCCTAAGATACGTTAGTTTATCATCATGAAACTAATGGCACTGCTTACAAATTACTGTACAATTTATTGTTCATAGAATCACAGAAGCCTTAGAGTTGGAAGGGACCTCTGAAGGCCATCTAGTCTAACTCCAATGCAATGAACAGGGACACCACAGCTGGATCAGGTTGCCCAGGGCATTATCCAGCCTCACCCTGAAAGACTCCAGGGACAGGGCACCAACCACAACACTGGGCAACCTGTTTCAGTGCTTCATCACCCTCACTGTAAACGATTTCTTCCTTATATCTAACCTAAATCTACCCTCTTTGAGCTTGTTCTTCAGTCCAGTCTCAGCATCAGTTTTTAACAGCCTGCCAGATATAAAATTTGGAAAGAATCAAATACAAGGAAAAAGTTTACCAACCTGCACCCTGTTTGAGAAGTTCTGTTGCTGAGTTTGCAGCGGTCTGTGGAGAAGTTTCTGCCATCTCTTCCAACGGATCTGCAAACAAAAAACACTATCCATGTCTTGTCTGTAGTTGAAAGATAAGTCAATGCATACCACCAAGAATGAGTCTAGTTTTTTAAGTTGTCATTTCATGTACTGGTAAATCTTGGAGAGAAGCATTTAACAATCTTGCATCTGCACCTATAATCTGTCATGCCATGTCTTCCTTGTGATGCATCAATTTTTTTCTGATAGTGCTGCAGGAGGGATGTTCAACATTTATTCCCTCATAGTCATAGACATAATTACACAACATATACTAAGACAGCAGTAGGATGCTGGTCTCCAAATCTTCTCCTAAAATTAGTGAAAAAACTGTACATACATCAGTACATTATTTCAGTTATATAGAAGTGTGTAAAATCTCTGTGATGTATTTAGCATGATGTATACTGTATTTGAATAGACTCAAATAAGGAAGAGAATAGTAATGCTATTTGTGACACTACTCATGTTTAGCATTATCCATATGCTTTAAATGCTTTGTGTACTGTGTCCAGAATCATTAACCACAGAAAATCATATTAAAATAGCTGATCATACCAGATTCCAAATAAATCCAAATAAAATTTCACTCTGGTACGTTTATCAAAAATAAAACAAATGTTTCAGTTCTATTTCCCTGCCAGAACAGCAAGAGCTGAAGAAGATAACAAGAATAAGCCATATACAGAAATTTCTTATCATACATACTGCAGCACATTTTTATGCTAAAATGGTTTCATTTTCTTTGCACTGGTCAAATGTTATGTTGGAATACTGGCATATGGTCTTTATCAAAGACTTGAAGAGTTCAGTAGAAAACTGCACAAAAGTTTAATGTTTTAGTAATACATCTGGAGCTAACTTCTTGTGGGACAATAACAGACAACTGAATTATGGGGCAAGTATAAATACGTTTTGCAGTTGTCTTAAGGTTGCAGCTTGGTTAAGAGCACTCAGCAGTACCAAACGGCTACTTTCAAACTCAGCTTCTTTTCCTGTATGCTCTTGTACAGATTTTGACTATTGATGTGTTCACCAGCGTTCAGACATTGGCACTTTGAAGCAAAGCCTCGGCTGAGCATCTTCTTTCTGTACTTTAACAAGCATACCTCTGTTTGGGATGAGGAGCTTACAGGGCAATGCCAGTGGAGTAATGGAATGCTGGTACACCAGAGCGGTCAAACTCCCTGTGGTCAGAAGAGTAGCAAAACATACACAATTAATATGGCGGACAAAAGTAATGTTTAACAGTTGTATTAGTTTCCAAGTATTTTACAGACCAAGCTCCAACACATCTCACACACGTATATACACACATACCCTTGAATAATATTTTCGTGGCACCTAAACCAAGACCTTTTCCACTCAGCTTAAGTGGATTCACGTTCCCCAGCGCTATTTTAGGTGGACACACTTGAATTACAGCCATTAATCACAATTAGGTGGTCCCCTGCTTGCTGAAATACACTGCTTAAATCCTCCTCTGAAGGGCTTTGCTTCCAATTTAAGAAGTGCAAAGATGAAACAAACAATAACATACGGAGTTCCTTTCAGTACTTTTAAGAAAGCAAGAGCACAAGGAGTCAATGCTATGCTGCGAAGCAGTGAAACAAAAAGGAGTTCCACTTCTTAGCCACCATATTTCTCTGTCTGGTGCTTCATTTACATGTACCTCAGCCTTGGTGAGGATGCACCTTGAGTACTGTGCTCAGTTTTGGGCCCTTCACTACAAGAAAGACACTAGGGCCCCAGAGCGGGTTCAGAGAAGGGCAGCAAAGCTGGTGAGGGGTCTGCAGCACAGGCTTTATGAGGAACAGCTGAGGGAGCTGGGATTGTTCAGTCTGGAGAAAAGATGCTCAGGGATGAGCTTATCACTCTACAACTACCTGAAAGGAGGTTGTGGTGAGGTGGGAGTTGGCCTCTTCTCCCATGTAACTAGTGATATGACTAGAGGGAATGAACTCAAGTTGTGCCAGGGGAGATTGAGGTTGGACCTTCCGAAATACTTCTATGAGAGGATGGTCAGGCTATTGTAGCCTGAGGAGAGTCCATGATTCAGCACATCAGAAGTGGAAGAAGGAAGAAGCCACAGAGTAATTGTTAGGTACTGACCATATTGTCCCCAACCCCTCTTTCAACACCTTGTCTGGGGTGAGAATTGAGAGGTCTGGGATGAAAAAGTGAAACTGAGCTTAGAAAGAGCAGAAGGAAAAAAGTGTTATTTTAATGTGCATCCTTGTTTCTCACTACCCAGATCTATTTTAATTGGCAGTAAATTAAATGAATTTTTCCAAAGTAAATTTTATTTGCCTGCATTAGTAACTAGTAAGCAATCTTCCTGCATTAATCTTGACATATGAGCTTTGTCATCCTATTTTCTCTTCCTACCCCACTGAAGATGGTGATTATGGGTGGTTATTTTCCTGTTTACCACAATGCCTAATTTCACTGCATTATATTATGTAGGCTGATGTGCCATAATGCATGTTTTATGTGAGTGATACTCTGTCATTTCAGCCATCTTCTACTTTTAATACTGTATAGGACAAAATAAGGCAAAAGTCTTAACATATAAGGCCTTCAACATTCATCTAGCTAAGATGTCTATAGCAGTGCTGTCAGTGGTTGAGCATGACAACTTGAAGCTTGGTCATGTGCATCTGTGCTAGAGTACTCTGCACCTATACCTGATGTGCACAAGGCTGCTAGAATGGGTTCCTACAGAAATCCTCCACTCTGTCCAAGTCTATAAAACAGCTCTGGCAAAAGCAAATTCTTTTCATTTTCTATGTCCCTGTGACACACAGTACTTACCAAAGCATGGTTCATTTGGGCATCCTTTCAAGTGAACCCCCTTCTGAGAGCACTCAATCAGAAAATGCCTTACAAGTTCATTTGACAAATCTCCAACTGTGTTAAAAAAGAACAAAGGAACACATGAAGAGATGCAAGGAACATGCAATAGTCTCACACATCAGCAGGTCTTTACGAAGCTGTTTTCCACATTAACACCATATGTTTTGTACACAACATACAAACACATTAGAGATGCTCTGCAACAATGTTATAAGACATAATGAAAAGGCAATTCTGAAAACAAACAAACAAACAAAAAAAAACCAACAACCAGGCAAATAGCTCACTTCAGATACACAGAGAATAAAGTCTTATAAGATACTGGCATCCAAATATGCACTGGTGTCTAAGCATGGTCCCAAATACAGACAGATGGTCCCAAATACAGACAGGAAAAGGTGTTTTGAAAATTAATGGCTAGAACTTCTGACATACGTGCCAATTAGAAAACTTGTATCCAGTGTGACAAAGAACTAAAAGTATGATACCCAGAGTTCTAGGGACAGAAGTGCTCACAGAATGTCTCCAGATCAAAACAATAGAAGACTTAGCTGCACAAACGTAAGGGGAATTTGCTTGTCTCTCAGAATTTTGAGGTCTTCAAATGCTTTCAGTTTTACACTAAACCTTTACACCTGAAGCAATTATATAAATTACAGGCAATTACTTGAAACACTCAGGTTTCTGTAGCTCACTAAATTTTTAGATACAGTTTTTATCTCCCAGGACTCCAAGATAAATTTAAAACTGTAAGTGGGATTTAATGAAGAGATTCAAAGAATAAGAATCCCTTGAGATTTAGCATCCTTTTAAATATATAGATTCGTATGCACACATGAAATTAAGATAATTTCATTACTTCCTGAGCAACTGGTTCACAGTATTTCACACCTGTCTACAAACTGGAGCTCACTCCAAGCAATGAAAGGATTAGCTCGTAACAATAAAGAAAAAACCTGTTAAACCATTCAAAGCTCAACAGAAGAGCCATGAATACAAATGTTCCTTTTGATTCTCAATGAATCAGCCACAGTCCAGGGAATACATGACATCAAAGGCTGACTTTCAGGCTAAGATAGATGAAAGTATTAATCTGCAGAGCAAAAGGCTCTATTCAAGCAAATATAGCAAAGATCACCATTTCAGACAGCCTATTGTTTGTCATTATACTGACAGAATATTAAAAATAAATTAATAAAGAGGCAATTTGCCTTCAGCATGCCCTAATTGTCTACCTCAAGTTAGACACTGAGGAGGTTCTGCTGATCCTTTCTGACAACACAGAGGATGACAACTGTTAGAAGAAATTGCCTCAATGTACCAGATTAAGCATACAGAATTCAAAATTACTGTATTACAGATAGATAACTTTTCTTGTCCCTAAGTAAGCATGAAACCTTAGTAAAAAGAAAAATGAGAACAAAGCATTTCTATAACCACAGCACTCAAATTCACTGCATTCTTGTCATCTTTGTTCTCTTCTCATCAAGCATTAGCAATGAAAATCAACAGTAGCAATGAAAATCACCCCACACTCTATGCAATAGCACAGGTGGAGTCAAGAACACTACAGACAGTGCCCCCCACATTCCCACAGATTAATTTATGCTCTCCATATGTTCTTTTCATTTTACCTTTCACAACTATCAGGCATAACTTATGTACAGAGGCAGTGGCAATGGGAGGCTGCACTTTTTCACCATACCTTTTAAACAACTAACATCTTTCCTTAGGGCACCTCCTGAGATTTATATTTAATATATAACTGTCTCAAAACAAAATACTGGGGTCAAAACTATAAAATCTCCCAGCCAAGTGAAAACTTTACATGGTGGCAATGTGGATCAAACACAGACTTCTAATTGCTAAGAAGGGCACATTACTGAGATGGCATTATTTTGCTATCTGGTTGATAAAGTATGGACTACCACAACATACAACTATTTACAAACCATGGTGAAACTGTTAAGTACAACAAATATCCAGTTGTGTTCAATTAAATACTGCTGCAAGGAACCAAAAGGAGCCTGTAATTCCAGATGTGCTTACTGGAAATGGAAGATGCCTCCAGATTAACACACAGTAGTACAGACTTCCTACCACACACAGTTTGTTTAAGGACAGAAAGAAGGCAAACGGTACCTTTCTTGTTCATCTGCAGCACAGAAGGAGGTGGTGAAGCAACCTTTATTGCTAGCCCATAGGCTCCCCGGAAAGAATGACTGTCTCGAACAACAAAAGACCCAGGCTCTTTGTCCTTGAGAACAGCAATGGCTGTAAGGAATTTCAGAAATGAAAGAAAAAAACATTTCCAGAACAATACATATACCAAAAAGTTATAGTTGTAAATCTGTAATTAAAAAGAGTAAAGAAGATATTTTTATGTTCTGTAAAAGAGACTACAATCATTCACATTTGGAGGATCTGAAAGTATCTTGCATGAATCTCACAGATACCTATTTCAAAAGAAATCTGAAGTTCAGATCCCCAGTGATTTTTTTTAACTGTAAAGGGTGTGCAAATCCTGCCAAGTCTTATGCAACAGTATTTCCAGCAGAAAATGCTGGTTAGTGGTAAACTCCTGATACGCAGAGCAGACAACAGATCTCTGCTGCTCACTAGGCTGCAACTGATAATTTGTTATTTTCACACAATAGTGTAGATCTGTACCTCAGGTAAGTGCCTGCATGCAATTAGTTGGAAACACTTGCATCTGTGAATAACTATAGTAGCTGGAACATCTGGATAAAGCCAGAGGTTGTCACATGCTTTTTTACTTGTTGCATGCTTTTTCATTCATCATAGAACCACAGAATCTCCAAGGTTAGAAAAGAACACAGAATCACCCAGTCCAACCACCCACCTGTCACCAATGGTTCTCGCTAAACCATGTCCCTCAACACAAAATCCAAACGTTCCTTGAACACCTCCAGGGTCGCTGACTCCACCACCTCCCTGTGCAGCCCATCCCAGTGCCTGACCACTCTTTCAGAGTAGTATTTCCTCATGTCCATCCTGAATCTCCCCTGGTGCAGCTTGAAGCCATTCCCTCTAGTCCTATCACCAGTTACACGAGAGAAGAGGCCGACCCCCAGCTCACTACAACCTCCCTTCAGGTAGTTATAGAGAGCAATAAGGTCTGCCCTGAGCCTCCTCTTCTCCTGACTGAACAATCCCAGCTCCTCATAAGGCCTGTGCTCCAGACCCCTCACCAGCCTTGTTGCCCTTCTTTGAACCCGCTCCAGGGCCTTGATATTCTATCAAGAATACTGTGCAAAAAATAGGTAACTATTGCTGCAGTAATGACCTAGGTTAGTATCTGACATTTGTGCCCGTACCTGACACTGACACACACAAACTTCCTGGCATTGCAGAGACAGCTTCAAGCTGACAGTGCTGGTGTAAGCTTCAACCAAAGTTTAGGTTTAAGTTGATGAAAGACTATCCTCCCTTGAGAGAAGTAAACCCAAATCAAATAAAATTCAAACAAATGAAAAAGACTTTCAATGTTTATACTTGTAAATGTGCCAAAAGGTGAAACTGATAAGAACAGATACTACAGGTGATCTTAGCCAAAAGGTAATGCTAACTTAGCTAATGGTAGTGACCATGATGAATAGTGTTTTGTAGCTGAGAATGTGCTCTATTACACAGTACTATTGTGCTCTCTGTATAAGTTGTAGTTTCCACAGAAATCAATAGGAGGCATTAGTTTCAGTGTAATCTACATATGCAGCCTATGACAATTCCTCTTCACACACTGTGGTCCTGTCAAGAGAGAAGATGCTCCCTTCCTCAGTGAAAGTCTCTTAGAACACTTTTAAAAAGTTATTTTAATTGGTACAGTAAAGAGAAGCATACTAAAATGTTAGGATGATTTTTTTTTAATTTGATCAAACAGTGAGCTTTAATCTTTCTTTATGATCTCTTCTATTTGAATTCACACCCAGTAAGGGAACATTTTCTACATATTTTCTGGAGCAGAAAGTGAGAAGGGGAGTGAAATGACCAGTAAAACTTCATCCAGAGATTAATAAATAATCTATTTTCTATGATCTTTATTCTCCCAGGTTCAAATTTACTACCACGATATATGGGTCACTCCCACAGTTTGACAGACTGTGAACAAGAAAGACACAGTAATTCATTTACCAGTACTGAAGGCTATTTGGTTTCACTTCCAGTTTTATGATGTGAACTTCCTTTCCAATGCAGACTCTATTTGTCATTTTTCTTTTCAACACATTTTAAGAATCCCAGCTGCCACGTGATGCCAATGTTTAAAATGCTGCCAATGATGGCACTGCCATAACTCACTAAATACTATTCAATATAGTTGAATGTTACAGTATAGACACAAAAACTGTCAGACCACCTGCATTTACAAAGCACCCAACATTCTTCATTTACATATATTTTGTCCCTGCAACGAAAAGTTTGCAGGTATACACTACCACATACACAGCAAAAGTGTTCTCTATCTCGTAATACATCTTAATACATATACATCGTATATACATACGATATACGTATATACATACTTAATATACATCGTAATACATACAGATGTATCTGTGTTGTACATCATAAAGATGTTATTTCACAGAAGAGTTCTGTAGCTGGGACAGTCATGATGTAACAACTGGTAAATGAGGATGCTTTTATGGTGAGTTCTAGATAGTAAGTTACCCTCTCCTACTTAGCATCTCTCAACCTATCAACACTGGGAAACACACATGAAATTATGCCAGAGCAGCATATTTGTACTCAAATAATTTCTGCGAGCAGAAATTTGCTACTGGATTGTGCATATGTGCTATTCCAAAACTTGGAGGCCAAAATAGTTCTGTCAGACACACTGATGAAAACTCATCATAACACAAGCTTGCATTAAAAGAGCACATTCAGCTTTCATTTTCCTTCAGCATACCTTAAAATGACTTCCACTGTTGTGAGGAGGCAACAAAAGCTAGTTTCTCATTAAAGTACTTATGCAGCAGCTTCCAGAGGAAGTTCTAAGTTACTATGTGATTAGGAGAGTGAGGATAATAATTTGATGATTAACGCAACATCTTCTCAGACATGAATGCCCTTCACTCTCAAATTCAGCTTTCAGACAAATTGAGGTTGTCTTCCTTTCATATTTTGTAATTTTTCTTATAATTACCCTATACATCCGGTAATCTTAAATAAAAAGTTAATATGCACACACCAGCTAGCCTACTAGTAAACATATACCCCAGAATATACCTCAGCTGATATACCTTGTTCTCTTGAAATATCTGGTTTATACCAAAACTTGGATGTGTCCTGGACAAATTTTACAGTCACTTGTTTCTCTGTTGTGTTTTCTGTGAAATAAAAGGCAAAAAAAGAAGTCAACAAATTTTCTAAATATTAAAGCATTTTTGCTTTTCTTTCCAACTTCCAATCACATTAATTGTTCTAAAATCTAATGAATAGAGAAAAAAAATCTGAATGTTTTAGAACCAAAATGTATAATAACCTACATTAACATTCTGAAAGCTCTCTTAAAGTTTAATTTTGCAAAACCTGTAAGATATGGAGAACTCTTATGTTTATAAAGTTATACCAAAGTTATATTCTCAGTAAGACCCAATGAATACATATCATTATTTTTAACTCTTCTTTGCACAAGTCTAGCAAAGATGCAGAAATAAACCATCCATTATTAAGAGGTTGGACTGGATACTGCTTGTTTGTGATTTCACAACTCCAAAGGTAGGCTGACAGATAAGGATGGCAGGAACAATTCTGCACCACAGTCTTCAGAACAGCACGTATAAAATAGTGAACTAGATGCCTCTTAGCGTAAATCAAGTCCTCCATTTTCCTTCCACTGCTTTTTAGCTCCTTTTCATTTTAAATCCCTCCTCACTGAGAGAAAAACCTCATACAATTCTGATACGTTATGCATTTCTCTGATGCAGAACCTACCTGGCACCAGGGAAGTGTTTAAAGTGTTCGAGAAATCTGGGAGAACACTTGGGAAGGGGATGCTGATTGTGCTTCCACTGTGGGGGCTTGAGAAACCACTGGAAGAAGGTGAGATGGAGGTGAAGGAACGGTCCCCTTCAGAGGATCTCTTTTTCTCTGGAAGAGGTGGTTGAGAATGTAGGTTCCCTCCAAGGCACGGATGGACTGCATTGTTCTGATTAATACGTCCGGAGGTCATAGCAAGAAAGTTTTGAGCCAAAAAGCCATTGTCTTCTGCACTTTCTACAGATGAGCTCATGGTTTTAGGAGAGATGCTAGTGTTGGCTATGAAAGTAGCTTGTTTCTCCTCTTTGGGGGAACTAATACCCACGTTGGCCCCATTGTAGCTTCGGTAAGCCTGAGCACTGTTACTGACAGCAGGTGCTGGCTGTTGCTCTGTTGGTGATTTCTCCAGGTTGCTCAGGGTGACAACTTGCAGCCCTGGGGTTTGGAAATGAGACAAAAGAGAACCATCTTGCACAGGGTTTGAAAATTCAGAAGGCACATGATAACTTCCTGTCGGCCTGTTGCTTTCTATTGAAAGCTGGAACAATTTGGAAGATTTAGGGCTGTTTTCAATCCAAGAATGTTCTGTTGCAAGAGAGCTGTCAAAAAAAAAAAAAAAAAAAAAAAAAAAAGAAAAAAAGAGACAAAAATTGAACACAAAAATAAAATTGGCAAATCATTTTCTAAAAATGTCATAATACAGTCTATCCTCTGGTCATTACTGGAAGCACTCACTCACTCAGGACAATAACTGATGTGTCTGATAACATGCAGGACCTGGTGACCAAGTTGGAACCAGGAACTCCAGCCCCATCCTGAATACTCACTTCTCCAGTGTAGTTCATTACTTTGTCTCATCTCACCCTCAATCCAGCCGTGGTGATGACAGAGTTTCTGAGTTTGCATTGTAAGTCAGGCCATCAAATTAATCATTGTTAAAAACACTCTTCTTTCCTCCTATTTGAGAGCATTACTTTTAATATGAATTAATTCTATTAGACTGCTCAAAACATTGCTTCACAAAGCTCCTGGAGATCTATGGTGATCCACAGTACTAGCTGGAAAAAGAGCAGTAGGAGGCAAGAATTTCTTAAGCCAGACCTGTCATCAAAGACAGATTTATGGAATAAGATTGACACTGCTACAACATTTCTTACATGCAGTGTCTCTTACATTAATTTAATAAAAGGGAGAAAGGAGCTGAGATGTGGAAAAAGGGGGGCAGGTGGAGAAGGGAAGTGGAGAAAGGGGAGGGAACATCTGTACTTATCTGCAGATTAAATGAAAAAAATGACAGGAAAGACGTTTAGAAAGAAGGGAACAAAATTTTTGAGATAAAGCTTATGGCAGGAATGCAAGCTTGATAATGACCACATTGCCTTATAAGCTCTTAACTCATATCCACTTATAATGAAATGTCACATACTTGATTCAGTCATAATTACAAAAAGAAATTTCTTTCCCAGTTCAAGAAAATGAAATCTATTAGATATGAAGACAGATAGGAATCAACACACTGTAAGCCTTTAATGAGAGTCTGACACACCAACATTCCAAATGCTTACTGAGAAGAAGGAGCCAATTATTCTGAATATGAATAGTTAGCCACAAAGGAATGCTGTTGTAGAATGACAAAGAAGGAAACTATTACAGATAGACAAGTACTATTTTGTAAATTTATGTTATTAAAACTCCATTTCAGAGCCCTACATGTTTACCTCAGTGCAACCATAATATAATAAAAATTCTCACTCTGATGAAGGGAGTCAGTTATTCACCACAAAATACAAATCCTGACATTTTACTGACTATAAACATGGGCACTGCAATGAGCAGATTGCTGTCTCTCTCTCACATACAACTCATTCCAATGTAAAGGTTCACAAAATGCTTTTCAGTAAAGCATTAGAGACGTTGGTAAAAAAAAAAAACAGCAAATAAGTATGAGTTTCTGCTAGAACATAATAAAGTAATTGAGCTATAAATCTCTATTCGTTTTTGCATTCCTAATTTATCCTTAAAACTGTGTGTTCCATCTCAGACATACAAGCAACATCTTTGAAAGAGATAATTTCCAGATGGTGGGCAACAACATCATGACAGGTTACACATCAAAGTTGGTGGCCAAATGGTCTGCAACGAAGATTTAGATGTAACACACTGGCTGGAAACTACAGTAATGAGAACTAAACATTCAGATCAGACAATCATTTCATTTCCTACCTTTCTCCCACTGGCACAGAACTGTTACTTGAGGCTGGACTTGAGGACACTAAACAGCGTTGAAAGGAAGGATCCACCTGTGTGTTGGGTCTCAGCAAAGCAGGGTTAGCGTCGATGGATTTGTCAGACACTATTGCAGGATGGTTAAGGGCTTCTGTGTAACTCTGAGATTCTGCAGCAAATGGAACAAAGTAAGAGATAAATTAAAAAAAAAAAAAACAACACATTTTTATCGGCCTTATACTGCCTGAAAGAAGGGTTTATAGAACAATTTTTCTTTTAATAGGACCATTTTTCACTTGTTTAAGCAGTAACATTTTATTTCACAACAGTGCACTGATAGCTAAAAACATCCAGGAAGAAAACAAATAGCAGAGACAAGCTGTTCTGCATTCCACAGTCCACAGTGTCAAGACAGATAATTCTAGTCAACTTTCCCATGTAACTACACACACTGTCAATGTTCACTTACACACCACAGTGATAGAGAACTGGAGTGTCAATCCAGCTCCCTCATTCAGCCTGCTGCTGAACAGGCAGGGCACCTGTTAGAAGTATTGGTTAGATAAGTGGACAGTGAGGTGGATTGAAATGGACCCGCCTCTAAGCCTGTCAAGATCCTTCTGGACGGTACTCCTTCCCCCAGCATGTTGAACACAGAGCACAGCTTGGTTTTGTCAGCACACTTGCTGAGGGTGCACCACATTCCCACTCCCCGAGTCACTGACAAAGATGTAAACAGTGCCAGTCCTAATACTGACCCCAGAGGAACACCACTCATCACTGGTTTCTACCTGGATATTGAGCCTGTGAACACAAATCTTTGAGTGAGACCATCCAGTCAGCTCCTTATCTACCGCGCGGTCCATCTATCAAACCCTTGTCTCTCCATTTTAGACTCAAGGATGTTGCACAGGACAGTGCCAAATGCCTTGTACAAGGTAGGGGATGTCAGCTGCACTTTCCTCATCCACCAATGCTGTAACACCATCCTAGACAGTACCTCTCAAGCACAATTCGCCCTTGGTGAAGCCATGCTGGCTGCCACCCACCTGCCTCAGCACAGTCACCAGGAAAATGTGCTCAGTGATCTCACTGGACACAGAGGTGAGACTAATTGGCCTACTGTTCCACTTTAACTTCTCAAAAATGGGGGTTATGCTTCCCCTTTTACCAGTCACTGGGAACTTCACCAGACTGCCACAACTTTCCAGATACAATGGATACTGGCTTAGGAACTTCACCTGCACAGGGCTATTTGCTCAGTTCCTTATTACTGAAGAACTTTATAAAAAAAACAATTTCTTCTTTTCTTTACAGGTGCTTTGTTGTAACTAGACACAGTCTAATGAGTTTGATGTTATTCTGGTATACTCTAAAGTGATTCAAAACCAGTTCACATATGCCCAGGTACAATGGCACTATTTTCTACCGTGCAAGCTTACACATCTGAATAATTACATCTTCTAAACAGCTCTAATCACCTAAACACTTGCAAGGCTGGCACAAATGAGGAGACCACAGATGAAGTAGTTCCCAAGTACTATCTCTAGAATACTAGGAATACTAGGGACATTTTAAGAGACTGAGACAGGAAAAACAACAACAACGAAAACAAGAAGAACGATACAGAACAACTCCACCCTTACTAAGAGTTAAGGTCTTTTCCATAAAGAAGTCTTACTGATAGTGTAAAAAAGAAAAGTTTCTTCCCGTTTCTGTGAACTCCACTGAAATAAGTGTAAGGAAATCTTTTCAATACATTTCATGGCACAGTCTGGCTCTGTTCTTATTTGCATACATGGGATGCAAGGTACTTAAAAGAAATGCCTGAGATAAGAAAAGCTGCCAATCAGTCATCTGAATGAAAACAATTTGAATTCCTCACATAGCACACATACTGTACACAGCAACCACTTAAACGGATGAGGAAAGCATTAAAAAACTACCAAAATATCTTTTAACTTCACCCACCTTTTGAACTAGATCCGTGCCAGCCATTAAAATGAACTTCAAAGGAAATCCATCAGAAATGGGCACGTTAGGGAAGAACTAAGAAAATCTGTATCTGTAACAGCTCAGATATATTGTATATACTATATATATACATTAGATATACTGTGTATATGCTGTATATTTCATACTGGTGGAAACACAGTCTTAGGTCATATTCCTCCTGAAATCAGTGGCCCTTCCAAGTATTATAAAGATTGATGTTAAGCCATGAACAATTATTTCCATACAAGATAAAGTATTACTGCTTTATTATAACTATTATCTGAGGAAAAAAAAAATGTTTAGTTGAATGTGGGTTGGTCAAATTGATGTGTATCTGCTGACCACCGGAGCTTCCCTAGGAATACAACCTTCTGTAGGCTAAATGCAGCTGGACCTACTGAGAACTGCAGCTGTAAGAAAACACATCTTAAGTGAAACAGACATCTCATCTCTGCATACAAACCTCTAGACAGATGCCTCCCAGTTATAATGCAGGTTGAGATGACTCTGCTACAAAATAGGAGAGACTAATGCTTCTCCTGCAGATGGGAAGCACAATCACAGGTTTAACTCCATTTGCTTATTTTTGTCCATGCCTCTGTGCCTTGCTATCAGACTACGCTGGGGAGCCAGTGGAATTCAGTAACAAAAAAATCTGGGGGGAGGAAGGGGAGAGGAGCTTCTTATGAAATAATATTTAAATCTTCTCCATTGTTATGCGGTCTTAGGTACGTGAACAAGACCTAACCTAAAGCATTTATAGATAGCAAAGCACTCCCACCACTAACAGCACTTGCTTGAAATAATAAAGTAAGACTCAAATGTCTCAGGCCATGGGTTGTCACTATTATCTTTACAGCATGAAGGCTGCAAAATGGAAGGACCACTGTGATGCTGACTAACACTGCCTTTTTTTTTTTTTTTTTTTTTTTTTTTTACACAAGCACAGGAGTGGGAAACCACAAGCAGCCTGGTATGTAATCTGCAAAGCAAACAAAAACTCTGTACAACTATTTCCCAGCTAGAAATAAGGGTATCTGAAAGGCACTTCCCATGAAAGCAGCTTTGTTTATATTTCAATTAAAAACAAGCTTGTGAATATTTCAGCTATGCCCTCTTTATTGTCTGATAGAGTTCACAGTCACCACTCAGCTGTTAACCCTTTACTGTGCAATCTTACAGTTTCTTTCCTGTACAAATGGTATGAACTCCTCCCACACGTTTGCTGCAAATTACTGGTGCTTCTTGCTGCAGGTCTTCTTATTTACACCAGATATGTTCAGCCTGCAGCCCAGCACAGCTCGATTTGAGGCCAGGCCCCCACCTCACCACCATCATGGGCTGGCCCAGCAGCCTGACCTGGCCCCAGCACACAGCCCTCACCCCGCAATGACAACACAGCAGTGTGCTATTAACTCCGCCTGGGCTGAAAACAAGGCACAGAATGCAGTGCAGTACAAATAATTTTATGGATTTTGATACATTGACAGCCTTACTTTCTGTGCTGATACAGGAATCTGAGAATAGGTTTCAAGATTGAAAGAAAGTTTTCTACTTTCTCTGTGTATTTGAGACTCCATTTTCAGCCAATGTACTTGCTTACAAATTTTCAAATTGAATGCATTGAGTTGCAAGCAGATATTCAACCTAAAACTCTGATCATGTCTCTCTATTGGACTTCAATAAGCCCTATCTTAGCAGAGAGAAATATCCTTCATTTCACAACCGCATCTTATTCACATCATCATTTTTTGGCAGTCCGTGCAGTTGTGAACAACTGTTTTCAAGGATGATGCACAGGAAATGTAAAATCTCATTTAAAATCTCTGACAAAAAAGGCAATTTCTCTTTACCCTGTGGAGCACAGCTAAGCCAAAAAAATTCAACACCCATAGTCCACACCATTAGCTCTCTTAGCAGACCAATAACAGTCCAACTCCCTGCCTGAAGAAAGGACATCACAAAACCAAGCTCCTGTTCACATCTCTTCAAGTACTCGGGTCAAACCTGACTTTATTAAATATACCTGCACTTCCTAAAACTGAACAACAGCTTTATAAACAAAATCTAAGTAATGACCCTTTGCAATATATATCAGTAGAAAGTGACACTCAGAAGAACAGAAATAGCATTGCACCTGTGTGTGTTTTAGAAGACCCAGCTCACTATTCTATCACCTCACGTTGAAGAAAAGGAACAAAAGCTACTAAAAGCTGCAGAATTCTTCTAATTGTAAATACAAGCTTTTGGAAGCAACCAGGAGACAGACATATAAAATCAAGATGTTATAGATTAACTACTATTTGAATTCACTAGATGCCTGGTCTGAAAGTTAAAAAAAAAAAAAAAAAGAAAGAGAAAATTTAAAAAAATAAAGAGAAAACAAAAGAGGAAAAGGAGAAAGAAGTAGAAAAGGAGAGATACTGGGAAAAAAACAAAATTTACACAAGTTGAAAAATGAAAAACAGAACAAAGCAGGGTGGCTTAACCCAAGAAAACACTCCATATAAAAGATATGTAAAAGCATTCAACTTTCTATTTCTTATAAGAAGCTGAGCTGCACAACCAACCCAAGACTTTTGAGACAGTGGTCCAACAGCAGCAGCAGCAAAGTAAAACGGGCTGTTATTCCCATACGCTTTGCATTTTAAGCAGGCCCTCATTTAATCCAAAATTTGTATTCCTTTTTGAGAGAAAGTGATAGCTAACCTGTTTGCATGCATTTGAAATTTTCGGTCAAAATCCTCAGTTACTTCTTTGGGGAAAAGGAAGTTCAAAGGCAAATTCCTCCACTTCCATCTCATTGTTCACGTTAACCCATTACCTTAAGAGCAGGCACTGTCTCAGATGAAACCAGGACAAGGGAGAGCACAGTGCATTGCTGACTCCACCTCTCACACTTGCCACACACATTCAGTCCCAACGAAACCCACGTGTATTACGTTATAGGTGCTTGTGCCACTTGATGAGTGAAACTCAGTGATTACCAATATTCTAACCCAGCTCATGTCTCGAAAGAAAACGGGACTCAAAAAACAACAAAAAAATCATGGGTAAAGGAGAAGTGTTCAGTGACAAATGGACAGATGAGTACACTTCTGTATGGCACTGTGCTTAATTTGTAAAGAAGTTGCATCAGCTTCCAATGATTACAATCTGAAGAGACTTTATATGCAAAACGCACTGCCAAATTTGAAGCATATCAAGGAATATTTTGCAAATACAAAATCATGGAACTGAAAGAAGTCTGTCGTCTCAACATTTTTATTTTTAAATGACTTATAACTCAAACAGGCACTACTGTAAAAGCTATTTCTGTGGTAGCAAACTGACTGCAAAAAAAATCCGCTGTTTACTGATGGTGAGTACATTAAGCAACACATGGGGAGCACTGCAGATACCACTTCACCTGATTAAAAAAAAAAACACACACACACAAAAAACCAACAGATTTTTCTAAAATCATTTTGTCTCACCAGACTATTGCCAGGCAAACTGAGGAAACAGAAAAACCTGCTGAAAGAAATTTGGAGAGAAAACTGCCAGTTTCAAATTTTATGCTTTGGCCTTTTGATGCTACAAATACGGCTCAACTTGCCGTTTCTATTAGAGGTACTGACAATAAATGTAGCATCACTGAAGAAACAATTTCTTTGGTGCCATTAAAAGACACAACTAAATCCCTTGGTTTCCAGTTCTCTTTGTCAGCACAGCCACTCAGATGAAGAAAACGGGACTCAAAAAACAACAAAAAAATCATGGGTAAAGGAGAAGTGTTCAGTGACAAATGGACAGATGAGTACTTTTCTGTTGAGATAGATAATATGGCACTGTGCTAATTTGTAAGGAAATCACGTCAGTTTTCAACGATTACAATCTGAAGAGACTTTATATGCAAAACGCAATGCCAAATTTTTGTTTCAAAGAGTGGTCAGGCACTGGAATGACCTGCCCAAGGAGGTGGTGGAGTCACCATCCCAAGTGGTGTTGAAGAGGTGTGTGGATGAGGAGATACGAGATGGGGTTTAGTAGCTTAGTGGGTAGTAATGGTGATAGGAGGACAGCTGAACTAGATGATCTCGTAAGTCTTTTCCAACCTTATGATTCTAACTTGCCATTTCCATTAGAGGTACTGACAATAAATGTAGCATCACTGAAGAAACAATTTCTTTGGTGCCATTAAAAGGCACAACTAAATCCCTTAGTTTGCACAGAGCAGTAGAAATTACAAGAAAGCAGTTCTCTTTGTCAGCACAGCCACACAGCTACCGACGGTGCCCTGACAAGGGCTGGTAAGAAAAGAGGAACTCAGACATTTAATAGAAGATGATGCAATTGCTGGTGGCAACTCACGTTTGATATAATATCACTGCATCACACACCATGAAAATGAACGTGCTTTAAAAATGGATGGTGTCATGCAAATCATCAGAAAGCTGTGAATTCCATATGGCCCAAGGGACTGAATCACTGCCAGTTCCAGGAGTTCCTTAGAAGTAATTAATGTCAGTTATGGGGACATCATTTACTTTTGTTAAGTAGCGTGGCTAAGTCGGGGTAAAACGCAAAGATGATTTTAGGATTGGCAAAATAAAATCAAGTCCCCTTATGGGATCAAAAGGAAACTTGTGACAGAACTTGGGGATGAAAAATGGCTCACAGATTTAGCATTTTGGGGGGATCTGAATGTTCATTTAAGCCATTTAAACGTGCATCTCTTCAAGGAGAAAAATCAACTTCTCTGTGCCGTGTTTCAAACAATTACAGAATTCAAAATCCAATTTGAATCATGGTAATCTCTAGTTATGGCAAATTATTTTATGCACAGTAATACACTGGGTAAACACGGTCTCACGAAAACAAGGTCAAATATCCCATCAGTTTTATGGGAAAACTGCTCTCTCTCTTTTTTTTTTTTTTAGTGTTTTAGTAAAAAATATTAAAAATAAAATAGGTTTCATTATTTATATCCAGTTACTATGTAATATATGAAGACTACTGAATATATGAAGACTACTGAAAGTAACGTCTCCCATTTCATTATGTTGACTCATGATGTCACAGGCAGATGCTGGTGGCACGGCAGTAGAGGTTGAGCCTTCCCCCAGTATTCGACTGATGGTAGCAGAAAGAAAGTGACAAAATGGCTTCTGACATGGAAATGAGTACGAAGCAAAATTGCATAACTGAATTCCTCCACGTGAAAAAAAATGGCACTCATTTACATTTTCCAACACTTGCTGAGTATTTATGGAGACCAAACAGTCTCCATAAACAGGAAGTTAGCACACTGAGGTGGTGGGTGGAATGTCTCAGCAGTGACAACAGCAACATGAAAGACAAGCTGTGTTCCAGCAGCCACATACTGCTGTCACTGCATAATCCATGAGGAAATGGTTTTGGACCTGCTCTGAAAGTGAACACTCACAAATCCATGGGACCTGATGGATTGCACCCTAGAGTGCTGAGGGAGTTGGTGGATGTGTTTGCCAAGCCACTCTTCATCATCCTTCAGCAGTCCTGGCTAACCGGGGATGTCCTGGAGACTGGAGACTGGCAAATGTGACACCCATCTCCAAAAAGGGCTGGAAAGATGATCCTGGCAGCTACAGACCTATCAGTCTCATCCGGTGCCGGGGAAGGTCATGGAATTTATAGTCTCAGGAGCCATCACAATTAAAAGTCAGCCAAGGAATTCGTACTAGTCAGCATAGGTTCACAAATCAGAGGTTCATGATCCTGCTTGACAAACCTGATTTTGTTCAATGGCAAGGTGACACACTCAGTGGATGAAGATAAGACTGTTGATGTGGTCTACCTGGACTTCAGTAAAGCCTTTGACACCGTCCCCCACAGCATCCTCGTGGAGAACCTGGCTGCCCACGGTTTGGATGGGCATACACTCTGCTGGGAGAAACACTGGCTGGATGGCTGGGCCCAGAGAGCTGTGGCCAATGGAGTAAAATCCAGTTCGCAGCCAGTCACAAGTGGTGTCCGCCAGGGCTCAGTTCCAGGGCTACCCCAATTTAACATTTTTATTAATGATTTTGATGAGGGGATTGAGTGCAGCCTCAGTAAGTTTGCAGATGACACCAAGTTGGGAGGGAGTGTTGAGGGGAGAAAGGCACTACAGAGGGACCTGGACAGACTGGATCAATGGGCCAGGGCAAACTGCATGAGTTTCAATAGGGCCAAGTGTCAGGTCCTGCATTTTGGTCACAACAACCCCAGGCAACCCTACAGGCTTGGGGAGGAGTAACTGGAAAGCTGCCTGATGGAAAGGGACCTTGGTGGGCTGATGGACAGTCGGCTGAATATGAGCCAGCAGTGTGCCCAGGTGGCCAAGAAGGCCAATGGCATCCTGGCTTGGATCAGGAATGGTGTGGTGAGCAGGACCAGGGAAGTCATCCTGCCCCTGGACTCGGCTCTGGTGAGGCCTCACCTTGAGTACTGTGTTCAGTTTTGGGCACCTTAGTACAGAAAGGACATGGAGGTGCTGGAGCAGGTCCAAAGAAGGGCAAGAGGCTGCTGAAGGGCTTGGAGAATATGGCCTATGAGGAGAGAGTGAAGGAAATGGGTTTAGTTTGGGGAAGAGGAGGCTGAGGGGAGACCTTACTGACCTCTTCAAACACCTGAAAGGTGATTGCAGAGAGAGTGGGGTTGGTCTCTTTTCACCGGTGATAGGACAAGGGAAATGGCCTTAAGTTGCAGCAGGGGAGGTTTAGGTTGGATATCAAGACAAACTTCTTTATAGAAAGGGTAGTTAAACACTGGAATAGGCTCCCCAGGGAGGTGGTTGAGTCACCATCCCTGGATGTGTTTGCAAACCGTTCATATGTGGTGCTGAGGAACATGATTTAGCAGTGGGTTGGTAGAGTTAGGATAGTACGGTCAGGTTGAGGTTGGACTTGATCTTGAAAGACTTCTCCAACCTGAGGAATTCCACGATCCTACTCCACGAATATGAAGCTGAAAATGACAGTTTCCTTATCACATCATTACCAGTGAAAAGATGTGGTGTCACCACCACAAGCTGAAATCAAAAGTCCAAGATGCAACCCTCAGTGATGTTTGCTGCCTTTTGGGATAGGAAAGGGATGTTCCTTCTGAACCTCCAGGTACCCAGGCAAATAATCAACTGACTGTTCTACATTGCAACACAGACTAAGTTGATGGCTTGAACTTCCAGAGTCAAGCCAGCAAAAAAAGAGAATCTTTCTCTTGCAACACAATAATGTCAGGTTCCCTACCAGTTTGAGGACCAAGGAGCACATTACTAATCTTGGCTGCACTGCTCTACCACACCCACCAAACAGTCCTGTCTTGGTGCTTTTTGACTTCCATCTATTTGGGATGATGAAAGACTGAGGTGGGCAACATTTTTCTAGCAACAACACTACCACAGCAGCTATGAAACAGTGTGTCACTTCTGCTGGTACAGATTTTTACAAGTGCAGCATGCAGACTCTTGTACATAACTTGCTAAAGTGCATTGCTAATGACGCTGACTATATTGAAAAAACAATGTTTTACAGCTGGGAATGTGTTATATCAAGTAGTATTATTGGGCTTCTTGTATCAGTTGTAGTTTCCATGGAAACAAATAGGAGGCATTACTTTCAGAGTGACCTACACATTTTATATGTGGCCCAAGACAATTCATCTTCACTCAGTATGGCCCAGGCAAGCTAAAAGGATTTCCTGACTAATTCATCTGCAAAGACAGAACTGAATATAGTGGAAGAACTGGTGTCTGATCTCGTTTCGTTTTTGAATGGTAGCACTCCATTAAGAGTTACAAGAACTGGCTTCCCAGGAGAGGTGGCCATGTTCCATAAACAGTATCTACCATTCACTCAGGATTCACCCTGGATTTGTCCTACCAAACAAACATTCTCGAGTCTGTCTTCCACCTGAAATGCTTCTGAAAAATGCATGCCATATCCTCCAGCATTCACAAAACACTCTGTGCCCCTCTGAAACTTGGCTCTAACTGCAATGTCACTACCAGTGCTGAAATGTTCATTCATCCATCCCTCATCTAGTGAACTGCAAGTTCCTATGACGAAAGTCTCTCCTGATCCAGTTTTGTTTTATTCGGGAGACTAAGGGTCAAAAGATCACCACTTTCCTTTTGCAATATTAATTTTTAGTCCTCGTTACTCAAGTTCTTCTGTCATTCACTTGATTTTTTATTTTTTTCTTTTAAACAGAAGATTTAGACTGAAATTAGAGGAGAGGAGTTTAAATATACAAGGAAAGGTAGGGCAAGGATTCAAGAGAACTCTAGTATTAAGCATTAAAACAACTTGTGCAGATACACAGTGGATGGTGCACGGTTTGAAATACATTCTGTCTTACCTATACAGCAGATGAAGATCTGAAAATACATTTTACCTGACTAAACCTCTCTCACACATTTACAGCATAAAAAGTTGAAAAAGCCTCATCAACGAAAATAAATTTTAAAAAAAGGATGAAATGAAAGACAGTTCTTATGTGTCAAAGAGAAGAAATCTGATTCTTCTCTTTGTTTCCTGCAGTTTCTCAATCTGCAGGAAGTTCTCTTAAAAATAAAAGGCACAAAGTCATACGCAAGGACATAGAAGAGAAACAATGAGTGAATGAAAAATACACCAGTAAGCAACGTACAGAGTTGATTACCCTCAGTAGATATTTTGCTTATTTTTTCAACAACGAAAATGCTAAGGAAAATATTACAAGCAAAAAATAGAATAAAAAAAAAAATCACAATTTTACAGGGAAAATAAAAGAAGAATATGAAAGAAAGTTTTAGCAGAAGTAGATACAGATGTGCTAAATCCAGCTAGCTGAACTGGATGAAGCAAAAAGGAGCACACAACTCTAATCATACAGTCTGGGGTAGCAAAGGCCTAAGATACTATGTAAAAACAAATCCTGGAAATAGTCATTATATGAAGAAAGGATTTAGCTTCCTGCAACAACTAAGATATATTTAGATTTTTCAAAGCTGCTCTAACTCTCATTCAGAGTTAAATTTCCATAAGCTGTTGTTAGCCAAATGCTACCATTATTTTTTAAACGTTTCAAACACTAAGAGCAAGTTTCAAACTACAATGAAGTAAGAGGCCAGGTACAGAGGGAAAAGCACTAATTGCTGCCTTGGCCTTAATAAAAACTATTAAAAGCACTTTATTTGGCATTCTTGCTCAGAAGCTGAGGAAACAGCCTGAACAAAAGGGCTGAAAATTGGCTGAACTGCCAGGCCCATACGGTTGTAACAAAAAGCTTGATGCCCAGTTCATGAACAGTAATAAGCAGAATAGCCCTAATTAATTTGGTATCGGCAATTGGATTATGAGATGCAATGCCCTGTCAACAAATTTGTTGATGGCACTAAATTAGGAGTGAGGTTTGCCCGATTAATAGTTAAGAGGGCTCCTAATGAACTCGAGGACCATACTGACAGATATCTTACTTAAGTTAATGTGAAAAAAAGAAAAAAAAGAAAAAAAAAGAATCCGTAGGTGAGGTAGAACAAGCCCTTGCAATAATACAGGTTTGGATCTAACTAGAAGTTAGCAGACCTGCTGAAAAGTTGTAGTGCCTATCAGGCTGAAAGCGAATCTTCAGTTTGCTCTCATCACAGGCAAAGAATACCGAGCTATAGTAGGAAAAACGTGGTCACCAGACCAGAGGGTTATTACACCTCTGTACTTGGTACTGGTAAAGCTACTTACTGGCATATTAAACCTAGGCTTCTAGTTCAAAAACATCAGAAACTGAGAGATCAAGTGGTCTTGAGAACACACGTGGAGAGGAGGATGGAGATGGTATTGTTTAACCTGTAGAAGAAAAGCACTCAGTGTGGAATGTAAAAGCAGTCTTCAACTTGAAGATGTGGTCATTAGCAGCCGACAGAGCCAAATTCTTCTCAGTAGTAGGAGATGATACAGAAAACAGATAACAGACAAAAATAGGAAATTCCTATAAGAAATTTCCTCATCTGGAAATTCTCAACAGAAATTATAAAAAGCTTTGTCACTAAGGGTAGCGAAACACTGGAAGAGGGTATGTAGCAACAAGATAAGGGGAAATGGCTTTAAAATGGAAGAGGGTAGATTTAGACTAGATATTAGGAAGAAATTCTTTACTGTGAGGATAGTGAGACACTGGAACAGGTTGTCCAGTGAGGCTGTGGATGCCCCCTTCCTGGACACATTTAAGGCCAGGCTGGATGGGACTTTGAGCAACCTGGCATAATGGAAGGTGTCTCTGCAGGCCAGAACTAGATGATCTTAAGGGTCTATACCAACCCAAACCATTCTATGATTTACACATACACTGCTGAAGTTTTCATATTTCTTCCTATCCCCAATAATTGTCTTGCATATCCTTTGGGGTGAATACACCTGTAGGGGAACTGTTAGGCCATGGCTTGAACTGGTGATTGAGCACCTGGTGAATGGTGTGTCTGGTCTAGGAATCACAGGCAAACTGTTTGCACCTGTGCACCCCAGGTGACCAGAAGGGATGAACCAAGGGTGGAGCCTGGGCCAGCCACAGGAAAGAAAGAATTTTTTGTACCTATGCTATTTCCTGAGAAGGTGTGCTGTATAGCTACAGATTCCTTAACCAGCTGGGTGAGTTCAGCTCTTTTTTTTTTCCCTACGCGTTGACTATCATCCTACCTGGGAATACTTTACCTGCTGTTCCTAAGAGCCTGTCAGAAGCAGTTTTGCTTCTTTGTCAGCAGAACAGTACCAAACTTTAGAGATCGGTATTCTAACACATGGTCAGAATAAGACAGCATAGAAGAATAAAGTAGGTTTTTCTTCAGTTTTACTGTTTCACATTACGTGGTTGAAACATGTGTAGTGGAAATGCTAAGCCAGTGGTTGAGCATCTGGTAGGAAGGCAAGGCAAACCCAGGAGAGCTCAGGTACATGCAGTGCACCTGAGAGACTGGAAGAGGTGGAGCCAGGATCCACCCTTCCCAGACCTCATTTAAAGGTTGACAGTGGAGGCAAGGGTATTTTTTCTGGAGATCTTTGCCTAGCTGAGGACCTTATAGGCCTTCTGAAGATGAGTGGTTTCTTTTCTTTACCTTTCCCTTAGTTTTGTGCCTACTACTGTTGTGTCTGAATGGATCCTCCTTTGCTGTAGCCTGCAGTCTTGCTGCCTTGTTGCACTTGTCCTTGTTTTGTAAGCTATTTCTCTGTTGCCCTGTAATCAGCTGGTTTTTATGCACATCAATGAACTTTTCTTCGCAGTTATCCTTGTTGTGAGTGAAATGCATGTGCAATCACAGGGTCAGCTGGTATTTCTTTCCTCTACTTCTCAGAAACCTACCTCTAACAACCAGATTATAACCCCTGCAACATCATAACAAAACCTTTTTTCCTTTCTATCCTTGTGAAGGAACAGACAGAGTAATTATTCCTTGGAGATTCTGCTAACCTCTGTTTGAGTAGGTTGGCTTTCTTTGCTAGTCACCAAATCAGGTGGGTGGAACTTGCAGGATAACAGGACCTATGGCTCTAGCATCCACATACTACCTGCTGCGCTAGCAAGACCAGCTTCATTTAATCTCCCTGATGAGAGTCTCCCTGGAATACATATACTTTTCTCTTACAAAAAAGACAACAATGATGACCATGGGGGAACTGACCACTTGGGAAATAATACAACAAATCTGGAGAGATAATAAATGATTTCAGTGATGTTTAACAGTTAAAATCCAAACTGCTAGCAACTAGAGGTAAGCTATGCTGTTGTACTGAAGGCTGCTGGCTTACTTCATGCTATTATTTATGGTGTGCACTTAAAAACTGTTAACTATGTTATGGGAAACTTCCAGATGTGTTACAAGACAAAAAAAATCAATTTTTGCCTTATGTATGAAGAAAACTTGCATAATCCATATTGCCCCTTGAGGAAACATCCTTGGTATAGTAGCTCTCCTGGGCAAGTAAGGTTGTCTGTATACCACTTCCATGCATTCCAGCCTGATAGCAAGATGCACGACAGAAGTGTGTACACAGTAGGATATGCCCATGTTCCAGTGGCTTTGAGATCCTGCAGTGGCCCCCAAGGGCTCCAGAGAGTAACAAATACAAGCTCTGGAGCTATGCCAGTCATCAACATATCTCCAGGCAACTCCAGGATCAGAGAATGAATTGCTACTATCCTCTACCCTCGTATCCACAGAGATAAGTATTATCAGAATGACAATTTATTAGATCCCTGCTTCACAGTCCCTGTCCTGAAAATCCTGCTCTCTTGCGTTTCTGAGAAAATAACCATTCCCTGACAGATACTCACACTACTCACAAACACTTTGTATCACTGACTCACTCAGAAATACCGAAATAGAAGTAATCTGTATTTGTCAAAGAGTTTGCAACGCATCTTTAAAGCAGTGAGATGTGCATCATGAGTTCCTGAAGGAGGTTTTAGATTAATTTCACTCTTATTTCCCCAAATAGTGCTGAGGAAGAAAAAAAGCCTTCTCTTGGGACAGAAGCATGTGACTTCTCATGTATTTTGAAAGATCTTACAGATGGTCTGTTATTGACTTTAAGCATAACTTTGCTGTCTTGGGAATGCAGATCAGCTGCTGAGGTATCTCTTCAAGTCATCTGGCTCACATGCAGGCATAAAATGTGACAGTTACAATAATACTCTTTAGGAGAGAGCCACTAATATAGTTGACATTTCATAATGTGTAAGGAGGAGTACTACTATTCTGCCTTGAAATTCAGCATATTATTCTGCAATGAACAAAACCAAACCAAACTAGGAAATAATCATTAACGTGACTATACACAGCAAAATAATTATCTGTCATCAAAATATAGCCAGTTCCATTCTCAGCAGCTTATCTCATCGTGGAATTTCAGGTATTCCCACTGCTGAACACGACAGTTTGCCTCAAACCACTGCAATTTTAGAAGGAAAACATAATCCCTAGGAGTAAGAAGTACACTAAACTGGTACCTTAAAAATGAAGAGGACTGTTTTTCAAGCAGAATGCCTTAGAAGTCTAAGCACCCTTCAAGAAAACAGCCACAAAAAATGTTTGCTCTGTGCTCTGAAATTAAGGGTTATTAAAACTGCTTGAGATGTGGGAAATGCAGGCTTGAATTGCCTCACCTGAACTGAAAGATGTAACTTGCACCTACTGACAGCTCTGCTGAAAAAGACAGTTTGGAGGAGGGGCTGGCAAAGCAGAGTAAATATTAACTAAACAAAGTAGGGACTTGGTTCAGGACTGATTCCTGAAAGCAAGCACCAACATCAAACAGTGGAATTTTAAACTTCATGGTATGATTCTATTTACTCTTTCTAAGTGGAAAACAGGGTGAGAGAAATTCTGAATTATTGTTTCAACTTAGTCAGCAGGCACCAGAAGTCCAAGTATGCTGCTTGTGTTGTCTGAGAAATGCTTACCTAACAATAGGAATAGAAGTAACAAAGCGGACGTTCAGACCTGATACTGAATGTCTCACTTTGGCCTTGCTCTCCTAAAATACTGCCAAAATTCAATTTGTTCACCTTTCTGGAGTCACTTGCTAAATGGCTAAACAGAGCCACTTCCAGCCTCAATATGAAAAATAAGGGGCTGCTTTTTAGCTTTTAGGTGGGATACCTAAACCATTTTTTTGACTCAGAACAACAAACTTTTTTTTTTTTTTTTTAAGGATTCTTCTAATAGCCTGGAATTAAAACTGATCAGAACAAATTCTGTTCAGTTACTCTTTGGTGTTGCTCCTTACTGTGTAACAAGATTGAGAAGTAATGTTATTATGTGTTTTCTTGTTCTGTCTGTTAAGCGCTCGGTAATTTTTCATAAGAAATACATATAAATAAGCATCAGCTAATGGCTGAATGGAAAACCTCTTTTCATTAAGGCTGTTAGAATCAGGCCTTTGAAACATCTAGCACCCTGGATGTTATAACATGTTTATTGTATGCAAAACGAAGGAAGAGCGTGTGAAATTCCCATTCAGGAAAGGCTTGTGCTTATGAAGTCTCTTCATTTTTCCTTCTTTTGGAAGGAAATTTTAATTCATCATAGCCTTCCTAGGAACCTCTCAGAGGACCAGAAGGAATCAGTCTAGATAAAGTTTCTATATGTAGTCAGCAATTACATATGTCCCAGGCAAACACCTTTCCTTTTACTTCAGAAAGGAAAGCTATTAAGTTCTTTGCTAACAGAAAACCAGCTTCACAAGGCTTGCAAGTCCTGCTTTATGCCCTGTCATTCCGTTAACAATCACAAAAAAAAAGCTCATAATGACAAAACTCTGTTTCTGTCATGCTTTGCAATTTCTTTGTGAGGTTCAAACGTTGCTACTTAATACATAAAGCCTATTTTTTTTCCCTTTCTCTTCACTATTTGTTACCAGTATAAAAGTAGACAACATGGAAGTCCCTCCTCGTCCCGCAATTACACAAGTGAGCTCAGGAAGCTCATGCAGCATGTTGCACTGCAGACAGACCTCTCTGACTCAACTGCCAAAGTGGTTTGTCTTTTTTAACCCCTGCCTTCCCCCCACTTCACGTACACAGAGCAGACTGCATTTCGCTCCGTACTGCGCAGTGATGAGAGCTTGGCCAGGAAAACACAGAAGCCCCAGAAAGTGAGTTTTCTTATTGAGGAAAGCAAACAAGAAAGGAGGAGAGCAGGAAACCAAGAACATACCTATGGAGGCCATCATGATAGAAATTCTCTCGTGAAGCAGGGCTGTGCAAAAACTTCATTCAGAACAGAAAAAAAAAGAGCTTCCTCTCGTTGAGCTGATTGCACTGCATTCTTTCTGCAGCTCAGAAGAGCACAGCAGCCAGGCGAGCTACTCCACCACAGGGAGGCTTGTGAAAAGCCATTCTTCACATTAAAATACCAATCGCTCTACCCAATGTGTTAAAACTTCATGACAAAGAGGATTCCAGTGTCTGCACTGAAAGAAAACCAGACTCCCTCTGAACGAAGTCAGTCATTTGAAGACAGACAGAGTTCGCTCCATCCAGACAGAAAATAATACACGGACAGCTCGGGCTAGCGCTGCTGCTCACTGTTCCAGCCAGACTGCCCATTCAGTCTATTTGTGTTCTGCTAACTCCACCTCATTTGAATTAGACTTTTTTTAAACCTCTCTCTCCCCTCCCCCAGACTCCTGCTCGCAGTTTTCTTTAGCATACAGCACTGCTCCTGAAACGCTTCCCAATTCATTTTTGTCAGTCAGCACACAATGCTCACAGCTCTTTTCTTCAGTGACTCTCCGCACACAAAGCGTGTGGGTTGGTTTGTTTGTTTGTTCATTTATTATTAAGCAGAAACCCAATTCTCTTAGTTTTCCACTCAATTTGATCCCTCAGATTTGCTTCCTTCAGAAAGAAACACAACGTGAAACTGTGAATCTAAACGATTTTTAATGTGGACTGTATTTCAGCTGCTGTATAATGCCAAATTAGCTCAATGCTGATAAATTTAGTATCCAAGCTCTGAATAAAGTCTGACTCACTTCCCAATCCTTCTTTGACAAAATACCATGTGTAACCCTATGGTACTGCATTCAACATCACCCCCAGCAGTGCTCAGAGAAGTTTTATTTGCAGGTCAGGAAAATGAGTGGAAACGCTGCAGTGCTATGATGGGCAGCACGCTTCCTGTTCAGATTGTCCCAGGGCACCAGACTTTCTGAAAGGATGAATACAGGAAATGACTTGATATGGACAAAAACAAACAGGACAATTTAAAGCTTTCCTGTAACTAATTACTCAATTGCTTTCAAATTTTGAAAAGCAAAGTACTTACAACACGCACGCTGCACTATTTTGACAACTTTGAAATATACACGTTGGCTTGATTACAGGGATGAATACTAGCAAATTAAATATAATTTTGTTTTCTGTCACAGACCAAAAGGAACACTTGAACTATTTGTTCTAAGAATATTCACTCCTATCAGCTATTTCTATTAAAGAATTTCACAATGGGAACACCCAGGACACACAAATAGGGAGGACACATTGTGACAAACACCAGAATAATCAGGGAAAAAATGAGGGACAATCTCTGCCACAGAGGCAGAACAGAGTATTATCCACAAGTGTCAATAATTACTTTGAGTAATTTATTTCACAATTACACTTTATTTTTCACGGCTCTTGGAAGAGATAAATGCAGATGAACACACTCTTCAAACTCCTATGAACAGTGACTATTAGCAAAAATTGCTTTCAATAGAAAGCGTTCTCAATGATGCATAAAGAGTACTATATTCACAAGCAACACGTGAATATCCAACTTCCTTTCTGATTTGCAAGTCTTAGAAGCTTTTTATTGTTTGGCTATTTAGCATTTGCTGAAATGGAACAGAACATTGACAGTAACATAAGAATTGTTAGAGACAACATGTGAAGGCTCAGTTAGTGAAAAAACATTCATTTTCAAAGCTGTGTACCATTGTAATATATGCAAAAAAAATAGATTTGTAATATATATACAAATATATATGTATATATGCAGTATAGATGCAATATATATGGAATATAAATGCAAATATATGTAATATATGCAAAAAATATAATTGTGAATACATTTGAGGCAGTAAGGAATCAAAAAGGGCTGAGAGAAGAAAGAAATAAAGCTTTAAATAATACAAGTTATTTTTCTTCTGTAGTCAGATGAGATATTTCAGCACTAAGTTCTTAAATGGCAGGAAAATATATTTCTCTTTTCTGAGAAGACCATGGATAAGTATCACCTTAACTCACAAGCATTTAATTACAGACTAGAATAGAATAATTCGCTTAGAAAGGATCATCAAATCCAACTGTCTGACCATGACAGGGATAACCCAAAGTTAAAGCATACTATTAAGACCAAAATCCAAATGCCTCTTCAACATTGACAGGGGCATCAACCATCTTGCCTGAAATCCTGTTCCAGTGTTTGACCACCCTCAAAATAAATAAGTGCTTCCTAATATCTAGTCTGAACCTCTACAGCTTTGTGCCATTCCACAGGTCCTTGGTTACCAGGCTGAAGAGATCATTTTCCCTCCTCAGAGAGGACAGAGAGCAACAAGGTCACCTCTCAGCCTCCTTTTCTCCAGACAACCCAAGTGTCCTCAGCCTCTTCTAACAGGACGTGCCTTTCACCACTGTTACCAGCTTTACTGCCCTCTTCTGGATGCTTCCAAAGAACTTAACTACTTTTTTGAATATTGTATACAGTATTCAAGGTGAGGAAGCACCAATGCTAAACACAACAGGAGAATCATATCCTTTGACTGGCTGGCTATGCTGTGTTTAATGCACACCAAGATGCAGTTTATCCCCTTGGCTTCCAGAGCACTCTGCTGCCTCATGCTGAGCCTGCTGTCATCGGCACCACCAGGTCCCTTTCTGTTGAGATGCTCTCCAATCACACATCTGCATCTGACGTTGCCTCATCCCAGGTAAAGAACTTGGCATTTTAATTTGTTGAACTTCATGCCACTGATGATTGCTCAATGATCTAATTTATCTAGATTCCCTTCTACAAGGCTTCTTGTCTCTCCAGTGAGTTAACAGAACCTCCCAGTTTAATGTCACCAGCAGGCTTGCTGATGCATTCCAATCCTGCATCCAGATAATTGACAAAAATGTTGAATGGGACTGACTCTAGAACTGAGCCCTGGGGAAAATCTCTAGTGACTGTCTGACAGCCAAATGTAGCCCCAGAACTCATTAGAACCCCTTGAGCTTCACTGCTGAGCCAGGTGACCCAGAGTAGCATGAGCTTGTTTATCTCAGGGGTGGACAATTTCATAGGACAATTTAAACCAGACTTAAATGACTTAAGTCCAGTTGGGCTTACAGATTATCTAGTCCAATTCCCCTGCAGTGAACAGGGATCTACAGCTAGACCAGACTGCTCAGATCCTGGTGCAGCCTGAACTTGGGTATCATAGAATCAAAGGATCATCAAGATTGCAAAAGACATACAAGATCATCCACTCCAACCATCCACCTATCACCAATAGTTCTCACTAATTCATGTCCCTCAACACAACATCTAAACGTTCCTTGAAGACCTCCAGGTTGGTGACTCCACCTCCCTGGGCAGCCCATTCCAGCACAGGACCACTCTTTCAGAAAAGTAGTATTTCCTAACATCCAAACAGTATCCTGGAGTATCTCTAGGACTGAGGCATTCACCTCCTCTCTGGGCGAGCTGTTCCAGTGCTTCACTAACTGTACTGAATCTATATCCATACTACATTTCCCCCTCTTAGTTCAGTTCTCCACCTTCACTCCAGCACTATAGTCACAGGACTCATTTCACCAAGTCTCACTAACACCAGTGATATCGTAACTCTATGAAAGGACCAAGGCTCACAGTTCATCTCATTTCTTCCTCATACTGCATGCACTGGTATACAAGCATTTCAGATGTGCTTCTAAAACCTCAGTGCTCCTTGGAGAGGCACAGATGCTCCCATTAGCCTTACCATCCTCTGGCGGTGCTGCACCTTCCCTTGGCTTAATCTCAGTGTTCCTAATGGTATCCCACTCCTACACTGATCCTAGTTTAAAGCTCTCTCAATCTTGCCAGGTTACTTGCCCCCCATTGAGACAAGTGGGTCCCATCAGCTCTAGCAGACTTTGTGTCCCAGCAAGATATCTTTCTGCAAAAGGAAACCCCAGAGGAGGGTGGCCCTCTGTCACATATTCAGTAAACCCTGGTACTCCCACAACCGAAAGAAATGTGTGAGCCAATCCCAAGTCACATGCATGTCGGATCTTGTGATAAACATCTGATTGTGAATGGCTTTATGAAATAACATGCTTAACTGAGGCAAAGGGAAACACAGAATAATTTACTTTTCCCCTCTTCTAAAAGATGAAAGAAAGAGGGAAGAAGTACAACAAGCATAAAAGTAGGGGAACAACATCTTAAAAACATTGACTGTAACCATCTAAGCAAGACTGAATATGTATTTACATCCTTATACAACACTATAAGAGTTATAGTGTTGTATAACTATAGAACGCTGTAGAACAGCTCTGTAATTCTGAAATTATAAAACGCATGGGACTTGTGAATGCAGCAGGCCAGACCTTCACAGGTACCTAGACACAAGATCATTTAAAGATTTCAATCATTCTGAAAAGATGTGCTCGCAGCTGTAGTCTTTTGTAGCTGCTGCTCAGACTATCTGGATTACTCTAGCATATCACTGTCACTGAAAGACACAACATAGGAGGCCTCACCATGGAAAATTTTAAAAAGCTCCATGGATTGCAAGGGAATTCATTCATGCACAGCAAGGGAAGTAGTTGTTCCCAGGGATGTTTCTTAATTTAAGTTTTCCAACTAAGAAGACTAGTATATCTCAAAAATCATGCTCCCATGTGTGCTGCTAACATGTGATTAGCTCCTGCCTATAGTTTACCTTGTACATCATCAGAACAAGCAAAACCTATTTTTTAAGGTTCTTCATTTTTTTTGTCCCTTACATATGTGTAAGATATTATACAAATATACTTTCAAGAACGCACACATACATAGTTACTGGTCATAGTCACTGACAATACTGTATGTGGAGAGTGAGAGAGAGATTTTTTTCCCACTGAAAGGGAAAAGCATAAACCAAGCTCTCTAAAACTACGTGTTTCAAAAGCTTTTATTTTGTCCAGTAGTCAATGAGTCAGTCACTGGTTATTACAGAACAAAGAAAAAAAACCACACAAAAACAACAACTACTACAACAGCAGCCACTGAACTCACCAGCGTAACGGGCCCTTTTTCAAGTTAAAGGCATGAGGTGTATCTGCTTTGAGACTGAGCAGGAATTACAGAACTGCAGAGACTTACATAAATGCATTTTTTTCCTGTGCACTAATCTGATTACATAAAATTTCTTTGATGTTTACAACTTCAGATTTACTGTCTTTCTTACCATCTGAAAGCTAGAAGTGATGAGCTCCTATAGATACAAGTGAAGACAGAAAACAAACACCTTTGTTCAGCACCTTTGGAAATGCTGTAATCTTTTCAGCTCATAGGTGTAGAACTCAAGAATGGACAGTTTTCCTGGACAGCAAATATAAAATAGAGAAAGAAATGCCAGATAATGCTAGTTCTTTATTTAAAACAAAAACAAAAATGCTTTTGGGGTAGGCCTACAAGAAGAATGAAAGCTGAACAGTGCATGGTTAAACTTTCAGACGTGTTGCTGTTGGATGAAATTGAAAGCCCCAGGGCACAAGCCAGGATTTACCACATAATAGATGGCTAACAATAGTTTTGGAGAAATCATGTTCATTTGGTCAGTGCTGGCTGCACTGTGGATGGGAGGTTTTATGCAAGTGGAGAAAGTGAACTGGCAATTTCAGACCAAAGGAATATTTTTGAAAAAAAGCTTCACGCTTACAGGCTTTACATGCTTTGTCACTTAGTCCTTTATCTCCATTCTATTCATTCAGAAGATCTCCTCTGAATCAGGCCACAAATCTGAATTCAATTTTTCTTCCTCTAAGAAGCCTGTTCTACTTTCCTATAAATTGTACTAAACAGCAAGTTGTGAGAATTAAGCCAGAGAGAGAAATCTGGCTCAAAAGTGTTCGTTTTCAAACTTGAACAGGAAAGCTTGGTTCAAGTCCTGCTTATCATCATGCTGAAGAGGGAGACCTCTCTTGGACCCTTCATATGACACGAGTGCTCACACTGGCTATTGGATTTGCATGGGAAAAGCTCCTGCTTTTCTAGATGTTACTCAGAAAAAAAGCTAAGATTTAGATCCAGCAGGTGTAAAAATGCAGAATACAACCACTTTTGTAAATGCAGTGTTTTCAAGAGCATGACTGTGAAAGGCCTCAGTGCTCACTGCAACAAAGCTATCATCGCATTCAAGTCACAGTATTTACTTTGCTGGTTGCAATTCTGTTGCCCACTGAATTCATAACCCTCAGCACTAGGCAGGCTCTAAGGTGCCCGAACTGCGACATGCACAGTGCTAGGACACTCACACATTGCTGTTCTTTTTGCCTATCCACAGACCTTTTCTGAACTGCTTTTTTGCTCAAACATAATTCAACCTGGAATTTCCAGAATACTCCAAGCTTTACCAAATGACTTCTAAAAACAGCTCCCTGACACACAGGTATGTAC
This sequence comes from Chrysolophus pictus, assembly GCA_037305975.1. NCBI lineage: Eukaryota > Metazoa > Chordata > Aves > Galliformes > Phasianidae > Chrysolophus > Chrysolophus pictus. Next base: position 3,217,761 of record CM074577.1, read on the forward strand.
AAGCCTTTGTGTGCCTATTTGCTAAGCTGCCTCTGGTGCTTAGCAATGATCCAAGGAACACTGGTTATATGCTGTGCTCCTTGAAGGAGAACATTTCAGGCTAGAATGAAATTTCTAAAACAAATATTGCATAGTAAAGGACATACTTTGAAAATATTCAACATTTCCTGTTCTGTTTTGTAATGTTTTCCTAAACTTTGCCTTCTTTTTCAAGCATTCTTCTAAGAAATTGACTGCCAAAATATTTGTGGCAGTTGGACGCAGGCAGAGTGTGTTAATCACTAGGCTGCACTTCAGGCATAGAAATAAATAGGAAGAAAAATAAATAAGTCTTAGTACAGCAGGAACTTTTCAGTGAAGTTATACTTTGCAGTTTCATGGAGTATTTTGAACTCAAACTTGTTATCAGTTCCAGAGAAGTGAGTGCAGGATTAGGTCCCTCTGAGTTACGCAGATCTGAGGTTTCATTAAAAAGCACAGTTTATGCATACCCTAATGGTAGGTGGTTTTATAACTCTGTGAGTGAATCAGCTCCCATTTGGGGGTAAAATCAGTTTGCAGAAACATTTAACTAGCAGACACCCTTCAAAAACATAGAATGAAAGATATTAATTGTACACTCTTATGAGCAGATATGAAAAAGTAGCAAAATAACAACACTGGGGGGGGAAAAAAAGCCACAACTGATGTATAATCTCGAACTATCTTTAAAACATCCCCAGCATTTTGCAGAATTAAAAATATTTTTGTTACTTTTGGATAATCTTTCGTTGTAACTAAGTGTAGAGTAAATCCACCACCTCAGGCATCCCACCTTAGGAAACCAGAGCTACGACTATTCACTGCGCTCCGCACAGACAGGTTCCTGGAACAACCTATTATTGCCATCATTTCTTCAGTTTTATTTGTTACATTCAGAGTTTATGCTTTTCTTGAGGAAGAGAAAAAGTTTACTCTGCTTACTGAAATTGCATTTCTTAACATACCTTCACCACATTCCTCAGCATCAGCTACCCAACTTTACTCCTTCTTACTTTCCTGCAAGCTGTTTCTGCTCCTTCTACACATGTAATTGGTGCATATAATCTGTACGCACTGCCAAAAAGCAATGACATGCATAAGGCATAATTGTGAAGGGATATTTTTTTCTAGTAGGACAGGTGAAAAATAAGTCTGTAAAGAGACGTGATGAAATTTTTCTTTGCATTCAATATCCAATTGCAACTCAATACATTCCATTTGAAAATTTACAGGTAATTTAATTATGTCAACTAAAAACAGAATTGCAAATAAACCAAAAAAAATGATGCCATTTTTGGCAATCGCCAACCTAATCCTCAAATTCCTGAAACAAAACAGAAAGCAGAACTGAATATTTTTCACTGTCAAGGATTGTGTTTAGACGATGTATTACTGTGCATAAAATAATTTGCCATAACTAGAGATTACCATGATTCAAATTGGATTTTGAATTCTGTAATTGTTTGAAACACGGCACAGAGAAGTTGATTTTTCTCCTTGAAGAGATGCACGTTTAAATGGCTTAAATGAACATTCAGATCCCCCCAAAATGCTAAATCTGTGAGCCATTTTTCATCCCCAAGTTCTGTCACAAGTTTCCTTTTGATGCCATAAGGAGACTTGATTTTATTTTGCCAATCCTAAAATCATCTTTGCGTTTTACCCCGACTTAGCCACGTTACTTAACAAAAGTAAATGATGTCCCCATAACTGACATTAATTACTTCTAAGGAACTCCTGGAACTGGCAGTGATTCAGTCCCTTGGGCCATATGGAATTCACAGCTTTCTGATGATTTGCATGACACCATCCATTTTTAAAGCACGTTCATTTTCATGGTGTGTGATGCAGTGATATTATATCAAACGTGAGTTGCCACCAGCAATTGCATCATCTTCTATTAAATGTCTGAGTTCCTCTTTTCTTACCAGCCCTTGTCAGGGCACCGTCGGTAGCTGTGTGGCTGTGCTGACAAAGAGAACTGCAAACCAAGGGATTTAGTTGTGCCTTTTAATGGCACCAAAGAAATTTCTTCAGTTTCTTCAGTGATGCTACATTTATTGTCAGTACCTCTAATGGAAATGGCAAGTTAGAATCATAAGGTTGGAAAAGACTTACGAGATCATCTAGTTCAGCTGTCCTCCTATCACCATTACTACCCACTAAGCTACTAAACCCCATCTCGTATCTCCTCATCCACACACCTCTTCAACACCACTTGGGATGGTGACTCCACCACCTCCTTGGGCAGGTCATTCCAGTGCCTGACCACTCTTTGAAACAAAAATTTGGCATTGCGTTTTGCATATAAAGTCTCTTCAGATTGTAATCGTTGAAAACTGACGTGATTTCCTTACAAATTAGCACAGTGCCATATTATCTATCTCAACAGAAAAGTACTCATCTGTCCATTTGTCACTGAACACTTCTCCTTTACCCATGATTTTTTTGTTGTTTTTTGAGTCCCGTTTTCTTTCGAGACATGAGCTGGGTTAGAATATTGGTAATCACTGAGTTTCACTCATCAAGTGGCACAAGCACCTATAACGTAATACACGTGGGTTTCGTTGGGACTGAATGTGTGTGGCAGGCACGAGAGGTGGAGTCAGCAATGCACTGTGCTCTCCCTTGTCCTGGTTTCATCTGAGATAGTGCCAATTGCACACCAATGGTTTGGTTGTTGCTGAGTGATGGGTGTGTGCCTGCGGCCAGGCGAGGCTGCCTGGCAGAGAAGAGCTGCTGCCACGATGACCCTGCAGCAGGGAGTGAGGCCATATGACAAGCAGTTCCAGACCACATGCTACCTGGACATGATCTGATTGAATTCATGTTGGTAGCGTCCAAACAGGATAAATTGAGTCCTATCTTATTAGGACCTTTAAGCTAGTAAGGGATGAGTAAATGATCTGTAAATTATTATGATTAGTAAATTAGTAAATGATAAGATTTTTCAGTATGTAGGAAACACTAGCCATTTCATTATAAAAATATTGTGGAGATGAGATAAGCAGTGTAGTTAACCATGAGGTAAACATGTCAAGGTCATTTGCAGGACAATGAAAAACACTGCAGAGCTTGTCTCTCTACCTTGCAGTATCATTAGTTTCTTGTCTGTACTTTTAATTTTTAATGTTTGTAAATAACATCAACATTAAAAAAATAAACAGGAAAAAAATAAAGAAATGAAAGAAAATAAACAGAAACGAAAACCAAAATGCACCTCTGTGTGCAGGAGGACAGATATTGCACCAAGGCATCCACTGAAGCAGATGCAGTGATGTTCTAACCAAAGAAACACATGTATGAAAATGTTCCATGCCTGTCTCAGTGTGAACTTCATTTTGTTTTGACTGTATACCTAATCTAAACAGCGGAACAGAGGAAAGGAAGACAGAATGAATAAATATTGCATTAAAACTTTTTATATTGTGGAGAAAGTTTTTGCACTTCACAACCTGTGATTTTTCCCTCTCACATATTAGTATCATTCTTGTTCCTTCTTATGCTGTTAACTCTGATAATACTCTGCAAAAGTTTTCGGTTCAGAACTCTTAACTTTTCTATCAAATAACTAAAGAGCATGTTTCATTTCCCTTGCAACTCTATGACTGGAAGGAATGACAATTGTGGAATAACAGTATAAAATTACACTCAACCTAAGACTCCTACAGTAATAAGGATAGCTATTAGGTTGCTGTTTTACCTTCCAAAAGGTTCATGAGTAACCATCACTCTACTGGGTGCTATAACAGAATAAGCCTCTGTTAGTCAGCTGGGTGGAATTTAGAATATCAGTGTGTCTATTAGACAAAAATGTGACCTGTGTTAGGAAAACAATGGATATACATGAGTGCCTGATCTTGAAAAACTTTGTGACAGAATGAGGACAAAATAAGAGCATCTGACAACTTTTAGAAAAGATGCAGTTCATATGTGTAGTACCAGCTTTAAGTATAGTATCTGAGTTAAGCTCCAGGTATGAAAAGGCAGAGCCTTACACAAATTTGAAGGCTTTGAGATTCCTCATGCAAGCAACAGTGCTGTCATTGCACCATATGTACTGCTTCAACAATGCCAATATATTTAGGCTTTTCAGATAATATGGAAAAACATGATGTCACATCTGCTCTTTGTGAGCATATGGGTAAAGAATTATAGATAATCTTCCTTTGTTCTATGGATTTATGATTTCAGCTGTAAGTTGGTGCCTTTTGTGAGTACAAAAATTTCTGCAGAAGAATTTTCTGCAAAGCTCTAAGTTTCGGCCAAGGCTAAGAAAGAGGCAGCTTCTCATATTCAGTCTGAGGGGTGGAAGGCAGAAAGACTCTGAAAATGGAAGAGATGGTTAGCCAGAGTTCAGTACTCTGTCAAGCAGCTTGCTATGGTTTTGTTTGTTGCTTCTATATACAAAGGAACTTCAATTAGCTGTATCCTGCCTGAGACAAGAGAGCCTTTATAAGCTTTAAAATGTGCTTTTGTTCCTTCACTGATGTGTAGGATTCTTCCATGAGATATACAACGGCTGTTGTGTTGCCCTAAGAGCTGTATCTGGGCATTATCAAGCAAGCCAATTTGTAGACTGTTGGAGTTTGTCTCAAGAAACAAAGTATCTTTCAGAAGATATCTCAGAATAAACACAAGTGCTGTATTACTTGCAAGATATGGAAAGAAAGAAAACAGACAACTGAGCAACTACAGCAAGCAACCCACTGTAACAGCAGCACTTGCAAGAAATAACTGCATTCCTGAACACAGACTGGAAAAGATTAAACTCACTGATTTCTGAAAGAGAACACAGCTCTGAAAAGGAATTCTGCTACCTCTAGATGATGCAGGCAGAATGTCTTAAAGAGGACATGCTGTTTGATATGCATAAGGACTGAAGGTCATTTGATTTCCTGAATACAGTATATAAACACATGTATTATTCTTTTCAATCGTATTGATATAGGTGGGTTTGCTTAGCAATAGTTCATTAGTTTAAGAACCAATATATTAGTTCAGCAAAAGGAATCCATACAAGATAGTTCTAAAACTTTCCATTTCAGCTTCAGTGAGTGAACAGTCTTGTTTTTCCTTAATAATTTTGCACTGAGGACATAATAGAATACTTTTATCTTCTGCCTCAATGATTTTGCCTCACAAGAAATACTTGAGACACAACAGAATACTTGTATCTTTTGTCTCAAAACAGGACATTTTCCTCGGGTTCCACACACATTGTTTTTAAAAAGCGGTTCGCTATGGCCTAGTAAGTAATTGAGATCTTCCAAACTGGGGAGAAGTGGATGAAAGTGGGTCAAAGGCTTCAGTGATGAAGCTAAAGGATGAAAAAAGGAAAGAAGTAGGTGGGCACTCGACCATCCTAACTAAATACCACTGAGCATGACTGTTTCCTGTGAATTGCAGGAAAATGGTCCTGGTCTGTTTTGTTACAGTTAAATCAAAACTTGTCTCTAAAGGAGCATATTTAAGGGCTTATCCAGCCACATGTTTGACCATAAAATTTCTGTATTCAGTTCTGATTTAAGAGTCTGTCTTGGTTTTAGTAGGGATTGAATTGTTTTCTTCGTAGTGTCTAGCATGATGCCATGTGTTGGTTCAAGGAGAAAATAAATGTTTTTAACACACCAATGTCTACAGCTGCCTGCTAAGCCAAGGCCATTCTCAGCAAAGAGCCCAAGGAGCTGGCAAGGAGCAGAATTAGGACAGCTGACTTAAAATGGCCAATATGATGTTCCCTTCTCTGTGGCACGATGCAGAAGGAGTTCTGAAGGTGGCGGAAGTTCATCTTTCCCCTCTGCTGTTTGGGGCCTATAGCAGTCATTTGACAAGAATTTGTTTCCACAAGGACTACTAGTTTGTCTGTTAAGTATAATTTGTTTTTTTTTTTTTAATTTTTTTTGTTTGTTTGTTTGTTTTTGTTTTTTGTGACAGTAATATGAGTGCCAAAATTCTAATAGTATTACTTTGCATTTCAGGAGTTGTGGAGTTAGAAAATAATTTGGTCCTACAAGTAATGCAAGGATTTGGAAAATTACAAAATCTCACTAGCATTACTGCTGATACCAAAGTCAAGAAACGATCCCATCCAATAAGGAATTTTAATTCCAAAAAGCTTTAGTGCATTAATATATTAGCATAGAGGTTGGACAGAATCCACCCTACACATCATGGATTGGATTGTTAAGAGATAAATGGATCATACAAGGAAGTCCCATGGTGTTCTGAATGGAAAGGAGAACCTCAAGGCTTGAATAATATTGATTCTTATTAAAAGGAAACTTATACTCACGTAAACAAAGGGACAGCAGCTGATAAATGGAATTGTAAGGTAAAATATAATTGTACCAGTTTTGGGCAGGAATGGGTTACAAAACTGACTGGTATATGGCAGGCAATGGCTGACGGTTGCAGCTGTAGAAAGCTTGATTATATGGGAGGAAATCTTGGAGGGTCAATCTAGTGCAAATCCTTCTTTCTCCCATCGCCTGGATATATGGTATATAAATTCACCAAACCACCAGTTTAATATTGGAGCTATAACTCTTTGCCCACTTCGGAAGAAAAGCCCACTGTCCATCACATTTTGGTGGAAAATGAAACAATCAGAGGATTCCAAAAAATGGCAAGGACCATCCACTAAAGTAGGGGTAGGATGGGGATTTCAAGCTTTCTTTCCACCAGGAATTAAGGCTTCTGAGAATAGAATACTAGTGTCCAATCTCACGTAGCAAATTGAAAGCCTTGCAAATGCCACTAGGCAAGGGCTTCTGACAATTAACAAACAGGTCCAGCATAATAGTGAAGGGCTTTTGCAAGCTAGATTAGCCTTGGATCTCTTGCTGCTTAAAGAAAAATGATTGTGTGCATCGGGGTACAGGAATAAAATTGGGGCTATGTCCCCCAGTACTTTGAGAGACCCCAGAGGGGTATGCTCCAGTAGACTCTCCCTTTATTTGAATAATGAAAGCTGAAGACTTTCCTCTGTTTCTTTTTGGGATAAAGATGACTGAGCAAGCCTGCTGAAGCAGAAATTTTCCTAATGTAAAGGAATAATCACTATCATGTTAGTTGCTTTCATAACAGTTCTGTTTCAAATTATTATGTGGTATGAGACTCTTACCAGGACTGGTTTTGTACAGCCCAGATGGGCTGATGACCTTTTGGCTGGAGGAAATCTGCTGATGGTACAGTGGAGACGTTCTCACTAAGACAGAAGGAAAAACATAATTTCTCTTCAGTAATAGGTAAAATGTTAATTGTACTATTAAAATAAAGAAAGAAATAGAAGAAAAGCACTTCCTTACCATATGGTGTCTCTGGTGGCAGTGAAAAAGCTGGTGTGGATGGGGCATCTTCATTTCCATTTTTGGCTAGGGAGAAGATTCCTCCGTATATTTCATCTTGATAACACGACATCTATGAAGGGCAGAAAAAATGCAAATAAACAGTGTTAAAATTTTAACTTAGTCCTATAACATAATGAGACATTTTTCATCAGACTACAGAAGGTTTCATATAATCTCATCCATTGTTCCAGCAACGAGCTCTTGAAATGTTCAAACCACGCAAACAAATAACAGAAGGCAAGAGACGGTCAACTTGAACACTGAACTGCATTTCTATGATAACTCTTCTTATTGCCACAGTGCAACTGGCAAATTGCTTCACACTGATTTTAGACACCGAACATGAACACAGGACTCCCTGCTGGCCATTCATTTCAATAAACATTTCTTGCAGAATTCTACACTGTTTACCTCTTTGGTCTCCCCCACGGGGATTAGTGATCCTGGATTTACAGCCTGGTCAGGAACAAGAGACTTCATCCATCCACACCCGCTATAAAGTGACTGCCCAGGGAAATCATTGTCATACTGTCCAACACTTAACTTTCTGTTCCTTCCCACCATTGCATCATTATCTTTTGAACCTGTTGTTGAAAAACAAATACGTAAACCAGTTAATAATGGTTTTTTTCAGTTGTAATTGTTAACATGAATGCTTCTTACTATGCCTTCAGCAATTCTTTCAAGAACACTCGTGAAACAATTGGTTGCATAGGTGCTTTAGAAAGCCACACAGGTGTGAAAAACAAAAACAAAACAAAATGCCATTGACATTTAGCTTTGCTCTCAGAAGTCAGAATGTATCTGCAATACATTTACTTCCAGTGGAGTGGAGCTGCATGCTTTGCTGATGCTCATTTTTGAAAGTTACTCCTAATGACAATGGCAGAGCCTGTCAGTGGAGGCTGCTCTGGACAGTCAAACAGGAGAGCTTTATTTCCAACCTCTAACACACAGTAGGTTTCAGCAGTAAGAATACTGTTTTCCCAGATTGCATTTTCCCAGAATGATCAGCTTTTTAGCTAACACAGACCATGGCCCTTATAAGCCCAGCTCACTAGACACTTTTTATGACACAGAAAATATCCACAATTACGGAAATTGCATATTAGGTATACACAGGAGCTGTAGCCATTTAGAAGTCTGAAAAATGGAGTACAAAAGAGAGTAAGCTGAGCCAGCAGAACAATCCAAGTTATTCAGGGGGCATAAAGCAGTATTCATGTTGAAAGTCAATTCAGAATTAAGAAATGTCACCAGCTACAGCTTTATCACTAGCAACATCTTTTACTTAGTCATCCACACCTACAAACAGAAGCTTTGAGAAAATTTCTACAGAAATGTCACACCTCTTTTTTTCTGAAGAACAAGTCAACAGTAAGTGTTCCCCTTCATTTCTAGTCCCCACCATGCCGCAGCAAGATGAACTCTACCTGTTTTAGTTACACTAGGCTGAGAATTCTATGCTTAAAAAAAATCTATCTGAAAATCCCACAAAAATATAGTTTTTAGACATTCTGTTTCATATTGTAATTTATTCACTCATAATGTATCTCTGTACAAAATTCACTCACTTGCTTATCAAATAATATTTTGCTGTGGCTACATGCATTAGCACAGCATACACAAAGTAGTCAAAGATTTGAGCTGTAAAATCAAAACGTGAAAGACTAATTTGCATATGTTGGTCAAAAAACATTAGCTGTAGTTACATAGCTAGAATGACCTCACATTTTAGAACTGCTGGCACAGGTTTAAAAGAGTTCCATATTCTATATTGCTTAAGAATGACTAAACATAACCTTGTACAGTCAGGTAAGTTGTAAGGCCTCCCAGAATGTATCAAACTACCTTAACTGATCTTACTGCACAAATGGAAGAAATTCTTGCCTATAATGAACAAAAGAATCCAAAACTTATCTAGCAGTCAAGATTACTGTATAGATACAACATATACTCCATATTTCAGAAGTCCCAGTATGGACTCTCCTGGGTACTGACAAATGCTTCCAGACAGTAAGCATAGAATCATATAATCGTCATAGAATGGCTTGGGTTGGAAAGGACCTCAAAGATTACGCAGTTCCAACTCCTCTGCTGTGGGCAGGGCTGCGAATCACTAGATGAGACTGCCCAGAAACCCATCAAGCCTGGCCCTGAATGTCTTCAGGGATGGGGCATCCACAACTTCTCTGGCCAGCCTGTTCCAGTGCCTCACCACTCTCTGAGTAAAGAATTTCTTCCTAATATCTAACCTAATCCCCACCTCTTTCAGTTTAAATCCATTCCCACTTGCCCTGTCATTATCAATCTGCATAAAAAGTTGGTCCCCCTCCTGCTTGTAAACTCCTTTCAAATACTGGAAGGTCACAGCAAGGTTTCCCTGGAGCCTTCTCCAAGCTGAACAATCCCAGTTCCCTCAACCTTTCCTCATAGGAGAGCTGCTCCAGCCCTCTGACCATCTCAGTGCCCTCCTCTGGACCCGCTCCAAGAGCTCCACGTCCTTCCTGTGCTGGGGGCCCCAGGCCTGGACGCAGTGCTGCAGATGGGGCCTCACAAGAGCTAAGCAGAGGGGGACAGTAACCTCCTTCTCCCTGCTGCCACCCTTCTTTTAATTAAGACCAGAATACCACTGGCCTTCTGGGCTGCAAGAGCACACTGCTAGTTCATGTCCACCTCATCCATAGGGACCCCCAAGTCATTCTCTGCAGAGCTGCACTCAAGAAGTTCATTTCCCAGTCTGTACTCATAGCTAGGATTGCCCCAACCCAAGTGCAACACTTTGCATTTGGTCTTATTGAACCTCCCTAGGTGCTTGTCTCTCGTTCAAGTTTGTCCAGGTACACCTGGATCGCATCCCTTCCTTCTATTGTACTGACTGCACCACTCAGCCTACTGTCATCAGCAAACTTGCTGAAGGTACACTCAATCACACAGTCTAAGCCGTTGATAAAAATGCTAAAAAAAAAAAGAGTCCCAAGACAGGCCCCTGGGGATGCTTGTGATTGGCCTCCACCTGGATGTAGAGCCATTTACATCAGAGCCATTTACATGTAGAGCCATCAATCCTCTGGCTATGACTGTCCAGCCAAATTCTTATTCACTGAATAGTTCACCTCTCAAATCTCTATCTCCCCAGTTTGGAGATGACATCAGTTGTTCTTCCTTGGTCCGCCAGTGCCATCACTCCAACATAGAAGGCCATCACTGGTATGGCATGATCTGCCATGTTGGCTATGTCAGATCACCGCTTCATCTTGCATCAGCCTAAGTATCTCTTCCTGGAGGATTTGTTCCATGATTTTTCCAGGCACAGGTGTGTGGCTCACCGGCCTGTAGTTTCCCAGGTCTTCTTTTCTCTCTTTCATAAAAATGGGACCGATGTTTTCCTTTTTCCAGTTGCTGGGGACTTCACCTGACAGCTGCAACTTTTCAAATATGATGGAGAGCAAGCACATCAGCCAACTTCTTTGGAAACCTGAGATGCATACTGTCCTGCCCTATAGCCTTGCACATTCAGCCTTGTGAAGTGAACTTGGACTTGCTCTGGTCTTACACTGGACCTCCATGTGGAAGTTTAGGGACACAAGACACTTGGGAAGCCTGACAGGCAGGGAAGACTGAGGCAAAGAATGCATTGAGTAACTCAGCATTTTCCACATCTGAGAAGGCCAGTTTTCCCTTATCATTTATCAGAGGGACACATCATCAGAGAGTATATTATTATATACTCTCCTTAGCTGGTCTCTTGTGACCAATGTACCTAAAGAAACTTTTCTTGGTTTTTACATCCTTTGTCAAGCTTAATTCCATTCAGGCCTTGGCTTGCTTGATTCCATCTCTGCCTATTCTGTATTCCTCCCAGGCCACCCATCCCCACTTCCGCTGCTTACACTTTGACTTCTTTAGCTTAACCAGCAGGTCCTTGCTCACCCATGCTAGTGTCCTGCCTCCTCTGCCCAGTTTCTTATTCTGGGGAATGAAAAGCTCTTGTGCTCTCAGAAACACATTCTTAAAGTGCTACCATCTCTGTTCTGATCCTTTGTCCCTAAGGACAGTTTCCCAGGAGAACTCTTCCAACAATTCCTTAAACAGCCTGAAGTTCACTCTCCCAAAGTTCAGTGACTCCACTCTTCGCCAGGCTCACATTCCTTGAGATCATGAACTCAAACAGGACATGGTCGCTGCAGCCCAGGCTGCCCCAAACTTAACCTCTTTAACCATCTCCTCCACAATAGTGACCACAAGGTTCAGAAATACTTCACTTCTGGTCGGTATGTCCAATACCTGAACCAGAAAATTACTGTCAATAGACTCCAGGAGTCTCCTGGATTGCTTGTAGCTCACCATGTCCTTTTGCCCACAGATACTTGGGTGTTTGAAATCCCACGTTAGGATGAGTGCCTGCAAGCACAATGCCTGTTTCAGCTGAAGAAAGAAGGCCTCATCAACAGGTTTCCCTTGATCAGGAAGCCTGTAGTAAACCCTGACCACCAGTTGTCTTTTGTTGGTCTCATCCCTAATTTTAACATAGTAAGCAATTCCCCATGCCTCCTACCTCACCTATCCCTTCTACAAAGCTTACAGCCCTCAGTGGTGGTATTCCAGTTATGCGAATCATCCCGCCATGTTTCTGTGACAGCAATAATATCATAGTTTTCCAAGTGCACCATGGCTTCCAACTCCTCCTGCTTGTTTCCTATGTTGTGTGCATTGATACAGAGGCACTTCAGCTGGGCTTTTGGATGCAATAGCTTACTAGAGGAGCCCTCTCACAAACTTCTGGGACAAATCTGAGGTTTTCCTTCACTAATTCCTAAAGTGACAGAGTTCCCTAGCTCTTCTCTGTCACTCAGCAGTACACCTCCATCCCCCAGCAGCTCCAGTTCAAGGCTCTGGTGATGAGCCCAACTTGCTGCCTAGTGTATTCTCTCCCGTCCAGGTCAGTTGTGTCCTATCTCACATCAACATTCAGTTTGTCAAAGGTGCATCCTAGATCACAGAACCCATAGCCTTTGACACCACTCATGCAGATACTCATTCAACTGGTCTGTTCTCCTCCTCTTGCCAGGATCCCAGTCTCTAAATGGGAGGACTAAGGAGAGCATTACCTGTGCTCCCGATCCCTTCAACATCCTCCCAAGGGATGTAAAGTCTTTTTTGATATTTTTTGATATCCTGGTCACAATCTCATGTGGCCTAGCTTGAAAGACCAGGAGGTGATAGCAGTCTTCCAGCTTTATCCTACTTGGTATCCTCTTCTCAATGTCCTGAATGTAAGTCCCCAGCAAGCAGCAAACTTCTATAGAGAGGTTAACTGGGAGGCAAAGAGGCACTTCAGTGCCCCTCAGCACTGAGTCTCCAATTACCAAGACCTTTCACCTTTTTTTAGCAGCACTGATCATGACTCAGGTCCTTCACTGGATCTTTTTCACCCCTTTCCAGAACCAAGCCACTATTCATGATGATTTGAATAAGCATAATTTCAGAAAGCAACATTCTCAGTTCTTTTCTTATCTTGTGATTGGAAAGTTTGTTCTGCTTATAGAAGTACATAGGTGAAACAAGGGTGTGCAACACACTAGGCAAAGGGACAGTAATATTTTAAATCAGTCTATCTTCTGATTTAATAACTAGAGTTTAGAATTGCAGTTCTATTTTCTAACTTCTTTTAATGCTACAATAGATTACTGTTTCCATACATCTTGCCTTGTAATAACCCACTGCTAGAAAAAGCTAGGTATTTTTATCTTATCCATGATTCCATGAGACACACTGCTTTTTTTACATAGTGGTACTGGGATGGAGGAGTTCTATGAAACAATACAGGCTGTTAAATGTGCAGAAAGCAACTATGCAGAAAAGGACCTGGGCACTGCCATAGTTGCAATTGTAGCAAAAGGTCACAGTTGAACATTGAATATTGCATTTTGAAATGTAGCAGAGTCCTGGTTTCAGCTGCGACGGAGTTGGTTTTCGTTACATAGTATGTTTAGGTTTGAGGAGAAAAGCAATGTAGATAACACAGCAATTTTTTAGTTGTTGCCAAGCAGTGCTACACAGAGCCAACAAAATTTCAGCTTCTTGTACCGTCCTGTCAGCAAGGGGGCAACGGGTGCACAAGAAGCTGGGAGGGGACAGAACCAGGACAACTGACCTAAAGTGGCTAAAGGGATATTCCATACCATATGGCAACACATAAAAACTGTAAAACTGGGGTTGATTTGGTTGGAGGGACTTCTGCTTCTCAGGGACTAGCTGGGTATCTAGTTTGGCAGGTAGTGAGCAATAGCATTGTGCATCACTTGTTTTGGTAAAATATGTACGTATATATTCATTCCCTTTACTTCTTCATTTTCTGTGTTAGCAAATAATTTCTATCTCAAGCTACAAGTTCTACTTTCCTTACTTCCCCCCATTTCTCTCCTCCGTCCCACTGAAAAGAAGGAATGAATGAATAGCTGTGTGGCTCTTGGCTACCTTCCAGCTTAAATCACTAGTAGCAAGAAAGTAGTTACGAGGTCAAAAGAAGAGATTACATCCCTCAGTACTTGGGAAGCCACATCTGGAGCTCTGCATCTAATTTGGGGCAACAATGTACATGTAAAGATACTGAAAAATTGAAGTGAATCCATCACTGATGGACAGCACAAAATGGCTAGAGGCTGGAGTACACAATATGAGAAGAAGAGAGAACCAGATTGCTTAGTCTAAATAACAGAAGATAAACGCATCCTCATGGCAATCTTCACCTGCCCACAAGGAGGGATTATAGAGTCAGACTCTTCCAAGAGGTGTACAGCAATAGGACAAGAGGAAGCAATATAAATTCTGACCAGATAACAGTAGAAAAAGCAACATGGGGAGAGAGATCAATTCCTGGAACAGGTATCTGGAAGCACTGTGAATCTGCAGTATTGGAGGATTTAAAAACTTGACTGGACCCAGCCGTGGGCAACTTTATTTAATTGAATCTGTTTTTAGAAGGAGGTTGAATCCAATGACCTCCCAAGGTCCTTTTCAATCTGAATCACACTCTGATTCTGTAACACAGACCACATTATAAAGCAGTTATATTTGATGATACTGCCTTCAATCAGCTGGAGAGCAGATCAGACAATGCCAGATGGTATCAAATCAGCAAGAATGTACTTCAAACTGGAATCGTCACTGTAAGACTTTCACATTCAAGAGTAAGACCAAACATGCTTTTGTTTAGAGTATCTTTTGGAAATTCGCAGAGATCTGCAGTGGTTACTGAAAATCTGTCAAGATTCCTGCAACAAACTACAATGTTAAGGAAAATTTAAATGTGATCTGCACTTCAGGCCAAAATACTCCTGTATTAGCTATTCATTAGCTGATACTGCTTTACTAACAATCAATTTCTTTAATTTATCATTTTGTAACTAAAAATCAGAACCTCAAGAAACAAAAGGAGAGCTTGCTAGGATATGTATTTCATAAATCAATCACCTAATGCAACTTATCAGATTTAAAAAATGATACCCACAACAAATAACATTCTGCTGATAGATGACTTGAAAATCATTCCTGTATGCAATCATGTCTCACAAAGAGCACTGAAAAGACAAAGCAGATACACTTCAATTGAGCTTCTCATCATAGCTTCAATGTATGTGCGAGGTTAGCACAATATGAAAAGGTGCTATCAGTTCAACTCAGATCAACAAAACTATGGCTTTTTCCCTAGAAAGGTACTGTGAAAACTACCACCAAGTTGCTTTTTCAGTGCCCCTTTCACAGACCTTAGCATAGACATAAAAATCATGACTTTGAGGAAAACTATGTTAGAACTGCAGAAATTCCAGATGCTGCTGCCTTTCAGGATATTTAGGAAGGTTTGCATAACTGTGTCCCATTACTAGGAAACGTGGTGATTCAATAAAAAAGGACGATTAACAATTCAAAAAAAATGAAGTCCTTAAGTTAAATTTTAATAGGGCAGAGTTTAAAGATTGCCCCATGTATGAAAAAGATGTTATCAGAACACTACCCAAATCAATATTACTTTCCTTCTTGGGTATCATTTATCTCCTATGAAGTGTAAGATAGAGGGCACTTATTGATCTAGTTTTCAAGACAGCTCTAGGCTTAAACCAAAACAAATCCATTTTAATAATTTAGAATCAGCTTTACAGTCTATTAAAAATTTAAAGGAAAAATAACTACTTCAAAGGCAGTAAGACAAAACTTGAAGAAAATGTTGTGAAGAAAAGGTAACTAAATGCATGTTCACCTGAAACAAAATGATTTATTTTTGATAGAAGTTAATCAGCAATAGGGTTGGATGGGACCTTAAAGATCATCTAGTTCCAACTCTCATGCATTGGGAAGGGCTGCCAACCCCTATCTCAAGGATATTTGAAAAGTCGTGGCAGTCAGGTGGACTTCCTGGTGACTGGAAAAAAGGCAGTGTCACATTCATTTTTAAGAAGAGCAGAAAGGACAGCTCAGGGAACTATCAACTTGTCAACCTCATTGCTGTGTTGGGGAAGATCATGAAACATGTCCCCTGGCAGCTATGCTAAAGCACATGGAAGGGAGGGAGGGGATATGAGACAACCAGTATGGCTTCACCAAGGGAAGTCCTGCCTGACCATCCTAGCCTTCTTCTATGATGGCCTAACTGCATCAATGAACAAGGGAAGAGACACTGATGTCATTTATCTGGACTTTACTGTGGCCTTTGACACGGTCCCCCTTAACATCCTTCTCCCCAAATTGGAAAGGTATGGATCTGAAGGGTGGACACTTCAATGGATGAGGAACTGGTCGAGAGCTCATACTCAGAGAATGATGGTCAATGGCTCAATGCCCTGATAGAGATCAGTGATAAGTGTCCCCCAGGAGTCAGGACTGGGACCAATGCTCTTTAATATCTTCATCACCGACACTGACAGTGGGATGGAGTGCACCCTCGACAAGTTTTCGGATGACACCAAGCAGTGTTGTGTGATCAACATACTGAAGGATGGGATGTCATTCAGAGAGACCTAGATAGGCTTAAGCAGTGGGTCTAGGAGAACCTCGTGAGGTTCAACAAAGCCAAGTACAAGGCCTTGCATGTGGATCATGGCAGCCTCCACTAACAGTACAAAAAGGACTTGAGAGTATTGGTGGATGGCAAGCTGGACATGAGCCAGCAACGTGCTCTTGCAGCCCAGAAAGCTAACTGTATCCTAGGATGCATTAAAAGAAGTGTGGCCAGCAGGTCAAGGGAGGTGATTCTGCTCCTCTTCTCTGCACTGTTGAGACCTCAAGTGGATCACAGAATCACAGAATTGTAGGGGTTGGAAGGGACCTCCAGAGAACATCGAGTCCAACCCCCCTGCCAAAGCAGGCTCCCTACACCAGGTCGCACAGGTAGGTGTCCAGGCGGGTCTTGAATATCTCCAGAGAAGGAGACTCCACAACCTCCCTGGGCAGCCCGTTCCAGTGCTCCGTCACCTCACCGTAAAGAAGTTCTTGCGCACATTGGTGCGGAACTTCCTGTGCTCCAGCTTCTGGCCATTTCCCCTTGTCCTGTCTCTGCACACTGCTGAAAAGAGTCTGGCCTCGCCACTTTGCCCCCCACACCTTAGATATTTATAGACCTGGATCAGGTCCCCTCTCAGTCTTCTCTTCTCAAGGCTGAACAGAACCAGTTCTCTTAGCCTTTCTTCATAGGGGAGATGTTCCAGGCCCTTCACCATCTTTGTGGCTCTCCGCTGGACTCTTTCCAAGAGATCCCTGTCTTTTTTGTACTGGGGAGCCCAGAACTGGACACAGTACTCCAGATGAGGCCTTACCAGGGCAGAGTAGAGGGGGAGGATCACCTCCCTCGACCTGCTGGCCACGCTCTTTTTAATGCACCCCAGAATGCCATTGGCCTTTTTGGCCACAAGGGCACACTGCTGGCTCATGGCCAACCTGTCGTCCACCAGGACACCCAGGTCCCTCTCTGCAGAGCTCCTCTCCAGCAGGTCATCCCCCAGCCTGTACTGGTGCATGCAATTATTCCTCCCTAGATGCAAGACTCTACACTTGCTTTTGTTAAACCTCATCTGGTTTCTTACTGCCCAGCTCTCCAGCCTGTCCAGGTCTTGCTGAATGGCAGCACAGCCATCGGGTGTGTCAGCCAATCTTCCCAACTTCGTATCATCAGCAAACTTGCTGAGGGTGGCCACTATCCCCTCATCAAGGTCACTGATGAAGATGTTGAACAAGACCGGACCCAGCACCGACCCCTGGGGAACACCGCTGGTTACAGGCCTCCAACCAGACTCTGCACCGCCAACAACAACCCTCTGCGCTCTGCCAGTCAGCCAGTTCTCAACCCACCTCACTGTCCACTCATCTATCCCGCACTTCCTCAGCTTTGTTATAAGGATGTCGTGGGAGACAGTGTCAAACGCCTTGCTGAAATCAAGGTAGACTACATCCACTGCTCTCCCCCCATCCACCCGGCCAGAGACAACATCATAGAAGGCTACCAGGTTGGTCAAGCACGACCTCCCCCTGGTGAACCCATGCTGACTACTCCTGATAACCTCCTTTTCTTCCAGTTGTCTGGTGATGGCATCCAGCACAATCTGTTCCATTACCTTTCCAGGGACAGAGGTGAGGCTGACTGGCCTGTAATTACCTGGAT
This sequence comes from Chrysolophus pictus, assembly GCA_037305975.1. Taxonomy (NCBI): domain Eukaryota; kingdom Metazoa; phylum Chordata; class Aves; order Galliformes; family Phasianidae; genus Chrysolophus; species Chrysolophus pictus. Next base: position 3,235,788 of record CM074577.1, read on the forward strand.
CTTCCTTCTTGCCCTTTTTGAAGACCGGAGTGACATTGGCTATCCTCCAGTCTTCAGGCACCTCCCCCATTCTCCAAGACCTCTCAAAGATGACAGAGAACGGTTCAGCAATCACCTCTGCCAGCTCCCTCAGCACCCGTGGATGCACCCCATCGGGTCCCATGGATTTATGAACATTGGTGTTGCCTAGGCGCTCTCAAACTGCCTCTTCCCTGACTAAAGGGAAGTCTTCCATTCCCCAGACCTTCTCACTAACTGCCAGGGTCTGGGATTCCTGAGGGGGAACTTTTTCACTGAAGACAGAAGCAAAGAAGGCGTTCAGTATCTCCGCCTTCTCAGCATCCCCCGTTACCAGAACACCCCCCTCACTTAGTAGGGGACCTACATTCTCCCTAGTCTTCCTTTTACTGTTAACATACTTAAAAAAGCCTTTTTTATTATCCTTTACCACCTTTGCTAGATTCAATTCCAGATGGGCTTTAGCCTTCCTCGTCGCATCCCTGCAGGCCCTGACAACATTTCTATATTCTTCCCGAGTGGTCAGACCCTTTTTCCACATTTCATGGACCTTCTTTTTCCCTTTGAGTTTGCGCATGAGCTCCTTGCTCATCCACACAGGTCTCCTGCCACCTTTTCCCGATTTCTTGCTCACAGGGACGCACCGATCCTGAGCTTGGAAGAAGAGCTGTTTAAATGCCGTCCAGCTCTCACAGGCCCCCTTACCTTCTAACACCCCAGCCCACGGGATAGCTCCAAGTAGGTCCCGGAAGAGATCAAAGTTGGCTCTCCTGAAGTCCAGGGTAGCAATCCTACTTTTTGCTTTGCTTCTTCCATTCAAGATCTTGAACTCCACCATCTCGTGGTCGCTACAACCCAAGCTACCCCCAACTTTTACTTCTAGATCAATTTCAGGAATGCTGCTTCAAAGAGCTGAAGTAGGAAAAAGAACCTGGCTGAGTTTCATCTGTGGTATCTTTAGTTTCTCAATCTTTCTTAAATGTATTTGGAAAAAAAGTACCACAGCAAGAAAAATATCTTTGTTCTTAAAAAAATATCTAATGTTTAACAATGATGTACAAGTAAAGTATTATTTTTGCCTTACTCAGAATGGGTAGCAGCTATGACCCAAATTCCTGTTAACCAACAGACTAATAAACAAGTGAAAAGATCTAAACTCTGCCTCAAATTAGTTTAATCTCACTCAGGGCTGTTCAGCCCTGACCTGCCAGCTTGTTCCATCACTGGTTAATTAATTATCTTGACATAATCCTTAGGTCAGCAACTGAGTCACAGGGAACAGAGCTCATCCTATTACCTGACAGTATAAGACTGATTACTATCTGGTGAAAAACTGCTCTTCCAGTTATCCTTCATTCATGATTGTTCCTCCATCCTCATGGCAGCCAGCATTTATTTGTACTAATAATTACACCTCCTCTTGCTGTGTGAGCAGATAATTAACTGCTTTAGTGACTCCCCTGCCTTACCTTAGTTCTCTGTTACTCTACTCCAGACTAAGGTAAATCACATCCATTAACCCTGGACTATTTTACCACAAACTGGTAGCAAACAACAAGGTATTATTATTTTACAGGATTATTTGGCTTAAACTACATGATTCTTTTCTTTTAAGAATAGCATAATTATAGTCTTTCATTGGAAGCATGCTGAATACTTCAGCTTTTCTTCATACATGTGCAGGCATAGGGAATAAAAACTGGCTAAACCTATACTCCAGCTGTCCACTGTGGAGGGAAAGCAGTTAACAAATCTGGAGAGGAAGTATCCATGACATTGTAAATTAGCTTGCTCTCATGTGATAGAGATTGGTTTCTTTAGTAATAGGGATTAGTTCATTATTTTAATAACCAATATTTTAGTTTAGCAAAAGGAACCCGTAAGTGATAGTTCTAAAACTTTCCATTTCGGTTTTAGTGGGTGAATAGTCTTATTTTCCTAACATAATAGAATACTTTTATCTTTTGCCTCAAAAGGTGCAAGGACACTTTCCTCGGGTTCAACACATAATGTTCTTAAAAGTGGTTCACTATGACCTGATAAACGATGGACATCTTCCAAACTGGGAAAAAGCAGATGGAAGTGGGTCAAAGATTTCATTGATTACGTTGATGGTGAAAAAAGAGAAAGAAGTAGGTGGGCACTCAACCACCCTAAATACCACTAAGCCTGCCCAAAGGGACATTAGCACATAACTGAGTCCTTGAAAAAGAATGAATATGTATGCCAGTGTACTGCATATGTATGTCCTAACTGTTCAAACGTAGAACCTGAATTCTGAGACTGTGTGCTTGCTTGTCAGGTCACTCTGTTTGCATCGTGAGGAATAAAGGAATGCTGCTTTCTAATACTGCACTGGAGTTAGAGAGTTTTCTTCCCAGATTTTGCATGACACATGCAGGCAGGAATATACTTTTGAATTTACTAAACACAGCCAGTTATGTTTTCATCTATTTTTTTTTAATCCTAAGTGTTTAACATTTGCCATTTATCCCAGTGAGTACAGAGGATTGCAATGCTTTAACAAAGGGCAGCTTAAGTACCACAATGCCATTTTTCTACTCCCTCTCCTTAAAGGAACAGGGAGAGAAAATGCAAAGAAAAAAGGCTCATGGTTTAAGATAAGGACAGAGAGAGATCACTCACCAATCATCATGGACAAAACATGATGAAAAGACTCTGCATAGACTAGAGCAGTGATGGTTTTTTACAGACTAGAGCAGTGAGAAGTCAAAGTGAACTGAAAACACCTTCCGCTACCATTCAACCTCTTTTGCCTCCTTGCACAGGGCAATGGGATTGGGGCTGTATTCTGTCTGTAATGCTTCATCTCTACCACTTCTTTCTTCCCTTGCTCCAATGTGGGATTTCTTACACAGGATGCCATCCTTCCCAAGCTGATCCCATGTGGGTTTCCCACAGACTGCAGCTCAACATCTTGGTCCAACATGGGTCTGTACCACAGAGCTCATCTTTCAGGCACACACAGGGGCCTTCACAAGCTGCAGCCCTGGCTCAGGCCTGCTTTTGCAGGGGATCTCCATAGGCTGCAACCTTCTTCAGGCCACATCCACCTGCTCCACCCTGGTCTTCTCCACAGGCTATGCATGGAGATCTGCTTCTCATGGTGCACCATGGACTGTGGAAGGGACAGCCTGCTCTACCATGGATGAGCCTCTCCACAGGAGAGAATTTCTGCTCCAGTGCCTGGAGCAACTCCTGCCCTCTTTCTGCATTGACTTGGGTGTTTGCAGGATCATCTGTCATCATCTCTGCAGCAGGGTCTAGGGTTTCCTCCCAGCCCTCATCCCACAGAAAGCCAGTGGAAAGCTGAGAAGGAGATATATTGTTATTGAGATAGAGAAGCTAAATTACTAGCAATGGTAAAGGAATGTGAGATAATACAATATAAAAGGAATCAAAGCTTATAAATCAAACAAATGGCAGAGAGACTTGTCTTCCATACTGTTCTGCAGAATGATGGTACAGCCAGAAGGAAGGCCACGCTTATGTCACCTCCTTTCCTCCCAGAAACCACATGGGGATGACCAGAGCTGCTGGGAATTACCACCCAGCAGCAGCAGAAACTGCTGCTCTCCAGCAGCCACGTCAGCTCTGGCAGTTTTGCATGATGTTATGACATAGAATACGTATGGAAAAAGATGACATTTTCTCACATCTTCTCTCACTTGGTTGCTGTAGTCCAGCAGTTTTTCCTTTTCCTACAACTGCTCTCCAGTGGCACAACCAGCATTGCTCATGGCTCAGCTCTGGCTAGCAGCAGGACTCTTTTGGAATTAGCTGGAGTTGGCTTTTACTTGACATGGAGCAGCTGCTGGGCTCTGCTCAGAGTTCCATCCCCACACACCACAATCCCATACTGCCAAAACTTTGTCACATACGTCAACTGTGACAACTTATTAATCATAGCACAGTAGCACCATTTCTCAGTATGAAACACATAACAGGTTTTTTAAGGGCGTAGGTTTGTACACTGAAACTCCAGAGCATCTAAGAGACCGGTGTACATTAAAGCAATAATCTCTACCTCTCCTCTGACACACACTTCATAGCTATGGTCCCCAAAGACTTTGAAAGTGGAAGGGATCTGATAAAGAACTTGAGGCGTGTTGGTCTTTTTCTCACTCTGCTCAAAATACAGTAATTTTGCTGTTTCAAGGTCTCCATGTATATTCCCATATAGATGAGGCTTGGGAGGAGGCAGGGGCTTCTGAAAACAGCAGGATGCTTTTCCAGTATTCAGCTGCTGTTCAGACTACACTTCTGGCTTTACTCTTTTGAACTGCTGTGCAGAAATTGAAAGAAAATATCAAACAACTATGTTTTATGCTCACAACTATGACTCATGGATTCAGAAGAGATATGAAATTATACTTCTGTTGCTAATTAGGGACACCACATAGCTGATACAAACAGGTCCAAGAGATTCCTAAAGCATTTTGATGATAACTTGATGGTGTAAGTATGACGGGAACTTACAAGCAAAGGTGCCCTCCTAGATCTGCTGCTTGTGAACAGAGGTCTTGTGGGCAAAGTAGCACTCGGTGGCCATCTTGGCCATAGTGACCATGAAGTAGTTGAATTTAAAACCCTTGGTGATAGGAAGAAAACTGCCACCAAAACCTCAATCCTGGATATGGAGAGAACAGATTTCAGACTGCTCAGGGAACTAGTTAGTAAGGTCCACTGGTAAACTGTTTTTGAATGCATTGGGGTCCATCACTGCCAGTCACTTTTTAAGTACTACCTCCTGAGAGCACAGAACAGGCAATTCCAAAACGTCTGAAGTCAAGTAGGTGGGCAGAAGGCCGGTGTGGCTGAACAGGGATATTCCAGGCTTCTGGAAGCACAATCAGGCAACATGGGAAGACTACACCGATGCTGTTTGCCTTTCTCGAGAGAAAATTTGCGTGGCTGGAGCTCAGTTTGTGAATTTTTGGGTGCCACGGTACAAAAAGGACATAAGACTATTAGGGAGTGTCCAAAAGAGCGTTACAAAGATGGTGAAGGATCTACAGGAGAAGACTTCTTGGTTTGTTCAGCCTAGGGAAGGGGAGACTGAGGGGAGACCTCATTATAGCCTACAGCTTTCTCACAAGGAGGAATAGAGAGGCAGGTGCTGATCTCTCTCTAGCATTCAAGTGATAGAACCTGAGGGAATGGCATGAAGCTGCGACAGAAGAGGTTCAGGCTGGATATCAGGAAAAGGTTCTTCACTGAGAGGCTTTCTGGGCACTGGAACAGCCTCCCCAGGTCACAGCATCAAGCTGACAGATTTCAAAAAGCATCTGGACAATGCTGTCAGACATATGGCCTGATTTTTGGGTAGTCCTGTGTGGAGCCAGGAGTTGAACATGATGATCCTTATGGGTCCCTTCAAACTAAGGATATTCAACGATTCTATCACTCTAAAAGCAGAAGCAGCTTGTGTTGTTAACACAGCATTAATGAAAGGTTTCAGTTGACTTGAACAGAGATAGCAGATAACAAGCAAACACTGTGACTTCCAATTTCTAGAAATAACTTCAGAAAAAAATGTGCTTTAAGGTATCTCACTGGAAAATATTACTGTATTTATGAATATATTGCACAGAAATTTAAAAGAAAACTATTATATAATACTTAAGAGAAAATAAACTCAGAGCTTATTATGGTACTTTCAGTGGAAATAATAAATAACTATCATAAAATCATAAAACATTTCACTACAGGTGTCTTCTAAAAATGTCTCAATAGTAATGTAGGAGTTGTAGGAATATATGTAGGAATTCTCCCCTTCATCTAAGCTTACAGCAGCAGAAAATCACAACTGATGATCTGTAACAGGTTAGAATTTGTTGAACAGTTATTTTAAAAAACAAGTATGCAAAGGCATTTAATAATGTGCAATTCGCATGATTCCATAATTTCTTAGACTGCTGAAAAAAAAGAGGATATCCGAAATAATCCTTTGACAATCATCCTTTTAATTCTTGATCTGAGGTCTTGCTGCACCATGTCAAGAGCACAAAAGTGCTGAGAAAACCACTTTAGAAAGTATTCAAACAGTACTACAACAGCTTACCATTTTGGAAGGCACTCCTGTTTGTGACCTCTAATTTCTCATGGATGCCAGGGCTCATGACAAGCTCTTCCACATCTGTATTACGGCTAGTGAAGCCATTTGCTTGATTTGTGTCCCTGGTGACAGTGTTAATGCGGGTTGGGATAGGTTCAAATGTAGGGTCTAATTCCAAGATCAGTCTGTTCAGTTGTTCAATGGACTGATCAATATCCAAAGTTGGAGAAGCTGGCAAGTCCCCTGTGTTTGGTCCAAGATCCTGGCTATTTGTGTCCCTCTGAAGCACCAGCTCTGTCTTAAAACTCTCACTGTCTCCGGGTTCTGCACCTTCAGCAACACCTGGTATGCCTCCTAGTCCTCTCTGAACAGCATCTTTACTGCTGGAGCCATGTGTCAGCATGTCTGGAACCTGGGACTGACTCTGGACAATGCCTAAATTCTCCACAGTCTTATGAATACCATCCCTCATTTCGTTCTGTGACACAAAACCATACTGGTGAGCAGTGACCATCTGCTGCTGGCAAACCCAGGTGTGAGTAGAGTAGTTACTTGGGTCATAGGCTTGAGGCTGGGGTGAGACACAAGGATTCCTTTGCAATTGCTGAGATGACTTCGGCTCAGTGTTACCAAATGATCTTTCATAGAGAGGATCCACACCAATTCCCAGGTCTGGGGCAATGGCATTGTGATGGTCTTCCCCTGTGTTACTTCCAAAGCCATCTGAGAGAAGCGAGTTCTGACTGCTCTTGGGGCAACTCAAGTTTCCTAGATGGGTGGAGTGTTGCCCTTCTGAAGAAGACAAAGTCCCAATGCTGTCTACACTGTGAAGATCGTGATTAGGCATTTCATCATCCAGAATATCAGTTTCCCTGTCCTTCAGTTTGGTGTCCCCGTTCACATGAACCTGAGCCGGTACTATGTGGGGAGTCCCACTGTACTTGCTTCCAGCATCAGTCACACTCCTGGTGGTGATGATAGAGTCCTCCAAACCAAAACCACTAAGTAGTTTGTCCAGTTCTGCCTTCTCCTGTGGGCTCAGAACCCGTTTGACTCCTGGCATAAGGCGTTCTTCAGTTTTGTCTGTCCTGACGGAAGCTGTTGAATGTCCTGAATCACTGCTGACAGACAGGGTATGATCTCTGTGATCAGGACTGCTGGTCACAGGAATACCTTGAGCAACACCAGGGATACTGCCGTCTGAAGAGCTCTTCTTTCTTACTTTTGCATACAGACTGCCATCAATAGGACCTTGGGTATGCAGCACTGTGGAGAGATAAAGGAAGGAAAGAGAAGGAAAGGGACAAGGCATTATGCAAAAGCTTGGAAGGTATGATATTACATCATACCACACTGCAGTACTGCTAATATCTATGGTATTGTTTATGCAGAACTAAATTCTCTGCAAATTCAGAATAATAGAATCAAAGAATATCCTGAGTTGGAAGGGACCCACAAGGACTATCGAGTTCAACTGCTAACTCCCCAAAGAACCAACCAAATTCAAACCCCATGTCTAAGAGCTCCTTGAACTCTGTCATCTCCTATACTCCTTGATGCTGAAGAGATTTTTTCCAGTTCCAGTCTGACCAAGCTCTGATGAAGAACCTTTTCCTAACACCAACCTGAGCCTACCCTGATGGAGCTCCATGTCATTCCCTCAGATCCAGTTGCTGTCACCGGAGAGCAGAGATCAGTGCCTGTACTTCTGCTCCCCTCATGAGGAAGCTGTGGGCAACCATATTCTTCTCTTCCTAATTCCTTCTGAAGCATATGTTATGAAGCGGAAAACGAGCAACTGCCTTCAGAAGACAGAAGGCTTAGTTTTGGCACAGCATCCAAATTTCAAGTGAAAAAGTGAAGCTGACAGCAGAACTGAGAACTTCTGTGACCAGTTTTTTCAAATCTCCCACCAATATACAGCCTTACTATCATCCTGGCTATGTTTCAAGTTTTGCTATAGTACTACCAAGGCAAGGCTTATTGATTAAAATCAAGTAGGGACAAAAGGCCACAACAGTTCAGAGAAAAAAAATCATGTTTCTCTGAAATTAGTTTCTAATTTCCATAACAATTTTTTTTTTTAAACCAAAGTTTCAATTGCCATTTCTCCTTCCTGTTAACATTCTGTACTTAGAAAATCCCCAGGGAATCAGGGAGAGTTTTCTGAATATCTGGGTATCAGCTATCACTGTTCATCTCCTTCCTTGGCCAGTAAGTTCATGAGGAAATCAGGCACAGAAGGATCTGGTTTCAGTGGAGGTCCCATGACATGTGCTGCAGTCTGATTTTAGTAGTTGGTACAACCAATAGCACAGTCTTCTTTCATGTTTCTATTTACATCACAATTTACAACAAAGTTCTTGATGAATATATAACATGCCACTCACACACGAAGAAGAAATAAAGTTCCCTTTTTTGCTGTTTTCATTAAATTTTTATGTCTTCACAAATTTTTTACACCAATTTGGAGAACTGTTAGGACACTGAGTCATCTACCATGCACTCCATTCAGAGCAAGAATGGTAGGAACCTACCAGCCATGCTTGCTCTGAAGGAATATCAGGTAATTACCAGCTCATTCATTTCTACTTGATAGTCTAAATACACAACAAAGAATCATTTACTTCTCCTGTTGGTGGTACAAGAAAACACTAGGCTTTCAATCAGGAAGGCTTCACTGAAGTGACTGTGTTGTGTTTTGATCCCAGAAGTAACATCCTTCCATACTCCTCCCCACTCCCCGCTATCTAGAACCACCTATCATGTATTCTTGAATCTTTCACACTGCAGTCACCATTCCTCATTACAGTGCAATACATCTTTAATTAATTATTTGTTTTCAATAAGCAAAAAAAAAATTGAACACAAAATACACAGCAGACAGTCAGAGCATCACAAATTACAAACTAAACTTTCCGCCACAGGATTGTCTCCTTTGCACAGACAGTTTGGACTGTCTGCATGCTTTATCACACACGTAATATTTTAAATATACTTTAATACTAACAGGAATAGCAAACATACACTCAACAACAATATATGTATGAAACATTCAAAATGAGGAATTAAAATTTGTTTCCCAGAAAAAACACACACTTCATCAATGTTTACATTTAATTAACCTATAAAAAAGCATTCTGAAGACATTTTCAATTTGAAAGCGTTACTATGAAAACAACTGCAGACCTGTAATCCTCTCCTCTGTGTCAGAGAAGAGCACAGAACAGATCATCTTGGAAGCTATGCTAAGGCACATGAAAGACAGGGAGGCCGCCTACCTCCAGCTACAGGAGGCACTGTGATCACAAGTGCTCATCCTGCTGGAGGACTTCAACCATTCAGACATCTGCTGGAAAAGTGACATGGCAAGCTGTAGGCCATCCAGGTGGCTCCTGGAATGCATTGAGAATAACTTCCTGAGTCAAGTAATAGACAGCCCATCAGGGGGGATGCAATACTGGACCTGTTGCTCACCAGTGCAAATGAACTGATTGGTGACATCAGGATTGGAGGCTGCCTGGGCTATAAGTGACCATGCTATGGTTAAGCTCATGCTCCTGAGGGATATGATGTAGGCAGAGAGTAAAATTAGGACACTAAATTTTAGGAATGTTAACTCCCAGCTCTTAAAGCTGACAGTCAACAAAATATCCTCGAAAACTGTCCTTGTGGGCAAGGGTGCAGAGAAGAACTAGTAAATCTTAAGGAAGCTTTTCATCAGGGTGCAAAAGCAATCTGTTTCCAGGTGCAGCAAGTCAGGAATACAATGCAAGAGCAAGCACTGCTGAAACAGATCTGCTGACCAAACTAAAGAGCAAAAAGAAAATGCACAGGGAGTGGAAACAGGGACAGGTACTGTGGTAAGAGCATAAGGAATCTGCTAGGCTGTGTAGGGTTGGGGTCAGGAAAGCCAAGGCCTATCTTGAGCTAAACTCGACAAGGGATGCCAAGAAGAACAAGAAAGGCTTCTCACAGGCATCTCTGCCAGAAGAGACAGTCCAGAAGGGCATACCACCTCTCCTCCATCCCTCCCTCCTCCAGTGAGTGACACAGGCAAACCGGCAACAACAGAGAAGGAGAAGGCTGAGGTACTTAATAACTCTTCTTTTTGAGGGTTGAGTGCACCCTCAGTAAGTTTGAGGATGATACCAAGTTGTGGGGTGCAGTCAGCACACCAGAGGGACAGGATGCCATCCAGAGGGACCTAGACAGGCTTGAGCAATGGGCCCAGGACAGCCTCATCAGGTTCAACAAATCCAAATGCAAGGTTTTGCATCTGGGTCGAGGCAACATCCACTACCAACATGAGGTGGAATATGGCCAACAGGATGAGGGAGGTGATCCTGACCCTCTACTATGTGGTGATCAGGCCTCACCTGGTGTACTGCATCCAGATGTGGAATCCTCAGTACAGGAGAAACATAAACCTGTTCGTTGATGTGATCCATGGGATGGAACACCTCCCTTATGTGGAGTAACACCTCTCCTATGCAGGTTCAAAGAAGGGCGACAAAACTGGTGAGGGGTCTGGAGCACAGGCCTGATGAGGAGCGGCTGAAGGAGCTGGGATTGTTCAGTCTGGAGAAGAGGAGGCACAGGGGAGACCTCATTGCTCTCTATAACTACCTGAAGGGAGGTTGCAGTGAGCTGGGGGTCAGCCTCTTCTCTCGTGTAACTGGTGATAGGACTAGAGGGAATGGCTTCAAGCTGAGCCAGGGGAGATTCAGGCTGGATGTGAGGAAATACTACTTTTCTGAAAGAGTGGTCAGGGACTGGAATGGGCTGCCCAAGGTGGCCTTTCAATATCTAAAGGAGAACTACAGGAAAGGAGGGGACAGACAAGAGTCTCTCGCAAGGTCTGTTGTGGTAGAACAAGAAGAAATAGTTTCAAGTTTAAAGAGGGTAGATTTAGCTTAAATATAATGAAAAAGACTTTTACAGTGAGAGTGCTGAGGCACTGGAAAAGGTTGCCTAGCGATGTGGTGGATGCCCCATCCTTGGAAACTTTCAAGGCAGGGCTGGATAAGGACCTGGGCAACCTGATCTATCTGTGTATGTCTCTGTTCTTTGCAGGGGAGTTGGATCAGACAGCCTTCACAGGTGCCTTCCAGCTCTAAGGATTCCATGATTCTATACCAGACAACTAGCACAGCTTCTTCAAGGACAAGTCCTGCAATGGAGGGGAGAGAAACTGAAGTCATCTCTGTGGTCTTCAGTAAGGCTTTTGACACAGTCCCTCATGACCTGAGAGATGGGATGCCATCCAAAGAGATCTAGACGGGCTCAAACAGTGGGTCCAGAAGAACCTCATGAAGTTCAACATATCCATGTGCAAGGTCTTGCACCTGGGACAAGGCAGCCCCGCGAGCAGTACAAGCTGGGGGATGAAAAGATCAAGCACAGGCCTGCAAAAAGAAACTGGGGGTACTGCTGGATGCTAAGCTGGACATGAGCCAGCAACATGCTCCTGCAGCTCAGAAAGCCAAATGTATCCTTCAAAGCAAGCATGGTCAGCAGGATGAGGGAGGTGATTCTGCTCCTATTCTCTGCACTGTTGAGACCTCAAGTGGCGTAAAGCATCCAAATGTGGAGTCCTCAGTAACGGAGAGGCACGAACTTGTTAAGGCACGTCCAGAGGATTACAGTAATGAACCAAGGGATGGAACACCTCCCCTCATGAGCGCAGGCTGTGAGAGCTGGGGCTGCTCAGTCTGAAAAAGAAAAGGCTCTGGGGAGACCTGAATGTGGCCTTTCAATACATAAAGAGGGACCACAGAAAAGAAGGAAGCAGACTCCTTAGAAGGTGTGTTGTGACAGGACAAAGGAGAATGGTCTTAAACTAAAAGGAGGGAGATTTAGATTGGATATAAGAAATATGTTTTTTATGATAAGGGTTGTGAAGCTCTGGAACAGTTTGCCCAGAGAGAGGTGGTGGATGCCCTGCTCCTGGAGACATTCAACGTCAGGCTGGACTAGGCTCTGAGCAACCTATCTAGCAGTAGATGTCCCTGTTCACTACAAGGGAGCTAGACTAGATGATCTTTAAAGGTCCCTTCCAACTCAAATGATTCTATGATTTTATGATGAAAATTAATATAATTCTGTTTCTTACAAAAACATTTAAGATTAAATATTTATACTATGCCCCAAGCACAGTAAAGTAAGAATGAGTGTTCTACTTCCAAAGGATTTTCAATGCTTATTTACAAGAACATTTATATTTTGCAGAAATCTATTAAGAACTTAGCTACCCATTAATTGTTGGATGAAAAGAAAAACAGACCATTACAATTTAAGAACAGACAGGATTTTGTCAAACATAACCAACAGCTTCATCTACATCTGTGGCAATCCCAGAATCAGAAGATCCACAGAGAACCTAATACATTTCAACAACAATATGCTTGAAATGGCATTAAAGTCAAAAAGCATATTTTGTCTAAAAGTAAGAGCTAGGAAAATTTTTCTGTAGGCAGTGGCATTTTAGAAAAAGCATTATTTAGAAATTATACCCACAGCGGTAATTAACTGATCAGTTTGTAACGACAAGAAAAGTGGACCAGTTGGAAAAGCCTTTGGCACATGACACACTTCCAAGTTTCCATCTCTGAAAATACTTATACACTAGAAGTTAAGTGATAAGTTTAATACATTTTTGTTAACAGTTAAAGAACAATTTCTTTATTTCTAATGATTAGATACTATGACTTGTCTGTTGTTGATATTGAAATCATTACATGCAAAGGACCAAAAATACTCCTTTAATGAACAAATTATCAGGATAAGGAAAATAAAACAAGCAATTCTCCATGCACTAGGATTTCTCTACAGATGAATGAAGATGTTTGCTGAAGTTTATGATGTATAATGTGTAAATTCCACAGCGAAATGAGCTGCTGCGCATGAGGTCAAACACCTGTGTACAGAAATTTTGAAAGAATATTTATGAAAAAAATGCCATACCTAAGGAAAAGACAGTCGATTGAGAGTTTCTCAACCCCTTTCATGCTTGATTTTTCATAAGCTCTCACTGCTGTTAGGAAAATGAAGCATACTTGGAGTTTCAATGTGAAAGGACAGAAAAACTTTCATATGGAAATATTTAATGCAGTTACCATAATGAAGTGTAAAAATTAAACAAGCACAAAAGCCAACATATAAAATTAACTACTAGATAACATTTTCTTCTCTGTTATTCTTGAATTTAAAATCCAGAAAAGAAAACAATATGTAACACTGCTTTCATTTGAGTAGAGGGGTATCCTAACACAAAACGGAGTTGAAGGTTAGCGGATTTGCACTGGACCATGGTAACGTAAATGCAATCTTCTTGTCTGACTTTTCAGTTGACCAAAGCTAAGCACAGTGCTGTAAACCCTTTGGACATGCTAGTCAGCCATGTTTCATCACATCAGATGAAAAATTCTACCTTGTGAATTTAGTTCCCTATACTGAAATGTTATACACAGAATCTTTCATCTTCTCAAGAGCTCTCAGAGAACAAAGGGAAGCAATGAAAAACCCTTCTGTATTTGCCTTCATTAGCCCTCCTGGTATCATTACACAGTGTCATCCCAGCAGGATCAACCACTGGAACAAGAATTCAGACAAGATGAGAGTCAGACTGCCGGCAGACTATTTACTGAAGTGTCACATGCATTTATGCTCTGTAAGGTTTAGAGATAACCCTGCCCAGTACTTCCTCCACTGATACAAAATTCTCAAATTTAGTCTGCATGTTAGCCAGAATGTTGAATAACCACAAACTATTTAGAGGTTTTCTGACTGTAGTGGAAATGCAAGTCATGGCCTAAAACAGTGATTGAGCACCTGGTGGGAAAGCAGGGCCAACCCAGGAAAGCTGAGATGCATGCTATGCACCTGAGTGACTGGAAGGGGTGGAGCCAGGATCCACCCCCCTCCCAGACCTTATTTAAGGGTTAGCAGTAGAGGCAATGATATTTCGCTGGAGGTCCATGTCTGCCTGAGATCTTCTGAAGGTAAGCAGCTTTTTTCCTTTGTTTCTATATCTATAGCAGCTGCACTTGGCTTTATCCTCACTTGCTGCAGCCTGGGACTATGTAACCCCACTGTCACTGCTGTGTTTTCCATCATGTCATAGCATTACACTGATAATGAACCATTTTGATTCCTTTCTGAAGAAGAATGGATGAAGAAAGACAGCTGAAATTCAGCTTTCCAGTAGCTGAATCATGCCATTTCAGTTAGAGAACGAAATATCAACAATAGAAACCATGGTTTTGCTATGCTATGGTTCCTGCTCAAAAAAAGACTCATTATAATCTGGAATTTCTCCAAGGGAAAGAGCTGCTTTGTACAAGAAGTCAATGACTGTGAGCTGTTTGGTCTTTCCTACAGAGAAGCCAATTACTACATGTGTTTATTACATGTGCCCAGGCCCAGTAGTACTGAATGCCATGACAGAAAGGATATTATCTGAAACTGGCATTTCTGTAATGTATTTCACCACCAAAAACTGGCAGCTAGATTTTGTGGCATTTAGTGTTCCACGCTGTTACCCTAAAACTGCCAGCATGTTAAAAAAAGCCTGAACAGCTGTGGTCATGAGCAGTACCTTATTTGACAACAGCCTAACTACACTAATAAGCAACGCAATAAACCTTGGTATACTAGATACTAAGAAGAACTTATGAAAGAAGCAAATGGTTTGAAGTATTTTGTACACCCTATATTTTTTTATTTAGATTATCTAAATTGGAAGGAGGCGTCAATATGTGAGAGAACTGAGCACTCAACCTGAATAACGAGCAAACAATTTAGCAGCATTCAGAGTCCTACATCAACCAATTAAGTGAGCACTGAGCTATATAAAATAGGCATTTAAAGTGCACAAAGAAAATGCAATCAGTAAAGCATGATCTAGAAGTCATGCCTTTCATGGATAGTAAAGCAGTTTAGAGTTTAACTCCTATACTACAGTATAGTGGAGGTTGAACCTTCCTGCAAATATTCTATTACATTTTGTTGCTGTATGACTAAGGACAGCAGAGAGGAGTCTGACATGGAAGCACATATGAAGCAAAAGTGTCTCACCAAATTCCTCCATGCAGAAAAAAAACTGCATTCACTCATATTTACTAAATGTTTATGGAGACCAAACAGTGCATGTGAGCACACTGTGGCAGTGGTGACACCTGGTCACTTCTGCTGGTGCATATTTTTACAAGTATGATATGCAGGCTCTGGTTCATTGCTGGAGAAAGTGCATAGCTAATTGTGGTGACTGTGTTGAAAAATAGAGCATACTCCCAGCTACAAAATGCTATCAGCATTATTGTGCTCACTGTATCTGTTGTAGTTTCCATGGAAATACATAGGAGGCATTACCTTCAGAGTGACTTACATATATGAGGACCAAGACAATTTCTTTTTATTCAATGCAACCCAGCCATGCCAAAAGGTTAGACATTCATGGTCTACACCTCTAGTTCCTTCAGAAGACTGATAAAAGTGCAACTCCCTGCCTAAAGAAGGGACATAACAAAACCAAGCTCTTGTTCACTTCTCACATGGTAAATATGAAGTTCTGTATCTTCCAACAGCATGCTGACTACATATTTCTCTGCTTTCAAGGTGAAATCTGTCTATCCAATGAATCTTAGCAGATACAACAGAACTGCAGAATATCCTGAGTTGGAAGAGACCCTAAAGTCTCATTGAATCCACTCCTGTCTCCTCACAGGATCACACAAAAATCAGACTATATGTTTCTGAGAGCATTCTCCAAACACTCCTTGAACTCTGACACTTGGTGCCCTGACCACTGCCCTGGGAAGCTTGTTCCTGGGTCCAATCAGTCCCTGGTGAAGAACCATTTCCTAGCACTCAAACTGACCCCCCCTGCCTCCCCCACGCCATTCCCTTGGGTTCTGTTGCTGGCAACAGAGATCACACTACTCTCTTCTCCCCTTATGAGGAGCTGTAGGCCTCCATAAGGTATACCCTCAGTATCCTCTTTTCTGGGCTGAGCAAACCAAGGGACCTCTGTACCACATTTAACATCAGTGCTTTACTTGCTGAGGGCTATGTTTATACAAAGGAGGGAAGAAAGGAAGTACATGGTACAGAAACATTCTGAGTAGAAAAAGACGTACCTGCTTCAATCAGTATTCTGTTTGTCTGATATTATGCCCCATAGAAGATAATCTTATCCAACTACAAAACCTCTGGTGACTCCCTGTGGTGTGTTCCACCTGCCTCACATAATGACTGTCCTCTTCTCACTCTTGATCTTCCCTAGTTTTTGCAGATTGGAATTATTCAGTGGAAAAAGAAGTTAAGCTCACATTATGCAGCTTCCCACTAAAATCCTCACTGCTGTAGTCATTAGATGAGCAAAGTCACATTTGGAAGTTTATAAAAATCAGCAGAAGCTGAGTCTAGAACAGCTATTAGGTATTGGTTGACCACAGAGGGTTATGGACAACAGCGCTATGCTCAGTGAAGGCTGGTGACAAGTGGTGTTTGCCAAGGGTCCATCATGAGGCCAGTGCTCTCTAATACCCTTATCAATGACACAGACAGTGGGATTGAGTGCATCCTCAGCAAGTTTGATGATGATTTCATGCTGAGTGGTGCAGCTGATATGACAGAAGGAAGAAACGTCATCCAAAGTTATCTAAACAGGCTTGAGAAGTGGGCCTATGTGAGATTACTGAGGTTCAACAAGGCCAAGCACAAGGTACTACCCCTGGGTTGGGGCAATTCCAGATATGTATACAGACTGAGAGAAGAACTCAGTGAAAGCAGCTTTGTTAAAGGACTTGGGGATTTCTAGGGGATGAAAAGCTTGACATGAACCATCAGCATGTGCTTGCAGCTCAGAAAGCCAAACATATCCTGGGCATTGTCAAAATAGGCCAGAGAGAGAGGGAGATGGCTGATCCTTTCTACTGTGCTCTTATGAGATTTCACCTGGAGTGCAGCACCCATCCAGGCCTAAAACCCTCACCACAGGAAAGACATAGAGCTGTTGGAGCAGGTCTGGAGCAGGGCCACAGAGATTAACAGTGCTGGAATACCCCTTCTGTGAAGAAAGGTTGAGGGAGCTGAACTTGTTCAGCCTGGAGAAGGCTCTGGGAAGACCTAATTGCAGCCTTCCATGCCTAAGGGGACCTCATAAACAAGAGGAAGACTTGATTTTTTGCACAACCTGATAGTGATAGGACAAGTGGAAAGGTTTTTAAATTAAAATAGAGAAGATTTAGAATAAAATGCTAAGAAGAAATTCTTTACTCCGAGGGTTGTGAGGCACTGGAACTGGCTGCCCAGGGAAGCTGTAGAGGCCTTATCCCTGCTGACGTTCAAGGTCGAGTTGAAAGAGGCCCTGAGCAGCCTGATGGAGTGGATGGCAACCCATTCCACAGCAGCGGGGGTGGATCTAAATGACCTTTAAGGTCTCTTCCATCCCAAGCTGTTCTATGATTCTGTATCTTAACTCCAGGTATCTTGTATTTCTGAACAAAAGAACTGTAAAAACAAGAATCCATTGGATCCTTGGCATCCATTCAATACCTTCTCTCCCATTTTTACTTGCAACAATGTTGGGATTGCACATACAGATCCAGGTATTACATTGTAATCCCAGCAGTTGGTTTATGCTGGAAAGCTGTGGTAGAGGTGGTGTGGCATCAACCACTTGGGAAGTGTCCAAAAGCTGCCCCAAGTCAAATCAGAGCCAGCTCCTAAAGGGACCTGCTTCTGGCCAGAGCTGAGCCATGAGTGAGATTGGTAGTGCCTCCAGGAAAGCAGATTTAAGAAGGAGAAATATAGCTGTGCAACATCAGCTGGGAGACAGGAGTGAGAAAAATTGGGAGAAACAGTTCTGCAGACACATCTCTTTCTGTAAGACCCATTAGAGTGTAATAGACAGTGGCAGACAGCTACCTCCTCACATCAGCACCATTAGGTTCAAGCAAATTAGCTCCCTTTCGTCCCTTTCAAACACTCTTGCACAGTTGCCAAAGGATTTTAGTTGCTGTCAAGACAAAATTACTCACCTTCCCCATCGGAGCTCATATTTTCGTAAGAGTCCCAGCGTATCAGCGGGTCTGAGGTGTTGTGATCAACTACCACTCCATGATCGTTCTGAAGGAGTTCACATCCTAAAAAATTAACGTTTGAGACAAAAATCATCTTTAAATTATATATACTACACTGTTAGAACTTTGCTCCCACAACTACAATACCATATACTTAAATCAGCAACAGGGGAAGAAAGGTTATATAAACCAACTAAAAAACCTTTATTTATATTTATAGAAAAAGGAACAAGTGTAGAATTTTGTCCCTAACTTGTTTATGATGGAACTCTGACAACTCGTATCAGTACCTGAACACAACGCAGATGGTCCACCCAGCTCTACACAGACAGACACAATGGAACAAAGCTTGTAAGAATGAATCAAAGAATGGCTTGAGTTAGAAGGGACTTCGAAGTTCATTAAGTTCCAACTCCCTTGCCACAGGCAGGGTTGCCAACTACTAGATCAAGCACTAGAACAAGTTGCTCAGGGCCCCAACCAGCCTGTCCTTGAACACCTCCAAGGACAGGACAGCCACAACCTCTCTGGGCAGTCTGTTCCAGCATCTCAACATGCTCTCAGTGAAAAACTTTCCCTTGATGTCTAATCTAAATCTTTCATACTTCAGTTTTAAACCACCTCCACTTGTCCTATCGTTTTTTACCCATTTAAAAAGTTTACTTCCTTCCTTTTCATAATCTCCCTTTTAACACTGGATGAAATGAGGTCTTGCAGCCTTCTCTTCTCCAGATTGTGCAAGCCAAGCTTCCTTAGCCTGTCTTCATACATGAGGTGCTCCAGCCTTCTGATTATCTTTGTGGCCCTCCTCTGAACCTGCACCAAAAGTTTCACGTTTTTCCTGTGCTGGAGGACCCAGACCTGGACACAGTTCTCCATATGGAGCCTCGCAAGGGCAGAGAAAGAGTAAAAATCACTTCCCTTGTCTTTCTGGCTATCTGACTCAAGTGCAACATCTTGCACCTGGCTCTGTTGAACCTCATCAGGTTTATGTGGTCCCTTTCAAGTTTGTCCAGGTCCCTTTGGCTGGCATTTCATCCTTCTGCCATATCAACTGCACCACACAGCTTGGTGTCATCCGCAAATTTGCGTAGGGTGCACTGAATCCCATCATCCATGTCACTGATAAAGATATTTAAGAGTCTGAAGATAGAACCCTGAGGGACACCACTCATGACAGTCACTGACCACAGCCATCTAGCCGCAACCTTCCAACCACTTCCTTATCCACCAAATAATCTACCCTTCAAACCCACTTCTCTCTAATTCAGAGATAAGGATGTGGTGCAGGACAATGTCAAAAACCTTGCAGAAGTCCAAGCTGATGACCTCAGTTACCCTCCCCTTGTCCACCGATGTCATCACTCATCACTCCATCATAGAAGGTCACCAGATTGGTCAGGCGTGATTTGCCCTAGGTGAAGACTAGGGATCTAGGAACTAGGATGTTGTCTCTAGGGATCGCCTACTTATCCGTCGTGTGCTTTAACATCTCTTCCAGGAGCATCTGCTCCATGATCTTCACAGGTACAGACGTCACACACGTAAGGATAACAGGCCTGTAGTTCCCCAGGTCTTCCTTTCTCTCCTTCTTAAAAATGAGAGTGATGTTTTCCTTTTTCCCATTATCAGGGACTTCACCTGGTAGCCATGACTTTTCAAATATGATGGAGTGCAGCTTGGTAACCACATCATCCAGCTTCCTCAGGATCCTGGAATGCATGCTGTCTGGCCTCATAGACTTGCACACATTCAGTCTCATGCGGTAGTCTTAGATTTGCTTTGCTCATACAGTTTGCTCCCCATTTCCCATCTTCAGGCATGTGAGGTTGAAGGATGTGAGAGCGACGCAACTACTGGCTGCTAGTGAAGACTGAGGCAAAGAACTCACTGAGTATCTCAGCCTTCCCCATGTCTGTGGTAGCCAGTTCTTCTTTCTTATTTGTCTGAGGGGTACGTCCTCTATGGCCCATCTCTTCTGACCAATGTACCTAAAGAATTCCTTCTTGTTGTTTTTTGAATCCCTCACCAAGTGCAGTTCCATCTGCACATTGGCTTTCCTGATCCCATCTCTGCATGTCCAGACAGCATCCCAGGTTGAAACCACAATATCTATAAAGAAATGGCAATAAAGGAATGATAAAATAAGATTTCATTATAAACCATCATTCTGATACCAGAAACGTGTAACATTAAAGGTGCACAGAGAAAGCTCAATACTGCCAGCCTGTTTCTTTGTCAGTTCCTCCAAGGTGTCTCTGTTGCTTCCTCCATTCTCCAGCAACCCCGCAGAGCCTGAGACTGCAAACTTATTCAGATGTCTAGCTTCATGGAAGCATGCTCTTCCAAACACACTTAGAATTTTCATCAGCAATCCTCATTTTTATTCCCTTAGACAAACATAACATTCACCTTTTAAATGTATGCCATAAGGAATTAAGGTGTAGTCCAGCGATTCAAAAGCAAAGCACGAGCATCAAGGCCTCAGTATTGGCTTTGGCACTGATTGATACAGACAGAGATTAAACCAGCTTTCTACCCTTGTTTCTATATATGGACTGGGGATAATGAAATCCTCAGATACCAACTCTACAGCTGTGTCTTGAGAAATTAATTGTTCAAAATAAGCAGTAAGACTTTCAAAACAAGGATAGTTAAAATTATAAGGAAAATAATATTATAGTCCTGAGCTTCTATGTGCAGGCAGAAGGAAAAAAAAATAAAGCCACATTTGTCATACATAGATTTAGAATTACCTAGCAACTGCATCCTTTCTAAAAGCCGGTATCACTGATGCTTATTTTCTATTATATTGTGTTTGGTTTGGAATTGATATAAGAAAAGCATGAATAAAATGTTTTGAGTTCAAGGGAGGGTTACCAGGGTAGTCAGGACTGCCCTGTGAGGACAGGTAGAAGAACTAGGGCTTCTTCAACCTTGAGATGAGGTGATTTTGCTGACAACAGCACCCAAACGCCACTGAGGAAACAGAGCAGGTGGATGCAAGGTGGGAGGATAAGAAGGAACAGACATAAATTGAATCCAGAGAAGTTTAGAGTTTCTTTATGATGAAAAAGTAATTCCATTTTGAGAGCAGACAGACATTGGAACAGTCTGCACAGAGAGGTTGTGAACTTTCTATCCTTGGAGGCTTTCAAGACTTGGTCAGACAAATCCCATTGCAATCTCTCCTGATTTCACAGATGATCCTGGATTCAATAGGAGATGGACCTGAGATATCTTGCATTTAGACTATAATATTTTCAAATGTGAAACAGTCATTTGCAGAAATTGTAAACAAATATTTAAAGGCGAACTCTTCATCCTAGACACTTAACCCCATAGACAACAATTACAAAACATATTTCTAATTATTTTACATCAACTTGGAGGCTGCTAAAAAAAACGGATCTTATTTGCCCTCTAAGGGAGAGTTGAAATAATCTTGATCCTTTTTCAAACATGTCAACTGGTCATTTTTCAAGCATCTGCCATCCAAAAATGTTCAGCTCAGCTATGTAAGTTTATTTATAAAGCCATTTTTCTTAAATAGCTTTCCAAAAAGCTAAGTGAGATCTCCATGTTCAGGTAGGTGGAATATAACTTCTTACTGGCTTTTACCCCAAAAACCAAAATAATGAAAAAAAAAGAAAACAGGCAATTCACAATATTACGTATGAGACAAATAGTTCAGAATACTTCCAGTTTTAATACTTTCAGTTCAGTTTTAAATCAGAATCCATACGTTTTGGGACATCACAAAATGTGTAAGAACAGATCCATTAGAAGAAATAATCTGCAATGTTAAACGTAATCTTAAATTCTTGTTGCAGGCAGTAATTCTCTACGGTCTTAGACATATTAAAATAGAATATATTCTGGAGACTATAAAGACTATATAAAGAATATCTCCAACAAAACTATAACTACCTTTCCTTTTGCTAAATCAAGAGAGCCAAAACTTCACTACTTCAACAAATATATTCAGCTATAACAGCCAAAAAGGTTATGGGAAGGACCACTGCTGTCACTTACACTGGGCCAAGCTATATATACCAGTCATGTCTTACACAGACCTAAGAAATGTTTCCTACTGGTCATTAACAACACTTGTGGTATACTCTTAAAACTATGTCTCTTGACTCCTATGCAGTGTCTCCATTAAATTATTCACATTCAAACCAATCAGTTTATTACATATTTTAATATTAAAGTTGAATTTCAGACCTTCTACAAGAGAAACAGAACAAGAGAGGAAAAAGTTGTTTTTTGGGTTTTATAAACATACTTTTCAATGTGGTTTATTGCCAAGATTTTTTTCCTCCTATGAACTCACCTTGAATTTTCTCTGGAGTTCCTGAAAACACTAATTCCACTTTGCCATTATCAGGGAAACGGTCATCTGAAAATAAAGGTTAATATTTCAACAAGCTATTCCAAATTTCCAGATCAGAATTCTCTATAGCTACTAATACACATACCCTTGTCACACTTCCCTTCTTACTTGGATTCTAGTGATTTGCTTCTAAAAAAGCCACACATTCTTCTCTCTACCTTCTCCAGGAAAGACTAAGTGTCAGCTGTAACTTTGTTTACTTTTAAGAATAGTCAAAAACAGAAAAGATGAACAGTTCCCAAACTTCCTGCTAAAAACCAAACACTGACTTTTAGGGTTTTTTTAGAAAACTAGAATAGTTCTGTATATTTACAAAATCACTATATTTGAACATAAAGCTTTCTTACAAGCACATGTGGCAGGAAAACATATTTCATTTTAGTTTGTTAGTAACACAGAGTAGCAGAATTGCAATCCTTCATGTAAATACAAAACAAAATTGAAGTAACCCTTTGGAAAATACAAAGAGTAACTTGAAACATTTTCAAATATTTCAAAAAAATTTTGTCTCCATTTTTGGATACTCATTCAGAAGCATAAAATAAGGGCACCATATTCGAATACGCTAGGTCACAGAACCAGAGTTTCTGACTGTTATCTTCACAAAAAACACAATTGCTTATTAATTCCTACAATGGCGTCTAATGGACTCATTGTTTTGAACATGTCTGTTGTTAGTTGTTAGGAGGAAATTTTTCATTATGAAGGTGGTGAGGCACTGGCACAGGCTGCCCAGAGAAGTTGTGGACGCCCCATCCCTGGAAGTGTTCCAGGCAAGGTTGGATGGGGCCTTGGACAGCCTGGTCTGGTGAGTAGCAGCCCTGCCTACAGCAAGGGGGTTGGAACTAGATGATCTTTATGGTCCTTTCTAACCCAAGAAATTCTATGACTCTATTAAAAACATGAGAGCGTCAGTTAAGGACAATGAAATAGTACTGGAATTATTTTGACAGCTTAGCCCAAACGAAGAACTTCCGTTTCCATTGGGGTTCTATCTGTGTTACAGTGCTACGAGTTAAACTAAAACAAAGTAATGTCCCTCCCCCTAAATAGAAGGATAGAAAAAAAGAATCCCAAAAACAGATCTTGAAGATTACCATCAAGTGCACAGACACACACATGCAGTTCTTCCACATACTTATCCAAGCAATCACAGAAGACAAGTACCTTTATTGGCACTGTCTAAGTCCTCTTTACCAAACACCAACCCATATCCTTGAATAGCTCCAGTATGAAACTGAAGGCGAAAAATCACATCACGAGTAGCTGATCGGTATTTTTTATGATAACACTTCAGCTAGAAAGAGAAAGAAACACGTTATTATAGAATTTTTAAGAAAAGATAGTTCTGGATATATAACAAAAAATTATTATCTTTATCAATATCAGTCACCAATCAATAGGTTATGATTCAGAATCACAACATTTGCCATTACTATGTTGGAATGCTGACTCATATCCATATGTCTTCATGGCACCCACCAAATTAGCATAAAACTAAACTACAGCACATTTCAAAAGAACTGAAGAATGCACAGATTTTATAGAAGCCTTCTCAGAAGTCATACAAGCTGATTACATCTACACTAGGACATTTTTTTAAACCTACTCTAGTGATAATAGGCTCTTTTTTAATGTTATTGTTGGAAGCTTATAGTAGTCTTGATACCCAGACTAGAAAAAGACAGAACTCTGAAAAATCTATTTAATAGGAATTTGAGTGGCTAAAAGTGAACAAAATAACACTACTTTTTAACACAACCCTCCTTTAGATCAGGCCTATCAATATTTTACTTATCACTTCCTAGTCAACTGCAATACATGATCACTAAGCATTTTTACAGGAATGCAAGAATCAACATTTTGGTTACATGAGTCATCGGACTGAAAGGGATTTCAGGGTTTTATAATTAAGGATGCTACTGAAAAGTACTGAAAACAAAAAATAATAAAGTAACATAAAAATAATCTTTTTCCAATCCAGAACGGGAAAAAAAAGTGTAATCTGGAAAGAAGATAATGAATAACCAAGGAACTAATAGTTATTCAAACTGAAGGGAACTGGAGTAATACAAGAAAGATGTAGGGATTTGGGATGAAACACAGCTAATAAATTCTTCACACTGCAGGATTTTAAATTCTAACGTAAGCTTTTGCTTTCTGCCTTCATTACACTAACTCTCTGATGCCTTAAATTCCAGCAGTTCATCAGAACTGACATGGTGCATACAAAAACGTGGTGCATTTTAGACCATATACCGGGAGCATCTGTCAGCAAAGGCATGGAAAACAGCAGTCAAAATACATCTGTAAAAATCATACATGGGTTTGGCTATAAGCTGCCTTGAGTGAACTATCAGCCTCCAACTGAGTCTGAAGCATCATGCTTTTCATGAGAAGGAAAATAAAGGTAACAATTTCCAAAAATCTGTTCGACTCAACAGAACACTCTTTTCATATTCATATTCATGCTGAGATAGCTATTTGTCTCTTCAGCAGCAGCCCTAGGGACTATCCTGCAAAAAAGCTTAAACTTTACTCCTTCCTCCACCTTTCAGTTAAGAGATTAGTCATTCACCTGAAAAATAACTTCTCCAAAAGTACTCATTCTAACCAAAGTTCTGAAAGAAACAGGAAGAGCAACGCATAAAGACTTGATAGGTAGAAACATCAAGTGTGAATGTCATCTTAACAGTTTAAGCCTGTTTCAAAACACTTAGTCTATACAGAAATTCACTTAAGTCTATACAGAAACAGAAATAAGCTGCCAGCAATTCTAATCTAATCAGGCACCTTTATGGTGATTATAAGAAACAATCAAGGTACGGCTTTCTGTTTTGAGAAGGCTTTCCAGTATGATCACTGAAGACGACTTGCATGTTCTTTATTTCAGAAAGCATTTGAAGTTTGGTAGAGTGATTTGTTTAGAAATTTAGGTTAAGCTAGTAACCAGAAGGAAGACAGAACTGTTCTGCTATTGCCTTCAGAAAGCTAAGAGTTGAAGTCTAGCTTTGACTCCATTATCATCTGATGCCCTATTAAAAAATAATACAAGCTAGTGAAATATGCTGGGAAATAACTATATGCATTATCAGATGTCAATGCAGCTTTTCAACAGCTTTGGCATTGCTGTATCATCACAGTGTTAATGAATCCTCTAAACCTAAACCAAGTCTTTCAAGCAATTATTTCAAAGCAATGCTGTTCGATTAGATAAATCCTTTGGAATTGGAGGCAGGGCATCCTATGTTTTTTTTTCCTGAAACCCCTAATGGTTTTGCTTAATCATTGCCAGTAAACATGCATAACTGAATGGAAGACTTTGTTTAGGAAATAATACCATGCTGAATAAGATGTTGGCTTTTTCAGAAGAATTATGTTCAGCAATAGCTTGGGATTAATGAAGTCGATCTGTTTCAAAAAGTTAGTGAAAAAATTGCTTGCTCATTTTTCCTTTTAAACACTTTACATATACTGTCTGTGTAGACATCTCAGATAATCACAACAAATCTTGAACCTGGAAATGTCCCAGACCTCCAGAATATAAATTTATAACAGGATATTAAAAAATTTGTTTTGCAAGAAATATAGAAAGATGTAATAAATTGAATGGGGAAGAGAAGAAAGAGTAAGGGAAAGGAGGAGGAAGAAAATCAAAGAGATTATTTCAAAATTTAGGGAAAAAAAAAGGAAAAAAGAAAGGGAATAGGAAAACAGGAAACATTCAAGACTAACATTTCTCTCTGGAACCTACTAGCAACATATATATCAGGAATATTCATTATTCACAATACAGTCTCACCCCATCCTTATTCATTCCACTTGATCCCCTGCCCTCTTAGTTTAATTGAAAGGCACAGCAACTGTACTTCTTTACTTACCTCATGTATAACCGCAAATCACAAGCAAGAAAGAAAGCAAAGAGATATAAAATGACAGTGCTGAAATTCAATGATAGTTATGCTTTGCACATAGGAAACAGCATCTAGTTTTATGATTGCAGATCTTGCCTGCCAAGATGCAGGACAAGGATAATCTAACACTGAGTTACAAATATTCCCCAAGACAACTTTTATATAGATAGCACTACAAACATTACTGTACTTGGTGATGCTACAAAATGGAAATGCTGAGAGAAATTCTCGTGGTTCTTTAAAACATACCAATCTGAGCTTTATAGGATTTTCAATCATGTAAAAATCAAGGGTGGTAACTAAATTATTAACGTGTTTTTTAGTATTTCACCTACTTTGTAGTGTATCAGTCATAGAGAGCAGCTGCTTTGGAGCCAGCTTGGCCAGTACCAGAGCAACGAATCTCAAGATACAAGGAAGTTTCAGGGGTTTCCTTTGCCAGAGAAATACCAAGAAAGCAGAGCGACCCTATAGCTTTTGGGCAGTTCTCACAAGAGAGGCTGACGCGCCACAGGCACTGCAAAGATTACACCCACACCCCTAAAAGAAGCCTCAGAGAGGAGAGCACCGTATCGCTGCCTACCAAGCACAGGGCAGGCAAACAATGTGGGTGTCACCCATAGCATGCTGCAGCAGCCAGGGTAGTAGATCATACATCAGGGAACTGAGGTTCAGCCAGCTGCAGAAGCAAGTAGCACTCATTCCAGCTAACCCTTGAGGCAGAATGGTGAGCACTCAATGCCAAGCTAAAACTGCAGCTCTAAAAGGGGGGTATGCACCACCTACCCTGGACATTACCAATGCCTCCACCCAGATAGAGCAGTAAAGAAAGAAGAAGCTGTGCAGGCCCTGGTCAGCAGGAAGTGCCTGGACCTTGCTCCTGGAGCAGACGTGAGTGGCAAACTCACCTAAGTTGTGCCACTGAGGTGAAGGACCTCCTGTGACAAGTGACTGAGCCGCAGGAGACAGTCAAAAAACTGTGTACTGACAAGAAGGCAGAAACAGAGATAGACAGATGGACTCATGTACAACCCGTACTGAATCCACAATCTGGGGCCAAGCAGCCCCAAACTCCCGCACCATTGTATAGGTTGGCTTGTTTAGCAATAGGAATTAGTTCATTAGTTTAAGAACCAATATATTAGTTTAGCAAAAGGAAACCGTGAGTGATAGTTTTAAAACTTCCCATTTCAACTTCAGTGGATGAATAGTCTTGCTGGAGCACCTCCCCTGTAGGGACGAGAGAGTTGGGGCTCTTCAGCCTGAAGAAGAGAAGGCTCTGGGGGGACCTTATAGTGGCCTTCAAGTATCTGAAGGGGGCCTACTGGAAAGTGGGAGAGGGACTTTTCATGAGGGCATGTAGAGACAGCATGAGGGGAAATGGCTTCAAACTGGAAGAGAGTAGATTTAGACTAGATATCAGGTAGAAATTCCTTACTGTGAGAGTGGTGAGACATTGGAACAGGTTGCCCAGAGAGGTTGTGAATTCCCCCACTTTGGAGGCATTCCAGGCCATTCTGGATGGGGCTTATAGCAGCCTGTTCTAATGGGAGGTATCCCTGCCTATAGCAAGGGGGTTGAAACTAAGATGATAAAGGGTTTCTTTCAACCCAACCCATTCTGTGATTCTATGACTCTGTTTTTGCAAGATCAATTTGTGTATTTATTTATTACAAAATTCCAAAACAGAAGGGAGACAGTAATCTCAATGGCACAATACTAGACTTTCATTCAATACGATTAACTTACCATAACATCTCCTTTCAAAAGCTGGGCTGGCTCTATAGCAATGCAGATTCGGTTTTGATTTTCTGACTCTACACTACTTAAAGGAGATAAAAAAAAAAAAAAAAAGGCAAACAAAAACACAGAATTATGGAATTCCGTAAGTGTAAGAATTAAAACATATTCAAAAACAAAGAAAAATGACTGAGACTTACTATATTCCAGATGTATACACGGGTTGGGTAGCTTGGTACAACTTCAGAAAAGGCCGACAAGCTGTGAAGAAGTCAACAAGGCTATTTCTGTAATTGTTTTTTTTTTATATGAATCTTAGACCTAGGAAATTTCATGTATATCCAGACTGAGTAAAGTGGCATGCAAAGTGATAAAATGTGAACTGTGAATACATCTTCCAAAGCATAACTGGCTTTTTCTTTAAAAAGTGTAAGGTTATATTTTAACCTTCTTTCTGGTATTGAGACTAACTCTGAATTGGGAAGAAAGTTTTTTTTAAAGGATTCTAGTGAGAAGAAAGAAAATTGTAATTACATTTATGTCCTAAAGAGGAAGGAAACTTGACCATAAAACATGATCAGTTTCTCAGCTCTTCTACAGGAACTGGGAACACAACTGTTCAGAAAATAAGCATCATTTCTTCATTTAATAGAGGACAAAAAATTATTTCCTTATACATTATTTCTCTTCTGGTACATTTAATGGGAATTTTTAGACTGATATCAAGGAGCATCAACTCACCAACTTTTTACATGGCCTGATAGAGATAGGGGGAATTTCTTTAAACAAAAAGAGAGGAGATTTGGATTAGATATTAGGAGGAAATTTTTTTACTCAGAGGGTGGGGAGGCATTGGAACAGGTTGCCCAAAGATATTGTGGATGCTCCCACTCTGGATGTGTTCACAGCCAGGTTGGATGGGGCCCTGGGCAGCCTGATCTAGCAGTATGGTTGGAACTAGATGACCTTTAACATCCCTTCCAATCCAAGCCATTCTATGATGTCCTGTTACTCTGAGTTTTATGCATGATTTTTAGAAAGTTTCAGAATGAATAACAGGCTTTAAACATACATAGGGATATGAAAAGATACATAATTTACCTCCCCCAGCATCAAAGCTTGGGATGCCATGAAGGATAACATAGTGCAGGAAAAGTGAAGCTGTATTCATTTTCACGGATCCAGATAGAAGGCCACTTAGAAACTGCACATACCTAAAAATGCAAAATTTATCTTAATTAGCTAATAGCAGAAATCGTATCAGGGAAATACATTCTTTACACTAATATTTCTAGTTCATGAATACTGAAAAGCATTGTGACATTACTTATAACTCTAAAAGAGTAATCTCTGCAAAACAGCACGAAAATACATTTTAATTTACTAAATTACTAAATACCTAGCTGTTTTACTGCTACTGTTAAAAGACTTCATTTCAGTTATTTACATCGCTACTTTAAATATGAAAGTAACTAGAAGCAATCGTGAAATCAATCATTTTGGTATGCATTTTTATTCACAACTAAAAGTCTGAATTGGCTTTTGCAACAGCATGAAATGGACCCCACTCCATTTACACTGAAGCACACTTCCTCATTAAAGCAGAAGTTTTAATGTCCTCATCAAAACTATTAACGGAAAGACTAATGTGGGCAAATAACACCTTTATACTAGGAAGTAATCTCATTTAGTACCAGAGGAAAATTATCATAGCAATGTGAAAATCATTGTATTGCTGCTATTTTTATTTGGAAACGTGCATAGTGCAGGACTGCTCATAAACTGCACAGCACTGCACAGTGCAGCATAGCTATTATTTTTCAAGTGAAAAAGGGCTGTTTAAAACACCAAGTAAGTTTATGACACAATGGAAAAGCTTTTCTTACTTAGAGATGAAGAAAATCGAGTGTCTTATGTTTGCTGGGTTTTTTTTCCTAGTTTAATCACTAGCAAAGCCTCATCCTTTATACGACTTCTAAAAACTACTGTATGCGTGCTGGCCAAAACCAAACCTAAACAGTAACTATTTAATCAGATCCAGGGGAAGTTTTACATGTCTAGAAGAAGATCATGCTATATCACAGTTACTTGTCCAAAGGATATCAGTTTCCTTTGGTACTGAAGCCTTGGTTACTGTATATCAAAAGCAGGTTGGCAGGTACACAGCCAACCTCAGAACTATTCACTTCCCAAACTGCTTCATTTGAATCCCAACACAATCTTATTTGTGCAGATAGACTGAAGTAAGACATCCAGACAGACAGAATATGTAATGAATGTTTTGACAAAAACTTAATAGCATGGACATGGAACAGTTGGACAATGTACAGATCCTGCAAGCAAGTGGTAATAAAAAATCTTTATTGCACATTAGTCAGCAAATACTCCATATGCCTCATTAATACTATATAAAAAAGAGATTTTATCTTGCAGCAAATAAGAAACAAACAATGATACTTCTTTTTGCTAACAAACAATACACTAAGAAAACATGCTGTGTGGTATAAAAGATCTAATCTACCTCAATCTATATGCAGGAATTGAGGGTGCAATTTCGTCAATCAAGATTAGTACAAGTTAAAGTACTAAGAGTTCAGAAGTTGCTAGGGGATCTTTTGGAAACAGCCTTCATACAGCAAAGAAGGGATTAAAGTAGGGGGGTAGAATGTAACAATGACATTTCTTATTGGTATGAATTAAAAATAAGCTAAATACCTTTTCTGGGATGGCTGCATTAAAGCTGAAACTTTATCATCGAAGAATTTCTTCATAGCAAATCTGTCTAGAGCCTGATCAGCACTGTCAAAACAGAGGCACAGATACCATGTTATTCCATTTTGCTGTTATCTTGGAAATTCAGCAGGTTACTGCTTAAAATATAGCATAGTAGTTGGAGGAGAAAAACGGAAATGAAGGAAGAAGAAAATAAATAAGTATCTAGCCAGAAACCCTAGCACTTACAGGTCAGACCATATTTTTTGTTTCTTGACACCTTCATATTCCAACCCTTAGGGCAGGTTTCTTCCTGAGTCCAAGGATCTTCTCCCTTCCTCAATTATTTGAACTGCACATTTCCATCATGACACAATGCAATAAAATTTATCAAAAGTAAGAAAAAGGATACTTGCCATCATTTCTACAATGTTCTGTAGGTGAGTTATTGAGAAACACACACTCCTTTTTTTTAAAAAGCAGCAGCGACACTATGGAGATGAAAAGCATTATCTAGCTCTTACTGTAATACAGTACATGAGGTACAAGATATGTCAGGCTAGAGGATCATTAAAGCAGTCAAGCAATTTAATTCAACCTTTGTTTCTTCTGCCCTGAGCCACCAAAGCCATGAGTGTTTTAAATAAAAATATGTATCTTTGAAGAATAAATGCTTTCCAACAGATAACTACAAACTCTTCAAATGTACACCTAAGAAACAAACATAGGCAGAAGAACACATGCTTTCTTCCATTCTCTGCCCAGAATAGAAATGGCTCTGATGGGGGTCTTCAGAATCAATGTAGATGAATGCAAGAGGGTACAGGAAAAAAAAAAATCCACCACAAACAGAGGTGCCAAAAATCAGTAAGAATGCTGTTAATCACACCTCTCATGTAACATGCTATGTCATTCTGTTGTATTGAAACCATGTGCCTCATAACAGATATAGCTGACTGTTAATTAGTGTCAGGATATTTTTTTTAAAAAATGTTTCAAAATAATTAGACTCTAGCATCTAAAATTTGAAATTTCATGTCTCGTTATAATGAAATGAGTTCCAAGGGAAAAAAAAAAAAAAAAAAGCAGGCTCTTGTTTATTGCTTGTGAAAATGCATAACTAATGGTGGCAACTGTGTTAAAAATAGTGTTCTGTAGCTGAGAATGTGCTCTATCAGGTAGTGTTGTGTTCTTTGTATTTTTTGTAGTTTCCATGGAAATAAATAGGAGGCATTAATTTCAGAGTAACTGGCATTCTTATTTCTTCAGTATATACTGGCAAATATATAATGCACTTGATTTCTTAACCGACTTTTACCTGTCAATCAGGTTTACTAAAGTATACATCAATTATTTTCTGACATATTGCTTTGAAAGTTTTTACACACCATTCTCATGGGCTTTTACCCATCAGGAATTTGCTATTAGCCTATAGTGATCCAGACCTTCATCCACTGCAGTACTGAAACTCATTACTGACAGGTTGGTGTGAAGTCAGAATAATGTTGAACAGAACCATGGCACTTAGAGTGGAAATTTGATATGTTTATCTTTCTGTGTAAGTATATACATATGTATATAACCACATATATATGTGTGTTTGTTTAAATATATAAACATGCAACATTTACATATATAAAACAAAAACAACATTAAGGAAAAACAATTTGATTAAAAAGCAAAAACAAAAAACAAAATACTTCATCCAACTGACAGCATGTATAAAATTTAACCTTTATTGACATAAACTGTCATTTGTCAGTTCATAATTTCATCACTCTAAAAGAAAAAAATGGAAACCAAGCAATCAAACACTTGTTGTTAAAGCCAACTGAAGACCTGGTCCTTCAAGATAAGATTCAGATGATGTTTTAAATTGCAATCTGCATTCTGATCAATGTCTGGAAATGTCCTACTAAAATATTCATTCCACATTCTATTAACTACTTTCCTTAACTACTTTAGGAATAGTTTCTCATTGCTTCAGGAGAGATAACTTGATGGACACAGTAAATGGATGCACAAAGATGGTAACACTATACAGAAAGGGTCTCTTGCATATTTCTTCATTCATCTTGAAAGATTATCAAGATAATTTTTTTTTGCAGAACTCTAAAACACCTTTTTCTTTCCTTTTTGTAAAAAAAGCACAATATGTATTTCTTTCTTTCCACTGTTCATAACTGACCTTGTCGAAACACTGGTGAAATGCATATACGATGAAATGACTACGCCAATCCTTCCTCTTCCTCCCTGCATCAGGAAAGATATTTATTTATTTAATCTATACTGCAGGTCATTATTTTACTTGTCACATGTTGAACAGAACTATTACAGCAGGAAATTCACAAACTCTCTACTCTCATGCATTTCATGTTTTGTCTGAAAGGTGTTAATGATGGACAGTAGCTTCCCTCTCTAATGTAAAGTGGTAGACAAGTGACATGAAAAATGTTAAACAGAGTTTCTACATGTGTGTCAAGTCCTACTGAATTAGCAGAAAGCTTGCACAAATGGATGACAAAACAGAGTAAAGCCTAGCACTCCAGCAGTAATGATTTTCTTCAATCACATTATTTAGGTCAGGAGGCGGTGAGCAATTGCTAGTGCATCACTTGTTATATACATTTTTACATATGTATTTGTCATTTCCATATATAATCATTATCCTTTTCTTTGCCTTAGTAAGTAGTTTTATCTCAACCCAAGAGTTCTACTTTGCTTTTTCCAATTCTCACTGCCATCCTCCTGGGAAGGGAAGGCGAGCAAACAACCTTGTGCTGCTCAGCCACCTGCTGGATTATACCACAACAGAAAAGCATATAATTTCTGACAGGTTTTGTTGCTTTTGCCTTCTTAACCCCATAGCACCTATAGCAGATTACCAACTGTTGCATATTTTTTCTATGAGGAATCAAAAAAAGTTTCAAGATTTTATTAAATACTTGATATGATCTAAATTCAATGCAATTTACCAAGCGGTAAATCTTGCTAATTTCAAAAGATTTTCAGACTGCTAGCTGACACAGGATAGCTGCATCTATTTTTGTGTTCAAAAACTTTTAAGTCATTACCAAGAGGCATGACCAACTACACCAATTTGCAAATAAAATACTTAATAACACTTTGCCCCTTTTCTTTTGTCCCATATATGGGCCATCCTCCTGGCTGTGGTCCTTCAACTAGTAAGAACTCTTTAATGCCTCGATTCTACCTGCAAGTAACACATGACTAGAGACTATACAACTCAGTGTAAATTGAGAAGTTTCAGTCCCATATCACCCTCATTTTGTTTAATGTCACACCTGCCAACAGTACAGACAGATTTACCTGCGGCAGCAGCACAGTTGCTAACTCAGTTCTGAATTTGTTATTCAGAACTCATTTGTTTCTAATCAAGGCTTTTCTTCATTTTTCTTATGTGAGCAAGGAGAAAAAGCAGCACTGCACAATAGCAAGCTTCACTGTATGACAGTGCAATTACAGACAATTAGAACCTCTCAGCCCAGGAGGTACTCAATGTACTACAGACTATATACTGAAGTGATGATCTGTGAGATACAGAACTGTGCTATATACTCAACACCGTGGGCCACATTTCCCAATACAGACAAAAAACATAGCCCAGAAAAAGGTACCTTGAACACCCACTTTAGCATACTGAAAGCAGTTTGGATACTTAACCTATGATGATCTGCAGTGTGGATCCAACTGACTGAAGTTAAGCCCATGCATCACCTATGCTTGCCCAGCAACAAAATGTCAGAAATGTCACAGAATATAAAATGCTTCTGAAGAATTTTCCTCTGAGCTGGAAAAACTCAAGACTTACAGAAAAAGTGCTGTCTTTTGAAGAAGCAAACTAACAATTGCATGCTATACCCTAGTAGAATAGAGGCTAGAACAGTAGTAATATAAAAGCAGAGATAAAAAGCATGCAAGTTCAGTGGATTTAAGCCTACTTAAATCAACTGAAGATTTGGCAAACAGTTTCCAACATTAAAAACAGAGCAATCTTTATTTTTGTTTTTAAATGAGTAAGGATAAAGGACAATCTTTTCAAAAATAAATTCAAACTGATAGTCAGCAAGGACACAAAACTCACTTACTTTGCAATGGATCACCACAACACGTTGAGGATCACTGTTCAGCCATGATTCCATTGCCTTGCAGATGGTGCACACCTTATCAAGAGGTGGTGCATGGAGGTCAGGCCACCCCACATCCATAATCTGCAGAGAATTATTTCACATGTTACACTTGAATGATATGATATAAATAAATATGTGAACAGTTCTCGTAAGGGGAAAAATGGGCTACTGTTTTTGTTGTTCTTGTTTTTCACTTTGTTTAAAAAAATAGTACATTTGTAAAAAGAAACACTCTTCCCAAAACCCATCAACCACTGATACATCAAAACATTTCTGAAGATCTTTATTTCTTAGAAGAATTTTTAATTAGAAACCGAGCTAATTTTAAATAACAAAATACTCATAAGGTCAACATTGCGACACAGAACATTCACAGACCTGGTCAAATATTTTAAATTTTTTTTTAATTTTGTTTAAAATTTCTTTTCTTTGAATGCAAGAGGTCTGATTCATTCATTTTTCCTATTCAAATTCAGTCATATACAATACTGCTTCTTCAGCATATTATCATAGAATATTCAGAGGTGGAAGGGATTCACAAGGATCCTGGATTCCAACTCCTGGCTCCACATAGGATCACAGAAAATTCAAACCACATTTCTGAGAGCATTATCCAAAAGCTTGTTGAACTCTGTCAGGATTGGTGCCTTGACCTCTGCACTCAAGAGCCTGTTCCAGACCTGAACACTCTGGATATTTTCCTAATATCCAACCTGGGCCTACACTGATGCAACTTTATGCCATTCCCTCAGGTCCTTTCACTGGTCATCAGAGAGAAGTGATCAGTGCCTGCTCCTCCATTCCCCTTGTGAGAAAGCTGCAGGCAGCCATGAGGGCACCACTCAGCCTCCTCTCCTCTAAGCTGAAGAAATCATATGACTTCATCTGCTCCTCATATACCTTGGCCTCTAGACGCCTCACCATCTCCAAAGTCTCTCCTTCAGATGCTCTGTGTATTTTCTTATGTTGTGCTCAAAACTGACACACCAGTCACAGGACTCTCTCACTTATGCAAAGGATGTAGTGGCTCTGGGACTGAGCCAAGACTTCTAGCTTCTCCTGCTTGCTCCTCATCTGCATGCACTGATGTAGAAACATTTCTGAAGTGTTTCAAACCTAACAACTCATGGAGCAGACTGAAGGATCTCACCCTCAAATTTTGGTGTGCCATAGTATAGCTTATGACTGGAGAACCTGGTTTTATCCCTCTCTCCCATCAAGTCTATTCCAAAGCTCTATCAATAACCCTGCTAACTCCCATACAGTCCCCGCTCTGAGAAAGGTGCATCCCATCAGGTGCCAGGAGATCTGGTGCTGTAAAGACAATTCCATGACCCACAAAGCTGAAGTTCTGCCACTGACCAGTCTGGGAGCCATGTACTGATCAAAGAGATCTGCCTGTTCCTTTCATTACTATTTCCTTCTACTGAAAGGATAGAGGAAAATAATTATGCTAAGGCCCTGAAGACTCTCTGATAACCCTAGAACTCTTTGCTATTTCATCGCTGCCAACATCAAAAAACAATAATGGAAAATAATCTTAGGGCCATACCAGACTAGTGAATTTTCTATTAGTGTCTTGTATTCAGATCCAAGCCCCAGTCAGGCAGTAGACTTCTCTATGGCACGGGTCTGGTTGGTGTATCCGGCTCCCTGCTCCCTTCAGAAGGGAGTCACCTAGGACAACAACCCTTCTTTTCCTTGAGATAAGCAGACATGATACAGGGCAAAATTCTAGGTGACTTGTCCAATCTTGATGATCCTTCATTCACATCACTGTTTGCCTCTCCACCAAATTTCACAGCCTCATACCTCCTGCAGAGGGGCACCTCTGGATGAGGTAGATGAGAGGCAGGGAGGGGATTCACCTGATGCTCAGCAGAAAACTGCCTCCATTCCCCTCTGTCTCTTCAGCCATTGCCAGATGGCAAGAGTGTATTATCTGCATATTTTTAACAGTGACAATATTGGACACTAACAAAAACACTAACCATGAACAACTTAAATCCTTCATGATGAATTAAGTCCTCAAAAGTTCAAGAATAAAAGCCTTTTAAATATTTTTCTCCAAATTAAATCTACTGCAATGAGGATGCATCTGCCTGACTCATGTATTATAATAGCTGCTGAATAGCAACCTTAATTCATTTTTTATAACAAATACAAGCCTGTTTCAAAAGTATTGCCTTCTATTTCATTATGTTGGTCTAACACATCAGAGGAGTGGCAGCAGATTGAACTTTCCCAACAATATTCCATTACAGTTTGTTGTTGTAGCAGAGGAGCAGTTTGACAAACTAGTAAGCAACTGAATTCCTCAGTGCAGAAAAAATGGCACCTATTGACTGATGCTTGCAGAGCATTTATGGAGACCAAACAGTGAATGTTAGCAGAGTGAGACAGTGGGTGGTGTTTCAGCAGTGGTGACGGAAGCATGAAAGACAAGCCACATTCCAAATGGCCATGCAGACTTTCACAAGTCCAGCATGCAAGCTCTTGTCCATCACTGGTAAAAATACATACTTTATGGTGATGACTGTGTTGAAAAATAGTGTTCTGTAACTGAGAATCTGCTCTATCAAACAATGTTATTGTGATACAAATAGGAGACATCACTTTCAGAGTGACCTACACAGAACACTTAGAAGGGGAAAGTATGAGGAAAAACAGAAGACTGACATCAACATTTTACCCGTGTCTCTACTGTACAAAGAAGCAGCAATGAAAAGACAATATAAAAGTAAAGTTTGTATTTGAATTGAATTCACTAGCTTCAGCCATTAGACAGTACACTAGAGAATATTAGTTTCTGACATCCTGTGAGTACACAAGAAAAGCACACTTGGAGTAAATTTTATTTCACTCAGTAAATTTCTTCAGTAGCCACAATAGGTTTCAGGTCCAGTGTGAAGTCAAAGAAAACAAATATCTTTAAAAAGCACAGACCAAACAGGTACAACACGCAAAAGGTTATCTTACTCTGCAGCAAATCTTGAAGAGCTTTAAGACTTATTAGGCCATTAAAATTATATTTAACACTACAGAAAAAGAGGTGTGATATGGAAAAGAATCAATACCTTTGGGTTAAGCTTGGTAAGGTCATACCTCTTTTCAGAAAGGTTTAGCACCTGTTGAGAAGGAAAAGAGAAAATACCAACCATTAACACTTCAGAATTAACGTAGTAAATCACTACTTGAAGCAGATGATTACTGTTGAAATGGCAGTTGTAGGACTTCAGGCTTGCTTACTACTTTACTGAACTAAATTAACATTTAGAGTCAGTTAACATAAGTAAATGTATTTTAGGTACTGTCCATAATAAATTGAGTTATTACATGCCATGGTTTCATGGTTTTCTTTGGTATTCTACATTATAACATCCCCAGAGATGGAAATATATAGCCTGACCACTTGTCCCTGGTTGATCCAAACTGCGCTGGAACAGGGTGATGCTCCAAAGCAACTGCAGTACATTGATGACATTATTGTGTGGGACGACACAGCAGAGGAAGTTTTCAAAAAAGGAGAGAGAATAAATCCTTCCGTGAGCTGGTTTCACTATTAAGTGAAACAAAGTGAAAGGACCCGCATATGAAATTCAATTCCTAGGGATAAAGTGGCAAGATGGATGTCATCACATCCAAACAGATGTGATCAACAAAATCACTGCCATGTTTCCGCTCACTAATAAAAAAGAGGCACAATCTTTTCTGGGTGTGGTGGGCTTTTGGAGAATGCATGCTCCAAACCACAGCCTCGCTGTAAGCCCTCTTTATCAGGTGACATGGAAGAATAAATTTACGTGGGGCCTTGAACAGCAGCAGGCTTTTGAGCAAATTAAGCAGGAGACAGCCCGTGCCGTGGCCCTGGGGCCAGTATGGATGGAACATGATGTAAAGAACATCCCCTAAACTGCTGCTGGAGAGAAAGGTCCCACTTGGGGTTCCATTTGGTAAAGAGCCTCGAGACGGACCAAGTCTGATCCCTTGGATACTGGAGTCAAAAGTACAGGGCGTCTGAAGAGTGCTACACTTCAACAAAAAGGAAATCTTAGTTGTGCATGGTTCGGGCTGCTTCCAAAGTAATCGGTACTGAAACACAGCTCCTTCTGGCACCTCGACTGCCAGTGCTGAACTGGATGTTTAAAGGAAAGGTTCCTTCCACCCATCATGCTACTGATGCCACTTGGAGTAAGTGGACTGCACTGATTACACAACAGTGTGGATGGGGAATCTCAACCATCCAGGAATCTTAGAGGTGATCATGGACTGGCTTGAAGGTAAAAAGTTCAGCACATCACCAGGAGAAGACGTAACATGCTAAAGAGGCCCCATCATACAAATCATACAATGAACTACCAGAAAGTGAAAAGAAATATGCCCTGTTCACTGATGGAGCATGTTGCATTGTGGAGAAACACTGCAGATGGAAAGCTGCTGTGTGGAGCCCTACACAACAAGTTGCAGAGGCCACTGAAGGGAAAAGACAATCAAGCCAATTTGCAGAGGTAAAGGCTGTCCAACTGGCCTTAGATGTTGCTGGACAAGAGAGGTGGCCAGTGCTTTATCTTTATACTGACTCATGGATGGTGGCAAATGCTCTATGGGGGTGGTTACAGCAGTGGAACAAAACAACTGGCAACAAAGGGATAAACCTATTTGGGCTGCTGAACTGTGGAAAGACATCGCTGCCTGAATAAAGGATATGGTCGTGAAGGTACGCCATGTAGATGCTCATGTGCCCAAGAGTCGGGCTACTGAAGAACAATATAACCATCAGGTGGATCGAGCTGCCAAAATTGAGGTGGTTTAAATAGACCTGGACTGGAAACACAAGAGTGAATTGTTTCTAGCTCAGTGGGCCCATGAGACCTCGGGCCATCAAGGGAGAGATGCATCATATAAGTGGGCTAGAGACCAAGGGGTGGAGTTAACTGTGAATGCCACTGCACAGGTTATCCATGACTGTGAAACATGCCCCACAATTAAACAAGCCAAGAGGATGAAACCTCTCAGGGGAGAAGGGTGATGGCAAAAGTATAAATATGGGGAGGCGAGGCAGGTTGATCTGACTTTGCCACGAACTTGTGATGGTAAGCGTTATGTGCTTACCATGGTGGATGCAACCACTGGGTGGCTTGAAACATATGCAGTACCCCATGCCACCACCCAAAACACCATATTAGGTCTCGAGAAACAAGTCCTGTGGCAACATGGCACTCCAGAAACAACTGAGTAAGATAATGGGATTCAATTTAAAAATTTTTTTGTATATATTTGGGGCAAAGATCATGGCATTGAGTGGATTTATCATATCCCCTATCATGCACCAGCTTCTGCTAAAACTGAACGATACAATGGGTTGTTAAAAACTATGTTGAAAGCAAAGGGTGGTGGAACATTTAAGCACTGGGAGAAGCATTTGGCAGAAGCCACCTGGTTGGTCAATGCCAGAGGATCTATCAATCCAGCTCCCTACATACTGTAGAGGAAGATAAGGTCCCTGTAGTACATGTAAAGAGCATGCTGGGGAAAAAGCCAGTTCGGGTCTTCCCAGCTTTAGGCAAGGGCAAACCTCTCCATGGACCTGAATTCATTTGGTGAGTAATGTAGAAAAATGGGGATGTTCAATGTGTACCACAGGGGAATTTCATGCTAGGGGAATGTAGTCAGTAATTCCATGTGTGTGTGTGTTTAATGCATGTTAATTATTGTTTGTATATGTTGAGCATGATGTAGTGATGTGGAATAAGAGATGGGATGTCATGGTTTCATGGCTACCAGCAGTATTTTGCATATAACATGCAATATACTGGGAGTTAAAGAGTTAATGCTGCAGTTTCGTGGATTGTCAGTATTTCCAATCTCTTGGTCTCAGAAGAGAATGAACTGCAACTCTCAGAAGACTTCATTTTTTCCATTTCCGTTTTCCATCTGCAGGGAAAGATAAAGATTTCCCCCTTCTTTGCTCCCTAGCTGCTTCACCTACAGCATTAGAGTAAGCATGTTGGTTTCAGAAACTCTCTCATTTTATTTATTAGCTTCACTTCCAATCATATTGCATTGTATTGTATTATCTCACATTCTGCTACTCTATTTAGAAAGTGTTTCCCCTCAGCTCGTTGCCATCACTTCCCTCCTTCCCCACAACTTCCCAGGGCATAGATTCATGGGCCCCTCTGCCCCCTTGTCACGGCCCATACATGACATTGTATGATGAAGCTAAATGTACACTTCAAAAAAGACAGTAAAGTTTTCTACGTTTTATTTATTTCACATGGATTTATTTCAGTCAG
The DNA here is from genome assembly GCA_037305975.1 of Chrysolophus pictus. Classification (NCBI taxonomy): domain Eukaryota; kingdom Metazoa; phylum Chordata; class Aves; order Galliformes; family Phasianidae; genus Chrysolophus; species Chrysolophus pictus. The sequence goes on from CM074577.1 coordinate 3,277,180, forward strand.
GGGTCTACTGAGAGAGACCTGGACATCAAGCAAAATCACTATACAGCCCAAGTATTCAAAAACAAATGCCTCGAGGTGTGGTTCTGTCTTATGTATTTGAATGTGAGTGCATGGTGCATAAAATATTGGTCAATGAAAACTTCACCTAGTGCTTAATAAAATACAGCTAAGGATACAGACTGCTTATGTAGATGTTAATAAATAAATAAAAGCAGCATACAGAAGTATGTCTGAATGTACCATCAGAAAACACTTTGAATCAGTACCAATCAAAAACAAATAACTGAAATACTAATACTGAATAACCGAAACACTGCTAATGAGCAGGATTCTCTTTCATAATGTGGCTAATTTACATCACAGAGATCTAAGTACAGATGATGACATTCATAAACATTTAAGAAGTCTCATTATACTGCCAGAATGGGATAAAAAGACCATAAATATGAGTGAGAATAAAAATGAGACACAAGTCTACTATGAACTTAGCTACTACCTATGAACAACTTCAGAACCCTTTTCTAAAGTGTACTACCCCATCTGGAATGAACCAGCACTCTCATCAGCAGTCTCAGCAAAGAAGCTAAGAACTGAAGAGGAAGAACTAAATCACTTTGCCTCTAGAAGCTGCTGTCTGATGCTCAAGGGTACAGTGAAAAAAGGAAGACGTTATACCATCTTTAGGGAAAATTACAGTTTGTGAACATGAATTTCATTCAGAGAAAGAAAAGCACACACAAATTAATAAAAAAAAAATTAATAAAAAAAAATTAAGAAAACAGCTTGCATTTTAAGCTGCATAGAGTTACAGAATCACACACAATGTTAATCGTAAAAGGTATACATCACTTTAACTGACCTCAAACCCTAAAAAGAAAACAAATCTTAAAACATCCTTATACAACAGGGAGCACAGTCTTTATTCCAGTACTCAGTCTGCATTTTAAACAGATTACTGCTGACACAGGTAAACAGTAAGCTAAATTCATATGTGCACTGGAATGCTATTTTGGTTCAGGAAGATGTATCAACATTTAAAATTAAGGCTGTAGTTATTCTTCCAGAAATATGTGACGTAATTTAGCAGGAATTAAACCAAAAATACTTTCCACACAATTGTAGAGGAGAGTCTTATTCTTAAAATACAGAATTCTTAAAATGTGCATTTAAACGGTGTAAGAAATCAATTACCTAATATTTTCAGAAAAGAAAATTGTGTGATTTGGTGAGAAGTTTTCTTTATCCATGTATCTTGGTATATTTAAGATCAGTTTACAAATCATGATTGATATATGTCATCGCTGTTTCAGATGCCAAATTGAAACAGGGGGACATAGCCAAGTTCCTGTGAAGCATACAGCAGAGACCAAACTCAGATACCACAGTAGCACGCCTGAAGAAGGCATGGAACTAATGTTTCACATAAAGAAACAAACAAACAAAAAAAACAAAAAGGCTATGGAATGCTTTCAAGAAAAGCATATGCAATAAATAGATGCAAGTGGAAGTTTAATTGCATTCTTTTTAGCCCCTTTTTGTTTATTCAAGATACAGTTACTAATATTTTAGAAAGGAATTATAAACATTAATCTTTAATTCTACGAAACTAAAAAGTCCTAAAATTAAGGTCAAAATCATCTAATAAATAAAAAGTGAAGTAATTAAAAGAAACGAGCAGAGCAAAAGCAACTGCTCCATCCTATACACAGTGGAGAAGAAACATCCCCCAATCATGTGCATAACATGAAAGGTGTACTGTGGTCATTACAACTCTTAAGTACCAGCAAGGCAAAAATTCAGCAGTCTGGACCCACTTCAATAAGGATAATGGACAGACAGAGCAAGCAAGCAAAACTGCTTTATCAGTCAGGAACAAATTTACACTCTAAAATCAGCAGAGGGCTGATGAGGACTACAGTGCAGGGCAAAGACAAATATGGGCAAAACATGATATGAACTAGAATTAACATGAACGGTTCTAACTAGAAAAACAGCAGCAGCACAGAAGTGTTAACACATCATTTACATATGCAAGACAAAGAAAATGCAAAACACTCGTATTAGTCTAACCAGTAACAAATATACATATGCTAAATACTCTGCTAAGAGGGGATGTTGAGATGTTGTAAGCCCTTCTACATCTTCTACACTTCAGTGTTTACTGCTAAAGGTGCTCTTTAACATCTTTATCAATGACATCGATGACAGAATCGAGTGCACCCTCAGCAAGTTTGCTGACGACACCAAGCTGAGCGGTGCAGTCGACACGGTTGAAGGAAGGGATGCCATTCAGAGGGACCTCGAGAGGCTAGAAAGGTGGGCCCGGGTGAACCTGATGAGGTTCAACACAGCAAAGTGCAGAGTTTTGCACTTGGGCCGGAGGAATCCCAGGCATCCATACAGACTGGAAGGAGCGGTCCTTGAGAGCAGCCCTGCAGAGAATGACCTGGGGGTTCTGATAGATGAAAAACTGACCATGAGCCAGCAGTGTGCCCTTGTGGCTCGGAAGGCAAATGGTATCCTGGGCTCCATCAGAAGAGGGGTGGCCAGCAGGGACAGGGAGGTGATTGTCCCCCTCTACTCTGCTCTTGTGAGGCCCCACCTGCACTACCGTGTCCAAGTCTGGAGCCCCCAGTACAAGAAAGACAGGGAGCTGTTGAAGAGGGTCCAGAGGAGAGCCACTAAGATGATCAGGGGACTGGAGCACCTCCCCTGTGAAGACAGGCTGAAAGAGCTGGGCTTGTTCAGCCTGAAGAAAAGAAGGCTGCGGGGTGACCTCACTGCAGCATTTCAGTACCTAAAGGGAGCCTACAAACAGGAGGGGAATCAACTCTTTGAAAGGGTAGATAACAGCAGGACAAAGGGAAATGGTTTTAAGTTGAGGGAGGGAAGATTTAGATTGGATGTCTGGGGGAAGTTCTTTACAGAGAGAGTGGTGAGGTGCTGGAACAGGCTGCCCAGAGAGGCTGTGGATGCCCCAAAACCTGGAGGTGTTCAAGGCCAGGTTGGATGGGGCCCTGGGCAGCCTGGTCTAGTATTAAATGGGGAGGTTGATGACCCTGCATGTGGCAGGGGGGTTGGAGATTCATGATCCTTGAGGTCCCTTCCAACCCTGGCCATTCTGTGATTCCGTGAATCTATTTTAGCAGAGGGGCTGGACTTGATGCATCTCCAAAGGTCCCATCCAACCCCTCCTATTCTGTGATACTGTAAAAAAATTCATTGGCAGTGTAGCCAATGAATTTTTTCTTTTTACAAACAGTAGAAGTGGGTTTGGAGCTCATTTTACTTTTACAGAAGAACTGATTATTAATTTAGTCTACAGTATTTACCATCTGGTTTTTAATAACTTGGACATAAATGAGTCACTGTTCACAAACTTCTCAGTGTGCTCCTACATACATGCCTAACTAGTTTCCTCTTCCTCTTTCCTCTTTCTCTCTATGAGCCACAGTGGCGACAATTAACAGATAAATAAATCCTGGACCAACAACATTTTAGGTAAGTGACTTACAGTTTATAGCAGTACTCGTGACCCTACAAGCGGTCTTCCAGCAAGACAGAAGAAGATGCAGCACAAAAAACTGATACACATACCAGGTAATTATTCCCATGTTTGGATTTGAGCATTCGTGTTACATCTTGTAGGTTGTGGAGGTAAGTTTCCTCAGAACAGTCAGCAGGGAAGGATACAGCAATGATCCGTTCTGTGATGTAAGTGAGGTCAAGTTCATAGCCTTCCTCCATAATGTGATCAAAGTCTGCACTTCGGCACTTTCTGTGAAGAAATTAAATGAGGCAGTTCAAAACAAAGCAGCAGAGAATAAATACTATATTAATGAGAAGAAACTGCAACTTGGACTCACACTATCAGCATCTGATGTTTTTCAGAATTTACACTGAAAATAAAAAATTCTTGAATACCATAAAGCTCAAATTCTTCAAGTATGTAAATGAAGTAGCTAAATACCAGAGTTCTTCACATCAAAACTGTAATGAAAAAAAAAAAAACCCTCTGCAATCAATAATACAGAAAAACAATAAGGTTAATACAAGCAATTTTTATAAACTCCAACACAAAAAAAAGTAGGAGTAGAAAAAAAAAAAAAAACCCACAATATACAAACATGACTGCACATCTCTGTCCTTCTACAGAATTCTGCAAATGCTTTCTGAACTGGTAGATTTACTGGCTGTCTCTGAAACACTGCAGATAGACTCCATCTTGAAATCTGCTCTGAGTAACACTTGGTGGATCTAAAACTAGCCCCCAAACTGTAACACACACTAATACAATGCAATTAATCTCACAGGTTAGTCAGTCTGCTATTTCTCCAGGTTGAATGTGAAAACAGCCACCTTACCTTAATGGAATAATCAGAAGATGACAGTCTGTCACGGGCATAAACTGATCTAGTTAATTCTGTAAATTAGGTCTGAATGGGGAAAGGAATAAAAACAGACTTGCTATGATGAGCTTAGGAGCAGCACTCCAGAGTCAGGGGTGAGACCAATAGCCCAGATGAAGTGCATCTACACTAATGCACACTGCATGAGCAATGAACAAGAGGAACTCAAAGCCATGGTGCAACAGGAGAACTATGACTCAATGCCATCACTGAAACATGGTGGAATCATTCTCAGAACTGGGGTGCTGCAATGGAGGGCTATAAGCTCTTTAAAAGAGATAGGCAAGGAAAGAGGGGCAGTGGGGTGGCTCTCCATGTCAGAGAGCGTTTCAACTGAATAGAGCTCAATACTGGTAATTGTAACATAGAGTCATTATGGGTGAGGATAAGGGAAAGGCCAACGAAGGTGACACTCATAATGACTCGACTGACATCCAGCAGGAGTCTGTTATAGACCACTCAACCAAGATGAAGAGACAAAGAGTTCTTTCTATAGGCAGCTTGCAGAAGTCACGTCAGTAGTGCTGGTTCTTGTATGGGAGTTGAACTCACTCAGCATCTGTTGGAAATACAGCAGAGAGAAAGCAGTCTAGGAATTTCCTGGAGTGGACAGAAGAGGACTTCCTGATACAGAGGGTAAGAGAGCCTACTAGAGAAACACTCTGTTAGATCTGCTGTCTGCAGAGAAGGAATGGTTGGAGATGTGGTGGCTGGAAGCTGTCCTGGGCATAGCAACTATAAAATCAGGGTCAGAAAAAAATGGTATCCTGGAATTCTGGAGGCTACACTTCTGTTTAGAACAGATAGGAGAATCCCTTGGGAGTCAGTCCTGAAAAGCAAAGGGGTACAGGATGGCTGAATATTGTTCAAGAAGAAATCTTAAAGGCTCAGGAACAGGTTATCCCCATGTGCCATAAGATGAGCTGGTGGGGAAGAAGTCTGGCTTGGTAGAACAGGGAGCTTTTGCTGAGACTTAGAAAAAAAAAAAGAGAGTTTATTATCTTTGGAAGAAGAGTCATGCAAACTGGGAAGAGTATAAGGATGCCACTAGGATACGCTGAGGGAAAATTAGAAAAGCAAAAGCCTAGCAAGAACTTCATCTGGCCACCACTGTTAAAGACAAGAAAAAAATGTTTTTGCACATATATTAACAGGAAGAGGGGAGCCAAAGAGAATCTCCTTGGCTGGATGCAGCAAGGAACACTGTCACTGGGGACAAGGAAAAGTCTGTGGTTCTCAATACCTTCTTTCTTTCTACCTTTAACAGTTACACCACTTATTCCCAGGGTACTCAGCCCCTTGAGCTAGAACACTAGGATAGGGAGCAGAATACCCACAACTTAGGAGGAAACAGCGAGCTGATACTCCAACTGGCCTGTCACATGTCCATGGGGCCAGACAGAATCCACCCAAAGGTACTGAGGGAGCTGACAGAAGTCACTGCTAAACCGTTTTCCATCATTTATCAACAATTTAAGTCAACTGGGGGTGAAAATGGATCTGGGGGTCTTAGTTGACAGCCAACTGAACATGAGCCAGCAACATGCCCAGCAGACCAAGAAGGTCAATGCTATACTGGCTTGTATGAGAAACAGTGTAGTCAGAAGGACTAGGGAGGTGATCATGCCTCTGCACTTGAAACTAGTGAGGCCACTCCTTAAGTATCGTGTTCAGTTTTGGGTCCCCGACTACAAGAAAGACACTGAGACTCTGGAGCATGACCAGAGAAGGGCAACAAAGCTGGTTAAGGGTCTGGAACATAAGTCTTATGAAGAGAGGCTGAGGGAACTGGGATTGTTTGGTCTCGAGAAGAGGAGGCTTAAAAGATCTTATCCCTCTCTATAATTACCTGAAAGGATGCTGTAGCAAAGTGGGGATCAGCCTCTTTTTCCAAGTAACTAGAGACAGAACAAGAGGGAATGGCCTTACACTGCATCAGGGGTGGTGGAATATTAGGAGAAATTTATTCTCAGGAAGAGTGCTGAGATACTGGAAGGGGCTGCCCAAGGAGGTGGTGGAGTCACCATCTGTGGAGGTGCTCAGAAAGGGTAGATGTCACACTGAGAGTCATGATCTAGAGTAACTACAGGCATAGCTTGATGGTTGGCCTAAAACATCTTAATGGTCTTTCCAATCTTAATGATCCTATGATAAGGCAAAAGCAAGCTCTTCATGTAAGCCCAGTTCTTTTCTCAAAGGACTATATAAATGTTCTTTGCACAGCAGAATATGTCTTGCAGAAGACTGTTCTTAAAAATCTAAACCACAAATAACAGAACCTAAAACATGACAGCAGTATGTGACATCACCACACCAAATATTGAAAAAATACCTACTGTGATCCTTTGTCACAACTGAAAGAGTTCTTCAAAACACTGCTGGAATTCTGGAACAAATAAAATAGAAAGGTCAATACAGTAACTTTCTTGTTGTGTTTATGTCAACGTTACCATCTTTTTTCCCTACTTTTATTATGATCCTACTGTGGAAAATTATAACAACAATAGGCTAAGAGAATATCATTTTCTTACATTTTAACCACAACTGTAAACACTGTGGTTATGACCAGTTTATGCCCAGCTCTTCATGCAGAACGTACATGAAGTCACTACTGTCAGAAAAGTACTGGCTGTCTAACACAGTTAAAGTCTTTTGTGCTTTCCATGGTAACTGTGCAGTAAGATGAGAACAGATGTTCAGTGGATTTCTGAGAAACTGGAGCTTGTATTTCTGTATAAACCCATTAAGCTGCGATTGTGAAAACAGTGAAAAACATACTGAATTTATTCCAGTAACAGTACTGCAAGTCTGAGCAGAAGAGAGAGAATAAATGATTTTGCTTTGTGAGAATTTACTGTGTCATTTCTGTAGTCCTTTTTCTTCAGTAACAGCAAACATGCATTAGAGTGCCATAATTTTCTCCCAAATTAACCTTATTAATAGAATTTCTCTAATTAAATTTTAGCTGTCTCAGAATTAAGTATTAATGTGATAGTCACCTAAGCTCCCTTTGTACATGATGGAGGGAAATGAAGACACCCAGAAGGGACAGGATCCTTCCAGTATAATTTTTAGGGGAAAAAAAAAAAAAGATAGCTGTTGCTGCACTAACATTAAATAAAAGGGGAGAAGATATTTAACATCTTTTTATACAGAAAATCAGAAATTCATTTCAATATCAAATATCAGTAACTTCATTAGGAGAAAGATTTCATCCATCTTCCTGCCCTGAATTTATATTTAGTACACAGAAAAATGCACGAAAAGATTATATAGAGGAAGTGCAAGAGCTGCAACAGTAATGAACTACCTATTTTGGCTACACGTACAATGTATTTCCAAACCAAGTGACTTCCGCTAGGCTTTAGAACTTTCTACTCAATGGTCTAAAGCTAGGACACATCCAAGCACAGGACTAGCATGTCCCCTCCCAAAACTTCTGGGTATCAGCTGTTTCTGTCAGTTTCAAACATCTGATGGCATAAGGTACACCTCACTGAAGTGCTTGGTTCCAGCTCCACAAATTCCTCTTAAATAAAACTACAGAAAACAGGAACATTTTGTGGCATTTTCAGCTTCTTTTCACTCAATCCTTTCTTGGGATCTTGAAGACTGCAGGTAATACTCCATGGGTGCTACAAGTTCCAGTTCTGGGCCCCTCACTGCAAGAAAGACATTGAGGCCCTGGAGCGTGTTCAAAGAAGGGCAACAAAGCTGGTGAGGGGTCTGGAGCACAGGCCTTATGAGGAGCGGCTGAGGGAGCTGGGATTGTTCAGTCTGGAGAAGAGGAGGCTCAGGGGAGACCTCATTGCTCTCTATAACTACCTGAAGGGAGGTTGTAGCGAGCTGGGGGTCGGCCTCTTCTCTCGTGTAACTGGTGATAGGACTAGAGGGAATGGCTTCAAGCTGCGCCAGGGAAGATTCAGGCTGGATATTAGGAAATACTACTTCTCTGAAAGAGTGGTCAGGCACTGGAATGGGCTGCCCAGGGAGGTGGTGGAGTCACCGACCCTGGAGGTGTTCAAAGAACAATTGGATTTTGTGTTGAGGGATATAGTTTAGCAAGAACCATGGGTGATAGGTGGATGGTTGGACTGGATGATCTTATAGGTCTTTTCCAACCTTAGTGATTCTGTGATTCTGTGAAAATCTTGGCTGGCTAAAGATGAATGAAATGTGATAATCAAGGCCATTTAATTTCACAGCAGCATATTTGCCACTATGATTAGATCCTTCTAAGGATTCTCACAGCTACCAACCTCAACAAGCCAAGCTCCAGCATCCTTAAATATAGGTTCTCTCCTTTCCTGTCCCATTACTTCACTTTCTACAAACTGGCACAGGACATAGATCAGATTATGAACTCTTTACTAATCAATCTTCAGCCCATTTCCACATCTTGAGTCATAAGTAGCATAGAGCGTCTTTGCTCTATACCACGCAGGTAACAGTTTGTTGACAATCACAACAGTTAAGAATCAATAAAAATATTCAATGTATTTATTGTAGCAAATACGTAATGCTCCAATAGGGAAACTGACTGTAAAGAAAATTCAGCCTACACCTAGCAACAAGGACATGATTCAGCAGAGGGTTGTTAGAGTTAGGGTAGTATGGTTGGGTTGCGGTTGGACTTGATGATCTTTAAGGTCTTTTCCAACCTGAGCGATTCTATGAACTATAATAAGTTTTTACAGCATTTCTCACAAAAGGAAGCTCAGTAATCTGTACAGAACAGAAAGGCACGGAGAAGACCATGCATAAAGGGAAGATCATCTCCATCCATGGCAGCCATTTAAGCCAGCAACTGCAGGCTGGTACCCCCCAGAATGGATGATTTCAAAGAAAATCTTGTGAAACTAGACCTGATTTTCATTTAGTGTTGGGGTATAACAGGGAACAAAAAATAATGGCTCAAAATGGGGTGTTTAATTACACTGTGATAATAAAATTGCAGTAGTAATTAGAATACATCCAGTGGAAACAGTACTTCGCTAGTTGCCAGTAGGACAGAATACCCAGATACTGTTCTTCCTTTGAGTTTCTCACACAGTTCTTTTCTCCTGCTTCAAGGCAATTGCCTGGCAATGCAAACAGTATATCAGTCATCTGAGAGGCAGAATTCTGAATACAGAAAACTTCAATTTATCTACAAATTCACTGTTAAGGATTTTCAGGTATAAGACACACAGATAAAATCCAATTACATAAAAAATATCCCTAACTAAGTAACAAAAGAGAGTTATTTGGCCATATAAATTTAGCTACAGTCTTTCCACAAAAGCCAGGGGTAAAGCAATTGCTTTTCAAGTGACAACTGTCTTCTCTCTAGACACAGAATCATGTCACTGAGCAACAGTTTCAGTGGGTCCTGTGCCACTGCCCTTTCCCTGTGAAAACTCAAGTCATGCAGCTCCTTCTTTTCACAGCCTCCTTACTGATCCTTTTATCATCTTTGGCTCCTGCATCCAGTTTGTTGTAGAGCCAGTTCTATCCACTTTGGGGTACTGCAGAAAAAACAGGACAATCAACTACACCAATCATTCAAGTGTTTCATGATGATGACCCCTACTCAAACAGCTAAAAAAAAAAGCTGCAGTGAAACATAAGCTTCCATTTCTTGGATGAGAACGAAAATTTGCAGAATCTTTTGGTGTCTGTTTTTAGATTGATTTCTAACGTGATAAGGAAAAAACGTGCACTGTGAATATAAATGTCTTTCTGTTAGTGTATATCTATTTCTACAGTAAATATTAAAATATATAAATAAAACTGCTTTGGAGTTGACTCTCACTTCTACTCATCATTTCTAATACAAGTTGCTATTTGTTTAGTAGTACTCTCTGGTTTTGTTCTGTACAATGAACCTGTAAAAATAGTGATCTGTTCCCTGGTGCACGATAACAGTAATAGCAAAGAAAGATGTGCCCCTTGAAAGAAGGGCAGAAAGGACGATCCAAGCTGACCCACCATCTTTCCTCACCTCTGTGCTAGGGAAGATCATGGATCATGTCCTCTTGGAAGCTATGTCAAGGCACATGAAAAATGGGAGGTGGTCACTGTGTCACTGGACAAGGGAAGAGCCACTGCTATCATTTATCTGGACTTCAGTAAAGCCTCTGACACAGTCCCCCCCGCAGTACCCTTCTCTCCAAACTGCAAAGACATTGATTTGACAGGTGGACTAGTTCAATGGATGAGGAACAGGTTGAGAGATTGTGCCCAAAGAATGGTGGGAAAAGGCTCAATGTTCAGACAGAGTTCAGTGGTGATGTCTCTCAGGGGTCAGTACTAGGACTGATGCTCTTTAATATTTTCATCACTGACATAACAGTGGAATTAAGTACACATTCAATTTGAGAGATGGGATGTCATACAGAGAGATTTAGACAGGTTTGACCAAAGGGCCCAGAAGAACCTCACGAGGTTCAACAAATCAAAGAACAAGGTCTTGCACTCGGTTGCGGCAACCCCCGTTATTAATACAAGCTGGGGAGTGAAAGGGTGGAGCACAGCCCTGCCAAAAAGAATCTAGGGATACTGGTGGATGGGAAGGTGAACATGAGCCGGCAATGTTTCCTTGCAGCTCAAAAAGATGAGCATACCCTGCGCTGCCTCAAAAGAAGTATGGCCAGCAGGTCAGGAGAGGTGATCCTGCTTCTCTACTCTACATTAGAGAGACCTCACCTGGAGTACTGCATCCATGTGCTGAGTCCTCAGTAAAGGAGAGAAATGAGCCTGCTGGAGCACGTCCTGACAAGGGTCACAAAAAGGATCGAAGGGATGGAACACCTCTCCTACGAGGACAGGCTGAGAAAGCTGAGGTTGTTCAGATGGAGATGAGAAGGTTCCAGAGAGACCTGACACCAGCCTATCAAGATCTAAAGGGCAGCTGTAAGAAAGAAGGGACAGACTCTTTGATTCTTTGATACAGCAAGGGGGAACGGTTTCAAACTATAAGAGGGAAGATTCAAACTGGATATAAGAAAAACATTTTTCACAATAAAGCTAGTGAAGCACTGGAGCAGTTTGTCCAGAGGTGATGGATGCCCTGTCCTGGGAACATTCAGGTTCACACTGGACCATGCTCTGAGCAACCTGATCTAGCTGTAGTCATCCCAGTTCATTGAAAGGAAGTTGTACTAGAAGTCTTGTAAAGCTCCTTTCCAACTCAATTCTATGATTTGATGAAGTAGCACCACCTGCAGAATTTACAAATCCCAGCTTGATGTTTTCCTGGTAAAACCAGCCTGACCTTTAGTTGCTAGCAAAGCTGCTTCCATCATTCTTCCCTAAAACACATTATCAAGACAGGCCAGGCTGCCCTGTACAAGTGAACTGTAGGGCTCTGTAGTTTAGTTCTGGGGCACTTACATTTGGAGATTCATCTGCCAATCTGATTGGGATAGCAAAAAATCAAGCAAGGCAGAAAGATCATTTTCCAACTCACCTATTCCCAAAGCTTAAAAGCTTCTTGCACAGCTGGGAGTCCAACCCATTTCCTCTTTGCCTCTTTAAATAATTGAAGTTTGTAATTAAGTAAATGCACATAACAGTTTTTTTCTACTAAGGGTACTTCAAACAAGAATACTGAATGTGCTCAAAGTCCATACTTAAGAATGGAGTATAATTAATGCTTTACTTCACATAGAGCTATACATATATATACTTATATGTGGAAATTCTAGTATTTCTGAACCCTTAGTTCTACAGTGTCAAGATCGAGATTTCACACTGAATGTCACAAAGCTAACAAACCAGCCCTAACCACTGCTGCCTAACACTACAGAAAAACCTAGGCAGATGCAATCTGTCTCTTGCACACAGAGCAGGAACACACCATCACAGGTGAGTCAGCCATGGCAACACGCAAACTACAAACGTAGGATACTAGAAGTTTCTTTTAAGTCATTCCAGGTGAGTTCCATCTCACTAGGAAGTAACATGCATATCTCCCTTAATACACACCATCATATCAATAGTAGACATTTCACAGCGCTGTATTACTGTATGTTATTATATCAGTTAGAACAGAAAAAGATGAGTAGTACAGAGAGCTCACTGCATCTGTCAACCAAAAGATGAGAGTAGGTCACAGTGCTGCTCAAATAATACTCAGATTACTCAGAGAGAGATCTAAGAAGCTAGATCACCCAAGTAGGACAGCAAAGAAATTGACCAACACTTCAACGCTGTCATTAAGGGAAGAAGCAGATCAGAAGAAAGCTAGCAATCACATGGTGTTTACTCCATCTCTGAGGCAGTGTGACACTGGAAGTACAGAAAAAGCCATTCTTGTTCCAGTGAAAATGCATTCAGGGATTATTATTTTTTTAAATAAAGACAGACCATATTGCTATTTCAATCATCTCTCCTTAATTAATATAAAGCTGCAGAAAAGACGACTTTTATACTATTTGTAAGAAATCTTTTTTCTTGCATACAAATGGTGGAAGAGAGAGCAGAAAGGACAGTAAAGCCACTGTGAAAGCCTTATCTAGCTAGATTCTTTCCAAACAGAACAAAGTCCCCAGGAAAGTAAAAGCCCAAGCAGCACGATGTGAGCTTTGCACATTGCTACCATCCCTTTTCTGTATGTAAACTTCTACCTCTAACCTTACAGCTGTTTCACGTAGCTCCCTGCAAGAGCAGAGTTGCACTGGGAAACTTACTATGTCTGTAAGAAAGTGTTATCATATTATGTAAGGAATTTACCTCTAAACTAAAACAATACATGTGCTCCACCTGTGGTTGTAGTACAGTTTCATAATTACTTCAAAGATCTGAATGAGTTTTCTGAATGAATACTACCCACAGGCAATTAAACTAAGCACAGAAGACGCAGTAGGACACAAAAATATCTACCTTACCTCACACCAAATGCATTAAGGAAGAGCTCTGTACAAGTCCTGTACAGCATGACTTTGTAACACCTAACCCAAAATTCCGCTATGTATAAACTTGATTTCCTCACTCTGTAAAAAGAACAATGATGTCCACAGTGGAAAGAAAATAATGTGGTGGCAAAAAGGAAGACTTCAGAAGATGATCTCTTGAGTTTCTGTCTGACTTAGTTGAAGATGCAAACTGAAACAAACTTTCATCCCAAATTTAGCCCCTTGCTAAGAGGTAACCACATGTACTGATGCACTTAATTCTTGGACAGAAAGAAACAAAACCACTTATGGCACTTCTTAAAACAAGAAGCCTCATTTATTTGGTTTTACATTATGTTCACATTGAAATGCAGTAAAACATTGATTCTGACACTGTATAGAATTCAAGCAAAACTCTCTATACACAGCAACAGGGGTTGATGTGAGAAACATCCTTTTAGTAGCCACATCGGTCGGTGAAAGCAATAGAGTTTTTCCTCTCTTGGACCAGACGTTATAGAACAAGATGGAAAGGAGATGGGAGAAGAGAGAAGAAATCCCAGAGCAAAAAAAGTATTCAGCCAGGTTAAATCAATCTCTTCCAATTTTGATAAGAAAACAAAAGGAGAACAAGAGTATATGATGGTCTCACACTAAGCTGCACCACACTGCTCTTTCAATCCCCCTCCTCAAAACATCACAAAGAGAACATATGATGAATAAAGGCTCAAAGGTTGAGGTAAGGACAGGGACATCACTCACCAATTACCATCACAGACAAAAGAGACTTCGCATGGAGAGATTAATGTAATTTATTGCCAAGTAATAACAGACTAGACTATGGAGTAGAACAATGAGGACTTGAAACAATTTGAAACACCCTCCTTCATCACCCTATTCTACCTCCTCCTCTCAAGCAGTGCAGGGGAACAGGGAATGGAAACTATTGTCAGTCCATAACACTTCGGCTCTGCTATTCCTTCATCTTTACTCTCATCCCCTGCTCCATCGTGGGATTCATCCCGCGGGATGCTGTCCTTCCCAAACAGATCCCACGTGGGCTTCCCACAGTTCTTCAAGAACTGCTCCAACATGGGTTTGTATCACAGGCCATCCTTCAGGAGCAGACTGCTCCAGCATATGTGCCAGACTTCCTGCTCCACCACACACTCCTCTCTACCAGCTGCAGCTGTAGGGCCTGCTCCTGGCTCATCCAGGCAGTAGCTGCATCTAGCCCTACTGTAGACATCACTTTCTCATGAATCCCACAGTCTTCCAGCTTTATACATCCCCTGTTTTCCCAAACAAGGATGGTCATTCCTAGTGCATTAGTTGGTAACTTTCTTCTCTTCTCCAACAGCCTGCTCACACGCATCCACGTTCTGAGTACCACTCTGTGAGAAGTAGCTAGTCAATATTTCAGGCACTGTATCAGTGGAGCAATATTAACCAGTACAAAACACACTAGGTGAGTATGCCAACAGCCTGCCACTAAGACTGTCTTCTAAGTGGCTGGCTGTGCGTGAGCTACAGAAAAAAGAAAAAAAAACCCTGAAAGGAGAAGCATCTTGGCTTGTCTAATAAGTTATCAGTACAAAAACGTCCAGCTCTTTCAGATACAACAGAAACAGCTAAAAGTTCTCAACTAACAGAAAATTGTCTGCAATTATCTTCCTCACTGTAAGTTCACTAGAAATCTGTGTGTAATATTATAGATGCAACTAAAGAGATGGCCTGAGTTGTAGAAAAAACATTATTGCTACCCCAAGAAAACAAACTATACCACTAATAAAGAAACCTCTGTGAAAGTCTCCTGCCTATATACGTATGCAGCCAAGGATCAGAACTCTTTACATTCTGCAACTGACACCAGAAGAAGCCTGCAATACTGAACTACAGACAGCAATGGAAAACAAAAGCAACGTGCACAAGGGCACTATAAAACAGATGTTTATTTACTGCAATAGAGAGCTGTCCCTGAATGGAATAATGAATCAGTGAATACCATGCTTTCAAGTCCTTCCTTCTGCTTCTTCTTAAATGTCAATTTCACCTTTCCAGAGGTGAATCAAATGCCTGCACCACAGAGTTAACTATATGTATCTCCCACGACTTATTTCAGCATCAGAGAAACTTGACATTTCTAATGAAATGACAAAGGATCCCAAAAATTCTTTTGTTCTTTCCTTGTTTCACTTATTTCAGAGACTGTGATAAAAGTATATTTGTAAGTGCTATCAGTATTGAAATATGGAATACTTCCCATTTGCAGAAATTTGTACATCACTTAGAAGATCAAGTTCTGCTGCACTAAATGCATTTACTACCACTTGTACCATTAACACTACAGCAGCAATGATAACAAAGAGCTGGGAAGGGACATTTCATTTGTTCTGTAAGTAACACAGCACACTTGAACAAATTAAGGCAAAAGGATACTATACTGACCACAATAAAAAACTTACACTTTTCTTGCTATAAAAAACCTGTCTAGAATATCTTAAGACCTTTGAATGCAATCAGACTACAAAGATTTTAATATTTCTCTTTAATTCTCCACTACTTGACTTCAAAATAAGGAACAAAGAGTCCATTACCTGGACAAAAGGGGGGTGAATGGGAAGGTGGGCATGACACTATGTAGCTAGGAATCCTAATCAAAGACAATTTCACACAGTGTAGAAACTAAAGCATGTGCTCTGAAAAAGGCTGGCAAAGACTTTGTGAGGATGTAATGAAAATGAACAACCACAGAAAGTAAATATATCAGGCCAAGTAAAGGAAAAATAAATAAATAAAATGCAATTACTTACAGTTCTGGTTACATGATTTTCAAAGGCTTCCGAGTTATTTGCCTGCAAATGAGAAAAACAAGCTTTATTTTTCCAGCTAATTTAAACATGTGCTAAGAAAGCCCTCCTAGTGTATTCAAACAACAAATGAAACCATTTGTTCAGAAGTATGCATAAATTCTACAGTATTAATTATCAAACTACCTCTCAAACACATACAGAACACAATCTGGTTTTACGTCATCACTCCCTGAATTCACATCTTTTAAGCCAACATTCAGCACTGAGGGTTCTTTACTCCAAGTTACAACATACACAGAAAGCAAGGTATGAAACTGTGCATTCCCTTGCACTTGTTCAGTCTCCCACCCTTTGCCTTTCTATGGAACAGAACACACGTGTGGGTGTTGAGAAAAGTGAACCACACAGCCACAGTGTAAGTACTCAGTAAAATCCAATAAGGACAAAATTTGGCATTTCATAAAATAACCTAGATTAAGTATTTCACTATTCAGGATTATATTGTGAGAATAACACAACCATTTCACCTTACAAAAAAAAAAAACCACTAATCCAAATGAGAGAATTAAGTTATAATGGAACTAAACTGGTGCTATGGAAGACTTTACCAAACTTCACTGCATTCTGGTTCACAGACCTGGAAGAATTCCATTGTGCATAAGGAAATATCTAATGTTTAACTAATTAAAATTATTGTTTCAAGAGAAAATTCAAATTCTGTGCAAAACACCAACAAGGTTTTACCCAAAAAGCCAATAAGATCACAGCCACTCTACTGTGTACACATCTCAAACTCCTTTTGTTTATTCCCCATGCCATGTGTACTTGCATTTTAGGCATCTTAGTTGAGTCTCTGATCAAACTTTTATTGAACAAAGTGGCTGGAATTCTTCATGCTGCTCCTCAGGAGATCTCTTGCTGACTTCTGATCCTTTTTCTGGCTTTAGGCATTGGTTGCTGATACTGGCAATAAAAGTCAAATGAGGTTTCCCCTCTACAAGCAACTTTAGTTGAAAGCTCTCTTTACCAACTTGGCAAGTCTGTAATTAAAGATGTTCTTCCCCTCCTTTGACAAACAGATCCTCATCAGTTCCCCAAAAAAAGCCAAATCCCTGGATATGACACAACCACACCATACACTGACCTGCATGTTCTACTGGTCCTTGCAAAGCCTTTTCCTTTAACCAGTAGGAACAAAAAGAAGACCACCTGCACAGCACAGCCTTTCACAAATGCTCCCAAGATTTCTGTAGTCCTTCATGATACACCTTGGACTGCTTGGACTGTCCTTGACAGTGCTGTTGATGTCCACATGAAACAACCAGTTTACAGTAGTCTGTGTGCTCTATAAGGCTTACTAGTCTCTAGCATCCTTAACATAAACCCCGGGTAGGTAACATACCCCTCTTGAGACCTGGGTCAGGATGGCATCATATGTCTGTCCTCTGTACCTCTCAGATGAGGGTCACCTACAACTATCACCTGTATTCTTCACTGCACTGGCTGTTACACAGGGAGAAGACCAGACTGGCTTAGTTGAAGCCAGCACGTACAACGAGTCCATCTCTCCAGTCCATACAGAAGTGAGACAGTTCTGCAAAAGTAGCTGAGGCTCTGGGACAAGCCTCTTTTTCCTCCTTCTTCTGGAAGTACTGTAGGTGAGGTTGGATGTAGGTTTGGACAACTTGATCTAGTGGGAGGATCAGAGTCCTGGGAAGAGGTGGGGTGTAACGTTCTACTGAAGTCCCTTACAAACCAAAGCATTCTGATTCTTCTGTTCAAACACCTAGTTGATCAAGGCTGGATTCTCATGATCCATAAACTTCAAGACAGCAAAGTAACCAACAGCTTGATAAAGAGTTTAAAATGAAAGCTAAAGCACCACATAGACACAAAGGAACACGCTTGCCCATGCTAGGAATAGCAGCATCTGCCCAACATGAGTAACACAGAGTATTTGTTGACCCCAGTATACCTGCATGCCCACACAAGTCTACCACACAGTAGCTATGTTGGTACTGTGTACCAACAGTGCTATCAACTGAGAATATGACTCTAAAGCCTACTGTAGGAACAGTACCTTAACACACAGATGATGCTTTGTAACGGCCAACTTGTTTTTTTTTCTTGGCAAGTCACTGATGTACTTACATTCAGTTTCTCACCAGCAAAATTCCACCACTGCAAATGAAAATAAACTCCTATTTGCAAGTTCAGATACACGATACACTCTAGTGCAAATTTCAATTGCAAGTGTAGTTACGGATTTTCAGAGTGTAAATTACAGTAGCAACACCCTGCTCACTTCACTGAGCCTGCACATAATTCAACAGGGTGTACAATCTGCACTAACCATAATCCTTATGTAGATGCAAAATTGGCTAACTAAAGGTTAACTAACCCTTCATAATAGTCTTTGAAGTTACTCTGTTGTTTGCTTAAAAACTTGACTTATCTCATCAGCCAGGAGATAAATACTGTTGAGATTTGACTTATCTATCAGAAAAAAACTAACATAAACTGAGCAGTGCTATTACTTCCATCCAAACCTTAATCTAATTGAACATTCTAAGTCCTCCTCAGCAGAATAAAGGTTATATATCTAAAAGAGATACCTATATCATTATAAACTTATCTACTATTACTTTACAGTCTCCTCAGGCACACTGCTACTTAGAGAAAATGAACAGACCCACATGGAGAAATGCAAACCACACCATTTTTGGATTCAAGCAGGAATCTCTTCACAAAGAGATGAATGCCATACGCAACGTACTTGGGACAACACACCACCTGTTCTGCACTTCACCAGCAGGTTCATACACATGCTGAACTCACTACCTATCCTTCTAGGATAAAAAAAAAGCAGACTATGTGGTATTTCATATAAAATAAAAATGTAAGTTAGTTATATCTAATGTCTGTCAGTTCAGAGGGATGCTCTTACTGTTCAGTTTAGCACCGGATTGGTGTAGTGCAAAAGTTTCTTAGGATAACTAAAATTTGGAACAAGGAGTAGGAAACATTTTAATTTTTTAAGTTTTGAAGTTGCTCTCCAGCTTGCTAAGGCCCTACAAAAACACCTTATAATTTCTCATTCTAGTGGAAGTGACAGCTCTCTCCACCTTATGATAGAGAATGCCAGCAACAAACAGCTTGACCTATCTCCAATTAACTATCTCCAATAGCATGACCATAGCATTTTCTTCTGACTTAAGGGGAAGAGTGTTGGAATGAGTTATGGGGGGAAAAAAAAACATCTGGTAAATATATGTAACACACACAGTGCCCAACATTAACTTCTTTCTTTCAAACCTGGTCCACCTGAGGACATACACTCAAATCTCCATGCCTTTAAGCTATCTGCATGCTTTAAAAGGTTGCTCCAAAGCCAAGTGCTGCTATTCCTGCTGCTTGTCAAACTAAGAATTTAAACTATAAATAAATTTCTTAAATGGATAACTAATGTGGTACATTTACTGGAGATGTAGAAAACTCAATTTCAAGTCTCTAAATTTGCAAAAGGATTGTGGCTTTTAAATAATAATCTCACATCCAAGCCAAACACATCAATCAGTGTTTCACATTAATCAGCCAAACACATTATCAGTCATGCTAAGACAGAAGAGCTGCTTATCAAAGGATTCACTGCAAATTTGACAGAAGTACAACACTGCTTTCATACTGGCATGGAGTGATCATCTTAAAACATAGTTGTGTCAATTATAAACCTCCCTGTCTTTTAGTTCTGGAAAGAAATCAGAAAGGAGACTGCAAAGCTACCATATACATAAGGCAACTGGATATCCCTGTGAAAAAAAAGATGAAGCAAAATAAATATTTCACAAAAAGCCACATTTTCTGATCTTAAAAACTCTGTATCAAATCTGTGAAAGTTCTCCCCTCCCTCCCTCTCTACCACATCTTCCTACCTCAGTTTTCCCCATCTCCTCACAGAGAATGTGAGTCCTTATCATCTCACTTATATCAGTTCCTGTTCCTCAGTTCTCTCCCACTCAGAAAACACACAATCTCCACAGATAAACTGAGACCTATATTAAGGGAATGATTTTCCAAGCAAGATAAATACGTGTTTAAAAATATTCAATTTCAGGAAAGCCATATTAACCAAATGCAAAAGAATATCATTTCCATAAATGTTTATCTAAAATCCATATATTTCTTTTCATGGAGACACAGGCATTGTGGTTCTTGAAGCTGACAAAGCAGGAACTGAATGGGAAATATAAGAACCTTCATTGGATATTCCCACCCTTCGCAAGCAAACTAGAGAACAGCGCAGTAATTTTGCACTTCCTTCTCCACAGAGCACAGCTTTTTTTAATGAGTTACAGATCAGAGGACTGAGGGGGAGAGGCAGGAAAAATCATAGCAACAGGGAGGTCTGGTGGTCTTTGTTGTCCATTATCTCCACCAAATCACACTTGTTACGTGTATATAGTGCTTGATTTGTATACAACCTCACAAGCTCAATCCTGCGAGCTGTAGTTTGGATGTAGCAGGTGAGACAAAAAAGTAAGTCCCAATACCATGGTTGGGTATTTTCTTAGTTTTCCACACCTAACCATTCTCTTGCCTGAAAGAAGAAATAAAAAAGGAAAAAAAAAAAAAAAGATAGCCATGCAATGAATTAGATTTAAGTCATTGAAATATATAACAAATCAAACCCACTTTATGCTTCCAATAGACTTCTACTGACCTAAGCAAGAAACCAAAATTGCAGCTGGCAGAGCAAAGTAGCTGCATGTGCCAGTTCAGCTTAATTATTGTCAATATATTTCAGGGCATGTGAAGATCATACCTGATTAACTCAAGTTAACAATCTTCTATTTCAGTACTCAGACCACATTTAAAATGAAACTGGAGAATCCAATCCTTCATCTACACGCTCAGGCCTTCTCAGCAGCACCAGTGGTAATTCAGCTTCAGATTTCTCAGGAATTCTTTTGCAAGCTCACATTAACAACAGATGGGCTGTACTTCGTGGGAACAACAGATTGCTTCACATCTTTTTTTCGGTGAACATGCATTTGAAAAGTAAATGCATGTAATAAGGATTTTAAAAAGTAGTTTGTCATGACTACTGATGTTTTCCAGTCAAAGCATGTGGGGAGAACTGAATTTATCAAGTCATCACAGGAAAAAAAAAAAAAGAATAGGAGAGCTTTTGCTACAAGGAACTTATTTTCTCTCAAACACTGTTACAGTATTCAGTTTCCCCAACTTCTGTTCTCCTTCTTTCTTCCCCTTGGTTTTTTCTTTATATCGTAATGTAGTTTCACTAAAATTCACCTTCTGAAAAAATGTTTCCCCCATAAAGAAAGTATGAGTCTTTAAACAAGTAAAAATGAGATATGTAAATAGTCTGAAAGTAATTAGCTACCTTTTTGACTCCACTACTCACTTCTTCAGCAATTTTTCATGGTATAGTCTCCTCCTCCAACAAAACAAAACAAAGCACTTTTCTTTGACAATTATCTTTATTCCATTTCCCTCTTTTGGGATAGGCCAGAGAACAGTCTGACTCAGTGTTCAGAATCAGGCGTTTGGTTTCTTAGGAGGGAGTTAATGTGAAAGTCTTTGACTTTTCTTCACAAGCAGAGAAGAGGTGTGCATACTTTAGGAAAATAGGATTAAGCAAAACAAAACAAAACAAAAACAGAAAATACAGAATACAACTCCTAATTTCTCCCTCCACCCTCAATTTTTATCAAAATGACTAAGTTTCCACTTCGGTAAGATAACTAAACAAAGTTCAGTTTATATTGATGCTACAACAAAACATAGATGGTTGGGTAAGTGTCCTCTCAGCCTCTCTGTATTACAACAGTTGGTTATAAAATGTGATGTTTAAATGGCTGTATTACAGCTATACAGATTTTTTTGGTAAAAAGCTGGAAAAGAAAACCAACTAAAAAGAAGAAGAAAGGTTAATCATAAAACAGAGGTTAGAAGAGCAATTCCTCTGGTAAGAGATCTCAACTGTGCCTTAAAACTGACAAGTCACGTAGCAGTAAGGACTGTTCAATCAGTAGAGTCAATTCACGATAAGAAACCACATACGTTAAGAGGCTCAGGCCTTCACATCACATTTCCTTAATGCAAGACATACAGCAGGGCACGTGATGGGTCTCTGAAGAATTAAGATTTAATTTTCTTTATTCTTTTTTAAAAAACACTGCCATGAAGGATGAAATAAACCTAAGTAGAAGAGACAAACTTACCACATTCACGATACATCTGAGATTGTCATGGAAGATTTCCAGATTTTAAAAACTACCTCAAAATAACACCCTTTCTTTGGCTTTCCCCTTATTCTTATATTTTTTAAGTGTTGCATGAAATCAAAAACATTTGGAGCTCTAAGTTAAGGATCTAAGCCTCCTCTCTTTTTTTTTGCTGTATTACCTAAGACGATTTTTAAAAAGCATATTTGTTACCAATTACTTAAAAACGTTGAATTTAGAAGATAAGATCAGAAACTTCTTACTCTTTCAAAACAAGTTTCAGAAAAGACTTTGATATTTATAAAATTTCAGGAGAACAGTTACATAGACTAATAAAGCTCTCACATACAAAGACAGCGACGGCATCTTTTCCGGTTTTTCTCTTTCAAATCCTTGGGTCATGCAGTACATATTTCCAATGAAAGTCAACAGCCACAAATAAACCAATGTCTCTTCATGAAATAAAATGAACTCCATCAGAAAAACACTTATTTTGCTAAACGTGTTCCTTGAAATAGGAGAGTACAACTAAAATCACCCACCTTTCTCTAGTCAAATATGTGTATGACAACACAAAGCAAGTAGTATTTGAACACTAAGCAGCTGGTTTATATTGGAGCAAATGCTACTGCTAGCAGCTGCACTGGGTTAATATATGACAGCTCTGATGCTTCTACAAAACTTCAAGAGAAATGGTAAGAAAGGACCTCTTTGGAAACAGACAACAAAGCTGAAAATCACAGAATAACAGAAATACAGAAAGGTTTGGGTTGGAAGGGACCTTTAAGCTCACCTAGTTTCAACCCCCCTGCTATAAGCAGGGACACCTTCCATTAGACTAGGCTGCTCAAAGCCCCATCCAGCCTGGCCTTGAATGCTTCCAGAGTGGGGGCATCCACATCATCTCTGGACCTTGCACTCGCCTTGCTGAGCTTCAGGAATTTGGCATGGACTCACCTCTCAAGCCTGTCCAAGTCCCTCTGCTTGGCATCCTTTCCCTCTGCTGTGTCAACTGCACCACTCAGTATGCCATCATCTGCAAACTTGTTAAGGGTGCACTTGATTCCACTGTCTCTGTTGCCTGCAAAGATGTTAAATGGCACCTGTCCTAGCACCGATCCCTGAGGAACACCACTCATCACTGGTCTCCACTTGGATCTTGAGCCGTTGACTGCAACTATCTCAGTGTGTGACCATCCAGCCAATTCCTTATCCAATGAGTGATCTGTCCATCAAATCCATTTTTCTCCAATTTGATGACTAGGATGTCTGACACTGTCTTGCACGATGCTTTGCACAAGTCCAGGGAGGTGATATCAGTTGCTCTTCCTTTATTCACTGACACCGTAACTCCAGCAGAGAAGGCCAGCAAGTTTGTTTTGCCCATGTTGGTTACCACCAATCACCTCATCTTTATTTTCCATGTGCCTTAGTGGGGTCTTCAGTTAACCC
Organism: Chrysolophus pictus; assembly: GCA_037305975.1. NCBI lineage: Eukaryota > Metazoa > Chordata > Aves > Galliformes > Phasianidae > Chrysolophus > Chrysolophus pictus. The sequence goes on from CM074577.1 coordinate 3,300,978, forward strand.
ACAAACTAAAGAATTTCCTTCTCATGTTCACAAGGAACTTCCTACGTTCCAGCTTTGGCCCATTGCCCCTTGTTGTACTCCTGGGCACCACTGCAAAGAGCCTGGCCCCATTCTCTTAATACCCACCCTTGAGATACTTATAAGTATTGCTAAGATTCCCTTTCAGCCTTCTCCAGGCTAATCAGTCCCAGTTCTCTCAGACTTTTTTCATAAGGGTCCCTAATCATCTATGTTTTTTGGCCTCCCACTGGACTCTCTCCAGCAGTTGCCTCTCTTTTTTGACCAGAGGGGCACAGAACTGGACATGGTTCTAGATGTGGCCTCACCAAAGCAGAATAGAGGGGGAGGAGAACCTCCCTCAACCTGCTGGCCACACAGTTTTTTTAAACACATCCCAGGACACCACTGGACTTCTTGGCTACCAGAGCACACTCCTGGCTCATGGTCAACCTGTTATCCACCAGACAGCTAGGTCATTCTCTGCAGAGCTCCTTTCCAGAAGGTCAGCTTTACTGATGCAGGTCATTACTCTTCCCTAGGAGTAGGACTCCATACTTCCCCTTGTTGAACCTCATAAACCCAACTCTTTAGCCTGCAGAGTCACAGAAGATTGTACTTCAAAATCAGAATCCCTCACTAAACAGATAACATTTTATTTGTGTACAAGGCAGGCTCCTAATTCAAAAATATAACTACATGGAAGAATATTAAATGGAATTCCAACCTTTTTTATGACTAGAACTAGTAAACACTTAATTCATGGACCAAGTAAATCCCTGATTTCATCTCCACCAGTAAATTAAAATAGGTCTGGCTACTTTTACCATCCACACTGTTTTAATCTTCAGGTCACAAGGCAACCTGGGCCCAGATCAAACTGCAATGCCCCATGTTCACTGTTCACATAAACCACGTTAAACTGCAATTAGTAACAGTAATGAGTGGTATCATATTCCACAAGTCACTGCATGTTTAAAATTGTTGCTGAATCACAGGGACAATTTTTTCATGTTAGAATCAACATTCAGCTTCTATACACAACAAAAAAAAGGAAAAGGCAATCACAGTTGACAATATACATCTGAAACTATGAGCTGCAAACTTAAGAAAAAGCTGCTTATAATATTAGCAGTAACATCATACAGAATCCTCAGACTGTAACGTGGATTAATTCATAGAAATACTGTGCTAAAATGAGGAAAGACCTTTCATACACTCATACTCACATTTCTAATAATAACACAATCACTGATTTTGTTTTCCAGCCTTTCTTTTAATGAACAATAATTAAGAAAAGCATGAACCAGTGCTTCTATGGCACTTTTCTGCTTCCACAATTCATACTAACACATCACAACCTGCATTTTGCAAGCAGGGAAATCAAGACACAAAAATGCGCAGTGAGTTGCCCAATTTATACAGCAAGGCAGAAATGAGATGTATGATTCATAATCACCAGTGGCTGCATCGCATCTTTAAAAATACATAGTTCCAGTTGAAATTTAGGAATCAGCTGCTGAGTGCCTAGTCCTGGTAATGATGCTAGCAAGTAGTAGCACTAGTTCAACAAATAACAGTTACATGCCATCCTCTGGGCAGTATTCATGTTATCAATACAGCTAAATTAACCAAATTCAGCCTGAAAATCCTCACCTGCTTTTTTAAAAAAGACATAATGTAGGAAGGACAACTACACATGAATGTTGCTGCATCATGGACAAATCACCTTACGAACAATCTTCAACAGCAGAAAATACTTGATCCAGAAAATCCACAGCTTTGCAAAATGTTCAATAAAACAATAAGATTGCTGCATGGATAGAGCCACACTAAGACGCTTCAGGATTATTAAATATTCTTATTATTTAATTATTAAAGTGCCCTTTATTTACTGTGCCTTCACAGGAGAAAGTGGATTGCATAGTACAGAGGAGACCATAGGTGGTTATGGGAATAACCTAATCTATAACCTAATAAAATTTGATGGCTATCACAAGAGCCAACAATACTTACCAGTTTGTAGTTGCTCAGAAGAAAGCAAGGTGTCACCACCTATGAAAAAAATAATAATAATAATAATAAAATAAGGGAAAAAAAAATCTTCCTTTGAGATTAACCTAATTCTACAGATTGAGCTCCCTCAAATACTGTCAAATCTAATTATTGTCAACGGGACACTAAGAAAACCAGCTGCAGAACTGTAGTGCCCACAACTAAGCGCAGCTACATTACTTGCCCTCAGCTTCTTGAATAGTCAGTAAACATTGTATGTGCCATGCTGACATTTCCATAAGCAGTGAAACAGGTTCAAGAGTAACCCATTCCTTCAGGTCATACACGCAGGAAAGCATCAATAGCTTTCTCCACCACCACCATCCAGCCTTTTTAGCATTCTTATATGATCAACAAAGTTTTAAATTAGTAAACAACTACACCACTTTTTCAGGAGACTGGAACATCAGCAATTCACTTAATCTTATCTTTCTTCTCAATTCTGTTATGGCATATGGGCTGAGCAGAGCAAGCAGGTTCCTCTGTGGACCCACTTAATTTCACAGGCTTTACTCCAAAGATCCAGAGACACAAAACTGCAAGTAACCACATCTGTGAGGAGGCAAGTAAATATACATCATGTTCTCGATCATCTGAAAACACCTTTATGCAACATATAAACTAATAAGTCACTTTCATCTGAATAAATATTTTAAGTTCACTGAAGTTAATACACTTCCTACGAATAGTATGTTCTATGTACACGACAACAAGAATTTTGAACATTCATCAAAAAAGAAGAGAAAGAAAGCCAGGAAAAGTATGACCAACTAGGATTACCTGATGACCTAGAGAAATTGATGATTAATTTATTTCTACAGACCCACACAGAAGGCTCCATCAGACCTCACACGTATCTTCAAATGACTGTAGCTAATCAATTTACTCTTTTCAGCTGAGCTTCAGTAACAGTCATCAAGCATACTACATTATTTTGAGATTAATGCCATTTCAGTTAACACATCCAACTTCACAGTTGTGCCTCTCCTGGACAGGCTCATCTCTCACCCAGCAGAGGAGATCCAGAAACTCTATGACAACACTTGAAATAAAAAGAGGTCCATAAAGGAATTGTTGGCGAGCTTTAAGTTATACTATATGGAGTGGCCTACTAAACAGAAAGGCTTCGGTGTGGAATTTATAATCCTTAGATTAATAAAAAAGAAGATGTAGTTTATAGAATAGAGCAATTCAATAGAATGAAAAGAAACATCTAGTCCTGGAATGCATAACAGGCAAAACGAAGCAGACCTGACTACATCCTAACAATATATTCAGGTATTCACTCCCCAGAACCATCTTTAAGCCACCAGTATAGGAAGTATGACTTTGAAGCAAGGAACATTTTTCTCTTGTAAGACAAGTCTTATTAAAGTTCAGTACAGAAACATGATCAAATTAATTCTTCAAGTTCAGTATCTGACTGCAACTCGTAAGCATTCCACAAGAAAATTTAAAGGTAAAGTATTAATATCAACTGAAACAGAATCACAATTATACCAAAAAACTGATGACTTATTTGGGGGGGAATCTTGAAATCTATTCTCAAATTCCTGAATCAAAATGAAACCCAACACTGCCTATTTTCTGCTCTGCAGACTGCTCTGTTTAGCCAACATAGCAAAATGCAGAAAGCTGTTTACTGTAACTTGAGCTTGCATTAACCTAAATTTCATTTTGAACACAGTTATGTTCTGAAACATAATAGCACAGAGACGTTGATTCTCACCCTGAAGCACACGTTTAATTAATTAAAATGAGCATTCAAATCTACCAAAACTACTAAATCTGTGAGCCGTGTTCTGATCTGTACTGGGGAACAAAAAGTGTGGCCAGCAAATTGATGGAGGTGATCCTCCCCCTCTGCTCTGCCATGGTGAGGCCACATCTGGAATAGTGTGTCCTGTTCTGGGCTACCTGCACCAAAACAAGAGAGGGGTCTTCTAGAAAGAATCCAACGGATGGCCACAAAGAAGATTAGGGGCCTTGAACATCTCTCCTGTATGAAGAAAGGCTGAGAGACCTCGTAGTCCTGAGTCTGGAGAAGGATAAGAGAGGATCTCATTAATGTTTACAAATATCTCAAGTGAGGAAGTCAAGTTGATAAAGGCAGGCTCTTCTTGATGGCACGAAGCAATAGAACAGGAGGCAAGGGGCAGAAATTGGAACACAGGAAGTTCCACGCAAACACAAGGCAGGTTTCTTCTACTTCTTTACTGCGAGAGTGATGGAGCAGTGACAGGTTGCTGAAGGAAAGCTCTTCCTTCATCCCCGATTCTTCAATTTTTGGCTTCTATTTTCTTTTGAGTTGGCATCAGGTAGGTATATTAATATAATGAAAAATATCATTATTGACAATATGTCTTTTACTAATCAAATGGCACAAGCACACGTAACGTGTAATACACGCAGGTTTCAATACAACTGAGTGCGTGTGGCAGGTGTGAGAGGTGGAGTAAGCACTGCACTGTGCCCTAACCACATCTCGGTGTCAGCTCAGACAGTGCAAACAATCTCACACTGACGGCTTGGTCGTTGTTGAGTGACGGCTGCATGCCTGGGGCAAGGCCAGGTCACTTGGCAGGGAAGAGCTGCTGCCATGATGGCATAACATCAGGGGGCGGCCCACATTACTACTAACTGACCAGGCTGTATGTGGGCCAGAGGTTGGGCATGCCTGATTTAGAAGGAAGTACACATCTAGAAAGCAAAACTGCAGAACTTCACTTTAATATCAGGGCAAAGACAGAAAGGGGGAAAAAAAGAAAGAAAAATAAAAAGGGGGGAAAAAAAGAAAGAAAAAAAAAAAGGAAATCCCACATTCATTGGTTTTAAAAAAGTTACATATACTGCTAGTAACTACACAAAACAACTAACTTCAAATTTTCTTGATCCTCACTGAAGCTAGAGCTAACCCAAAGAAAGATAGTTACAATCTAGAGGTTTGTCAGCTTTCAACATACTGGCTACGAATATATTCAGTAAAACAAAATACTTAAAGGCTCTGCACTTTCACATACTCACTTATAAAAGGAAAAATAGAACTGGGGAAATTCCCAAGTCTGGCTTTTAAAAACAGGTAGAAATTCAGTGCCCCTCCATCTCCACCTGGCATACAGACACATAAGTCTGTCCACAGACAACGAGGTAAATACCTGAAAGTCAAATAACCCATTTTTGCATATATAATTCAGCATAATGCAGAAAACACATTGCTAGTATGATACCTCCAGAATCAAGTCTGACACTGAAGAAGTCCTATTTTGATGGAAAAAGGATTTAAAACAATTTCCGTAATAATTCTGATTCCAATGAACTGGCAAGTAATTTTCCTTCATACAACTGTAACACCAGTCACATGAGTTAATGAGTAACTGACCAATATGAGATAAATATTAAGTCAAACAAGAAAAAATGTCAACAAACGCCATGATACGTGGCACTCAGGAAATAAAATATATCCCCATTTGCTCTATCAGAACCACAACCAGTACTCCCTCACAGTTGCACAACATGCCTTTTGCTTGGATACTTCACATTTCAGTATATTTTTCACTTCTCCATGTGTCTTTCACATTGTACTTCTCCTTTTTTGTTTTCTTTTTATGAAAAGTAGGTGACCTTTCGGAGGAAGAACCATCTTCAAAGAATGAGCCAGCTATTATCAAGTCTGCATCTCAAAGTCCAAATCTCAAATACTATCATATCTCTCCTTCAAAATTCATACAACTTAACCATTTAGCTATAATGACTCACACAGTCATTTCAGTATAGATTACCAGGCTGGTCAAGCATGACTCCCCCTTGCTGAATCCATGCTGGCTATTCCTGATTTTCTTGCCCTTCATGTGCCTGGAAATGGTTTATACAATTAGCTGTTTCAGCAGCTCCCCAGAAATCAGTGAGGCTGACCAATGCACTAGCATGTCCTATTTCTTGCCCTTCCTGAAGGGCATTTGCCCTCCTCCCGCCCTCAAGCACTTCTCACAAGTGCCATGATTGACCAAGGTTATCAAGAGTGGCCTCACAATGACATCAGCTAGCTAGATCAGTGATCATGGATGCAGTCCATGTTTGTGTGCTCAGTTTGCTTGACTATTGATCTGATTCATTTCCAGCAAGGATATATCTTCCAAGCTCCACCTCTTCCTCCTGGTCTCAGGGATTCCTGATGTTTGTCTTCCTAGTGAAGTCCAAGTCAAAGAAAGCATTCACTATCTCAGCCTTTTCACCATTCTTTCTAACTAGGTCTCATATTTCATTCAGCACTATTGCTGTGATTTACCTAGCAGGTAGCTCAGCACCACACAGTTAGTTACTCATTCACTCCTCCCACTGGGATGGGGGAGAGAATCATAAAGAAAAAACAAAGTAGAACTCATGGACTGAGATAAAACTATGTACTAAGACAGAGAAAAAGAAAAGGATAATAGTTATGACTATATTATACATATATATATGAATGTATATAACAAGTGATGCAAAAACAATTGCTCAACCAATACCTGCCAACCAAAGCCCAGCTAGCCCCCAGCAGCAGAACAGGGAGAGATGAACTCCCACCCCTTTCAAAACTTTCCTTCCACATGACGGCATATGGTATGGAATATCTCTTTGGCCAGCTTAAGTCAGCTGTCCTGATTCTGTCTTCTCCCAGATCTTGAATGCTCTTTTTCTCCTAGATCCTTGTGCCTTCCCCCGCTGCGTTGGTAGAACAGTAGGGGAAAGTAAGAAAACTGAAGTGTACAGCACTTTGTACAGCACTGCTCAGCAACAGCTAGAAACATCATTGTGTTATTAACATTGTTCTTCTCCTAAAAACCAAAGAAACAAAATAAACACTATGAATAAAATTCTGTCTCACCTGAAACTAAAACAACTATCTGTCCTTAGACTTCATCTGGTCACTCACATATTTTCAGAAGCCCTTCTTGGTTCTAATGAAAAAAAATTAAAAAACATGGAGTGTAGTATTTTTAAAAAATAACTCTCTACTCTCAAAGTTTGTAATATGCCTTATGAGACAATTCTAAAGAGCAAAGGAACCCAGGATTCCTGGACATCCTTCAAGAATGAATTCCTGAAGGCATAAGAGATGACTGTGCCCACATGCCAAATCACAAACCAGCAGAGAAGAAATTTTAAATAACTCTAATAATTTTAACAAATTCCTTTCCTTTCAAAATGCATGTTAAGAGTATCTGAAAGTACATTCTAAATGTATCTTCAATTCTGCAGCTGTTCAAAAGAGACAACAAAATGGCACAGAATGTTCCCCCTATAATTTTATCATCAAAACTTCTTGTTTGTTTGTTTGTTTGTTTGTTTGTTGGCACACTACTTGGCTCGGAGCGGAGCGAATCAGTCCCTGCATAGATAAAACCTTCCACTAGGGAGCGGAGCAACCCAGGAGCGGCGTGAACCGGACGGACAAAGCGGGCATAGCACGGCAGTTTGTGCAAGCAGGGAGAGTGAGGGGAGAATCTGCGCACTCAGGAAACAGGCTCACCTCGTGGCTGCCTCCCAGACAGCTAATCTAACCGTGGTCTCCACTAGGCAGAAAGCTCTGGCAATTCAGATGGAGTACCCAGCTAAAAATGAGGCAGTCCACGTCTCTGGCTGCAGCAAATGCCCCAGCCTGTCGCTGCCGGTGAAGGGCAGCAGGGATTCCACCTGCATCAGGTGTGCACAGATGGATGATCTGCTCGGCGTGGCGGCAAAGCTCAAGGAGGAGGAGAGATTAAGGAATATCAGAGAGTGAAAGCATATGATAGATTGGTGGAGTAACTCCCTGCTGAATGGGTGAGAAAGACACCAGGGTGAATACCCCCAGAACAGTGGTAGACCCCCATCCCAGCCACTGTTGAGCAGAGACAACGGAATAAAAGAAGAAACAGGTCCCACCCTGACCCTCCTCAGTTCCCCAGGTGCCCCAACATAATGGGTTTGAGGCTCTAGAACTTGAGGGAGAAGTAAGTGAGGATGTGGTGGAAGGACCACATTTGAGGTTCTCTGGGGCAAGGTGGTCAACTGCACATCTCAGGACAGCTTCCATGAGGAAGGACAGAAAGGTTACTGTCACAGAATCACAGAATCACAGAATTGTAGGGGTTGGAAGGGACCTCCAGAGATCATCGAGTCCAACCCTCCTGCCAAAGCAGGTTCCCTACACCAGGTTGCACAGGTCACAGGTGTCTCCTTTCTGAGAGGATCAGAAGGCCCTACATGTCATCCCAACCCTACCTGCAGGGAAGTGTGCTGCCTCCCTGGCGCCCGGGTGAGGGATATTTCTAGGAAACTTTCCAGTCTGATTTGCCCCTCTGATTATTATCCTTAATTGATAGTTCCGGCTAACAGCGATGAAGTCACTGAGAAAAACCTGAGGATTATAAAAACAGACCTCAAAAAGGGGAATGGGCCGGTTAGTGGATAGAGTAGAAGTATAGGTCACATTTACCTCTATCCCTTCAATGGCAGGGAAGGATACTGAGAGAAGCAGGAAAACCATAAATCACAAATATGTGGCTGACAGGCTGGCGCAAATGCAAGAATTTTGGGTTTTTTGACCATTGGGTGGTTTTACTTGGCACTTGGCCTGATGGCAGCTGATGGATCTCACATGTCTCAAAGAGGGAAATGGATCCTAGCCGAGGAGCTGGCAAGGCTTGTTGAAAGGACTTTAAGCTAGACATGAAAGAGGAAAGGGATAAAACTAGGCCCAATAGAGCTGAGCCTAGAGGAACAAAGACTGGGTTGGTGGTGAGGCATGGAGCTCAGATGAAGTGCATCTACACCAACGCGTGCATGGACAACAAATGGGAGAAGCTGGAAGCCACAGTGCAGCAGGCCAACTATGAGTTAGCTACCCTTATGGAAATGCTGTGGGATTGCTTCCATGACTGGATGGCTATAAGCTCTTCAGAAGGGACAGGTAAGAAGGTAAGGACAGTGGCATAGCCCTCTAAGTTAGAGAGTGTTTTGATATTGAGCTAGGAGGTTGGGAATTATAAGGTTGACTCTATGGAACGGCCAACAAGGCAGACAGCTTGACTGGGGTCTGTTACATATCACCTAACCAGGATGAAGAGACAGATGATGCGTTCTATGAAAAGCTCGCAGAAGTTGCATGATAGCCAGTCCTTGGTCTCATGGGGAACTTGAGCTTCTCTGATGTTTCCTGGAAAGATAAGACAGCACAGAAGAAGCAGTCTAGGAGGTTTCTAGAGTGTATGGAAGATAAGCTGATAAGAGAGCCTACGAGGGCACGTGCCTCGCTAGACCTGCTGTTCACAGAGAAAAACTAGTGGAAGATGTAGAGGTCAGGAGCTGTCTTGGACAGAGTGACCATGAAATGGTAGAACTGTCAGTTACTGGTGAAGTCAGGAGGGTGGGGATAGCAGCAAAACTGCTACCTTAGGCTTCTGAAAGGCAGACTTTGAACTCTTCAGAACACTGTTAGAGAGTGTCCCTTGGGATTCAGTCCTGAAAGGTATAGGGGTCCAGGAAGCCTGGTCACTTTGGCCACAACAACCCAGTCGACACTACCAGCCAGAGGCAGAGTGGCTGGAGGTCTGTGTAGAGGAAATGGACCTGGAGGAATTGGTTGACACGTGGCTGAACACGAGCAAACAGTGTGCCCAGGTGACCAAAAAGACCAATGGCATCCTGACCAGATAGTCAGCACTGGTGAGGCTGCACCTTGAGTACTGAGTTCAGTTTTGGAGCCCTCACTACAAGAAAGATATCAAAGCCCTGGAACACATTCAGAGAAGGGCAAAGAAGTCGGTGAGGGGCCTGGAGCACAGGCCTTATGAGGGGTAGCTGAGGGAGCTGGGATTGTTCAGTCTGGAGAAGAGGAGGTTCGGGGTGACGTTATTGCTCTCTACAACTTCCTGAAGGAACAGAGTCGGCCTCTTTTCCCGTGTATCTAGCAACAGGACTCTAGAGAGAATGGCCTCAAGTTGCGCTGGGGAGATTCAGTTTGGACGTTAGTAAATACTTCTCTGAGACAGTGGTTAGGCATTAGAACAGGCTGCCCAGGGAGGCAGTGGAGTCACCGTCCTTGGAGGTGTTCAAGAAACATTTAGATGATGTACTGAGAGACACAGTTTAGTGGGAAATATTGGTAATAAGTGGATGGTTGGTCTGGATGATTTTAAGAAGTCTTTTCCAGCCGTGGTGATTCTATGATTCTATACTCCTGTCAAACAGGTTTGTTTGTTTGCTTATTTATTACCAGGACTACACTTGCTTTACGAGGCTTTAATTGTCTGAGATATTTTAAGGACTTTCTTCAACAAGGCATCAGAAGACACGTGAAGTGCCCTTCTAGAAATAATTTCTAGTAAAGCACTACAAAACAATGTGCTATAACACAGAGGTAGTAAACGCAAATTCTAGTGAAGCCCAGACATTTCAGTTTGCCTATATAAAACATCCAAGAACTTCTACTGGAAAAGACATATTACTCACTTCCTCATTACGTGTTTCCAAAACATTTTTGTTATTCATGTGGTCTGTAGTGAAGTTTCCATTCTTTCATTAAGTCAGTAATCAAATGCAGGGCTGCTCCAGTCTTAGAGAATCAGTATTGCAAGAGGGAATTCATGTAGTTCCAGGCCATAGCAATCAAGTACAATACAACAAACATTGTAAAATACTGCATATCGTGGGGACATTGTGATTGCTATCAAAATACTGCTTTAAGAAAGGAGTGGTGTATTCTGGTAAGCTACCTGATTTCCTGCCCCCCAGGGACATAGTTTAACAAACTGTGTAAAATAAAAATGAGAGTATTCCAAGCAACAATAATGTAAAACACATCATTTCTGAGTACTTTGATCCCACTTTAGAGGGCTAAAAAATCGTTACATCTCTTCAAAAAAAATTCAAAATTAAAATTTACAAATCAAGATACAAAGATCAGAGCCAGACAGAAAACAACTGGATAAAACTGATCAGTTTTCAGGGCACAGGAATGAAAATCAAACAAAAAAAACTCCTAAAACATCTTGATATTTTCCAATAGAAAATTGACATCTGTTGTGAAAATATAGCCCACTCATCTTTTCGTAGTGAACAAAGGAAAAACAGAAGTAGTTTTGTTTCCTTTGCTCGGTACCATCTTATTTTCCTCTTGCCAACTACTAGAATTTGTAAAGAAACAAACACACTTTGAATCTGTACAGGTACCACACAGGTCTTGCTAACATAGCCAACTACCTGAAAAAGAGAGACTGAATTAGTTCCTGTCTAAATACACTAGCATATTTTTCAAGTACTTTTCCAGTTCTGGAAAGCCCCAGCAAATTAACTGCCAAACACACAACCCTGCAGCACAGCACTTCTGCTACTTAAAGAATGCAATGTTTATGCTCACAGAAAGCACCTTCAAGTCCTTATGCCACTGAATAGCTTACAGTTCTGATTGAATCAGAAGGCTGATTCACTGAACAGCTCACTACAGTATACTGTAACTAAGCAAGAGCAGAATAGTTTGCAGGCAGGAGGATCTGCAAAATACTGCTATTGAGGACTATCAGGAAAATTCTAATGACCGCTCTGAGTTGCAAGTATCACTTACAAAACTCACACAGTCATCTAAACTTCAACTGCAAACATTTTTATTCTAGTCCAATGCTAAGCAGCATTAAAAGTGTTGCATGCATACTAATATAACATGCTGATTATTTCCCAGGAGGGAAAAAAAAAATCAGTAGAATCTTAAGCCTTACTGAATGTGTTTCTATGTACAGATTCCTACAAAAATGTGTCAACTACAGAGGTTCACATAGTTGTCCCCTGGAACCAACACGGCACAAGTTTTCATTTAATGCCTTGATTTTTTCTACCCCAAATCTGAGATAGTTAGGGAGAAAGTATACTCCTCTAAATCATGCACACTGATTCTTATATGTATATATAAATATATACATATATATATATATGTTTTTTTTTAATTAAAGAAAAAAGCAAAGCAAAAAAACTCACGTGAACCTTTTGACAAGCAAAGAAGTATTTAGTCCACAGCTGCTCATGGCAGTGCTGATCTATACTTTCAACTGTTGTATTAGCTAAGTTGTAGAAGCTGACAGTGTTTTGCTGTACTCAAAACAATCTTCAACAATCTTCTTCAAGGTTGCTCAGTTATTTCTAAAACAGAGTTTTATTTTGAAGTCACTTACAAATTAACAAACACCGAGTATCAGTGAAAAGGTTTTACAAAAAAACCTGCTTTCTGAGGAAGTTTGAAACATTAACCTGTATTCCTTGAAATGCAAATGCACATAAACATGAAAATTAGAGCATTAAGAGAGAAATACATAAAGATTTTAAACTGCCACAACACAAGCAGCAGCCCTTTCTTTAAAAAGTAATACACATTTTTAACATCTTAACAGTCTGATTTCTGTTCTGGTTTTGTATTATTTTAAACACTCAAAGAGAAATTCTTTCCACTCTTCTGAGCAGATACTGAATTTCCTCAATAGCAAACTTTGGGAGCATCAAATTAAATAGAAAAGAAATAATTATCACTCTCAAAGACAAAGAACACTGGCAATGGTTTCAGAAATGACAATATCAGAAATACAGCCACTTTCCTCTCAAAACTGACCAAGCGTCACCATGATCATACCAACCCAACCTTTCCAACAGTTTATTAGCACTCATCAAAAAATACAGCAGAGATTAGATGTTAGAAGGAACACGGCCACCCTGGAAATCTCAGTGATTTTTTCCATGTGAAGAGAAAGTGCCCCTATACTGCTACAGTTTACTTGCTTGTGCTATCAACCTCTTCCCTGGTCTCATCTTCCTAATGGAACTAGTAATCTAGAATGATCCAATTCATTTAACTTTTTAAGTACCCTTACCTTGGACTACTTCTCAAAATGCACTTTCTTAAAGCATTACATGTAAAGCAGTGCCCCCCTGCACACCTTCTGCTTTAGCAATGAACACATAAGCAGCATACTGCAATCAGGGCATACAGAACACTGCATACAGCATGCGAAGCCATCAGCTTTCTGCTTATGTAACAATACAGAACTAGAAGCAGCATCTCTGTAATGCTATACTGTACACTATCAGCAGATAGTGAAGAACTTTTAAACACAATTTACTTTCAAATCTCCTTCTGAAAATCAAACAAAACCACGTATGCACATCAGAAATTATGATTTAAGTTAGGTATCTGATACAGGAGGCATAAATGACAAAGTAAAGAAGAAAACGTATAAAACAGAAAAATTAGATTCACTATTCTGAAGAAAAAGGAAAGTAAAGGCAAAGTATTTTTTTCTTTTAATTTGGATATCATTTACAAGTAAGAAAGCAAACTAATCCACAACCAAAATTAAATACAGTTTGACTTGTAACTGACAACAGTGCATTGTCCATAACTCAATTCTGAATAGTTACCACATGTTTAAAAGATGGATCAGATGAACTAAGCAGATTTATTTCTCATCTCTCTATAAAAGGGAGAAGGATCTTTCCTTCCTGCTCCAGAAACACAAGGAAAATTGTTGTATCACAGTGTACCATACACTTCTCCAATAAGTATTTTTATCTCTGGACTACTAAGAGCCACTGATTGTCTTTGTGGGAATGAAAGGTACCTGCCTTCATGATCACCCACTCAAAGAGCCAGAGACCAGCCTTACCACCTTAATGAGGCTGCCCCAAGTAAACACAAGGTTTATTCACAGGACAGTCCAGGTGACAAAAGTTAACTGAGCCTTTTAAAATGCCAATACATTTTGAGCTCTAAATCTCTGAACTGAAAATAGATGACCAATACATCTATTTTTTATTTCTTTTTTTTACTTCCTCCCTCCTTCTCTTATTTTCACAATACACAATGAACGTGTATCCAAGGACTAAAACCAGCTGTTGCTCCTGGCTTATTTTTATTGCCACGTGTCATAGTTTTATGATTTTTGGTTATCTGTATTCCACATCATAACATCATGTAATGTTCGACTGTGGATGCTCAAGTTCCGGGTGCCTGTCTGGAGGAGAAGAACAACTACATTCCCCAGGGGCCTTTGCGGTCAGCAAGGAGATGTAACTCCCAACAAGGTCACTTGATTCTTTCTTCTTCACCTGCTCCTCTTCGCCTGCGCTTCGCCGTCTGCTCGTCTCCGTCTGCTTTTCTTCATCGGCTCAACTGGACTGCACTTCTCACCTCAGCGTTGTGGTGAGACCTTTCCACCTTTCACGCACACTCTCTCTACCTCTCTCTCATTATATTTTGCTGTTACTATATTTAGTAAATTAGTTTGTTTCCCCTCAGATCGTTGCCGCTGTTTTCAATTATTTTGGGTCCCCTGTTCCTTTTTCCGGAGGCGCGGATCTGCGGATCCCTCCGCCCTGCTAGTCACGGAACCGGGCCGAACCAGCCCATAAACCGTTGACACCACGATTACTGTCAATTTCCCCACTGCAGTAACATTTTTACAGTAACCCAAACTGTTGTTTTTGTTTTTTACATTTCTGTGCATTTCTTTTCATAATCATGTTCATTTTTCCTTTACTGTGAGAGAGTCCACAAAAGAAGTGAACAATGCAGTGAGGGATGTAGGACAGCCTCACTCCTATTCTCTAAACTTCTTAAGCTGTTGCTGATCAAAGAAAATGGGAAACCAGGGTCAAGGGGAGAATTACAATATCTCAAATATAAAAGCCATGAAAATGAGAATCAGACAAAAAAAAAAAAAAAAGTGGCCTTTGAGCAAAGCAACAGGACAAAATGTCATGTCTGAGTTTATACCTTTTATGATTACAATTTTGGCAGCTTTGTAAGTGGCAAAACACTAAAAACATATCATACATCTTACTTTTCTATTAAAAATAAACTACAGAATCTGAAGGTAATAAATTGCTTGACCTAGCTTTAACAGCATTCCAATGGCACACTACAGCTCAGAAAATGAGTGTCTGAACAAGGATTTTAGATCGCTAAGACAAAATCTTGAAGCTTTGGTTAAGTCTGCACTCCACTGAGATGTCTAAGTAG
This sequence comes from Chrysolophus pictus, assembly GCA_037305975.1. Classification (NCBI taxonomy): domain Eukaryota; kingdom Metazoa; phylum Chordata; class Aves; order Galliformes; family Phasianidae; genus Chrysolophus; species Chrysolophus pictus. Next base: position 3,316,051 of record CM074577.1, read on the forward strand.
CTCCTTAAAAGGCAAAGAGGGAAGAGTGTTGAATCAAACTCATAGAAATTAACTAATCCTGTTGGAGAAGAAAAACATAGAGCCACATGGATTAGTATATTAGTTTCTCTGAAACACCAAGTCAGAGTGGCAAAGGATCGCACTGCATTATATAAAAAGTAATGGCTCGAGCAAGGCAAAAATATCTTTCAGTTGAGTTGAGGACGTACGTAACACTCAGCACAAAAACTGAAGTAAGGCATAAAGCTAAATGATACTGCTGAATGATACTGTTGTCTTGATCCAGCAGAAGACTTCAACAAATACTTAAGCTTACTGATATTAAGGTAGTTTAAGCATTTGCTTACAAACTTGATAAAATCAGTCAGCTCAAGAGGGACTTATCAGCACATAAAAAATGTGTTAAAAAAAAATCATGTGTCCCATTAACATATCAAGATTTTGAGGCCCAGAGCAACAGTGCTGTCATTGCTCAGCACTCACAATGCATAAAAACTGATGAATAAGAGGCCCATTGAGCACTGCATGCAAAATACCTGAAGTCAAGCATACGCCAAGATCTCTCATGTTGCACTGGCAGAGACACAGCAAACAACTTCACAGACAGGGTATGAGAGTTCAGTGACTTCTTCAGAGGAGAGTGATCTACTAAACCCTTTATGGCAGAGCCCATTCATAGTTTCATTTCTCCAGGACACGATTAGATTATTTCAGTGCTCAGAAACCCGTCTGCTTTTCACCTAAACAAACCTATCTGGAAAACTTGTCCACATATTTGTAAATAATCACTTTTTCAGTAGAAAACAACTTCCGTTTTGAATTTTTAGATCTTTAATTTCCATTAATTTATCCCCCAGCCACATCTCCTTTCTCGACTAAATTGCAGATAATAACTTGACAGAGATGGATCTCTCTCCAGGTTTTATATTCAGATGTCCATTCTGTATGCATTTGTTTTTCCCCACAGACAGTACCAATAAGTAGGGGGGAGGGGGCTCTTGTGTGTATGTGTGTAGTTGTTTTAAATTAACCTTCCTAAAGACTGAGAGAGCTTGGAGAATAGAAGGCTCTGAGAAGAGCTGACAGCAGCCTTTCAGTATCTAAAGGGGGCTGTAAGAAATAAGGGGACAGACTCCTTAGCAGGGTCTGTTGTGACAGGACAATGGGAAATGGTTTCAAACTAAAAGAGGCGAGATTTAGAATAAGGAACTCAGTATACGGAAAATTGTTCCCTGCGGTAAGGGTGGTGAGGCAATGGAGCAGTTTACCCAGAGATGTGGCAGATGTCTCATCTCTAGAAATATTCAAAGTCAGGCGGGACCAGCTCTGAGCAACATGATCTAGCACTATATCTCCCTGATCACTGCAGGGAAGCTGGACTAGATAACCTTTAAGGTTCCCCAAACGGCCAGATCAATCTCAAAGTTTTTCACTGAGCAGAGTTCTTAACTTGAATTTACTCATATGTTTTGGAAATACTAAAATAAGGAAATCTTGCCACAGAGCTAAATATCAAGTCAACAATACAGGCAACTGAAATAGATCTGAGGTCTCCAAAAGTTAAGTAGTCTAACTATAAAAATAAATGTAATCTTCATTCAAAGCAAATACCAGTCTTGTTAAAAACAGGGAACATTATCCCGAGGGGACAGGACAGGAATCAACAAAGTAACCCCCTCCAACATCACAAAATTTACGCATTAACACTCTTTGGACATCTTTGACTTACACGGATCTAGAGATGAGGAAATTTTAAGTCATCTGAGACCACAGAAGAACTTATGTCAGCTACCAACAGCATATTACATGACGAGGAACTTTACACCTCTGGCTTGTCTAATACTTGTGCAATACCATATGAATTCCATTTTGGTCTTTCTGGCAATTAGTTTTTCAGATCTCTATAAAAACATAGAAACATTTTACTTGGTGCCAGTATGTAAAATGATTTTTACTCTACAAAATTAATCTGGGAAAAAAATGCAAAGACAGTATGAAAAGAAGCCTTCAATGAAAAAAGTCAAACCTTTAGAAAAAAGGATTTGACTTTTCCAGTTTGGTTTTCTTTCGTATTTATTTGTTTTAACAAAACAAATTAATGGAAATGTAAATCTTTAGTGCTACATTTTTTTCCCCACTGTTAAAAGTGATATGTTGAAACAGAATTGTAGAAACAACCCTTCCTCTCACTTTTTATTCATGCTTACACGCATGAATAAATGCGTGTTCTATATTGTATGGCGTGGAAACCATTCCAATTATTTAACTACTTGCATAAGTGTATCAGAAGAAGAACTTATCCACTAGCAAATATATATATTAAAATAAAAAATATTTTTAATTTTAAAAATTTTTATTTTTTTTTTTAATAAATGTTTTAATTCCGAGTTCACAACTATATGCATACAAGTAATAGACAACTAATTCTTGACTAGCATGACGTTTATTTTCCCTTCAGATAATCATGTTTTAGCCTGGTTAATTTTCCCATAGCAACATTTTTCAGAACCCACAAAAATTATCCATACATAAAATAAGTGCAAGTCAAAAAAAAAAAAAAAATCAAGGAGCTTTATTTTTTGATGAGCGTTTTTGTTATGAAAACCACAGAAGAAACTGAACTCTGGATGTGTTCAACATTTATTTGATCCTTTCCATACAGATGTCTGTGAATCATGAAAATAGATGGAATGCTAAGTGCAAGGGTTGTTGCTTCCACCTCTTCCTTTCAAGACTGCTCCTGCATGTTATGAAAGACATTCTGACTTTTAGCAGCCATAAAATATCTCTTTTCCTTTTATATAGATTTGTTCTGTCTTGACACTCAATACCTACATTTTGATATTCAACATCTACTTTCAAGTCAGAAACAATTACAACTCACCAAACTTTGAAAACATGCCCTGAGTAATTATAGTTCAATTAATCTAATGGCCAACAAAACAGTGAGAAGAAATAAAAAATGAAGCCAGCTTTCTTTTTTGTAGAGTACATGATAAACTAGGAGGCTGAGCTGGGTATTTCCTGATGCAAAAGGCACTCTTTTTAAAAATATCAAAAATTATGAAACTGAACTTGCTGGATACAATTTACAGTGCATGCTGAACACTAGTAATATTCTCATATTTTTCTTAAACCACCACTAAAAGTTTCCATTAAATCTTATTGCTGTAAACTTTAGATATGCACCCTAAACTCGTATTTTTCTTTTCCTGATAGAAGTATAGTTTGTATTTGGCCCAACTTTCTGCTTTCAACTTGAAACTTGTCCTCCTGTGGGAGGAATGAGTAGCTTTGTTGCAGACGTTACAACTATATGGGGACTTGTTTTACCTTAATGACAAAATAACAGCTAAAAGTCGCTTTTTTTTTTTCCTGTCAACTTGGCATCTGATTTAATCATCATCATGACACAACTCCTACAGTCTAAACTTCAGATACACGTGGACTGTCAACAAAGAGAGAGAAATAAATAGGCTTACCTTCTCTTCACATTTCCTGTGGCAGGCATACTTGCAAACTAAAATGAAAGCAAAGATAATATATGAGTAGAAGAAGGGGTGGATTCTCTCTTTTTTTTTTTCTTTAGATCAATCTTTTACTGGAAACACAGCCAATCATAAATCTTCAGATAAAACAGTATTTACATAATACAAAAAAAAAAAAAAACCAAAAAACAAGAGAAGTATAGTAGAATGTAGGTTTTATCCTTTCCTGAAAGTGCAACTACAATAATGTTACCATAGAATCATTGCAGTTGGAAAAGACCTCTAAGATCATACAGCCCTACCACCCACCTATCACCAACACTACCCACTAAATGTTATGCCTACCTGCCACACCTCCTTGAAAACAAAGAAAACAAAGAAAACAAACAGTACATTCCAACACCTCACCATTCTATATTTTTTCCTAATATCCAGCCTCAATCTCCCCTGGCACCACTTGTGGTCATTCCTTCTTGTACTGTCACTAGTTACGTGGGAGAAGAGGCCTAACTCCACCTCACCACAACCTCCTTTCAGGCAGTTATAGAGAGCGTTAAGGTCTCCCTTAGCCTCCTCCTCTACTTCATGCTAAACAATCCCAGCTCCCTCAGCTGCTCTTCATAAGACTTGTGCTCCAGGTCCCTCACCAGCTTCATTGCCCTTCTGTGCATATGCTCCAGGGCCTCGATGTATTTCTTATAGTGAGGGGCTCAAACTGAACACAGTGCTCAAAGTGCAGCCTCACCAGTGTTGTGTAAAGGGGCAATCACAGGTCCTGCTCACAACAGTACTTCTGACATAAGCCAGGATGCCATGGGCCTTCTTGGCTACCTGAGCATACCGCTGGCTCCTGTTTGGATGGCTGCTGACAAACATCACCAGATTCCATTCCTCCAACACAGCTTTCCACCGCTCTGTGCTAAACCTGTAGCACTGCATAAGGTTGTTGTGACCAAAGTGCAGGACTAGACACTTGGTCCTGTAAAACTTTATAAAACTGACCTCAGCCCATACAGCCAGCCTAACCAGATCCTTCTGTACGGCCTTCCTGTCTCAGATAGGCAAATCAACACCTTCTCCCAACTTGGTGCGATCTGCAAACTTACTGGTGGTGCACCCAACCTTCTCGTCCACATCGTTAATAAAGATATTAAACAAAGCTAGTCCCAGTACTGACTCCAGGGGAAAATGGCTCATGAATCAGCTGCCAGACAAATTAAACTCAGTTTGCTACCATCATCTGATCCTGGCCATCCATTCAGTGTTTCGTCCAGCAAAGAGCATACCTGTTCAAGTCACGAGTTGCCAGTTTCCCCAGGAAAATACTGGGGGAGACAGAATCAAAGGCTTTGCTAAAGTCAGGTTGGTCAAGAAGGACCTACTTTCCGTGAACCTATGCTTGCTAGGCCTGATCCCCTGGTTGTCTTAAACATGCAGTGTGATCACATTTAAGATGATCTGCAATGTCTAGGTCTGGTTCCTCTGGAGGGTGATGACCCACAGGCGAGCTGATCTCTTGAGCCTGGAGGGAGACTATGTCTTCCTTATCTACCACAACTGTGAAAACTGCTGTGCCGTACCATACTGCCATGCCACACCTTGTTTACTTGTCCTGGTCACTATGCTCCGCAGGGGTTCCCTTTGTATGTTCAAGGGCATTACACTGCTGCACCTCGCCCCACCCACACCTCATCAGCCACGATCCTCCACTCTGCTGCAGAGCTCACCCACACTGGAGCCGTTTGCCTCAGAAAATGTGTGCATTCTATTTCCCTACGATAACATACGTCTGGTTAAACCTCACCGGCTGATGATCTTGTTATCTATCTTTACAGCTGCACATACACCAGAAGCATTATCAGCTAAATAACACAGATATTAAGTCCAAATTGGTCACAATGAGCCCAGTGAATCTTAGTGATATCTGCAATACCAGAGACCTAAGAAAAACAGGTGACTTAGAACTCAAAGCGACTGTGTCTCCTCAGAGTTTAATTTCTTATTGGGAAAAAAGTTCACACATTGCTGCTAAATTATCTCAAATAGATTAATACTTTCTCTTCATTTCCTGCTGATAAAACAGCAGGAAAGGCTGAATCACTGAATTTAGAAAACAGCACTCAACTTATGTAGCTAGATGATGAATGATATGATGCATAATATCTAGAATCTGACAGGCAGGTTTCAAAAGTATATGCACTTCTTTCCTTATTCTGAAAAGCTGTTGGATTTTTTTTCCATGCACTGTTTCCCCTTTGGGTAATACTGTAAATTTAAATGCATTCTAAATTCCCCAGGATCAGTAAGCAGGAAACCCCCACAGAGGTTTACCTGGAAGATTAGCTATATCTAACCTTAGACCACTAAGGCTGAAATACACTCTCAATGCTCTACCAAGAGTTATATTCCACAGCCTGACTCACCAGAAAAGATGCAACTATCAAGACATGAGCTCAGCTTCAGAACAAACTGCACTAACTGCTTAATGAAAATCCTCCGTGTTCCAGTGACTTCTCAGGTTAATAAGCCCTATAGATTGACCTACTTTCTTAAGCAGTCTTGTACATACTATGTTGGTTTAGTTTTTCAGCGTATAAGTTATGAGCAAAGAGCTCTTTCCTAGCATATAACAGGACGAACATTCTTTTCCATTAAAATTTTTGGTGTTTGTACAGATACAGTGCTCTAATAACACTAAGTGACTGATAACATCCATTTCTTTAAAAGCTATCACCCTTAAAGCATGTGGTGGATGACTTTAAATTAGTGAGGAAAAACATTTTCTCACATGACTGTATGGAACATGCCTAAATTCATAAGTGATTTCATGCACAGAAACAGCACATTAGGAGAGTATGTATTCCTTACCAGTATGATTTATTGTGAGACTGTGAAAGGCTAACACTGTTGTCGACTACTTCCCTGATACAGCCTCTGGCCTACAACTGCTCAGTTAAAGATAAGGCTAGCCACACATGCTAATTAACTACACTTTGTCAGGATACTCCTATCTTCAAAGGAATTTAGTCATCACATATAGCAATTAATAGTTCCTCTACTCAGTCACTTCAGCAACTTCAAGGATGATCTTTACATAACAGTACATATTTGCTATATCCAAGGAAACACAAAGATCTGAACAAAGGTTAGTTCTCACTGACAACAACAGATGCCCTAAAAAATTATGCATATGTACTATTTGTTTCTCCCATAGCCTACTTATAGACCTTCTGTACAGCAGGGAAACAAACAAATAACAAGAAGAGACAAGTAATACAGCGCTTTTAAAGTCTGCAGATTTTAAAAGACAATCACAAAAAGTAAACAATAAAGTAGAATATCCATCCAGAAGTCCAGACATTACAGAAAAGATTTGTGCATCTTCTTTATTGATGCTTATGCGTAGGTTTCTGGGGTGGTACGATGAAATACAGAACAAAAATAAATACAAAATGTCAAAATGAAATTAAAAAAAAAAAAAAAGCTCACACGATTCTGCTACTGGCTCATGCAAAAACAAGTTATGAATGTCATCAGCAGTAAATTAAGTTCTTATTAAAAATGTAGATAACAGTAAATGCAGCTTATCCTGTTTCCATGTACATCAAAAAGCCAAGGTTTGTCTGCTCTTATATAATATAACATTACTGTATTTGGTGGGAAGAAACCAGAGAGGTCAGATGTGAGTTTAATCGAAATCACAACTGCAAGACTGATTAACAACAAGGAAATACAGCACAGAAACTCCATGCATTATACAGGAAGGAAAAAAAAAAAAAAAAAAAAAGCATTGCTTATCTTTATGAGAATCAAAGGAAACAAGTAGAGGTAATAAGTTAAATAAAAATCAGGTTGAGCTCCCTGACTGAAGTAATTCCATAATTGTTTCTTCTCCCCAAGTACTTAAATTGGTAACATTCTGAGGGTAGAAATTTGATACATTCAAAGAGACAGCTTCGATCTTCTTCAGCATCCAGAAATACCCTGTTCACATCTCAATCCAGAATTTCATGGATTGTACTGACTTAAGCTATTACCTTTTCTTCTTCACTGTCTAATAATACTAATGATCATCATAAAACTGGATAAAACAGACACTCCGAAATGACATCACTGATTGTCCAAACACTGGGAGCTAACAAAATATTCCTTTGTGCTCAGGAGCAAAAAAAAAGACTCTCTCCCTTCCCTTCTATGTGAATGTCAAAGCATTAATTCCATACAGTGCTCCTAGCAGGCATTCCGGCAACATCCTGAGAACAGGAATTGATCCACAAACAAGTGAAGCAAGCACCAATTCCCTTCTCCTGACTGATTTTTGCTATTAAATTCCTGCCAAGGGCAAGAAAACTTAACACTACTAAGCTCATTTTGACAGATTGTTCTGTGCATCTAGCAGAAGCTCAAGACTCACATATGCAGGTCACTCCAAAAGTAACACACAGAATCAGAGAATGCCAGGGATTGGAAGGGACCTTGAAAGACCATCTATTCCAATCCCTCTGCTGGAGCAGGAACACCTACTTATTTCCATGGAAACTACAAAAGTTACAAAGAGCACAATCACGCTATTTGACAGAGCACATTCTCAGCTACAAATCTCTATTTTTTGAACACAGTCAAAAATTAGCTATGTGTTTTTCACCAGAGATGTAAAAGAGCTGTGCTACTAAAAATGTGAATGACCACCCAGAACATGGCTTACCTCCCACACTGCTGTTACCACTGCCGAAACACATCACCCACTGCATGTATTAACACCCACCATTTAACCTTCCAGCAAGCATCAGTGTCAACAGCTGCCATTTTTTACGCATGGAGGAACTCCACGACACACCTTTAGTTCACATGCACCATTCTGTCACACTTCCCCTCTTCTGACATGTGTCCCACAACAACAAAATGCAATGGAATACTGGCAGGAAGGTTCAACCTTTACTGTCATACCACCAATACTCACCTCTGATGTCATGGGCCAACAGTAATAAAACAGGAGACAGAGAAGTCCTCATATATATCTCAGTGAGGCACAGCAAGCTTTACCTCTTCTACACTGAAGGGACAACTGAATCAAACCTACAGAGTATTTCACTGGAGTGAATAAATAACAAACGCTAGAATAGAAACTCTTCACTAGCACTTATCACTGGGCCACATCACAGAAGCGTGTCTTCCTAAAATGTTGAGAAACTGCTTGATAAACATTGCTAGTTTTCACTTGCCAGTAAGGTGCTCTACTGACACAAAGATACTTATATACATACATACATAAAGTGATTATACATACACTGAAGTGTGTATATATACGTATATATACACGCACCTATAGATTTGTGTGTATGTGAATGTATGTACACAAACACATACCAAAAGTGGACGTTATGTTCTTAATAAACATACAACTGCTTGCTTAAAACCAAGTAAAATTTAGAAGGCTGTTAACATATAACATTGCTTGGTAATTAATATCCAATGGGAAGAAAGCGTACCTTGTATCACTAACCAGCAGCTAACTATCAACCTCTAGATAATTCCTACCAACATCTTTATTGCTAGTGTTGTAGAATCATGAGAACAATCCTTAAGAATGTTTTTTCAACTACAGATAGAAGTTACGAGTACTTTCAAACTACATTTTCTTTCTGTTTTCTGATGGCTGTCCTATTTCCTACACTCTCTCTGCTTTCTCTGGAATGGAAAAATATATACATATGAAAACAAACTATTGTAATTACAAGAACTTTAAAGAAAGTGAGGAAATAAGAAAACACCATGAACCAGGTGAAGAGGAAGCATGCAGGCATACAGAGAAAAAGTCAATGACTGAGGGCTATGCTTTGAGAAACAAAACTCTCCAAGGACCTAAGCACAGAAAACAGTACAATGAACCACTGCTGTCATCTTTTTACAATAAAGTTCATATGGTTTTATATCCTGTAGCTGTTAACATCATGAACAGTGAAAGAAGCCTTCAACACAAACTAATTAAAGACTTGCCCACAGAGAAGAATCAATATTCTTGGTTTTTCTCAGAATTCATCTTACAACAGCTAATGCACAACTATCTATTCTGCATGGATGGCAGCACCCCCTCAGCCCACGGTGACTCAACCTAAATATGTTACTTCCAGAGAAATGAATTACCTCAAAGATAAGACTTCCACAGAGGCTGAATTACTTTTCAGTACACGTCAGCTGTTACCTCTAAATTGGAGAGAGAAGGATTTCAAAGCAATATTATTTACTCAGTGGATAAAGAATTGGTTGAATGGCCACAGCCAGAGGGTTGTGGTCAACTTTTCTATATCCAGATAGAGACCAATCATAGAATCATTAAGGTTGGAAAGACCACCAAGATCATCTGGATTAACTATCAACACATACCTATGACCGTGTTGTTCAGTGTGACATCTACCCTTTTCTTGAAAATCACCAGGGATGGTGGCTCTACTACCTCCCTGGGCAGCCTGTTCCAATACCTGACCACTCTTTCTGAAAATAAACTTTTCCTAATATCCAGCCTGAACCACCCATGGTGCATTTGGAAAAAGAGCCCAAACCCCATATTGCAACAACCTCCATTGAAATGATAATAAGGTCTTCCCTGAATCTCCCCTTCTCTGAAGAAAAAATCCCAGTTCCCTCGGCCTCTCCTTGTAAGACTCGTGTTTCAGACCCTTTACCAGCTTTGTTGCCCTTCTCTGAACATGCTCCAGGACCTCAATGCCTTTCTTGTAGTAAGGGGCCCAAAACTGAACACAGAACTCAAGGTATGGCCTCACGAGCATCAAGTAGAGGGGGATGATCATCTCCCTCATCCTAGTGACTACACTATTTCTGTATACAAGACAGGATGCCACTGGCCTTCTTGGCCATCTGGTACACTGCTGGCTCACGTTCAGCTGACTGTCAACTACTATCCCCAGATCCTTTTCTTCCACACAGTTTGCTAGTCACTCCGCCTGAAGTCTGTAGTGGTGCATAGAATTCCTGTAACTGAAATGCAGGACTCAGCAACTCAGTCTTCTTAAAGCTCAAACAACTTTGAGCTTTTGAGATTCAGCGCATTGATCTAGCCTATCCTTCCTACCCTCAGGCAGATTGACACTTCATGAGTCATGTCCCGCAGAGGTCTGCCTTTGGATGCGTGCCCCTCAGCATCACTATCAGTGACATACACAGTGGGATCGAGACTACCCTCAGCAGGTTTGCTGATGACACCAAGCTGAGTGGTGCACTTGACAAAATAGAAGGAAGTCATCCAGAGGGATCTGGACAAGCTTGGAAACTGGGCCTACACAGGCCAAACAGGATTTAACAAGGCCAAATGCAAACTGTTGCACTTGGATCGCAGCAACCCCAGACATCTAGTGGCTGGTAACCATGCCTGCAGCAGGGGCTTGGAACTAAATGATTTTAAAATTCCCTTCCAATCCTAGCCATTGTATGATTCTGTAATCCAAAGCAAGCAGTTAAGAGACAATTCTGTTTGATGCCTTACTGAACACTAAGAATGAACATTTGCCCTCAAAAAAAATACTACACAGCTCTTGACATTCACAGGTTTTTTTACCTTTCAAGAGACAAGTAATATATTAGGATACTAGACCACAGGCCACGGTACTTGAAGAAGGCTTTCTTTCCCTTCACTTTTGCAATTCAACTTTTCCAATATAGTAACATGCTATTACAGCTACTTTCGACAGCAGTGAGTCCTTGATTATTCACAACTAAGTAGAAGCTAATACAACCACATAAAAAGGTATAATGTTGTCATTAGCCTAGCTGAAATGGCTCTACACCAATGCACATAGCCTATGAAATAAGCAGAAGAGTCACAAGTGATAGCAGAATTATTACCTAATTGCTATCACAGAAATATGGTGAAATGATACACATAACGTGAGTACAACTGTGGGCTACAAGCTTTTCAGAAGGAACAGAGAAGATAGGAAGGGTGAGGGAGGGAGCTGCCTTCTATGCTATGATACAACTGCAAAGAGCTGCTCCTGAAAAAGTCAAAAACACGTTGAGATTTTGTGAGTTAAAATCAGGAATAAGATCAGTGAAGGATGTCTGGTAGTCAGCGTCTCCTACAGGCTGCCTGATCAAGGGGCGCCTGTTGACAAAGCCATCTTGCTTCAGCTTCAAGAGGCATCACACTTGGAGGTTCTCATCTTCATGGGACAATTTTAACTATCCCAGGTGCTTGGAAAAGGACATGGAAAGCTGCAAGCAATCCAGAAGACTCCTGAAGTCTGTTGAGAATGAATCCCTTATTTAGGTACTAGACAGAGCAACCAGAGGTGAAGCATTACCAGGCATGGTGCTCACCAATGTGGAGGAGATCATTAAAGAGATCAAGATCAGAGGCAGTCTGAGCTGCAGTGACCAGGCCCTGGTCAAGTCTGATCTCAAGGAATGTGGGCCTGGCAAAGAGCAGAGTCAGGACCACGAACTTCAAGAGAGCAAACTCTGGGCTATTTAAAGAATTATTGGGTGAGATCCCCCTGAAAATTATCTTTAGGGACAAAGGGACAGTACAGATCTGGCAGCACTTCAAAGATACCTCTCTGAGAGCACAAGAGCTCTCCCTGTACAGGATAACAAGCAGGAGAGACAGAAAACTAGCACAGCTGAGTAAGTACCTGCTGGTCAAACTGACTGAAGAGAATGAAAACTGTAAGCAGTGGAAGTGGAAGTGTGACCTGGGACACTGTCCAGATGGACAGAGATCAGGAAAGCAAAGGTGCAGATGAAAGTGAACTCAGTAAGAGGTGTGAAAAATAACAAAAAGGAATTCTACAGGTATGTTGGTCAGAAAAGGAAAGGAGAGTGTATCCCCTCTGAGGGAGCAGAGGGAGAACCAGCTGCTTCAGACATGGGGAAGGCTTGAGTTCTTTGCCTCTATCTTCAGTTCCAGTCAGGCTTTCCATACCTCTTGTGTCTTGAACTTAAAGGCCAGACTCAAAGGAGAAAAATCCCTCCCGGTCTAAGAGCAGAGCAAGTCAGAGATCACCTCATGAGGCTAAATGGTCTGTGATGCCAAAAAACACTCATTACAGAGTTCTGAAGGAGCTGCCTGATGTGGTTGCCAAGCCACTCTTCATCATATTTGAAAAGTCGTAGCTATCAGGCAAAGTCCCTGGTGACTGGAAAAGGAAGATCTGGGGAAGTACAGGCCAGTGAGCCTCACACCTGTGCCTGTGAATACAATAAAACAGAAGCTTGTGGAAGAGATGTTAAGGCACATGCAAAATTAGAAGGTAACCCAAGACAGCCAGCACAGCCTGACCAATCTGGCAGCCTTCTATGATGGAGTAATGGCACTGGTGGACAAAGGAAGGGCAACTGATGTCATCAGCATGGATTTCTGCAAGGTTTTTGACATGGTCCCACACTACATCCTTATCTCTATATATTGGAGAGATGTGGTTTTGAAGGCTAGACTATTCAGTGGATAAGAAAATGGTGGCAAGGCTGCAGTCAGACAGTTGGTGTACCTATGCCCAAGCAGAGGCCACTCAAGATTGGTGCCCTACAGGGGTCCACCTTGGGACTTGTACTCCTTAACATCTTTACCAATGACACAGACAGCAGAATCACTCAGCAACAATGATGACACCAAACTGAGTGGTACAGCTGACAAAACAGAAAGAAGAGATGCCATACAGAAGAACCCGGACAAACTTGAAAAGTGATCCCATATGAACCAAATGAGGCTCAACAAGGCCAAGTAAAAAGCACTGCACTTGTATCTGGAATTGCCCTGATCCACATACAGACTGGGAGAAGCACCCCTCAAGAGCAGCTGTACCAAGAAAACCTTAAGGGTCCAGGCACAAAGACTGGCTGAGGTATCTGGACTTGTTCAGCGTGTACAACAGAAGGCTTGGGGGAGACCTGACAGCAACCTCCCAGTACTTAAAGGAAACTTATAAGCAGGAGGGATATCAACTTTTTTAATTGGTAGATAGCAATAGGACAAAGGGAAATAAGAGGGAATGATTTTAAATTGAAAGAGAAAAAATTCAGATGAGATGTCAGGTTAAGTGTTTTTATAGTAAGACAGCGTTGAGGTCCTGGAACTGGATGCCCAGTCCCTGGAGGCATTCAAGACCAAGCTGAATGGGGTCCTGGGCAGCCTGATCTACTGCCTGAACTAGAAGCTGCAACCCTGCCAGCAGCTGGGGGGGGGTGAAACTAGATGATCCCTGAGATCCCTTGCAACCTAAGCCATTCTATGATTTGTACACTGACATGCAGTTTTTACCATTCCCAATTTCAGTCTTTTCTCAACACCACTGGAAGACCTGTGTCAAAGTATAGCAGAAATAGTAAAGCCTAGACATTTCAGTCAGTAGTTCAATAATATCTCTGCTGAGTAGCATCTCCTCCATGCAGCAAGTATATTCCAGAAAATCCCAGGTCTGTGTTTGGTGTGGAAGAAAACATGCCAAGTAAGAAACCAAATCAGGATGTTCTGACAAACGCATAGTGAGGCCACCGTGATCAGCTCTTCTCCTGACAGAGCCTAGGACAGAAAGACATCTGCAACTAAAATGTTTCACATGACAGAGAGAGCTGTGCAACACATAAAAACACGTGTCTAATAAGGTTTTAACAACGTTCACCAGATTATTAGAGAGAACCTCAGTAAACAAACTGTTCTGCTGACCTATTTGTACTAGCTCTGCAGTGATTTGAAAACAGAGTGAAAAATTAACACAAAGAAATGATTAACTGCATCATTAAAAAAATAAGGTTGCACACTGAAGGAGGAATGAGTCCTATAGCTGGAAATAACGGGCTTTAATTGCAAAATGAAACACTTCTGTTTTTATGAGTCACATGCTAAAGATGTCGCTAGACTAATAAGCCACACAGTACAGTAGCAAGAAAAGTCGTCTACTTCGTATGCCCTACATTATCTTGTAGTGGCTCAGGTCTTTGTGGGTCTTCTGCTGTCATTTTTGTTTTAAATATTCAGGCAACAACTGTCTCTTCATCTGAAAGTCCAAGCACTTCATGATAGACTGTAAGCATGGAATTTTTAAAAGATTTTTTTACTTGACACGACTACACAGTAAACAGGGTTGTAAACGAACTCTTGCAGATGAAACATTCCACTCACAGACAAAAGCAGTGAAAAATCTTTATTAAGAGAAAAGTGGTTTGGCACAGTTACTGCAATAGTTTGACTGTTCTCCTTTACTCCCACATTCTTCCTAGTTTCCAGGAACACTTTAACCATTTTGTTTCCTACTGATTTTGCTGTATAATGTATGTTTGTCATTTTAACTGCCTCCTGCAAACTCCAGGGTGTTGCAGGATTTCTTTCTTTATTTCTGGGGAGTTTTGTTTGTTTTCTTGATGCTGGTTCTGTTTCATTTCCATTTATGCTGTTACAATGGCAGAATGTTAGTACTGTGAAAAGGTTTACTTTTTTTAATTAAATACTCACATGGCAACTATTTAGTCATGTTTTTTAAGCTATACATGGCAAATTGGGTACAAAATGATTAAAACTTAATCCAGTCTGGAACTGAAGGCTGGTTTTAGACCTCTTTCATCTGACTTAAAAAGAAGATCCAATGTTGCAATACTCATCCAGAAATGCATTTCAAAAAGACTGTGGCTCACTGTTGCCAGTAGCCCACATGAAACAAAGGGGGAAGAAAAAAAAAAGAAAAAAGCTAGACTGCCTAGTTGTTTTTTTCTTGCAGCTAACAACAGTACAAGCAGTACTGTGAGGTCTAGGAAGTTTGCACGCTCATCATGAATTAAGGACTTACACTAAGAGAAAGGATCAGACTAACGCTGCTTTAAAATGGATGACTTTCATATTAAGAAAAACAACCTTCCTGAAAAACTGTTCATTATACAGATTAAGACAGTGTGTGTTCATGCTTTGATTCAAGCAATTCTTAATCTCTTGCATAGCAAGAAAGTCCCAGTGATCTTCAAGGAAAGAAACCATCATCAGCTACAAAGATCATAAGCATGATACTTAAGTCGTTGGCATCTACTTCAAGTGTTTGGATTGCTTTTAATTTTAAAAATGACAAAAAGAAACAGGGAGTGCATAAAAATCAGCTAACAACTTCCCTACTAGCTATCTACAGGGCTTAGATTCTGAATGTATTGAAATGCAGTTATGTCTCTAGCCCAGCTTACTTTATGGAAGCTTTCTTCAGTTATGTAACTCATGCTGTCACTATATGCTATATTCCCAAATGTGGTCTCATATCCATGATGCAGCTTGGTCACTGCAATCATTAAGCATTATACTACGTTTCCCCTTATTTTTTTTTTCCTATTTAATTTGCTAAGGGAGTAGGAACTCACCTTAAGTTAACATATTTAAAGTTCTGTCAAATGCCCACACACTTCTCAGTGTCAGAGCAACAGCATGCCAATTTTAAAATGTTGTGATTTAAGCCAGCAGGTGGCTAAACATGACAGTTTTTTGCTCACTCCTCCCCCTTCCCAGTGGGATGGTGGGGAGAATCAGGGGAAAAAAAAAAAAAAAAAAAAAGTAAAATTTGTGGGTTGACAAGATAGAGAAAAGGATAATAATTGTTTATACATATATATGAATATATTAACAAGTGATGCACAAGCAATTGCTTACTACCCCACAACTATTATCTAGCTAGCCCCCAGCAGCAGCAGAAGAGAGATAAAGACAGAGATGAACTCTCATCCTCTTCAAAACTCCTCCTGCTTGATATCATATGGTATGGAATATCCCTTTGGTCACGTTAAGTCAGCTGTCCTAATTATGCTCCCTCCCAGCTCCTTGGTCCTTCACCGTGAATGGCTTTGTCTCCATACACAGAGGGTGGTGATGCACTGGAACAGGTTGCCCAAGGAAGCTGTGGATGCCCCATCCCTGCAGGCATTCAAGGCCAGGCTGGATGTGGCTCTGGGCAGCCTGGTCTGCTGGTTGGTGACCCTGCACATAGCAGGGGGGTTGAAACTAGATGAGCGTTGTGGTCCTTTTCAACCCAGGCCATTCTACACAATATTTCTTAGCTGCAACTAGAAAAATCAGTGTGTTTTCAACATTATTTTTCTCCTAGAACCTAAACACACCATTATGCCAGACATTCACACAAAAACAATTATATTCCAGCTGAAACTAAGACATACAGACTCTCTCAGCTCCCCAGAGTGCTGTGTTTCAGCAGTGATGCTTATGTGCCACTTGTTTAGGAACTAAAATTCTACAATCAATTCTACTGGGACCACCTCAAAATATATTCCCTGAACCAGTGTGTCCATGGCTAGGTTACGTTAATAAAAAGATACCCAAGATCATCTAAAGTAATATTACCTTTAGTTCAAAGTCTGGATTAAGGAACGTTTGTATTGCATGTGAGGTCTCAATGCCAGCATTTAAACGTTAATTTAATCATTACCTGAACAGGAGGGGTAATTCATCAAACAGAAGTGTGACAAGTGTTTCAATTCATCATTATTTCACTTATCAGTGGCTTAAGCTATAAAATACTACTGCATTATTGACAACTACTCCTGTTTCCCCGAGCATGTAACCAACTTTGTAATTTCCCAGGAGAGGGCTGGGAAGGTATCTAAAAACCTCTCAAATCTTGCTCTACACTAAAATTGGGTTACAACATAACAGAGCTGGGACAAGCTATAATTCAAAAAAGCGGAGGAAAATCAAACAGAAATAAAAAATGTTTCTGCGTTGATCAAATATAACAGTAATACAATAAAGATTAAAAAAATGAAATTCACATGGAAAATACATAAGTTGCATAGTTACAACAGCTTGCTTGCAAATGAAGTAAAATATGAAATATCTGTCATCTAGGTTAAATGGTTTAAAAAGAATCAAGAAACTTTTGTAATATTGCAGACTTCTGGGCAATTATGCAAATATACACAACCAGGTTGTTCATCTGCACAGCCCTGCACTAAGCTGAACTGTAATGCAGAGAAATTATGAACTCTAGCTCAAAAGCCTTCAAGTTTGAGGTACTACTGAGGAGACATAGGTAATCATACGGTCCTCAGTTTAATGAAGCACATGCAAGTACCACAGACATCAACTACTAGATAATAATTCCCCATAATGAATAGCTGCATCAAGCAGTTCAGTCATAACTATGCTTCCTAGGCAGGGAGGAAACAAGCAGATCACTCCTTTTCAAATCTTCCATTTTTACTGTTGTTTTTGTAGAGTTCGTGAAATATGAAATCATTGTTACCAAGTATGGTTTTCTGAGGTGGGATAAAGTACCTAACAATACGCTGACATATTCATTCAAGCATACCTGACAGTTAATCATTCATTTTTCACAAAAGTTTTAGAACTGGACACTAGCAAAGGACACATTTTGCAAGACTGAGCTGAATACCTCCAAGAATGACAGCTGTTACACACTAATAAAGCTCATTTAGCTGTTACAATATTGAATTACAGCCACCTTCTTGCAACAAACAGATAATTGCTAGACAAACAAAATGCTACGAACTGATCAACCTAGAACCTTTCCCTTTCCCTCATTTCTTTCCACATAACTTTACTTTAGCCAATAAAATACTGTAAGTTCTGGCAGGAATTTGCATTCAATACAAACAGTTATCATTTTCTCAGGACAAATTACTAAAAAGCAAGGCTTTCTCATTAATAGACAAAGGAACTTCAGTTGTTCTTAACTACAGGCTTTTCTTCTTCCTCTCTTTCTCCCTATGTCAACTTGCTCACTTATACACAACACCAGGGAGAATTTACCAGAAGCAGAAGAATTGGGATTTGGCTCTGGAACAGTTAGTTTGTTTTTCTTCATATTTAAATTAACTGCACACGGTTTCATTTCAAGCACTTCAGAGCTGGCAAAGGAACAGACAACTTTAGTTCTATCTTTTCCAAAACTCTGCTTTACAAAGCCCACATTGTAAGTTAAAATAAAAATGGATTTCTACTAAACTGAAACTACTAGTAGTCATAGCTCCAACTCTGTGCAGCTCCTTTAATTTTTCATTGCTCACAATTAAGTACCAGGTAACTAAAATCTACCAACACTAAATAAGGATGGTAAGTTTGCTGCATGTTTGCAACAGGAAAAAAAGAGAAAAACAGAAACAGAGGGAAAAAAAAAAGGCCTAGTCTAGTGGTTGGCAACCCTGCCCACAGCAGAAGAGTTGAAACTAGATGATCTTTGAGGTCCTTTTCGACCCAAGCCTTTCTATGAATGATTCTATGAGAAGGATAGAAAGGGTGAAACACTACATACTATCAAGGGTTCCTTCTGTATATTGCACCTATAAAACCTGTAAAAAGTTATCCCAGAAAGACCTTAATATGGAATTGTCACAGTCGTCAATCCACCCACTCAGGGAATGTTTTCAAAGGATCTCAGTAGACATGCTTGTAGAATTTTGCTTGTTTTTAAATCTCAAGCAGGGTTACAGAGAACAGGCAGCACAGGACCACACCAAATATCTCCAGGGAGACAAATTCCACAATCACTCCTGACAACCTGTGCTGGTGCTACATCATCTCTACAAGAACAGTAACAACAAAAGTGCTTCCTGATGTTGGTGTGAATGAGGTCCAGCAGAGCAGAACTGGCAGGTAAATACACTAACATAGTGCCATCGTTTTATGATTTTTGTTATCGGTATTCCACATCATAACATCATGTAGTGCACTGGGAGTTAGAGTTGATGCTCCAGTTCTGTGAACTGACAATAGTTCAAGATCTACATGTCCCAGAACAGAACTGCATACCCCAGAGGGCTGTTCACTGCTCTCTTCCATTTTCCATTCAGAGATAAAAATAAAGCTGTTTGCAGGTCACAAGGCACTCCTTTTCCCTTTCTGCTCATCTCTGTAGCATGTGTGCTCCCTGCCCATCATGCCTTCAACATTAGAGTAAGCGCCCAAAAACTGAAGGCTCCTCTCTCATTTTTTTATTAGCCTCAATTTCAACTGTATTGTATTATACTGTGTTACCTTGTATTTCGATATCTTTTTTAGTAAATTAGCTTTCCTCCTCAGATCATTCTCGCTGTTTTGTTTTTAGGCTCATCTCCCTACCCTCTTCCTTCCTTCCCCTTCCCTCTTTTTCAGGGTGTGGGTCAGTGGGTCCCCCTGCCCCATTATCACAGAATGGCCTGGGTTGGAAGGAACCTCAAGGATCATGAATCTCCAAACCCCCATCACATGCAGAGCCACCAACATCCCCATTTAATACTAAACCAGGCTGCCCAGGGCCCCATCCAACTTGGCCTTGAACACCTCCAGGGATGGGGCATCCACAGCCTCTCTGGGCAGCTGTTCCAGTACCTCACCACTCTCTCTGTAAAGAATTTCCCCTTACATCCAATCTAAATCTTCTCTCCCTCAACTTAAAACCATTTCCCCTTGTCCTGCAATTATCAACCCTTTCAAAGAGTTGATTTCCCTCCTGTTTGTAGGCTCCCTTTACGTACTGGAAGCCTGCAGCCTTCTCCAGGCTGAACAAGCCCAGCTTCCTCAGCCTGTCTTCACAGGGGATGTGCTCCAGCCCTCTGATCATCTTTGTGATCCTCCTCTAGTAACAGAACTGGGCCAAACCAGCCCATAAACAGCTGACATATAGTATCTTAGTTTCTTAATTACAGTCTTCCAGCTCTGGGCTATAAGGACTCAAATCCACAGCAACCTGGCAAAAACTTATTCTATTCCCACTTCCAGAGGCCTTTTTCTTCAGGAATACCAGTACACTGTTTCTAACAATAAACCTCATCAAGAGGGTCTTGACAGAATTCTACTAAGCAGGCATCATGGCTTTATGATTTTATTGTTGGTATCCCACATCATAACATCATGTAGTATACTGGGAGTTGAAGAGTTAATGCTGCAGTCCCATGGATTGTCAATAGTTATGGGTACTTGTCCCAGAAGAGAAGAACTACAGCTTCCAGAAGACTTCATTGTTCTATTTTTCATTTAAGGG
The DNA here is from genome assembly GCA_037305975.1 of Chrysolophus pictus. NCBI lineage: Eukaryota > Metazoa > Chordata > Aves > Galliformes > Phasianidae > Chrysolophus > Chrysolophus pictus. The sequence goes on from CM074577.1 coordinate 3,336,515, forward strand.
AAAGATAAAAGTGGTTGGGAGTCATAAGACTGCCCTTTTCCTTCTGCTCTTCTCTGCAGTGTGCACTCCTTAGCTGTGTCACCTTCTCCATTGGAGTAATGCGTTTGGTTTTTGGACAAACTCTCTCCCATTTTATCTGTTTGATTAGCTTCAACTCTAATTATAGTGGATTATATTGTGTTATCTCACATTCCTCTATTATATTAAATAAAATAGTTTTCTCCCTTGGCTCATAGCTGCTGGTTGTTTTTTGTTTGTTTGTTTTTGTTTTGTCTTTACACCCATCTCCCTACCTTTCCCTACACCCTCTCCCATGTGTGTGGGTTCCTCTGCCCTATTAGTTAAGGAACTAGGCCAGAACCATGACAGCAGGTTTCTTTCTCAAAATATTAGCAATATCTACTAAGTTAAAAATAACTAAATCCTTAGAACTTTAGGACTAACCTCCAGAAAGACAGAATAAATGTTTTAAAGGCATGTATACATAATAACTGCGTATGATAACTGTAACACTGAACAAGCAAGGTTCATCCACACTGTTCATCCACGAATTCAGCAATACTTTTAGAAGGTAAATAGTACATTCCTTCCACATTCAAATATTTTACCACCCTCTCTATCCCTCAGAGGGATCATAAGGTGTTGGAAGAGTGTGGGAGGGATGGCATGTGGCAAGAGATCCATCTCAAATTTGTAGACGGTTCTAATATCACTAAGCAAAAAGATACTGTTTTCCCAACTATGCATCAGATGAAAAGACAAAACATTCTCTTACTAGGAGGTAAACCAGGCATGCAGAAAGTAGTTAGTAAAGCAATCTATCATCTAGTTACAAGAGTTGAACATTAACCAGACTAAACCAGTACACTGGATCAAAGCCACTTTATTTCAACAGCTTTCAGAAATCGCTTAGTTTTCTCCAGATTTAACTTCTGCCTAAGGTCTTTCCACAAGTATCCTATGGAGAAGAGGCAAGGCTGTTCAGTCCTACATAGAAAGGTGGAAGAGTGAGGAACAACAGCAGTAACAAGCAGATAAGAGTGCCAGAAGGAGTTAAGTCTCTAGTCCGTGCATCCAGAATGCATCTCTCTTCATCATTACAGTGAGTGATTAGGCATGAAGAGTAAGCATTAGACTGAGACCATAAAGCAGATAGAAAAATGAAACAAATGACTGTTTTTGAGAATTTCAGCAAAGTAATCCACAGAAAAGCCTTCACGGCTCAGTGAATCAGTGTCACTTCCTCAGTCTGGGGCTGAAATCCATCTGTCAGCCACTGAGCACACATTACTCGCATGTTCCAAAGAGGCACTGGCTTAGTCTGGAACCCATCCTAATGTAGCACAGTAATAAAAACACATCATTATACAAGTCCAACTGCCTATAGCAGCTCCTCCCCCACACTAAAACAAAACAAAAAAACAAACAAAAACAAGGCACAGTACTGTGTAAACGAAGGAAATAAAGTGAGGTAACATTTATATTCAGTCCAGAAGGAAGTCCGGAGTCACTGATTCCTACAGATTTTGATATTAATATGAATTTTATTTCCTTCTAATTGCAAGAAATTAAACAGAGCACACATTACTCACCTCTGCATGAAATGCCTTGGCTATCAATTGCTTGCTTGCAAAATCCACAGATTTTGGATTTCTTAAAGGATTTGTTTTTGAAAGTATGAGACTTCGATGCTGTGTCCCGAGGCTGGAAGAAAGGGAAATAATGTCAGATCTTCTCAGTTTTTCAGTCATACTTTTAAATGTAACAGCAGCACGTCTCTGGTACTCATGAGTTTTCCACTCTTAAACAAGGGAAGTAACAAGTCATAAGAAACTTCTCACGCAAGACATTTTATATCTTAACGTCAGATTTCCCTATGACAATCTTCTACAAAGAAATGGAGAATAATCTCCACAGTATGAACATACTGGCCTGAGGTCTCACCCGTATGAAAAGTTGCATTGGTTGAGCTTATGCTGGTTAAAAATTAACTAAGTAATGCGCTCAGTTATCATGGTAACCAATATAACTTGCCTTGCTGCAGCAGAGTTTAGTTTCCTTACTAAGTGAAAAGCACCAAGAACAAACAGGCAAGTTTGGTTTTGACAGTTTACTAAGTTTAAAATCAATTTTGCTTTTTTTCCCCTTGCATAAGAAAATATACTGAAGTTATTTTTCCCCCCCCACAGTATGCCACGGTAACTGAAATATTATATTAAAAAATAGCAGTGAAGTCTCTAATGAGGACAGAAAAGCAAAAAAAATGCCATATAAGCTACGGCTTCTATATGGCTATTTATTATTATGGCTTTAAGTAACAGAAGGCTACTGGAAGTCTGAAACAGAGTCCATACATCCTCTGGAAGGGCATAACAACCTTCAGTCTCATTGGCAGACTTCTGGAAAATAGCATTAATTGTGGAACTGAAAGATAATTAATTTTTCTGGTTCCTTCCTTTCATTAAGTAGTATTCAGTAAATCAAAGAAATTACATAAAATAAGGCCATTTTTCATGAAATGTGCTAGGAAAGTGCAAAAAAGGAACTTGTAAGGGCAGTAACGATAGGACAAAACAAATCCTGCCTTTAAACGTATCAGTCACATTTTTACAAACAAGTGTATTTCCTTATGAACATCAGGACCCCCAGACATCTTTCTGCAAAGCTGCTCTCCAGCCTCTCAACACCCTGTCTGTATGCAGCTGCAGAACAGCACCACTCCAGCACCGGCTTCTGTTAGATTTCATATAGCCAGCCCTCTAATTTGTCCGTGCAAGGCCTTCCTACCCTCCAGAGTTAACAGCTACTCCTAATTCAGTAAGATCTGCAAACTTACTTACTTTGTAGCCATTGCAGTCCCAGACCACATGGATCAAACTGAGGCCAGCAGAACCCCACTAGCGACTCACCACCAGCACAATATCACATTATTTACTATAAATACTTTTATAATACAATTACTATTCTAAGCTTCAGCACAAGTGAGCTTGCATTCAATATTTCAACTGCACCAATTTTCAGAAGCAAAAGTGTCCAAAAGCAGAAAGCTGTCTCTCAGCATACATGCAGGCCAGATGACCATACAGCTGAGGTTTTGTTCATACGTGTTAAGGGAAAGATTCACTGCATGATGCAGTGAGGTTACCTGGAACATCTTTGTGGCTTTAAGCAATATGGTCCTAGACAAGACATTTGTCATCTCTAAAAATGGCCGCGTTGAAGCCGTTGTGCAGGCACAAGAAGCATCTTAATGATGTGTCACAGACCTCAGCTACTTTCACGTGCTGTTTCAACAAGGACCTACCTCGAGCTTCAGAGGAGCCCTCAGAGCATAAGTGGCAGCAATCAACTCTGAGCAAGCCATTTAAGTGTATCAATTTGCAGAACTTAACAAGGGAAACAGCAGAAGATCCCTTGTCAATAGAAGTACTAGACAAAATACTGGACAAATAAGTCTGAATTGCAGTTACTGTGTCGCATTAGATATTTCCATCACTAACCACAAAAATCAAATTCCCTTATACCTCCCCATTTCTAAATTTGTTCGGATTTACATCATGCTACATCATATTAAATTGAAGGCTGTTGTCATAATTTACATCAAATTGGCATTCACACGGAAAAAAAAAAACTTAAAATCTGCCAGGTCTTTTTTTCCATAGAATCACAGAAGCCTTAGAGTTGGAAGGGACCTCTGAAGGCCATCTAGTCGAACTCCAATGCAACGAACAGGGACACCACAACTAGACCAGGTTGCCCAGGGCATTATCCAGCTTCACCTTGAAAGTCTCCAGGGACTGGGCACCAACAACAACACTCGGTAACCTGCTCCAGTGCCTCACCACCCTTCCTGTAAGAAATTTCTTCTTTACATCTAACATAAATCTACTCTCCCTGAGCTTGTAGCCAGTTTCCCTTGTCCTGCTGAAGAATCTGTTCCCTTCTTTCCTGTAGCTCCCCTTTAGAGACCAAAAGGCCACCTCAGAGCCTTCTCTTCTCCAAGTTGAACAGCCCTAGCTCTCTCAGCCTGTCCTCATAGGAGGTGTTCCATTCCATGTAGCCCTTCAGTGGATGTGCTCCAATAGATCTACATCTCTCCTGCACTGAGGACTCCACATCTGGATGCAGTACTCCAGGTGAGGCCCCACCAGCACCGAGCAGAGGTACAAGATCATCTCCCTCAACCTGCCGGTCACACATCTTCTGATGCAGCCCAGGATATGGTTGGCTTTCCAGGGCACATTGCTGGCTCATGTCCAGCTTGCTATCCACCAGCACCCACAGGTCTTTTTTGGCAGGACTGCACTCAATCCTTTCATCCCCCAGTTTGCACTGGTAATGGTGGGTGCCTCAATCCAGGTGCAAGATCTTGCATTTGGACTTGCGGAACCTCATCAGGTTCTCCTGGACCCACTGCTCAAGCCTATCTAGGATCCTCTGGATGGCATCCCATCCTTCTGGTGTGTCAACCACACCCCACAACTTGCTGTCATCAGCAAACTTGCTGAGGGTGCACTCAATTCCATCATGGATGTCATTGATAAAGATGTTAAAGAGCACTGGTCCCAAGACAGACCCCTGGGGGATGCCGCTCGTTACCGGCCTCCACCTGGACATGGAGCCATTGATGACCACCCTCTGTCTGTGGCCTTTCAACCAGTTTCTTATCCATTGAGTGGTCCACCCATCAAATCCACATCCCTCCAATCTGGAAATAAGATCTGGTGGAAGACCATGTCAAAGGCCTTGCTCAAGTCCAGGTAAATGACTTTGGTCGCCTTTCGATACACATACGTGTATCTGTGCCTTTTAGATTTTATCTACTCTTTTCCCTCCAGTATTCTACTTCTAGTTAAAATTTAAAAGACAGGTCTCCAGCTCTCTCCAAAAAGGACAGTTTTACACTATTTACATTTTTTAAGAGATTCACAGATGAACTTCCCAGAAACTTTATTCTATATTTAGACAGACCCACCGCTCCTCACCTCCAACCTTCCCATTTCCTACCTTCCAAACACTTGTTCTGGAATTGTACAAGACACCTGTCACAAGAACTCACTGTTCAGGTACTGATGTTTAGTGTCGACATTATTTGATGTTTATGTCTCATATGAAACAGACAACTACTTAGCTGATCAATTAAATTAATTTTACTCTTAGATGTTTGGAAGATATTCTGCAACACAGTCTAAACAACTCAATTAAAAATATATACATATGGACTTTTTGTTTCTTACCATTTCACTACCAGTTCTCCAAGCAATTCAGCTAAGTAGTTCCCTAGGAGATTCAGTACTACAACTGTTTACATATGAACTCTATGTAACATACTGTGAGAACTATAGGACCCACGGTTTCTTTGTTAACATCTGGTACAGTTTCTTCAGCTCTTCACTCAGATGCCAACAAAAGGGGAAAGAAAAAAAAAAAACAAGAAAACCACCATGGGAGGGAACAAGCAATTACTCCTTTTTTCACAAAGCTCAAGGCTGGAATCTAAATTGCTTGTAATCGCTTGGGGCAAAAACTGAAAGAAAACAGTGCAGAACCACAAATTACAAACTGAGATTTTGCCCACAGAGTAGACTGTAATTACAGCTGGTCACAACTGCTACCATTATGAGATGTCTTTTTCAAAACAGAAACTCTCTTTGCTTACCACACAAGGAAATCGAGTATTTTTGGCCATTTTCTGCTCTCTATGGCATACGAAGTACAATGAAGACAAAAGTTTACTCATTACTTACATCATCATAACAGAGCAAACTGTTTCAAGATTTTTACAGTCGTTCTCAGCTACGATAAATTTCAAACCCCTCTTATCACTGAGCATTCTCATTATGTAACAACATGCCCATGATCATCAGAAAAATTTCACAGCAGATCTTTCAAAGCTGTACATAACACTTCTGAGACACCTGACATTTTAAGAAAAGAGAAAGAATTTAAACAAAAGACCCCCTCCAGATTTCAATTAAGCCAATAGCAACTAAAACACCGAAGGTACAGAATTTGCTATGGTATTTTTTTGCAAAATAGGTAGAGCAAGTCCTCCTCGATGGAATCTTAACATTGGATTATTAATTATTACACCTCTGGAAGAGGCATTCACTATCTAATTTCCAAGCACCACACTACATACCAGTAACAACACACAAAATACCAATGAAGAACAGAACAGACCAACATTTCTACAACTGCCAGCACATTTCCATCTCACAGATTCTAATAGCAATAATGATGGTTAACATTTTGTTTCTTAAACGTAATAGCACAAAATCAAACATCTCAAGCAATCTTCAACAGAAATACATACTTTTACTCTATCCCAGAGAAATAAAAGACTTTGAACTGGCTATTCACAACTTCTTGAAAACTAGTTTCTGCTGAAGGCATTCAGGCAGCAAATGACGCTTATGCGGAAATACAATTTCCAATACAAAAAGATTTTGTAAATGAAACCGTAAATTTCAGATATTACTTCATAAGGAAGAAAAAAAAAGGCAAGATCTGTTTGCATATTATTCCTCTACCTCCAAAACCTCTAATAGTCTATGTAATTACTCAAGATGGAAGAAAAACAAAAATAAGGCCCCATAAACTTCCCCTATGTCAGATCCTACTGTCAAATTTCACACGGCCTATAAAGCCCTCTCAGCTCAGCATATACAGCAAAGATATTTTTTTTTTTTTTTTTACTATTCACTTCCAGCTGATGGTCAAACACTATTCTCTTTTCTGCCTCCACTAACTAACTTACTAACCAATTTTATAATTACCAGTTATTCTCTTCATGCACTCTTCTACTCCCAATAGCAGCTTTAAATCACAGGCTAGTACAATGATTGTTACCATTATTGGAAATACATGGGGAGTTGGTAGCAATGTGTTAGCAAAATGGGTATTTCAAGTTACTTCCCCTGTATAACTGTACCAAATGGCATTAAATGAACCCAGTATCATATACATCTAAGTACATGCAAGTAGTAACACCAGTGAATACATCAATTTGCAGCATCTATAGCACACTATAAGAGTATGGAAAAGCTGGGGGAAAAAACAGAAAAACCCAAAAAAGATTTTTACACTGATTGACATAAGGCATTTCTGTCTCACCCACATTTTAAAATTATTTCTGTAGTGGTGGACATAACAAAAAGCAGGAAACAGAACACACACAAATAGCTACTTATACTATTATTACTGCCATTTACTACTATTAGTTAGCTTAAGAGAGACAGCAAAGATAACAGTATTTTTTCAGCACTGTGTTTATACATTTCTTCAAGGCATTTCATTACAAAAGAAAAACAAGCAGTCCAAGCTAGAAAAGACTCATTTGACTTCAGATTACTTTGACAAAGGGAGACAACAAACAGTGTAAGCCAGCCCAACCCGCTCTCCTCCTGCACCCTTGCTGTACCATAGACATTAGAAGATCCATCTCTGCTCATTTATTCATTCTCAGTCCATGAACAGACTTCACTGAGCAGCTTGAGCGTAAAGCAATGTGGGGTGCTGGTGACAGTAGACTGAGAATGAGCCAGTGATATGCCATGGCAGCCAAGAGAGCAAACCATATTTTGGAGTACACTCAACACAGCACTGCCAGGTGGTCAAAGGCAGTGGCTCTCACACTGTATTTAGCATTACTGCAGCCTAACCTTGAACACCGTGTGTGCAGTTCTGGGCTCCACGATACAAAGAGGATATTAAGGTCACCAGATATTTGAAGCGTCACCAGAGAAGAACAACAAAGCTGTAAAAAGACTGGAAAGTGTTTTGTGAAGAGAGGGCTGAGGACACTTGGGCTGTCTGGGCTAGAGAAAAGGAGACTGAGATGCAATTTCATTGCTCTCTGCAACTTTCTGAGGAGGGAAGGCAGAGAACGAGGTGCCCATCTCTGCCCTCCAGTAATCAAAGACAGGGTGCAAAGGAATGGCACAAATCTGCTCCAAGGTGGAGGCTCAGACTGGACATAAGGAAAAACTTATTTATCAAGAGGGCGATAAAACATAGTAACAGATTTCCCTAGTGAAGTGGTTCACATCCCATACCTGTGACTGGCCACTTGAACCTAAAGTTAGCCTTGAACTGGTCAAGAAATGGGACTTGATGGCCTTTGGAGGTCTGTTTGCTATTCTAAGAGCTTGTACTATTGAACCACTCTAAGAGTTTCAAGAGTCCCTCCTCTGGACATGCTGGAGCACAGCAGGGATCTTCTACAAAGAAAAGCTGACTGATCTGATCTTATTCAGCCTGGAGAAGGCTCCAGGAAGACCTCCCTGCGACCTTAAGTACTTAAAGGAAGCTCATATAAAAAAGAGGGAGGCCAACTTGCTACACAGACAGATACTGAAAGGATAAAGGGAAATGGTTTTAAACTAGGAGAGGTTTAAATTAGATATTAGAAAGAAATGCTTTACTCAGACAGCAGTGAGACTCTGGAACAGGTTGACAGAGAAACTGCAGATGGCTCATCACTGCAGTCATTTAAGGCCAGGTTGGATGGGGCCATAGGCCACTTGATCTAGTAGCTGGCAACCTTGCCCACAGCAAGGGAATTGAAAATGGATAATCTTTAAGGTCTCTTCCAACCCAAGCCATTCTATGATTTCAATTCACTACTTTTGTCAAACTTGGAACATGTTGGTTCTTTCTCTCCCCACACTTTTGTGGCAATTCTCAGCTGTTTTAAGGATCTTCATTAAAGCAAATCCCCACTACTTCTAACAAGGGACACTTTCTCATGCTTTAGGATTCGTGGCCCTGCATGTGGCAGGGGGGTTGGAGATTCATGATCCTTGAGGTCCCTTCCAACCCTGGCCATTCTGTGATAGGATTGCTATTCTGCTTTAAACTTACCTACCATATTTATGTTTTTGTAAAGCCTTGATTATGTTCCTCATAAATTTCCTGTTTCTCAAATTGAAGAGTCCCAATCCTCCCAGACTCTTGACCAAAATCAGCTGTAATATCCCCTCAAACATTTTAGTCACCACTTTCCATTCATCATCTCTTCTACCATTCGTTTGAGGAAGTAGAGATCAGATATATAATATTTCAAAGTTTCAAATCAGCAATTAAAGGAAAAAAAGGGGGGGAAAAATAGGTTTGCTCCACAGTTTGTTCAACTCCTGTATAGCACGTGTATCAAGATCTTGATTCCCATGCTCCTAATTGCAGCTGTCAGAAAAAAACATTGGTCATGTACAGACCCTATACACAAAGCTCTGCACATTAGCTCTTCACTTAAAACTCCAAACAGACACAGATTAGCATAAGATATGATAAAGAAGCGGTAGCATAGAACTAGTTTGCCACGGGGTTCTGGAATAAGGGATGGCAGCCTTAACAGCTCTATCAAGGGATGCATAGTGATCTGTCACCGAACACAACAGCAACCTCACTGCTCTAACAAGAGACAAATCCTATGCCCCAGAGAATTAACTATAATTCTTCTAAACAGCATATATTTATATTTGTCATTTGTATATATTTATAAATTTGTAAACTACGCTAGTACCAGAATGAGGATCCTACCTAAGACAGTTCTTCATTCTTATTACCCTTTCTTACCTCACCATCACCCACCTGGCAGAGGGACATTCATCTCCATTGCTTACAAGCACCCCACTCCAAATTTTAAATTCTCAAGATAAAAATCACATCAGATACTTCAGCTTTCTTTGAAAGATGCTTTCCATTAAAAAAACAGAAGTAACACAAGAGAGTAAAATACTTGGGCAAGACTACCAAGTAAACCTCTCTTCTTACTAGCTACTTCAATCTTGAAACACAACATACAAAAACGTTTTCATGTTTGCCTTATTCCCAGCTGGTTTCAAATTGTTTCCCTTATGATCTCGGTGAGATTGCAGTCCAGCAGACAATAGGGTCTATAGCAGAAGGGAGCAGGGGCCTCTTCATATGTATAACACAACAGCAGCTCTCACATTTTTCCATTTCAACACTTCTTCATATTTTAGTTGCAGCACTTTTCTTTCTCCTGTATTTGTGGAAAATCAATTAGAAGAAAGATGGAAAATCCATTAAGACCATAATTACTCCAGAAAACTTTTCATTTCCATCCTTGTCTCCCTGGCAAACCAACACTTTGTTCTGTGTAGGTGTATACATAAATAGGAAACTCCTGAAAGCAACAAAAGACTGTGCATCATGAAAGCTCAGCAGCTTTCTTTTTTTTTTTTGTGACAACTCTGAGGCTACAGCAATGAATACGTAGGGGCTTCAACCTTTCATATAAAGAAAGCAGAGAAAGATATCAGAAGACTACATTCACTTCTTGAAATAACGGGGGAAAATACACTATTTTTGGATGTGCCTGGTTGACCTTCAAGTTCACATAAAAGTAGCACTGAGGAACATTAACAGGAGCAGAAATTCAAACAACAAAGCATCTACTCTTCTTTTCCATTATCTTTACCTAGAAGATCTAATCAAATCTCTTCCCATTGCAGGTATATAGTTGCAAGTACATAGAAACAAGCAAAAAAGTACATGCTTCTACATATATTCACTCCATCTCAATAATCCTTCATCTGTTAACAAAAGCAGCAAACACACAAAGGTCTCCCACACTACAGACTGGTGCATTTTCACCAAGAGCAAGAGGCAAGATGAAAAATAAACACCTCTTGCTAACATTATTTGTATGCTTCCTGGTGTTCCTGCGTTATCTTGTCAACTTCATCTATGGGATCAAGCTGATGAATAGTGGTCTACCCATAGATGTAGATTTTATCTTTTTTATTTTCTTCTGATAAGAAAATATCACACCTCTCAGTGCTTATCAGGTGGTAACAGCATACTAAATTAGAAGATCTCCACCATATTACCTAATTGGTATTAATCACAGACAATATTGTACAGAGCCCATGCTCACCTAACCCCTTACAAGCAAGTCAAAAGGAATTTTAAGGAAGCAAAGGCATGTACTAGGTAGGTTTGTATTTTTACTGAATAACATGAGCTCTAATCACCACATCCATAGAGTCAAACAATCAACAGTACAACAAAGTTCTCTGGTTCAAATTGTCATCCACGTACAAGACTTCTACAACACAAAGCTACTTAAAAAAAGATTAATGGAGAAACTGAGGTAGGCCTGACAGCAACAGGCACATCACTGAATATAACAAACACCAAAGTAAGGCTCCTACTCTGATCCTTACATTGCTCCATCTCTTACTGATAAGGCTGAGCATCCTTCCCACTCTGGTACAGGTATCAGCATTACAGTAATCTGGTTGTTCAAGCTTTGGCAGGGAAACAACAGTAGCTATATCTAACGCACACACAAAAAAAAACAACACCTAGCCAGTACTTTCTCTTTCTGTATGGATATATCAGATTTAACATTAGCCTTTATTTGAAAGGATCTCAAAGCAAATGTGATAAATTAGATATTCAAACATACATGCTGCAGTATTTGGCTTCCAGTTCTGAGAACAGTAAATAAATTCCCCAGCAAAATATACCATTTTACTGTAAAAGAATGATGAACAGCTTACTGTAGGCACATAGTTATATCTACCTCTTGTTATACAAATCTGAAGTACAGCAGAAGTGGAGATAACATCTTACTACCAAAGTCATTTTCAAGGCACTCCAGTATTAGACTGTATAACAATCCTGTCTATCCCAACAGCCTCCACCTTTCCAATCAGCTGTTCCTATTCAAACATTAATCCGTGGTTGGAATATAAGAAAGTAACAGTCTTGACAACTGTCATCCCTTCTGGCCACCAATTAGCACGGAGTGCTACTAACCAGCAGTTCTACATTATCCCTTCCAGACAGAAAAAGATTTGATACTACTGATCTGAGTAGCTTCATCTCACCCATCACGTGAATGAACGAGGATAATGTACAGTCACTTAAGCATGAGCACCACAGTGAGCTACAAGATCTCAAACTCTTAAGGAAATAGAAATCAAATACAATAAACATTTATAAAACTATTATATAGCACTTGCTCTGTAGCTTTTTAATTGCTCACTCACCAAGGACAAACAGTTAAACTCTTCTATTGAGATGAACTACTATATCAAATAATTGTTACCTATCTCAGATCTGTTCCCTTCTTTTAGCTCAAAAGAACTACTTCCTCCAAATTTCCAAGTAACTGTCACAGTCATTTCCCTGGTACTGAGATTATGAAGAAAATATGAACTGATAGCACAGAATCACAAGACAGCTCAGGTTAGAAGGGACCTGAAACATCACCACATCAGATATTCTGTGTGAGAATGGAGCCTAGATGAGATTATCCAGCACCCTCATCACTTGCACCCTGAAAACACCCATTGATGGGTGTGGGACAACCTGTTAAGTTTTTGGTCTAATGTAGCCCTCTCACTCTCCTTTACAGAAAATTACTAAGTTTTCTGCAAACATAAAGCCTTAATGACCACAAAACAGTCAGAATACGCACTGATCTCCAGAGCAAGAGGATACACCCGAAAAGGAAACACAAGAAAGTACCACCCAACGCTACATTTTCAGCAAAACATTTATAATCCCTTACTTTCACCATTTAAAATATCCTGATGTCTCCAAACATACAGAGAAGCCTACTGCCTGTAGGCCAGTTTCGTTTATTTTCATTACACACAAAGCTTCAAGGACATAAGCCTGCTTATAGGCTGCAACTCTCAGCAGCAGAAAAACCACAAGGAATCCACAGATACGATTGACTTTTTCCAATTAAAAACATTATCTCAGAAATATCGCATATAAATTATAGGCTGAAGTGCTCAGAAATGAACATACCTTGGTTTGTCCACCTGACAACTCAAACAAACTGTTGTCAGCCTGATTTAAACAAAGGACTGCTTTAATTAGTGAAATATTACTAACTGACAGGGCAAATTCCAAAAATACTTGCCTACAATTAGATATCTCCCCCGTAACGCGATGGAAAGCACAACAAGGATAGCAGAGCTGCAAGATACCAGGTTGCAGTGAGTGAGAATCTGCTCAAACATAACAGCAGTGGGCACAGAAATAAGGGACAGAAGCTGCTTACCTTTGGAAGGCCTCAGGTAGGGAGGGATCTCCAGCATGAAATGCCCTCACCTGCACTGCCAACCCTTATATGAGGTCTGGGAGGGGGTGGATCCTGGCTCCACCCTTGCAGTCACTCAGGCACATCACACACAACTGAGCCCCCCTGGGTTGGCCCTGCCTTCCTACCAGGTGCCCAATCACTGTTTCAGCTTTGACTTAGCATTCCCACTGTACTCCCTCTCCTCAGCATTATAACAGCTTTTAAATAGCAATTAACCTCTACAGGGCTACGTGGGCATGCTCTAAGCATACCCATTCACCAAGCAACAGTTAAGTAAACCATATTTCCCAAAGCACCTGAGAAAGCTTCCCAACAAAAAGCTGCCTTTATAATAGATCTCAATCCTACTGTTTCAGATCCCACTCTGACTGAAGTTCCTCTGGTCTAGGTCTGCATTCAGTTTAGCACGGTGAGGCCATGATAGAGGGTGGGGGAGGAGACAGGCAAACAGAACAACTGTTCCAATCAGTTTTTATTTCAGGCAAAGTTCAACTCACAGATTATTACTATACTGCACTGTCTGCAGTTTCTACCTTCCTCTAGCTCTGACTGATTTTTCATCTTTTCACTTTCTAGAAACTTTTCAGTCCAAAGTGATCAAAGAAACTGAGCAACAGGAGGTCTGACAGAAAAACAGCAGGCCAGAGCCACCGTGTGCCAGTCCTCTCATCTGTCCCTTCACAGACCTTGATTCATTACTCATATGGCGTACAGCCACCAGGTTGTGGTGCACAACAGATATTTGAATTGTGAAGACCAAGATCACTTCTGCCTAATCCACTGCTAGCAGAACAGGTAATGAAACACCAATGCTAGAGCAGGTACTTTTAAACAAGGCAATGTTGTCATTGTGCAAACAAAAAAAAAAAAGACAGAGACTTGTGGTTTTTCTTGGAAAAAAAGACTGAAAACCTTAAAGGCTACACCAAACAAACCAAACTTTGTGGTTTACAAATCTGAGCTACTGTACTCCAGACACTAAAGTATAACAAATGAATCTCTTCCATGCAAAACACATACATATACACAAAATAAAAACTGTATAAAACATGTAGAACAAATATAGGTGCCCTTCTGTTCTTAATATTCACATGTGCTGAATATATATGACAATCAAATCCTAATCTCAGTTTGTGGAGGTTTATATTTAGGGAATCCCTTACATAAACTAAAAACTCCTATATCCTTATTCAATAACAAACAGTTAAATACAGTTAACTGCTGATCAAGAGCCAGAGCGAAGTCTTAAATCTCATGCAAATGTCATACAGTTTGAAGGCATCTTAATGTAAATATAGATGTATAAGTGCCTATTTCTTAAACAATCACAGATAAACTAAGAGTTTACAGCCACGCTTGCCACCTACATTTTTCTTACATTCTTGCCATCCTGTCTGGAACTCCAGCTCAGCAGACAGAAATGTCTTCCTGGAGGCAAGAATGAACAAACTCTCCCCAATTACAGAGCCACATGTGGGCTATGAGCAATTTTCCAAACGTAAAAGGAAAGGAGAGAATCTGCCACATAAATGAACAAGCTAAAACAAGTCAATCTGCAGATGGAATGGATCAAAGTGTCTATTTGAGTCACCTCAAAATTAATCCCCTGCAAGAATGTCCTCCCTCCCCCCACAGCAACAGCCTTCCTTTAGTCCCTCTTATAGGGAAAAGTCAAGCTCAAAGAACAAGCATCCAGGTCTTTTAGATGAATACCACGTTCCACAGAATATATCCATCCTCTTTTTAGGAGAAAAGATTATATTCTTCCCCCTCTCTCCTCCACTCTCAGGCATGTCATGTAGATAGCCACGATACAATTTTATTCCCATGGTCCATCACACACACAATATTGTGTTTTATCAGTTCACAGAAAGAGGCTTCACTGCAGGTTCAGCTTAGGAATAGCATCTGTATTACACAGATATAAACATCACCTTAAAAATGATGCATCAAATCAGATGCTTTGAAGTGAGATTGCTTAGAAGCTGGAAAAAGTGAATGTGAGAAGTTAAAAAATATTAGGAGAAGGAAATAAAATCATTATGACAGGTAGTTTCCAAGATATCATTGGCATTTGCGTTGAAACCAACTGACTGTATTTTAAACAATACCTTAGGTGTCAAAATCACGTCACTGCTATCAAAATCTTCTACACCTTTCTCTTAAGCAAGCTGAAAACTCAAACTGTCCTCATTTGGAGGATACCTGAAAAAGACATCTTTGCTCTGCTGAACCGTGGATGAGAAAGTCACATTCTCCTATGAAAGCCTTAAGAAGCACAACGTTAGTATAAGTTGTCCAATTCCTTTCTTGTAGAAGCATTAGAATTCCCTTTTTTAATTAAAAAAAAGAACCTTTACAGTGTAAGTGATAGAGTGCTGACACAGACTGCTCAGAGAAGTTTTGGAGACTCCACCCTTGGAGATAATCAAAAGCTGTCTGGACATGGTCCTGGGCAACTTGCCCTGTGTGGTTCTGCTTGAGCAGGAGATCAGACCAGGTGGCCTCCAGAGGTCCCTTCTCACCTCAATCTTTCTGTGATTCTGCAAAACAGAAAACCTATTAGCTGATGAGGTTGCAAAGAATTATAACAGAGAGCAGCCCTGAGGGTAAGGATTAGGGAGTGTTGATTGATGAGAGGTTCAACATGAGGCAGCAACATATGCTTGCAGCCCAGAAAGTCAATCATATCCTGGGTTGCATCAAAAGAAGTGTGACCAGCAGGCCAAGGGAGGTGATTCTGCCCCTCTACTCTGCTCTTCTGAGACTCCACCTGGAGTACTGCGTCCAGTTCTGGGGCCCCCAACACAAGAAGGGCATGGAGCTGTTGGAGCAGTTCCACTGGAGGGCCATGGAAATGATTAGAGGGCTGGAGCACCTCCCCTATGAGGAAAGATCAAGAGAGCTGGGACTCTTCAGCCCAGAGAAGGCTCTAAGACGACCTCATAGCAGCCCTCCAGCACCTGAAGGGAGCCTACAAGAAAGCTGGGGAGGGACTTTTTACAGGGGCATGTAGTAACAGGATGAGGAGAAATGGTTTTAAATTCAAAGAGGGTAGATTCATACTAGATATTAGGAAGAAATTCTTTACTGAAGGTGGTAAGACACTGGGACAGGTTGCCCAGTGAGGTTGTGGATGCCCCCTTTCTGGAAGCATTCAAGGCTAGGCTGGATGGGGCTTTGAGCAACCTGATCTAGAGGGAGGTGTCTCTGCCTGTAGCAAGGGGGTTGGAAATAGACAGTCTTAAAGGTCCCCTCCAACCCAAACCATGCTGTGATTCTATGATTCTAGTACCACCAATTTCTACACTGGAGTACTGGCTAGATAAAGGAAGCAACACTACTGGAAGCTTGCAAGCAAAATCTACCCAGCCCTGCTTAACTGAAGAGTGCATAATTTGGCAAATTGTCATTTAGTAAACAATGTGGCTTCACCCATATGCAAAATCAGTTGCTCCAACAACTCATGAAACAACACAAGTTGTGCCAGGCAACACCAACAGTGACTGGGCACAGGCACTTCAATCACAAATTCCACCTGTCAGATCCATCCATGAGCTCTGAATTTCTCTCGTTTCATTACCATTCATAAATTTGGCACTTACTCCTTTGCAGAGAGATCATACAAAAATTTAAACAAAAGGGAAAGAAACAATTTTAGCAACTATTCTATTTTAAAGAAGCATCCTGGTCAGTAACTCTAAACAATCCTTTTCATTCAGGCCAGAAATAAAGAAAAAGCATAAAGAATACAATTCTCCTTATACTGTGAAACCAACAAAAGGAGAAAACTCCATAGAAAGTTCTGACTCCATTCATCAGCAGACAGGACATAGCAAGCAGCAGCATTGAATATCATCTTCTTACCAGCACTGATAACTGCAGACACATTGTCCTCATCCAGGCATAAATGAATTATGCATTTACTTTATCTAGGTCACTGATGAGCGACCAAAAATGAACTGATTTATACACTCTACCAGAATCTCAATTACTCACAAATAACTTCAAAACAATTATAAACATCAGAGTAAACCATACACAACTAAATAGAACAAGTGGTGAAACTTCCAACTGTTGTCAAGAGCTGTATTTCATTTATTTGCACTAAGATGACGAAGTTTCTCAGAGGTAGCAGAGGGACTTTACTCAAGTAACACACTCATAACAGTTAGGGAAGGCAGAAAACAACAACTCTGTGGCAACAGGAATTATGTAACGCAGAACCATAGGACGTGTGAATGTAAAATGATTCATGAAACTGGTATACAAAAAGAAAAGTTCCCCCAGTAAAGAAGCAAGCAGAAATACTGAGTTAACTGAAGCAGTAACACAGAATTTCTGGATGTTGGAAATATGAAGAGTTCCTGACCTCACTACAGACTTCTGGCTTAGTATAAACAAATGGCTCTTTTTTTTTTTTTCCTCCACGCAGCAACTCTAAAATGCAGATACCTTTTTTTTTTTTGCAAGATGGAGACAACACAAAGCTAAGTAACTTTCAGAGGTAACACAGACTGTCCAGATACCAAAGAAGTATATAACGTAACAAACAAGATGTTTCATATATTAGTGCATTAATATGCTTGAAACAGCAGCTTTTATAAAGGCTGCATTTATATAAGAAAGTTAGCAGTAACTGAAGATGTAGTCAGGACTTGTTTCTGAAGTCACACCATTATTATCAGGTTTTTTTGGTAACACTCCATGTATATAAAAAAAAAAGTTATGGCTTTGGTTTCTCGTTTTTGCCCCCCTTCCAGTGAGCTGCTGTACTTTCCCCACTAGAAAGTTTCAGTCATTTTGCTGGAAACAAATTCATATACATTTTTCACTAATGAATATCTCATTGCTACAGCATGAATAACCAGCGGAATATGTAAATTCTTCAGGTTTATCCAGTTGCAAATAACGAAGTACAAAAAGCATCATGAAACACTTCACCATCTGATAAATATCAGCCAGCCAATTAACATATTATACTTAAGAACATCTTGCTGAAGTGAGACTCCATGTTTGTATGTATGAAGTTCCTCTGTCACTGCCACACACATCAAGTTTATTCAGGAAGCGACACTGTCTCCAGTCACTAAGTTTCTTTATTCAATCATTGATCCAATTATGCCAGAAGGTCACATATCAGCTACATCACACTGAAGTTACAGCACATCATCATGAAAGATTACACTTTTTTTTTCTCTCAGCAACTGCACAGGAATCCAAGAAATTCTGAAAACAGTAATTCTGAAAGACACTTGAACTTAAACTCCCTAATCTATTAGTGCACACAGTAAATTCCACGGCCATGGTAAATGAACAAAATCAACGCCAAATTTTACGTTATTAAGAAATCATCAAGAGAGCCAGCTCACCGTTTTTCCTGAGAGCTGTCAGAATTGTTAATGACTCCTACGAGAACCTTGTTTTGCTTTACACATATGCTTCATTTCTCTCACCACTTCAAGTGGAACCGAGGGAAAAACTCTGCCTGCTTGAACAGACCTACTATTTTTAAAAGTTTCTCCCTCCTCTTCTTTACAAGTCTTCTGAGCACTTACTCACTAGGGAGCACATTCAAGCAAGTGTAGCAGTACTCACAAGGGTAAGCCAAAGCAAATAGAGAGAACAACTCAAAAACGTTAGTACAGGTAATGTTTTCTCTACAAGCAAACAGCAAGAGAAGCATCCATCACCTTGAAAGCCCTGATGAAAGAAGTTTTTCCAGGAAATGAGCAAAATTCACAATAGTCAGAATGGAAGCTGAATGCACAGAAACATGATTCAAAGCTCAGAAGTACTAACAGGCTTCAGAGTTTGTAAACAGAAGCCTCTGTTTCTCACTAGCAAGGGCCTGACTCAAGGCTCAGTTCTCAGCTCTCCCAAAATTCTAGGCTTGAAAGGCGCTGCAATTTCTGCCACTTCAAGTCTTGCCCTGTTAACAGAACCGCCCAGCCTCCTTAAGCAGAACAGAGAAACAAAATACTTCACTGGGCTCATCCAGGCAGTCTTTTCCCTTCTTTCATAGGAGAAAGGCCTACCAACCTGCTTTAAGCACAAAATGTACAATTCCATATGGTTCTGAAATAACAGGAATCTCTGTGCAAGTTACACCTGAAACCCTGAAGTTGCTCTGCAAAAGGCAGGAACTCGTAATGCCTCCAAAAAGGCACAAAGCGAATCCCAGAGCTAAATACCAAGCTCTGTCACTGCACAGAAATTTAAATTGTCAGCTACGTTACTGGATACCTGAATGAGTGAGTGACACACACTGCAACAGCAGTCTGCTTTGCTTGAATTGCAAACCTCTGTGCCTCACCACATTCTTTAAAAGCAAAACAAAGCTCAGTCAAAATATACGAAATTGAAGAAAAGCCATTACTCGCATTTCATACCAGCTCAGCTTTACCATGACCTCTGATAAATAGAATACTTAAAACCCACAAATTCTTACTCCTCCAGGGAACAGTTTCACTATAAGCACATGTATAAGGTATAACCAGCTCCACTGGTTGATCACACGGTGCTAATTTATTGAACTAGGAATGGCAAGATGCTTTCCCTTTCCCAAATGGGCAAAATCTTCTGATTGCTTACCAGTTAATTCTGGCAAGGTAGCTCCTTTATCACATAACTGATGCCTGTTTTCAAACTATTATCTTAAACTAGGCTATGAATCAATGTTTCACTCCTCATTTTCCCCAAAACTGCTGTTCTGTACTTGCAGATTCCATATGTCACAGCTGTCACACTTTCCCAGTTAGTTTCCAAATTTTCTTTCTCTGTGAAATGTATTCTATGTGCTGCAGGTCACAGAGTTGGGGTACCTCATGAACTACCCTTTACCTATCAGGAAGAGTGAGCTTACTGACACTAAATATTTCCCTAATGTACAAGAAGAATGTCAATTATCTCCCCAGGAAAGAATGAACATCTGCATTTCAAAATAAAGCAGTAAGCATAACCACAGGAAACAGTTGAAGCATTACAACTGCATAGAAATAAAAGGTCAAAATGGTATTTTTCTTCAAAGCACCTCTGCACAGCAAAGAAAGGTGTTTGCAGAGAAGAACATGCTACTAAAGACAAAACGATTTTGGCATGCTACTCTTGCACCTCATGCGGGATGCAGTTCTACTTGGTTTCTGGCATAGATCCCTCTAGAGACTGATTTTTCTAAAGAGAACTACAAGTCTCATGATTTATTTCATCAGCTCTAAAAACAAAACCATTTTGCTACAGGAAAGCCACTGTTTGGAGAAAGCTCTGTGCTGAAAAAGAAAACCACCACAAATGAAGCATATCCCATGAAGCATCAAAACAGTAACAGTAATGCATTCGTTTTTTCAACAAAATTTTTAAGCCTCAAAGGAAAGAACCCCATGGAAGAAAATTAAAATTCCAGCTAGAATTAAATACATTTCTTCCCCTCTGCCATTATAAAGCATCTTGGAAAGCAAGTATGGATAGACAAACCTTCACATAAGTTTCAAGTCTACACATGTAAGTACGCTTTTCTACAGCTCAGGCAAAGGAGTGGCGGGATGGTTCCAAAATACTTCAAGTTACCACAGAATGTAAAAAAGAAAGAACACAGTAAAGGAATGCTGGTATCCATTAAAATATTACAGAACATGAACACTCCCCAAATAATGCAGAACAGCTGGATTAAAGCTGCAGCAAGGGCACTTCCAAGCATCTGTTGAAACAAAACATCTGCAAGATGACAAAAAGCACAGAATTCCTTTGAAAAGCACTACAGAACTTTATTGTCAGCTCTTTCCAGAGATATCTAAAGAAAGTGTATTTACCATCAAAGTTTACTTACGGCTGGAAGATGCACTTCTAAAATGAATAGATGTATTGCTCACATTTGAAAAACACAATTTTCCTTTCAAAAACCATAAGCAAAGAGCAAGAACAGCTAAAATAAACTATGAATTTTAGATGCTTATAATCTCAGTTAAAAAAACAACCAAAAGCAGTATTTCCAGAGAGGAATATTAACAAAAAGAATAATACCAATAGATTTCACACATAACACAGATGAATCTAAAAACTTCTTGGAGAATACAGTCTCCTACTTAAAACCTACACCTTCCTCAGGGAACTTAGTCTCACATATCCAAATCTGTTGAAACTGTAAATGGAAATGCTGGATTTCCCAGAAGCTGCAGGAATAGGTTATGAATTTTCTTTTTTTTTTTTAATCCTTAATCAAATCCATATTAATGAAAAAAGCTCTTAAGAATTAAAATTGATAATAGCAACGGGCTGCGTTTCTAAATCAAAATCAGATTCCTCCTTCATTAAACTCTGGAAAGAACTCTTTGCAACCAAAAATCAAGGCACCTAAAATTAAAAAAAAAATAATTATCAACTAACTTGGTGAAAATACAATATTATCAGTCTGGAAAATAAACAAATAGTCTTAATTTCAGCTGGGACAGAATTAGTTTTTTTTCCAGTGTGTTTGGTATGATGCTATGTTTTGGTTCTAGGAGACAAACAATCTTGACAGCACACCAACAGTTATAGCTGCCACCAAGCAATAGTGTATAGACCTGAGACCATTCACAGCAAAGGGTCCAAGGACTGGGAGGGAACAGAAGTAGGACAGCTGACTTAAAGTGGCCAAAGGGACATTCCATATCATACCACAACAAGCAGAGGTTCTGAAGGGGGTGTGGGAAGGCTCTCTTCTGCTGCTAGGGGGGCCAGCTGGGCATCAGTCAGGGGACATGGTGAGCAACCAATGAGTTCTACTGTTTTTTCCCCCCATTCTCTCCCCCATCCCACTGGGAAGAGAGGGAGCGAGCAAACAGCCCTGTGGTGCTGAGCCTCCTGCAGGGATAAACCATAACACACATACATTTGGATTGCTAACACTGTAGCAGTTTAGAAAGGCTAAGATATTCAAGGTAAACAAACCCTGAACCAAATACTCAAGAAATCATTCTCCCAGGTGTACAAGCACACTGTAACCACAAAGATATTCTTTGCTCTAACAGAAACTATTTTCAGGACGCTGACTGCTAGGGATAGCAGCCCATTATACGATACTTCACCTATTAATCATTAAAGTTTGAGCAAATGAAAGATATTTCAATTGAAAATAAAAACATATGTTTATAGGTTGAAGTCATTACCACTTGCTTTTTCACTGTATCCAAAAGCACAGATCTTTCAGTGAACTGAGAAGAAAACTCAGATGCCTTCAGCTCTACTCTTCTTGTCTGTTTCTAGGAAGATAGATTGCTTGAAGATATCACCACCCCCTCTGTCTTTCAGAGAATCAATGCAGAATAACAGATTAAATCATTTATAAAAGCCAAGTTCTAGAAGGGCCTCCTGAAATGTAAACTTAGTAGAATAATAATGCTCAGAGAGCAATCTTTCCCATTATCCAAAAATAATTTTTTTTTTTAAAAAACACAGATACATTCCCAAATGTATTCAACAACCTCTTCCTGCTATCCCCAAAGTTTGAAGTGTGTCACTTTAGCCTACAACTTCATAGTTCCTTAACAGCATCTTTTCTGACTCCAAGGCAACATATCAGATCAGTGTTCATCAGTACACGGCAAATCAATTTATCACCTTATGCTTCCAGCAATTCATTATCTCAGCTATGGCAACCACACAGGTCTGTACTCTCAGGGTAATTAAATAGTAACATATGCAGAGACAGTAGGGAAGGAAGAAAAGGTGAACATCTAGTCCCTGTGCAGC
The DNA here is from genome assembly GCA_037305975.1 of Chrysolophus pictus. Taxonomy (NCBI): domain Eukaryota; kingdom Metazoa; phylum Chordata; class Aves; order Galliformes; family Phasianidae; genus Chrysolophus; species Chrysolophus pictus. Next base: position 3,359,337 of record CM074577.1, read on the forward strand.
TAAGCTAATACTGTATTAGTGGCACTACAATGGGAGCCGTAGGCTATGGAAATTCTGCCTTAATACACCAAGCATGTAACTATAACCCTCCACAGACTCTCCCACATTGGCATAAAGATAATTTAATTTATGATCTTAACCCAATCTCCTTGCTTTCTCATTTAGCAAACGCAGCTAAAATGAATACAATGAAGTATACTCCTGTCAGTGTGCTATGGATGTTGCATGAAGCAGGGTAATATACTGCTCTATTCCCAGGTATAAAATACCATCTTCCAGGTTGCTTTTGTGAAAGTCAGTTTTCATTCACATGGCAGGCCTAACTTTAGGAACATTGGCCTGCTAAAACTCACAATTCCAGGATACCTGCTTCCCCCACCTTTACCTCTCCTTGGTAAAATAATTTGCTGCCAAACACCTGCAAATACATGCATGAAAATCCCTACCCTCATGCAGGCCTGTGGCATAAGAAACAATTAATCAGTTTCCAAGATCTGAACTGACTTTCAGGAGAGGATACAGTCACCTGTACCTCTTCCTTCCAGCCACAAAGGTACTAAAGTCAGGAGAAACAAACAAGCAGGGAAGGAAAAAAAAAAAAAGCAGCTCATTGGTTCATTGTTCCCAGCCTCTTCTGTCACACACATTTTCCTTCACAGTCAGAGTCTGCATCAAGAGATTTTCCAAGAGAAGGTTCTTTAGGGACAGTTCAGGTATAGTTAATATATAAAGTCTGTCATTCACATTTGGTAACTTCCTCATACTTCAGTCCTGTAACTGAGTCCTTTGAACAGGAGACCCATATGTAAGAGCAGATAACTTGGAGAGATTCTTCCTTCCCTAGCATTTCCTCCATTGATGTCAGTCAGGCTTGGCCAGTCAACCCACCTCAGTGGGAAACAACGTGCTTTGTTCTGCAGTGCTATTTCACTCAAGCAATTCATTTTAATTCTTACACTATCAAAGCGAGGTAAATGAGTACTTAACATCTGGACAAACACTCCATTGCAAACTTCCCAACTCTACCTAATGACTCAAAATAAGCAATCATTAGCCATGCAGTACTTCGGATTACACTTGATGGGTAAAAATGCAGCCAAAAGCAGTAGCAAACTTGTAGCAAACATAGCTGCAGAACATACATGGCCTTTCTCACGTGAGAAAAATAAGATGACAAACAGCAAGGTGCAAACCATCTCAATAGCTTTTTTTTTGTTGTTTGTTTCCCCCAATTCCCCTCCAAGAAAGAATTAATGCTTTAAGACTTTGAGAAGTTTTGCAAAGCTGATGTATAAGGCACATTCAGCATTCATTGCTATGACAAGAATTGCTCACTCTCAGGAGATAGTGGGGAATCAGGATCAGCATACAAATGAGTAACAACTTCTTCATTTAAGTGACAGCCAGAAAAACTTTACTAGAAATTCTCATTAGGAATAAAGCAGGACAGGGGGCCCTACATTTCAACGTCTAGCCATCCTTTTATTTCCTGCAGTACATTCAGTGACTTCTAAGTTGACTTTTCTCGCATCGCAAATGTTTCGCTGTGTTTGTTTTTCCTTCATTATATCTTTTCTTCAATTTTAACACTGCTTGCTATTTTGGTTTCCATCTGCGGTTTGGAGACACGCAAGTAATTATACTAATAATGTTTTACTCAAATAATCCTCACTGATGCAAAACAAAGTACGTCTTCATTCTCTACCAATTCGGCAATTTCAAGAAAAGTTGGACACAGAAGCGATGAAGAAAATCTTTATCTGCTTGTCAGACCCAAAAATAATTACTACATTCTTTCAGTCTGAAGCACTATTCAGAATCTCCGATACTGCATTTTCTTCTAGCCATAAAACTTATAGTCAAAGAGAGATCGTCCCTAATACATTTAAGGATGCACTCATAGCCACCCTACAAGCAGCACTACCACAGTCCCTATTTTTATGCCCAGATAGAAATATTTTCTGCATGATGAGAAAATAAGAGCAAGACAGAGAAGCTAATGCCCACAGTAATTATACCCCTGAAGTATCAAAGTTGTTCAGTAAAACAAAGTATGAACTGCAGACAGATATTTTGGATTAAGTCAGAAATTGGAAGAAAAAAAAAAAAGAAAAAACCTGATTAAACCATTTACCATTTGTAGCTGCTGCCTGCTCTAAAGAAATTGCTTCTTGTGGCATATGCATATATACTAAAAAACTGAATGTTTCAATTAAATGCATGGAAGGCGCTCTGCAATGCAGTACTAAGTCATTAGCACCTGTACCACCTCCCAATTAAATGACTGACTAAGCCTTCCAACAAACATTAGTTATTAGAAGCGATTGATTTAATTAGAATAAGTCACAAAAAGTCCTCTGGCTACTTACGATGAAAAGGCCAGTGTCTGCAGTACTTTAGAGGCTCTATTTTACAACTTCAAAGTCATCAAGAATCTCATTTGTTTCAGAAGAAGCCTCGTTCGGTCGTCAATACAATAAATTTAACTCACTGCAGCAGTTTCTTTTAAAAATCAGCCCACTTGAGACATCTGCATTCAGTCATTGTGTTCAGCGATACCCAGAAGATACCCTCAAACTAACTGAAAAAAAAACAGACAAAGCCTCCTTCATACAGGTATAGCCTGTAATAATTTTCTACCTAACAGAAGGTAAACACTGTATTTATACATAATAACACACGGTTTAGCCTATTTTTTAAAGCATATCGTACAAAATGCTATGATCAGCTGATCATTACAGGTTTGGGAACGTAAAAATTTGTTGTGGCACAACTCGTTACCACTCAGAATAAGGCTGTTCTGATTCTGAAGATTTCCACTCCAGAGTACGAACCATCCAGAGAGACTCCAAAAGCTGCTTACAGCACGAGTAGCTGGTAGCAGGCACGAGGATTCTGAACCTTGAAAAAGCTTCCTCTTGGTAGTTACAGAATTCGTGCTTTCCCTTCTATAAAACAGCTGCTGGTTTCAGGGATAGAAAAACACAGCGAACAGAGACAAGTTCGCCATCAGGAGACACCCGAGCCGCCGCCCGCTGACCACAGCGTCCTGCTACAACGGCACCGCGGCTGTCCGCCTACGGCCCGTCAAACGCCGCCCGAGAAGCGAGCCCCGAAAGGTTCCCGCGTTCCGCGCTCACAACTACGCAGATCCACGCGGCTTTGCAGGCGAACAGCGCACGCCTCGCCGCTCAGCTCCCGGCTCCGAGGCCCATCGCGGTGACCGAACGCAGGACGGCCCCGGCGGCACCCGGCTGCGGCACGGCCCGCCTCCCGGCCCGCTTCCGCCATCGCAGCCACCTCTGCCCCCTCCGCCGGACGAAGCCCCGAGCGCTCTCCAGAAGGGCCGACATCCCCGAGGCTCCCACCCGCCCTCGCGCAGTCATCCCCTCCCCTCGAGTCTGGCCTCCCGCAGCACCGCGGGCGAGCAGGCCCCAGTTGAGGCCCCGGCGAATCCCCGCCGCGTCCCCGCTGGCCGAGGCTGCCCAGCCCGGCACGGGAAGCGCCTAGCCCCCCGAGCCCGGCGGTAGCGCGGAGCCGAGCCGCCGAGCGCCCGGCCGAACAATGCCCCGCGCCGCCGCACGGCGCTCTCAACAACCGCCCGAGTTTTTACCTCGCTTCTCCGGCTCCGCAGCGGGCCCCGAGCCGGCGCAGCCCTACGGCAGAACTAAGCCGCCTCCTCCTCCTCCCCCTGCACCGCACACACTTGTTTTTTATTTCCTACAGTCCCGCCCGCCGCGGAGAAACCTTCGCCGCCTGGCTTCGGGCTGAGGAGGCGTGGAGGAGGCGCGTCGCGCTGCTCCCAGCCTGGGGGCGGGGGGCGCGGGGCAGCCGGGCTCACCTGATAGCGCCCCGCGTACGACGAGAAATCCAGCTCCTTCCGCCTTGCTGTTCGGCGAGACCCCCTCTGGGGCCCGGCGCTGCGATGGCGGGCCGAGGGTCTTCGGGCCCTGCAAGGCTTTGCTGACGGAGCCCGCGCTCTGAGCTGAAGTGTAAGGCCTAGAGTTGCGGTCCTTAGGACCTGAACACCCACCTTCGTGATATTGTTCGGCCGGCCGTGGCTGCTAAAGGAAAGGAGCGAGCTTAGAGCTGTGGGCAGCCTCGTGCACTGGTAAAGGAGAAAACACGCAGGCTGTCGAGGGGTCTTAACCATCCTGAGCGCTTCAGCTCAGCATCTCAGGTTCCAGGATGATCCTTAGCCTAGCTGCTGTCTAATGCCACAGGTTCCTTATGTACACATTTGTACGAGTACAGTTCTTAAAGCACTGCATGCTTAAAACAGTGCGTGCTGTTTGAACACCAAAAAAAATACCTCTTTCTTGAGGTAGTTCAAGAAAGATGAACTCCAGTTTTTATAGGATCCACCAATTGGCACCATCCTTTACTTGCTGGATCACAGCTGCTACTGCTTGCACAATCTTAGATGCCATACAAAACAGCAAAAGAGCAGAGTACTTGAGAAATGCAAGTTCTTTGCATTTAAAATAATTACGTAAATATTCATGGGAGCAATGTGGAATTTGATTGATAGGACTGAGATGCCTAGCACAGATTATGCTATCAGCTGATAAATATAGCCTCACCTGAGGAGTGTGTGCGCATCATTAAACAGAAAAGAACAGAAAAGGAAAGAACATCTTTCCTTTGGCTAGGACCCCGTGTAAACAAATGGTGGCCATCTTGACATCTTTCTAGCTTATTTTCTGCAGCTAAAGACCCAAAAACAAATTTGTGGATATGAATCCTAAGCAGGAATACATACCTTACATTGACAGAGGCAATGGTTTACAGCCTACAGTCCTAACAATAAGTATTTCCCTCTGGCTGCTTAGGCAATAATGTGGTGATTAACATTTGGAAATCTCTTGCTTTAGAGTAAGAAGCTCTCCTGGAGATGCCAGAACTGGGCTTCAAAGCACAAATCTTAGTCTGTTCTCTGCAGAGCATTACATTGTGGCAACAGGCAAACAGGTTATAATATTTGGAAGGCAATGGTATTCAAATACAGATACCTTATTTACTGAGGGACAGCAATATAACAAACACTAACCAAGCAAAAGATAAAGTAGGTCCCAGAAATGCATACCATCTAATTTGGATAAAGCTATGTGATACTGAATTGAAAGCTTCAGAAATATTTAGTAGTCAGACATAATCAAAAGTCTTTGTTTATAATCACATCTTAAACTTCTTTTCTTCTTTTCTGACAAATAGAGGATGGGAACACATACTACAAATCTCTTAAATCATCTCACTCTTAAAACACAGTTTCTCCTAACTCTCACCATGTGCATCATCCTAGACTACAGGTCACAGGTAAAAATACGACACGCATATCCCTAAATAAAGCCAAGGAACTCCGAGAATGGGATCAGTCTCTTAATCAACAGTGCATAAGTGCACAGAATCAGCACCTTTAAAGCCTCACAAGGCTTTTAAAAAGCACCTTTAAAGCCTCAGAGTTTTTCTCTAAGTCCCACTTCATGGATTACCTCATCAAGTGGCTACCTGAAAATTTTAATGATCATTAAAAAACAAACAAAAATTATTACCATCAGCTGCAAACTTTTAAGCAAAATTTTTAAAGCCTGGACTCCAAGAAGCTCAAGAGCAGAAAGCAGAAATTCTTATTAAAAAAAAAAAAAAAAAAAAAAAAGAGATTTCTACTACCATGTGATTTAGCACTCTGACAGATGACTATTAAATACTTGAACTTTGGAAACACTTCATATATATGAGTACATCTGCTTCCAGATGAACATGTTATTACAAATAAATGGCAATAGCCAAAGAAAAAAAAATTGCTTTTGCATGCTACTTGGAACACTATGTGAAAATTCAGGAAGTTAAATATGTGGGTTTGCTGCTACAGCATTAGCTTAGCATAAATGCATGTTCTTTACATTTTATAACTCACAGCTCTGACAAATAGTATATTCTTGCATGTTTAAATCTCCAATTACCATTTCTATGTTCTGAATTCCTCTCTTCCACCCTTTGCCAATAATGGAGGAGAACAAAAAAGGTGAGGGGAAATCTGTGTCTACGTTTTAAGAGCTTTACACATATATGAACCTGCACAAAGGTGTAGTCAGTGACTAAGTTAAACATTCATCTCAGATGCACACTGTCCAATCAAGGAATCTACTGTGTGAAAGGAATTCCTAAACTCCTAATCAAAATAGGCTACTGTTGCACTTTAATAACACTAAAAACACTTCAAAAATTCCAAAGAATGGAATGACAGAAGTCTCTGTGTGACTCATACCTTTTATGTTCTGAGAGTCCTTTTACATTCTGAGGATCATTTGCTCCCAATCTTAAGTGGTGTTTTATTCTTTATGGTATCTACAAAAGCAGACAAATTTGGGTAATGTTTCTGCTACCCAAATAAAGCTTTTAAATCAGAAGACAGAGAGACTGCTTATTTGATCATCGGTGAGCTGAAACTAATCACACAGCACTTGTCAGCAAACAAGAACCTGGAGACCAAATGATGTACAAATCTACCTGTTGCTCCTACATTTAACTATTATAGCTCCAAATCAAAATACTATTTTCTCATGTGTGTAAAATTTATACATGGATGATATATGCTACAATTTTTATGATTACTTACAAAGCAATCAGATGCACATCGAGTTAGTGTCAACATTACTGGATAGGTAGGAAGTTTCCATTCAGTTCCTAAACCTCAGTACACTCTTCTATAGCAGGTCACTTGATACAAATCTGTAATCTGACTTCAGTGTTGGAGATCATAAAATAATAGCTTATTTGGAGATTCTGTAATAGCTTTAAGCTATGGAACACAACAGTAGCATAAGAATTTACATTCCTTCATAAATGTCACCCCAGCAGCTCTGCATTCTGGCATGAACAATGACCTCTAACCCCCAATCTATGTAACAGGCTCACTATTCTTTGTGCAAAACTTACTTTGCTGCAGTACAATTTTATTCTTCTTCAGTAACATCTCTTTCCGTGGTAACAAATGCAGTAAACTTTTACCTTTCAGCTAGAGTATTTTAGAATGGAAAGTTATAAAATAAATACAGGCAGAAAAGTACTTTATAGAAATAATAATATAAAAATCCCTCCGGATAGAGAATATTCAATGACTTTCTTAAATCCAACGTAGAGGAAAACAGTCAGTTCCCTCAGGAGAACAGAAAATTTGTGGCTTGTGGATTGTTCTGCAAATACAGAACTGTGTAAAAGATAGTACCTCGGTGTACTGCCAAAATGTGCATTAGTTTCTTACATAAGCAGTTTACCAAGTTTTCTTCTAAGGGATACTTTTGTATGCACCTGCAAGTCAGGCAATTCCTGGAATTCTGTTTTGAAGAAGATTGCTAGGAAGCTATCTGGCTCGGATGCTAGCTTAATCTTAAAAAAAGAAGGACAGAAACAATTTCAAATTTAGTCAGGAATTCAGGTCACAAAATTATTTCCATGAGCAAACAGTTTAAAAAAAAAAAAAACCCACAAATTAACAGTGCTGATGTTTTCAACTGCAATATGAAAAAAAACAGAGTTCTGCAATCAACAGGCTTTACTCTTTTCTTTCATATTTCATAAAACAAATCTTTACAGCTACACAGCTGTACATGTAATATTCATCTCATTTGCTTCGTGTTTACAGAACTACCCCTGTATATGTCAACTGTGGGCCCTAAGCTTCAGTTTCATAATTTTGCAAGTCACCAAACCGACTGATCATATCTAACACCATATTAAACATTCTAGGAATAAACCCACAGGACCTGTTTTCCATTACCAACTTCCTGGTATGAAACACAATGTTTGTGGTAGTCAAAAAGATAATGTCAAATGTACTGTCTGATCAGACACACTGGTGGTGTATTACAGACGCAGCAACATGAAATAACAATCTACTAACCTTCTGAAACATTCCACTGATATGATATCAAAAGAGAAATACAAAATCTCCTTAAACAATATGATTAATCCACTCCATACTGAAAGTGTGCTAAGGAAAATTTGTAATTTATCTGATTATCATTATCATTTGGTACTCTGATTCCTTATGAAGCACAGAAGAACAAGCATCTTGCACCACATCTGCAACATATTCTCCTTTTGCTAATGTTCCACATTTTCCTAAAAAACAATTGTATTTTTGCAGCCTATCTGCTTGCAAGGCAGAAATAAGGGCACATCTGCTTTCCTCACTAAATGTTAATATAGGCATGCCAGGAGCACATGATTTTTAAGTCTGGTTCATTTTACACACTACAATGAGTAGCATGTATGCAATTATTCTTGTCATCCAGTACTTAATGACCTGTGATATGGTAAATATTTCCTGGTGCTTAACAGTATCTCATAAACTTTTTGCTATTCTTGAGTTTCCTAGAACTGCTCCTCTTTTTCATTTTTTTCTATTAAACAACAAAAAGGCACTAAGATGAAACTACAATGAGAAATACTACGTTTCACAAGTTTAAAAGTGAAATCATGAAGACGCTAATGCACTGCATGGCAGATATTGTGTGTAACCTATGCAAGCACTACTACATCTCAGAAAAAAGTTCCAGACCAAGAAGATGCTTTCAACTCAAGGCTGGTGGCAGTGAATGAGGTAAGCCAAGCTGTACTTGATACAATTGGAAGGAAAGAGAACTAAATGAAAAATAATACAGTTGCTGTTCCTAGAACTCAGTCAGTTCCTCTCATGGGACCCAGTCAGAAGTTCTGCACACAGGGATCACTTGCACCATCCTTCAAAACTTGTGATGGGAGGCAATGAAGAGTCACATGCCATGTGTCATATCCTCAGTGGGATATGGAATGGAAATTTAGTGTAGAACATACAAAACTTGTTGCAGGTGGCTACGAAAGGTTCGAGAAAACAGAGAACCAAAATGCCTTCACAGGTCTTATCAAGCTTCAGTGCATCACTCCGTGTATACTTTTAGCACTGGTGATTGCCTTTTCTATGGGAGCTTCAAAGTGATGTATTCCTCTTTTGCAATCTCTTCTCTCCACATAGCAAAATAGGACCCAGCCCAGAAAAATGTACAGAGGACTTTATATTGGGAATAACCCGCACAGTCTGTGACTATACACTCTACGCCCTGACTGTTCACTTAGTCCAGCAATTACACACCTCACTGTGCACATGTACAAGGGCTGCTCTGAAAGTAATGCCTTCTATTTTATTACATTAGCCCATGGCATCTGTAGTGGAAATGCTAATTCATGGCTTGAAACAGTAATTGAGCACCTGGTAGGAAGGCAGGGCTAACCCAGGGCAGTTCAGGTGCATATGATGCACCTGAGTGACTGGAAGGGGTAGAGTTAGGATCCATCCTTTGCCAGAACTCATTTAAAGGTTGGCAGTGGAAGCTCTAGAGAGAGATCTTTGCATGCCTGAGGCTTTCTGAAGGTAAGCAGTTTCTTTCCTGGTTTTCTGTGCCTGCTGCTGTGTTTGAGCAAATCCTCGCCCACTGTAGCCTGGGATCTTGGTGATCTGCTGTTATTGTGCTTTTTATTACATTACAGCATCAGAGGTGGATATTGGTGGTATGGCAGTAAAGGTTGAACCTTGTCAACAATATTCTGTTAAATGTGGTTGCCATGTGACAGATGACATCAGAAGGGCAGTCTGATAAAATGGCATCTGACATGGAAATACATAGTGAAACAACAGTGTGTCGCTGAATTCCTTCCATGTGGAAAAAATTGCATCCATTAATATTCATCAACATCAGCTGAATGCTTATGGAGACCAAACAATAGATATTAGCACAGGGAGGCAGGTAGGTGGTGGGTTTCAGGAATGACTCCGTAATAGCAGCTGTGCAGCAGCTACACTGGTACGGACTTGTACAAGTGCAGCATGCAGGTTCTTGTTTATTGCTAGTCAAAATTCATAGCTAATGTTGGTGACTATGTTGAAAAGTAATGGTTTGTAGCTGAGAACTTGCTCTGTCAAAGTGTTGCTCTGCTCTTTATACATCTTGTAGTTTCCACTAAAATAAATAGGAGACGTTACTTTCAGAGTGACCTAGCTATGTTTTCAGTTTCCTGTATCCAAGCAACTGACCTCACAGTTTCCCAGTTAATCTCTTGAAGACCTTTGCAGTGCTTCACAGCACTCCCCACTGGTACTGTGTAGTCATACAGCCTTTTGTACTCTTACTTCTGCCTGGTATGGCCAGTGATTCTGTGTCTTGTCCACGACAAACAATTTTGCTGGGTGTTTGGGTTTTTTTTTGTTTTGTTTGTTTGTTTTTTGTTTTTTGTTTTTTTTAGCTAACAGCACTGAGTCAGAATCCACATTACATGTTATGTGCCCCTGAACAACATTAGTATATACATACAGTACAGCAGTGCTTGGACAAGATCAAGCAGCACTTCAGTGTCCTGGGGGCACAAGTGAAGTGAATGGGGACCTAGGTAGTCTTCTCTGCCTTGACAGATAGAGACAGGTGTGTGAGCAGAAGCTGACACATCATGCAGATTAACACCCGAATAAACACCTGATTATGTGGCTGGTGTCATTGACAGGTTTTGGCTTCCAAGATCACGGAAGATACTTCAGTGAATACAAATTATTGGGGTGAGATGGGGTCCATCTATGTAGGAAAAGAAGGAGAATCTTCACTAGCAGATTGGCTGACTTAATATATTGTGATTTAAACTAATGAACCTGGGAGGTGAGGCCCTGAACCATGGCACACACACATGAGCAACAAGGTGGAAGAGACTAGTGAGGAATGTGCCCAAACACTTCTAAAATACTCTGTCAAAGATGAGGCAGTCAAAGGGCAAAATGAAGTGCTTCTATACAAACGCATGGAGCATGAGTAATAACAAACACAAGGAACTGGTAGTCACTAACTGAAAAACCATGATTTGTTTGCTATTGTAGAAACATAGTGGGGTAGATAACATGACTGAACTGCTACAATTCAATGGCTATAAACTGTTCAGAGGTGATAGGTATGGAAGGAAAGGTGAGGGAGTTCCCCTGATACAAGTTGCAGCTTGTGAGTCCCTTAATGGACAGCCTTCCAGTTTGTTTAGATAATGGGAAGAGTCTGTGTCTTTGTATTGAATAGATAGAGACTCTGCCAGACTTCTTACTTGAATAGGTAAGAAAGTTTCCACCAGTCTTTGTATGGAATATATACGTACCTCTGGGAAGACCTCTGAATGTTTATAAGCTGAAGGTGTTTTTGTGCAAGGTACGTGTGATGAGAGGAGAGTATCCCCCATGCATCCAGGACTGATATTAGAGAATATCTACTTTCTATCACTCCAACTCGAGTCTTAGAGAGTTTCTTGATCTACTGCTTGATGGTAACAATTTGTCAACCCAGATGGGATGGAGCTTTTGAGCCTCAATGGTTCACAGGATCACAGAAGCTCAGCTGGCACTGAGGTATTCTTGGAAGGACCTTTATTCCCAGACTGAAGAGCCCCCCTGTGTTTTGGTTGCCTGCCTGTCTGATGTAATAGAAATTACACAGGGAAGGGCTGAGGATCCAGGTGAGAGGATTAAAAGGTCCCCCAGGGTAGTTAGAGGCCCCATGTATTTTGGTTGCCTATCTGTCAGATGTAACAAAAGTTGTTCTGGGTAGGGCTAAAAGGCCTGGGTAAGGAGTTAAATCCCCAAAATTGGAATAAAACATCACTGGGGTAATTGTCATCAAGTACACTTGATTGTTGGTTTGTGCTATTATATGCTGATTGTTTTTGTTATAGTACAAAGAATTCACCCACATGCATTGTTAAATAGACACTGGATGTGGTGGCTGAGGGAGTTTTGAAAATGTCATCTTTGGGATGTGCTCTGAGTTACTGGAAAAAACAACTGGATCTCCTTGTGGGGTTGCACAGAAAGATGATTTAATTAAGTACTGCAAATCAGTGGTGGCTACTGTATGAATTAGAAGATGGAGAAAAATGGCCAGTGAATGGTACTTTGAATTATTATACTTTATGATGTTTTTGTGGAGAGAAGATAAATGGGATGAGGTGGTGTTATATGCTGATATGTTCTTTGTAGCGAGGCAACACTGAATGGCAAAAGTGTGGGATCAGTTTGACCCCAAATGATACTCTGATTTTGACACTAGAAAAGGATAAAGAGAGGAAGAAAGGAAAGGTGTTTAAAAGGTGGTGTTCTACTTGTAGTATTGGACAGAGATGCTTGAAACTAAATGGAGGAGGCTTTAGAGATGTTAGTAGTCCCAAGAGGGAGCCAGAGGCTCCAAGAGGTTGGGCCTGGACTCCCTGGGGCAGAGGGGTTGGCTAATGAGCCCAAAAGAGGGACTATAGGAACAAAGCTGGTGGCAGATAGGACTTGTAGCTGGTGTAAGCTTGTGCTACAGGCCCCACTGAGGCAGGCAGTTGGAAATAATGGTACAGTTGTAGTTAAGGTACCCATTTCAATTACGGATTTAATCAATTGGAAAAAACTTGCTGGCATCTATGTCAATGATCCTGAACAGATAGCTAAGGCTTTTGGAATGATGATTCAAACTCAAGATCCAGATTGGAAAGATACAGAAGTTATTGTGCAGCTGTCGTTTGATAGTACAGAAAAATAAATGATTCACAAGGACCCAAGTGGGGGGCTCAGGTAGCAGCAGGGCATTGCAGAGGTTTTTGTTTCTTTTCTGCTTGGAATGCTGGCAAGGACTAGAGAGGCCTAAGTCCCAGTGTGGATCTAGCCTCGAGGAAGAGTATTCATCTGCTTAACACCAATTCTGAGTTGGCTGCAAGGTGCTGGCTGAAGCAAGAGCTACATGGGACTCCCCCCAGCCCAGATCCTCCCTGAACTGGCCCCCCTCTTCTTGTGCTGCTCATGTGGAGCTGCTCAGGGTGAGCATGGAGCTGAAATCCCAGTGAGGGGGGAAAAAACACTAATTGTAGAGAGGAGGGGCACAGGAAGTGATAATGTTCCTCTCTTCAGAGGTGTAAGAAACTTTATGTTCCCTGATAATCATGGAAGCGAGGGATAAGGGGACTGGAGGTATTTTCCCCAGCAAGAACCTCTGGTTAAAATTAAGCTGAGGGAAGCTGAAACTGAAATAGAATGTTTTGTTGACACAGGAACTACTTAGTCAGTATTAAATGCAAAGAAACTACAGCTATAATACTGTAAGAGTTGTTGGTGCAACAGGCAAGTCAGAAGCCAGACTTCCTTAAGCCTTTGACATTATAAAACTGAGGAATAATGGGTGACACATCAGTTCTTGTATTTACCAGGAACACCTTTAATTGGTTGAGACTTGTTGGAGAAATTGGAGGTGGAAATAAAATTTAAAGACAGAGAGGTAGAAGTATTGATAGCAGAATCTAAATTTGTCCAAACAGCAGTGTTATTGTTAAAGGAAGCCAAGCCAACAAAGAAAGGAATTTCACCTGAAGGTGAAGCTGCAGCAGTGCCTTTAGTACAGAGAGGGAAGGTGCCTGGAAGATCTAAGAGAATTGAGTTAGAAAGGATAGATAAGCCAGGATCGGTTACCACACATCCATTCCAACCAGGAGACTGGGTGTACGTCAAATCCTGGATATCCAAACCACTGCAAGAGAAGTGGAAAGGACCCTTCCAAGTTCTTCTGACCACCTATGCTGCAGTGAAACTGGAAGGAAAAGGAGCCTGGATTCATTATTCTCAGATTAAGAAGGCGCCTCTAATGCAGAGAACTGAACAGGCTACCTTGTTGAAAGTTAAGATAAATAAGCAAGCGTAATACAGAAAATAACTTTGCTGGTAGAAATTTGCTTCATAGGCTATGGAGAATGGAAAAGTAATGTACACTTACAAATAGCAGGGAGCTATTGTAACTAATTCCTCTGCTGAATATGTACTCAGTTACCAAGGAACACGCAGGTGCAGTATTCACTAGCAGGAATATTGCTAAATTGGACAGGAAAAAAAATGGAATTGGCAACAACAGCAGCCTGGCATGTGTTGTGATACGGAAATACAAAAACAAGTCCAGCACTAAAAATGCACAGAAATTTCCATTGTTTATGGTCTTATGGGGAGACAACTGAACAAACAGCACACGCCTTGGGGTAAATTTACCTGGCAGATCCAAGTGTAGGACAAAATTGAATCATTGTATACCTTCATTTTGCAATTTTACACAGGGCCTAACCAATCAAGACACCAAAATTGCGAGTAGAGGCACTTACAGGCACTGGGTGTTTCCTTATAATTATTCTTTCTAAGCATACCACACTGTCTCTGTAACATGTAAAACCAATGACTGTTCCCCAAAGAGCCTACATCCTTGTCCAAGGACTTCTATTGCCTGACTCCTTTTTAGCAATCCTGCATGCATCCCAACTTAAGGAATTTGCTTCAGCTTTCACCATGTCAGCTGTACAAAAGTATTCAGGATTTGACCAGTTCAACTACCAATCTTATAGAGCTAATAGTTACTCTTCTAATGGAATATGTCTACTTTCTAATTGACAATGGCATGATTCAAAGAACTCCCAAAGGGTGGAACCTAACCTATAAATGGACATTATGAAAGGGAGATAGAATGATAGAACTATTAAGGTTGGAAAAGGCCTCTAAGATCATTATTTCCAACTGTCAAATTCTCACCACTGTGCCCACTAAACCATGTCCCTAAGTGCCATATCTACCCCTTTCCTGAAAGCCTTCAGTGACAGTGACTCTACCTCTTCCCTGATCAGCCTATTCCAATGTTTGACCACTCTTTCAGAGAGTAAATTTTTTCATAACATATGGCCTGAACCTCTCCTGCCACAAATTTAATACGAATTCTTCTTGTCATGTTACTAATTACCAGAGAGAAGAAACCTATCCCCACCGCACTACAGCCTCCTTTCAGGTAGTTGTATAGAGCAATAAGGTCTCTCCTGAGCCTTCTCTTCTCCAGACCCAAACCCCAATCCCAGCTGCTCCTCATAAGACTTGTGTTCCAGACCCCTCACCAGCTTTGTTGCCCTTCAGGAATGCACTAGGTCTTCAGCTTCTCTCGTGTAGTGGGGGGTCCAAAACTAACACAATACTTGAGGTATGGCCTCACCAGTGCCAAGTACAGTGATGACCACCTCCCTAGTCCTGCTGAGTACACTATTTCTGATACAAGCCAGGATGTCATTGGTCTTCTTGACCACCTGAGCACACTGCTGGCTCCTGTTCAGCCACCTGTCAACTAATACCTGCAGATCCTTTTCTTCTGTGCAGCTTCCCAGTCACACAAGCGTGTAGTGATGCATGGTAGTGTCCTACGTGCAGTAAGATCTATTAAAAAAAAAAAAAAAAAAAATGTTTTTCTGTGAGTTTACAGACATCTGCTTCCAGGGTACAAGCACCAAATTCTGTTTGAAACTCCTTTAGCCTTTTATTCGCCTGCTGCATGCTCCAGTGTTGATAAATAAAATATGTTCTTTTCTTCCCCATTTTTAATCATATGGGGAGAGGAGGAGGCACCAATATCAATTCTGGGAAGGGAATACATTGCAAGACAAACCAAAACTACTACACTTGAAATAGAAGGAAGAAAAAACTTTTAACATAGCAGCAACTATAAAACACAAGGGATCACAATGCCTATCTGTGCAATACCAAATCTCAGTGTAGTACCTGCCAAGACAACTGTAGAAGACAAAAAAAAAAAAAAAAAAAAAAAAACCACAAAAAAAACAGGAGACAAAAATTACCACAGATAACTTTACTGCAGGGACGGAGAGTGTTTTCAAAATTTAAGCATATTTTTGGTGCCCGTATTGTCCTATTGTCATACCCAGGGCAAAAACAAAAAAAAGAAGGAACTTTACAATTCAGTATTCACAGTACAGAGGTCTGAAAAGTTGCTTTTTGCTGCCAGTTTGTTTGTGTCAGTCTTACACAAGCAGAGGTAAAGGTACTATAAAGTGGCCTGAAGCACAGGCATGAGCTCTTCCTAGCTCCGTCCAAGAACCTAGGAAAGACCATAGCTTTGTAGGCTGAGCTTGGGAACCATTCATTTGTGCTACCCAATCCTTCTGGTTATTGCACTAAAATCGCTACCTAGCACTGATTTGTTTTATGTTGGCCTGAGGAGGCTTTTCTGACAGAACAGCCATTTAAACAACAGCAGCTTAGAAAGGGACATTTCTTAAAAGGATTCCCAATTGACACAGCCGTGCCACTCCAATCTTACAACATTGCAGTGTGCAGCAAGACAAACTTCTGATATTAACTCCTCCTTCCATCTGTCAGAACTGTCTCTTTAATTCCTTTTCTTTACCACCTGTTTTATAAGTCTGAAGAGTTCACTCAAAATTTTATCAAGAACCAGAAACCTTTCTTGTAATAAAACTGAGATTAATGTCTCATTTACTTAGCTTTACAAAAATACTGAATTATTCTATCACTCCTAATAACAGTATAGTTAAGTATAGCAACTTTTTCAAACTATAACAAGATGTTCTCCAGAACTGCAGAAAATACCTACGTGCAAGGGATATTTACTTGTTTGCCTACATCAACAAAATCCTTACAGAATAGCTCACATATGTAAAATTTAGTCTCACTTATCTTCTTGCTCTCTCATTATTCCAAAAGCAGCAACACTGAAATAAACTCTGGAAAGTGTTTTTGATTCTTCACTATAGAGAAGGGAATTAAGCCTAAAATAAGGTAAGTTACCACATACTCAAATCTCTAATGCAGTAATAGACTTTTGAGTTCTATCAAGCTTATGTCTATTTTGGGTCATTCAGATGCCTGCTGCAATAGCAGACTAATGTACAGTGGTAGCATAACTACAAGACTTAGACTTTGATAACTGTTCTTTTCAAGGCTTTTCCCCTTCTGACATTCACTGCAGCAATTGTAACATCTACAGTGGAGAAGACAGGTCTTGGAAAAGGAGACTTCAATGAGTTTTTCAGGTTCTATTTAAAGCAACCCACATAAAAAGTTACAAAACAAATAACTTGAAACACATCCAAGACTGTGCTTTGAAAATACACTGTTGGGTTCATAACTTCACAGAATATCTGAAGTTATCCAGTTTAATGTTGATTGTGTGTGCTAGGAGAGAACTAGAGAGCAGCAAATGTCAAAAGATGGATATGGTACAGTTAGCATCTTAACAAGCTTCAGGACAGATTTTTAGTCACATTAAAATAACATATGTGAGTGACTATATCCAAGAAGGCAAATCAGTCTAGCCTATTAGAAGAGAATCCCTACTATTGGCTCTGCAAGAAGGCAAATGTTGACCTCAACAATACATTCATATTTTTGTCTGGGGAAATATTTTGTGTATACACGCACAGACATGCACACCCGTGCATTTGTACACATGTGCACACACACACTTCTGCCATTTAACCAGATTACACAAAAATTGTTCCCTAAAGGAAACAAGATAAAAACAAATTTTATTGTTTGTAAACGTGGCCACAGAACCCTCAAATGTGCACACCACACAACTTTCACTCCTGTGCTCTGAGGAATTCTACAAACTAGTGTTCTGTAATTTGTGGCTATAGAAATGGAGGTAAGATCTCACGTTCAGCATTGTGGAATGGTATATCTGAAAATAAACTAAAGAAAAGAAAGGGAGTGCTATTGTCCAAGTGAAGGTTATATTCTTTTCCTTAGATAAGATCCCAGGATGGGGTTTAATCAGTAGTACGAGTATCTTAGCACTGTTCTGCTCAGGTACTTCCAGCAGCAGAGGTTACTGAACAGAGGTTGATTTTGTCATCACAGACTCAGCCCATTCAACCTCGTTTACCATTTTGATGAATTTTCAGCATCTTGATGAAATTGCTGAAAGGTCAAAAATGCTAAACAGACACTAATTACATTATCTTCTGTTTCTTTTATTTTTCCATCTCTCCTTCTACTTGGCACAAACCTTTCTATCTCCACTAATGAACATGTCTGCATTTTAAATTATCCTCCTTTGCTCAATCTATAATTTTTTTCTCTTCATTCTTTTTTTCCAGATTATCAGATTTCATACTTCATTTATGTTCATTTAAATTCATACATAATTTCATTAACCTTCAATTGTAGCAGTAAGGGTAACTCTTGTTTAGTCTGGGTTGCTTTTTCTGTAGAAAAATAATGCCTTACAAAAACCTATCTGCCAGTGTTCAGAGGAATGAAACTAGAAAAAGTAGCTAATGGGTTCAGAACTTCTCTGAGTACTAATATCATTTTCAGGGAAAGTCTATCAACGGCCTAAATTATTTGCCCACATCTTGAAGGCAGTCTGATCTTGAAGGATTTATGCCCCCTCTCTTTGGACTTCAGTATCCACAGTGCTGCAGGAAGAGAGCTATATAACACTGCCAGTGGTGCCCAGTACCATTCAAATCATCCTATTTTCTGAAGCTGCACTGAGCATTTTGATGTAAGAGTTTTCAACTCCTGTCTCAACCTTACCAGTGATCAGCTTTCTTCCTGATGGACAGATGTGACAAATGCCACCTGCCTTAAAAAACGAAACATTCATTATTTCTAAATAATCAACTTGAACGGCTAAAGTCAGTACAATTATTGAAGTTTTATGGTGAGATAAAGATTCCCACAGCACTTTTGTCTGTTACCTGCGTAACTATTATAAAATGTTTTAACAATACCAGAAAGCTAATTATCAGAGAAGAGGATATAAATGGTATGTGCTCATTTTAAAAAGTACCTTTCATCAAAACTGATTGAGGTTTTTAAATACACCTCTTATGGAACAACCTCATAGAAGTTTCTCAGACTTTCCTGACTCAGCGTTTGCTGTTCTTTTATTCCAGAAGCAATCCAGGTTACTGTAAAACTGCCATGGTTTTATGATTTTTGATATCGGCATTGCGCATCATAAGATCGTGTAGTACACTGGGAGTTAAAGAGTTAATGTGCCTGTTGCATGCATTGTTGATATTTCTGGGTATCTGGTTCTCAGAAGAGAACTACTACATATCCCAGAAGACTTTCACTTTTCCATTTTCTGTTTAGAGGGAAAGATAGAACTGCTCACAAGTCACAACACTGCCCCTTCTTTTACTCCTTGTCTCTGCGGTGTGTGCTCCCTAGCCATCTCACCTTCAGCATTACAGTAAGGCCTTTGGTTTTGGACACTCCCTCTTTCGTTTATCTGATTTATTAGCTTCAATTTCAATTATACTGCACTTTGTTGTGTCATCTCGCACTGTGCTATCATATTTAGCAAATCAGTTTTTCTCCCTTAGCTCACTGCTGTTTTGTTTTTAGGCCTATCTCCCCTCCTTTTCCCTACTCCCATCTCCTGAGACATGGGTCTGTGGGTTCTCCACCCCAATTAGCTACAGAACTGGGCCAAACTGGCACATAAACCACTGACAAAAACCTGCGCTTCTTTAATGATTGTGACAAGCTGAAATTTCACAGCACGCTCTATGTGACAGGCGGCACATCCTAAACACATAACTACAAGAAACCAGGTGGTCCTGCAAAATATATTTGTCTTTCTCATTTTACATTTGGTTTAGTTTCCTAATAAATTACTTTGAATACAGAAAAATCTACTTGCTTTGTATCTCTTATCTTTAGTTTCTTCCTTAACAGTATTTTAACACAGTAACTTCAATTCTGGCAAAAGGTTAAAAAGGAACGTCCTCAAGATAGTTACTTCAAGTTTCCTGCAAGCAGCAGCTAGCTGGGGGATGGAAGCTCTGTATGACTCCAGCAAAAGAACACTGTCATGACAGCACATCCTTATTTATCAGAGGTCATTCGGGAGATGGACCTCAAGATGAAAACACAGGAAAACATATAATTGATTTTGCTGCATACAGATAGATTTGTTTCAAATGCATTGCTTCTCTTTCCTTCCCTCTCAAAGTAACAGGAATTCATTTAACTGCTTCCCCACAGTGCAAACAATAAAGAAACGCAGCTTTCAGCGTCAAGGGCACAGAAGAGAGAAAAAGTTTTCGCTGGATTCAAACTTAACATTGTACTGAGGTGGAAAGAAGGATGTGTATTAACAGCACAATTCTTCCTTTCACAGACCAGCTAAAAATCTGGCCTCTGCTTCTCTCCTTCCTCCTACCAGCCCTGGAATGTACCTTGGCAAGGCTCAATTAATCATTCCTTTCCTGGTCAACAAGGGTTCCTTCCCAATTCCTGACTTACTACCTCTCTTCCAGGATAAAGGAGGTGTAACTATGAAAATCCCAACGAATATGTTTAGTACAGCTGAAGTCCTCTGATTGACCTCTGTGTTATTGAAAATTATACTATTTTCTTCATGTTCTATTCATAAATTAGCATTAAATAGCATACCCTGAGTGAAATCTGCACTGCCAATGTTTGTATATTGCATCGGCCAAAACTGTCATCAAATTACAAACACACCTGACAGAAGAGCAGCTTTTTTGTCTCTCATTCCTTTCTTCTGGATTATGATTTAACATAACCTGTAATGTTTTGCTGCTCCTCCTCTAAGTGTGAAGGGAATTAAGGACTGTTGTATTTTCACCAGACTCACAGGAGAGTACAGTGAACCACAGCAGAGATGTATAAAAACCAGCAGGCAGAGACTCCCTTGTTTTGAGTTGAGAAAAGTTGAGAGGTGAAAAAAGATTCAGGGTTGAGCCTGCTTGCATAGATACCAATCCGTACTGTAAAATCTCTTGCTGGACAAACAGGCAACTTTTCATCAAATCTAATGCAGGTGCAATTAAGGAATGCAGATGGCTTCGGATGTTTTAGATTTCTTCTCTTTATTCCAAAAGACTGTGTATAAACATTGCATATTTACTTCTCTGGCGTTTTTAAAGGTATAAGCCATGCTTTCATAATTTTGATGTGGCTGTCAGCAGTCAAAATTGCGTATTTCAGAAGTATTCCAGACATCGGCTTGCAAGCAGTTCAAGAAGTCAGGAGTAAGTTACTCTTCTTGTCGTAACTCACACAGTATAGTTACAACTGCTGAAGAGGAAGGAATTAATTTTTTGTTCTCACTAAGAATTGAAATCTTATGGAACAGGAAAAAAAACTAGTTATAAAAATTAATTAGAAACTGAACAGAACTTGTTTATTCCCTCTGATTTATGAACATATTATATTTGAGGGTCCTTTTTCTTTTTTCTCTTAACACAAATCAGCCTCTAAAAACCAAAATAGCCAACCTTTAGTAAATGGTCCTAGTTCCACTGAAACTGTTTTCAGGATCTCCAGAATCAGTTTCAGACTTACATCTTTTAGCTTCCCATAGCAACTCATCTGAATATCACAACAAACAATGCCATAGCTGTGCACATTACAATAGTGGGAGATAAAACAGCAGAAAGAATGCAGCAATTGGAGCTCTTGACCTTTGTTATTCTCTGACAGAAGTGTCATAACCAGCTGTTAGACCTAATTAAAGCATGTAGAAGACTTTTGTTCTTTTTTCCATAGCTATTTTCCTTCACCTACCATTGCTACAGGTTTTAGTTGAAGCAGGCTACATCACATATCAACAAGGATCTCAGTCTTTATTAAGTCTTCAGTGGCCCTGTACCTCTATAATCCTGATTTCTTGTTTTTGTAATTAGCATTAATTACGGTAGATTAATCATTAGGTGAAGTGTTAGAAAATATATTCTGAAATATCTCTCAGGATTAATTTTTCGTCATTCACTTCTGCAGGAACCAGCCTTTCTTAGATGTCATTTGCTCCATTTTTAAGCTGGCACTTTCTAGTACTACCAGAAGGAAGATCATTGGAACTAACTGTCAATGCACCAAACCCC
Organism: Chrysolophus pictus; assembly: GCA_037305975.1. Classification (NCBI taxonomy): domain Eukaryota; kingdom Metazoa; phylum Chordata; class Aves; order Galliformes; family Phasianidae; genus Chrysolophus; species Chrysolophus pictus. Next base: position 3,381,075 of record CM074577.1, read on the forward strand.
CACTGCTATGTTTTGCTGGAATTTGATGGGAGGAAGAGAACAAATAAGTACAAACTATGATTTTTTTATCTTGCAATGAGAGGCCATAGAGAGTATAAAATAGTTATTTATGTGGCAAGAAAAATGAGGGGAGAAAAGCCAGACCTCTTCCTTGCTGACATTGATCATTCAGATCCCAATGCTAGTGTTTCATGAATGTATAACAAGTGATGTAAAGAACATCAACCTGCTGCAACCATTTTCTTATGATTATCAAAAGCAAGACCTTGCCTTTTGCACTTTTTGGAACTGACGACACCATATCAGCGTCTCAAAGAGCCTTAGCTCATTTCCTAATGAGAAACACTGCAGATAAATCTAGTTAGCTTCTGCTTTCTAGTTAGTCTGCTGTTTTCACAGACTAGAAATGTGTTCCTGTGAACCATCTTGGGTGCACTTTGCCTCTTATATTTGTAACCTCTGATTTCCAATATGAGTTCTATGTTTCTGATGCTATAATTGTCAACTTTTGCCTCATCTTGCACTTTCATCTGTGGTCTCAGATGTCATCCATTTGGCTCAGAAGCCCCTCTCTGAAACAAGGGTTCTTGTTTTTCCACACTATATAGCATCTGACTGTGAGAACCAGGCTAGCAAGGATTCCATAGCTCACACAACATTATACCTAGGTAAATATTTTCATTAAAAATAAAAAAACAACAACAAATAAATAAAACAAATTATCATACCGTATATATTTGTACCTTGTTCTAAAGTAATTTACTCCTCTTGTGTAGGTGTTTGCATTACATCTTTCTGGTAAGTAAAAATAGAGAAGGCAACAGAAGACAGAATAAGTGTGCTAAATAAATGTGTAATTCAGCATCCTATGAGACTATAATGTAGTAATTACTTTGAGGTGCATTTTCAGTCACTGTAATATCATGCAGAGTTACCCTGGGTACAGTGTTTTCCTCGGTTCCTCAATCTCTGTGTCCCTTTGAGGAATATACAGTGTAATCTCAGCTGAAGGAAGAAGCTCCTTCTTGACCGAAAGGCTCCAGTAAGAATTTGTAACTCATGTAAGGAAAGATGATATGCCAAAGTAATTCCACCAGTGATTTAGATTCCTGTGATATAGCCGCTGCTCAAACTGGGCACGGTGCAAAAACTGTGAAGGAAGCACACAATGAGTCCAGCTCTTATCTGTTGCAAGGAAGTCTCTTATCAGGACTTCTTGGGATCACGGTTTTGGATGTTGTCATCCCATATCCTGAAATTAAATAACCCAAGACTGGGACTTCAGTTGAGAAATCTCTCCAGAAGAGTGGGCAATAATCCAGGTGTAGAGAACAGATGAAGTGTTATCTGACACTACAAATGACATTTTAGTCTCCAGATCACATCCACAAAAACCATTTTGTTTTACATGGTAGGACCAGAGAATGGATAGATGGTTTCAAAATAATAATAATAAAATAGTAGTCATAATAACAACTCTCCATGTAAAAAGTACTTGGATTTCAAATTAGTTGAGTCCCTGACACTGATACATACATTCTGAAAGAGTCAAAATGGGCTCCTCCTGTAGGACTGACACAGCATGAAAAAATAAAGCAATATGAGGTTATGTCAGGTCCCCATAATGACCCTATTATTCTATGATTGTTCTTCTCTACTGAATCTTTGACCCACCAATTTTAATTTATTTAGAAAAGTGAAAACATGACCCAGAAAAAAAGCCAACAACCCTTATTACACGTAAAGCCATAACACTGTACTGCCCCTCCTTTCCTAAGTAATTTCATTTCTATATCCATTAAAAACCTGTCTTCAATGGCAGTATGATGAATTAATTAGTCACTAGTATCTTGCAGAACACCCTGAACATTTCTGCAGCTTCTACATTTGGTTAGGTCAATATTTAATCTACAAGAACTTACAAATGAAAAATAACATACAAAGAGCAGGCAAGAGTCATGTGGAAGGTGAAAATGAAGAGCCTTGAAATAGAATTGAAATTCTTAATACATTAAATACTTCCTCAGTACGAAGCCTTTTTAAAATGTAGCTTAAAGGAAAAAAAACAACTCTTCAAATAAGAGAACTGTATTAATATTTAGATCACAACCAATTTAACTATAAATTTCTGTGCATTCCAGTATCCAACTATCCTCTCTGTTTAAAGCACAGTCTAAGAAGGTGGAAGGGAAATACGATGTAATATGATTTCTAAATTTTACTTTATATACTAAGGGGAGTCAAATTTCTTAGCATCTAGGAGAATATATGCCACAGCTTAATATCCAGCTTAAAACGTTTTGTAAGCGTGCAAGTATTTTCAGAGGAATGCTTTCAATGTACTCTGATTTTCAGAGAGTATAAGGTCATAATATGCAAGTAATTAGAAATGTGCATTGTGTAAGTTTTCCAGTGAGACCGGGAAAAGAAGAATGCTTTGTGGCAGGGCTGTTTCTAACTTATTACAAGAAGGGCAAAATGTGCTTCTCCACCCAGCATTGGCCAGGAAAAAAAAAAAAAAAAAAAAAAAACCAACCCAGGAAGTTCAAAGAGTTTTCAGGAATCCAGTAGCTAACAGTCCATTCATCTTTGTCAAATGCATGTAATGTTCAAGTCAGAGTCCCAGCTTTGTACTAAAAACTCACCAACTCTAATCTTTCTTCTCAGTAAATACAGACTGAGAAAACACACTTCTGGGAAGAAGCTCTGCTGCATACCTGCCCTGCCAGTGCTTGACAGGTTAAGCCAGATTTTAGTTTGCCATCACATTTGAGACACAAAGGTGCAGACAGAAAGAATTCAATTAAGCAGCTCTTTAGCTCTAAAAAGTTCTGATCATAACTGATCAAAACGCTGAAATAATGCACTGAAATGCAAGTATAGAGCAAGAATGATTGCCACTTATTTATTTATTGCTTTTATCTTTTTTCTAATTAAGTACTACGAATAAATTCCTTAATGAAAATGTCCTCTGCATAAAGATGCAACAGAAAGCATATGAACATTATGCAGAAATTACTACATCCACAATGTATTTAGGGCAGTGAAGCTCATGAAGGGTCTGAAGCACAGGCCTTACGGGGGGCAGCACTGGGAGTTGGGACTGTTTAGTCTGGAGAAGAGGAGGCTCAGTACTCAATGTAACACTTTAGTTTGTTCAAATACAAGGGCAAGGAACAACAGTTCCAAACTGTTTCATGATGGGCTAGAAATACAACCCTTTGTGGAACCACCCATCAAAATTACAGCTGTGTGAAATACAGGTCAAAATCCTCTGATTGAACTCAGTCACTCATCTCTTTCAGTATCATCTTCCTTTCTCTCTCTTGACTCCTCCCCGGTCTCTAGGTCCTGATGCCACCAGGCCTATGCTTACATGAAACCCTTGGATCAATGCATTCAAGACCAGGAACGATCAGTTAACACATGCATTGAAATCCCATAAACTGGCATAACAATCTCGAGTAAGCCTTCTTAAATCATACTTGGGAACCTTCAAGTACAGAGACTCAAATGGTTCTAATTTCCCTCAATGTGATAGCCATAGTTAATACCAGATTTGGCAGGAAGCAGGCATTCCATGCCTGCTGGGCTTATATAGACATGAAAAAGAGTTTATGCTTGACATTTCCTTTAAAAACATAACAAAAACCTTTTGCCCTTTCAATTCCCAAGCATACATTACTTTCTGAGAGTCTGTTACTTTAAAAATGCATTTGTTGGCTCTGGTTGCTTGGATAACTGTCAAAAAAAGAAGTAAGGTTAGGCTTTTTGTTAGTGTTTTGTGGTCTGATGATAGAGAACAGTGAAAAACAAAGGCAAGATACTGGACTGCACATTCACTCTCTGGCCCCATAAAAATTGCTTTTGATAAACAAAAGGTGGTTTATGACACCAAGCTCTGATTTCTCATTGCCAGTTCTCCATCAATTAGGAGAAAGAATATGGAGTATTTCCCAATTCTATCCTGTGTTTTCTCCCCCACATTGTTACATGCAGCCATACAGATGGTGCCTGTTCCATGTTCCATGTCTTTCTTGAGCTGGAGGCTACAGCCTGGATGGAGTACTCCAATCAGAGCCTCATGAGGACAGAGCAGAAGGAGATAATCCTGTCCTTCGCCTCCTTTTTTTAATGTCATTAAAAGAGACTGTAATGGACAGTTCATAATAAGGAGAAAACTCAAAACCTTCGAGATAAAAACATAACAGGGCAGGAGGGAATGAAAACATCTATTTACTTCGGGTATCTCAGGCTTCATTCAATTTTTCGTTTCCACATCTGGAACAGATCTGATAAACAGTAGTGGTAACTGACTCTCTAAAATATGACTGCTATAACAGCTATTCATGCCCTTAGCCCAGAATGAAAGATCTTTAATGAGGTGGTATTTGCCTTTAATTGCAAAGAATGTACAATAATAAAACAGCCAGAAACACACTATCCTGAAATGCAGTACTGATATAGTGCTAAAGAACATACAACAAAGTAAGAAGATCTGTTCTAGGCTGTGCTACAAAGTTGTGGGTTTTGTTTTTTTCCTTTAGTATTTTTTTCCATTTATTTTATTAAAGCCAAGATGAAAAAGTACCCAAAAAGTGTGTTGTGACAGAGAGAGTGGATAATCTGCAAAATTGGAATTAAAATGATGATTTGAAAATAACCATACTTCTTACAAGCTCACTTCTGAGATCATGATACACTTCACTTGAAAATAAATCTTTAGATATGAATTTTATTTTGAATATGCTATCAACTGTGAAGGCAAAGGTATACTCAACTATTATCACAGAATCACAGAACGATTGAGGTTGGAAAGCACCTCTGAAGTTCATTTGGTCCAACCCTCCTGCTAGGGACACTGGAACAGTTAAATGGGACCATGTCCAGATGGCTTTTAAAGACCTCCAAGGAGGGAGATTCCACAGCATCTCTGGGCAACTTCTTAGAGTGCTCAGTCACTACTATACTGATGAAGTTTCCTGATTTTCAGAGGAACATGCTGTCTTTCTCTGCGCTTACTGCCTCTTTTTCTAATGTCAGGCACCACTGAAGATCTTGGATTCATTGTCTTTGCAGTCTTTCTTCAGGAACATTGATGAGATCCCCTCAAACTTCCTCTTCTCCAGGCTGAACAGCTCCAGCTCTCAGCCTCTTCTCATAGCAGAGGTGCTCCAGTACCATCTTCTTTGCAGCCCACCACTGGACTTTTTCCAGAATGCTCAGGCCTCTCTCTCTGGTCAGGGAAGGAGGTGGAGAGTGACAGAAGTTGGCACAGTACTCCAGGAGTGCCCTCAGCATGTCTGGGTAGAGAAAGGTCACCTGGTGATACTGGCATTGTGAAAAGAAGACAACAGAACTGCTAGCCTTCTTAGCAACAAGGGTATGCTGCTGACTCATATTTGACTTGGGATCCGTGAGAACCTCCATCTCTTTTTCTGCCAAGCTGCTTTCCACGAGTGACTCCCAGGACACACTGGTGCACGGGGTTGTTCCTTCTTAGATGCAGGAGTCTGCTCTCCCCCTTGTTGAATTGCATGAGGTTCCTGTCACCCCAAGTCTCTAGCCTGTCATGGTCCCTCTGAAAGAGCGCAGCCATCTGGTGACCAGCTGCTCTCCACATTTTTGTCATCTGTGTATTTATCGACTGTGCACTCTACTGCATCATCCAGATCACTAATGAGTATGTTAAACAGGACTGAACCCAGGACTAAACCCTCGGGTACACTGCTAGTTATTGGCTCCAACTAGACTTTGTGTTGCTGATCACTACTCTCTGGACCCAGCCATTTAGCCCATTTTCGATTCACCTCAAGTTACCTGACCTGACCCTCTCCCACCAGGGGCACATTTTTCTGGCTCCAGCTTTCCCCCCGATCCTTGGGCCTGAGATTTGCAAAGATCAATCTTGATGACAAAGAAGATATTCAGTACATCAGCCTCTTCTATATCCTGTGTGACCTGGTGCCCTGTTTCGTTCAACAATGGGCCCACATTTTCTCTAGCCTTTTTTTTTTTTTTTCATTTTTTGTCACATATGTACTTACAGAAGTCCTTCTTGATGTCTTTGACATTTTGACATCCCTGACCTGACTCAATTTTGCTTGGGCTTTAGCTTTCCTAACTTTATGCTGGGACATCTCTATATTCCTCCTAGGTTACCTATCCATGCCTCCAACCTCTTTACACTTTCTTTTTGTGAGGTTGGCCAGGAGCTCATTGTCCATCCACACTAGCCTCCTGGCATTTCTGCTTGACCTACTGCTTGCTGAAATGGATCATTCTTGACCTTGGAGAAGTTGTTCCTTGAGTATTAATCAGCTTTCTTAGGCTTCTTCTTTCAGGGCCTTATCCCACAGTAGTCTCACTGGACTCTTCCAAGAAGACCCCTGAAGATGCTAAAGTCTGCCCTCCTTAGGTACAGGATTGTGAGCTTGTTTTTCACCTTGCTCCCTTCCCTCAGGTTCCTGAACTCCACTATTTCAGGATCACTGCAGCAAGGCTGTCTCTGACCTCCCCATTCCCAATAAGTCCCTACTTGCTGATGGGTATGAGGTTTATTAAAGCACTTCCCCTCACTGGTTTCTCTTCCACTTGGAGAAGAAGTTACGATCAACACACTTGAGGACTGGAGTGAAACTCCTAATGGGAGGCTTCTGCTATATTGTCCCTCCAGCAGATATTAAGGCGCAGGAATTCTCCAGGAAGAGAAGGGCCTGCAAACACAAGGCTGTTCTTACACATCCACAAAGAGTTCATCTGCTTGCTCTTCCCAGACAGGTGGTCTGTAGCATATTCCCACTATAATGTCACTGAAGTTGGTTCTCCCTTTAATTCCAATCCATAAACTCTCAACTAACTCCTCATTCATCCCCAGACAGAGGTCCATACACTCCAGCTCATCATTCACAAAAAGAACACCACATCTACTGCATCTCCCTAGCCTGTCCTTCCCAAAATGTCTGCATCCTTCTACTGCAAACCTTCAGTCACAGGATCACATCTCTGTGATACAAATAAGATTGTAGCTCTGCAACCACGCACACCAGTCTGACTCAACTTGTTTACTCCCCACACTGTGTGTGTTGGTGCATAGACACTTAAGAGCAGCACCCCAGCTCATTATGTTCCTAAAATGTCTTTGAAGGATTTCTGCATAATGGTAACTTGTAGGCATTTATTTGCTAATCTGCAAGTCCTTCAGGTGACTCTGCTTAATCCCTATTCCTCTGATTAAGTGACCAAACAGAACATTTAATTAAAGTAATTGTTTCAGACATAGACCATTAAGATGTCCACTTACATTTCTGTTACTTCTCATTCTTTCTGTCCTTCTATGGTGAGAAAATTTGCACTGTACCTTCTATGCTAAACTTCTTTTCCCAGTTGATCTTATAGCTAACAAATCATTTAAAAAGAATGCTGGGGTTTCATAAACATATAACCTGTTGTGGTTTAATCTTGGAAGGTGACTGTGTACCACACAGTCATTCACTCACTCCCCTTCTTTCCAGTGAGACGGGGGAGAAAATAAAATAAAAAATAAAATAAAAAAAAAACAATAAGTAGAACTTGTGGGTTGATATAAAGCTATTTACTAAGATAGAGAAAAAGGATAATAATTATGACAAATATATGTATCTATAGGTATATGACAAGTGATGCCCAAGCAATTGTTTACCACCAAATCAATGTCCAGCAGAAGAGAGCCAGATGAACTCCCATTCTCTTCAAAATTCCTTCCGCTTGATGTGATATGACATGGATGTGACATATCCCTCTGTCCTCCATCCTAATTCTGTTCCCTCCCAGCTCCTTGGGCCCTTTGCTGTGAATGGCCTTGAGTCTACACAATATTGCTTAGCAGGCAACTATAAACATCAGTGTGTTATCAACACTGTTTTCGCCTAGAACCAAAACATAGCATTATACCAGACACATTGAATAAACAATTTCACCCCAGCTGAAACTAAGACAACTAGCAAAAAATAAATACATAAATTCACAAGGATTCTCATTTTATTCTGACTTTTGTGTTGCATAACAATACAAGGAAATTGTACTGTTATAGACATATGAGACTGTGGGCTATCTGCTTAATATTCAGTCCAAAACCATTAAAAGTATTTATTCACAGGAAAAACTAGTCTTCTTCCTATCGTTTTCATCTGTGCAAATAAAGAAATCTTCAGTAGGAGTAGCCATAAAGCTCCCACAGGGCAAGACAGACCACTGAACTGTGTAATATTGATGACTGCTCTCTGAGCTGAGTAGCATTCTCTTATTTGCTCCCAGTTCTCCCAGTCAGAGATGTTAAGATACAATATGGAAGCCTACCGTACGGCCAAGATATACAGAGATTGTTTTCAGACTGTCCTTTTCTCCTGTTTTGCAAAACTTTGTCCTATTTTTGGCTGAGATAGTGTTTTCTTCATAAAGGCTGTACATTTATTTATTTTTTTTTTTATGATTTTAACTTAAATGGTACTGATAATACACTTGTGTTTTAGTCCTTTCCAAGCAATGCCAGCACAGAATCAAAGAATTCTCAGCTTTTCATACGGCTCTGCCAGCAACAAAGCTGGGGATGCACAAGAAGCTGAGAGGGACACAGCCACAACAGCTGGCACAAACTGGCCGAAGGAATGTCCCCTAGAACTCTGCATCAGATTCAACAGCCAAAGCTGGGGGAAAGAAGGAGAGAGAATACAATTGGAGCAACGCTGTTTGTATTCCCAAGAATCCATCATCACATATGACGATGAGCCCTGCTTTCCTGGAAATGGCTTAACCTGCCTGTCAACGGAAAGTAGTGAATTAATTTCTTGTTTTGCTATGCTTGCATATGCAGTTTTTGCTTTCCCTATTAAATTATCTTTATATCAAGCCACAAGTTCTCACACTTGTCTGATTCTCTCATTAATCCCAACTTGAAAGAATGAGCAAGCAGCTGTGTAGTGCTTAGCTGCTTAAACCACAGCGAAGTTATTTAAAAAGTGATACACTTTAGTGGAAAAGCAGTAGGCTGAGAATCATGAAATTTGAAGTCTTACATATTGTTTTTAACTTCAAAACAGTCACTTTACTTATGTCATTAAGCAATTCAATTTTTCAATTGCTTTTTTGCTTGCCAATACAAGATAGACCTGTCGTTACTGGGCCTGATCTTGTTCAGCATCTTCACCAAAGACTTGGATGAAGGGATAAAGAGTTTGCTGATATACAGTGCTGGGAGGAGTGGTTGAGACACCAGAAGGTGGTGCTGCCATTCAGTGAGACGTGGACAGGCTGGAGAGCTGAACACAGAGGAATCTGATGAGCTTCAGCAAGGACAAGTATAGAGTCCTATACCTAGGAGAGGAATAACCACACATGTCAGTACAGGTTTGGGGCTGACCTGCTGGAGAAGAGTTTCACAGGGAAGGACCTGACTGTCCTGGTAGTCAACAGGCTGGCCATGAGCGAGCAGCGTGCCTCTGTGGTCAAGAACACCAATGGTATCTTGAGATGTATTAAAAAGAGCATGGCCAACAGGCCAGGGGAGGACATTCTCCCCCCTCTACTCTGCTCTGGTGGGGTCACATCAGGAATATAGTCACAGAATGCACACAGAATGGCCAGGGTTGGAAGGGACCTCAAGGATCATGAATCTCCAACCCCCCTGCCACATGCAGGGCCACCAACCTCCACATGTAATACTAGACCAGGCTGCCCAGGGCCCCATTCAACCTGGCCTTGAACACTTCCAGGGACGGGGCATCCACAGCCTCTCTGTGCAGCTGTTCCAGCACCTCACCACTCTCTCTGTAAAGAATTTCCCCCTGACATCCAGCCTAAATCTTCCCTCCCTCAACTTCAAACTATTTCCCCTTGTCCTCCCCTTTCAAAGAGTTGATTCCCCTCCTGTTTGTAGGCTCCCTTTAGGTACTGAAAGGCTGCAATGAGATCACCCTGCAGCCTTCTTTTCTCCAGGCTGAACAAGCCCAGCTCCCTCAGCCCATCTTCGTACAGTATTCAGTTCTGGGGTCCCCAGTTCATAAAATCTTCTAGAGAGAGCCCTGCAGAGAGCCACAAAGATGATAAAGGGCCTGGAGCATCTCCCTTATGAGGAAAGGCTGAGATACCTGGGTCTGTTCAGCCTGGAGAAAAGAAGATTTCAACCATAATTTCAACCATGTTTATAAATATCTAAAGGGGGGGGAGTCGAATGGATGGGGCTAGGCTCTTTTCTGTGGTGTGCAGTGACAGGACAAAGGGCAATGGGCAAAAACTTGAACAAAAGAAGTTCCATACAAACACAAGGAAGAACTTCTTTACTGTGAGGGTGACAGAGCACTGAAACAGACTGCCCAGGGAGGCTGTGAAGCCTCCTTCTCCAGAGATATTAAAAAGCTGCCTGATGCTTTTCTGCTCAATCTACTGTAGAAAACCTGCTTTTAGCAAGGGGGTTGGACTTGATAATCTCCAGAGGTCCTTTCCAACCCTCATGATTATATGATTTTATAGCAGGCCTGATATACTTTAAAAATGAAAGCTAACTAATAAACAGAAACAAACAAGAGAAAGACAGCAATGCTAAACATGTTCCCTTCCAGGAGTCAAATTTACGCTGTTTTCCCCTCAAATCTGCATTAAAATCTTTCAGCAAATTCTGGGATAGAATGTTTAACATCAAAATTACTTCAAATACCCAGCGGTAGAAATTCAGATGGCCTGATGTATAATTACGAGGGCTGCTCCAAAAGTACTGCTTCTTATTTTACTATGTTAACCCACAACTTCAGAGGTGGATGTTGGTGGTATGGCAGTAGAGTCTGAACCTTCCCAACAATATTACACTGCATTCTGCCATTGTGCAACAGATGGCAGCAGAGGGACAGCCTGACAAAATGGCATCTGACATGGAAGTGTGTACGAACCAAAGCTGCGTAATTGAGTTCCTTCATGCAGAAAAAATGGCACCCATTGACATTCATTCATGCTTGCTGAATGTTTATGGAAACCAAACGGTGGATGTGAGCACAGTGAGGCGGTGGGTGGTGCACTGCAGCAGTGATGACAGTGATGTGAAAGACAAGCCATTATTTCAGACATCTATGCAGATTTCTACAAGCACAGCATGCAGGCTCTTTTTCATCACTAGTAAAAATGCGTAGTTAATGGTAATAACTATGTTGAAAAAACAGTGTTTTGAAGCTGGCAGTGTGCTCTGTCAAGTGTGTCTTTGTATCTGTTGTAATTTTCCTGAAAATAAACAGGAAGCAATACTTTCAAAGCAACTTACATATATATCTTTCTTTTGGAAGAGAAGACCTACAGAGATTCAGCAATAGAGAAAGCTCGTATTTCAAGCTCTTATTTATTGCCTCCTTTGTATGTTCCAGATATGAAATAAAGCCACTGACATTAATACATTCTGCCCGCGTTATTTGTTCCATAATAGCAGCATAAATTGGAGACTAAGTTTTTTTTATCGTTGTTGTTGTTTTTGAGAATTATTGGCTCAGATTGCCCTTTAATTTACATTAAACTACTTAAATGTAATAGGTTTCAGAGAGGAAACACTTGATTTATACACTAACATTTGAGAGAACACAGACCATCCATTTCATGAAACTCAGTATTTTATCTAAATCTCTCTCACTCTCCCCCACCCCCTATAAATGGGTATCCTGACAGACCGGTGCTAATAAAAGTATCATACTTCTTCATCCTTGTTCTTGGCATCTCCCTCTTCCCATCTTGTAGGTAGTTCAGCTTGTTCTCTCGCTCCTGGGTTCATTGCTCAAGGGGTTCCCTTGACCATTCAGGATGTCTTAGCACGGAAAGGAAGAATCAGTTGCAAACTTGGAGTTAAGAATCTAGATTAAAAGAAGTTATCCCCAAGCACTATTATTATTAATTAACTGGAGAGTTCTCAGAGCAGCAGATTCTGAATTATCATCCCCAGACAGACAGAAAGAAGGACACGGAACCTGACTAACCAGAGTGTCGTGGGACTGAACTGTCATGATGAGCAGGTACAGAATCACAGAATCACAGAATCACAGAATCACAGAATCACAGAATTGTAGGGGTTGGAAGGGACCTCCAGAGATCATCGAGTCCAACCCCCCTGCCAAAGCAGGCTCCCTACACCAGGTCGCACAGGTAGGCGTCCAGGCGGGTCTTGAATATCTCCAGAGAAGGAGACTCCACAACCCCCCTGGGCAGCCTGTTCCAGTGCTCCGTCACCTCACCGTAAAGAAGTTCTTGCGCACATTGGTGCGGAACTTCCTGTGCTCCAGCTTCTGGCCATTTCCCCTTGTCCTGTCTCCACACACTGCTGTACCATAGCACTGTGAGAGTTCTGTGCAAACCGGATTACTTGTACCTACATCTTTGTAACATAAGTTCTGGCACAAAAAAGGAGAACAGGGCATGTGTTTTGCTCCCAAAGATCATATAATACAGAGTATTTTCTTAATGTGTTTTAAGAGCATTCAGCAAAAGTAGAATTAGAGAATGATTTGGATTGGAAGGGACCTGAAAGACCATCTATCTTCCAACCCTCTGCAATGGTCCGGGACACCTGCCACCACATTAAGCTGCCCAAAGTCCCACCCAACCTGACCTCGAACACTTCTAGGGATGTGGTACCCACAGCTCCTCTGGACAACCTGGTCCAGTGACTCACGGTGACAAATTTCTTCCTAGTGTCTAACCTAAATCTACCCTCTTTTGCTTTAGAATCCATTACCTGTTATCATATCACTACACTTCTTGACAAAGAGTTCCTCATTCTTCCTATAAGCCTCCCTCACGGGTACTACAAGGTCTCACCAGAAGTTTGTTCCAACAATTTTTCTTTTCATCATAATATTAGAATTTTCAGATTTAATATCAGGACTGAGGTCACAGGCTAATGTTTCCTTGACAAGAGATCTCTGGAGATCACTGGATATGCTTTCAAATGGAATAAAGCTCCTTTTTCTGAGTGAAGGCAAAAATTTCAACCCTTTAAATGAGTCACTTGTCTAGGATTGAATACTGGCCATCTTACACCTCACAGGCAAGCAATTCTGGCAGGAAAGTGTACGCTCAGATATTTCCTTGGCAGCTTTTTATAATAAAATGGTTATTTGAAACTGCTTGTTTTGAAACGTTATACAAAGACTAAAGGAGATGGTTTCATAGAGCATACATTAAATGATCAAAGGGAGCCTGAAACCAGTAAAGATTATCTAATGCACGAATCCACAGCTTACCCCTTGTGTGGTATATTATTCACTAACTTCTGGAAAACTAATCCTAAAAGGTTTCAATAGAAGTGATATGTTTTCAGAAGGTGTTCGAAATGAGAGGGTGCTTACTTGAGCATGTGAGAGGGAGACCTATAGTGGCACGTAGAGCTTGAGTCAACAAAAACACTTCAACATACGTTTAACTTAGAACTGTTGCTGAACTGAGGTTTTAGAGGCGATCCAGGAGGAAACGCATGAAACTTCAAAGGTCCAGAGGTTTGCTTAGTAAACCAGAAATACAGATGCATGAATGAGCCTCTGGAATGAGTTGTGTCGGACTGAGACCATTGGCTGGGACTCTAAGAGATATTTCTGTTACTTTCCATTTCCATTTGTGCCTGAAAAGCTGCCCTGCCAACAATTTTTTCTAGTTTTGCTCTGAGTCAAAGTCAAAGGCATCACGTGAGATCAAACGGGTTTAAAGCCAAAATAATTTAAAATTGATCAAACTTTCACATACAAGGAAAGTTTTGTGTTCTTCAGTATTATCAACCCACCCCCACGTTTGGACATTTCTTTTCCACCACCGTCCCAAAATACGATTTATATTCAGAGTAACGCGAGCATTTAAATCGGTGGGAAGGCAAACGCTCTCTCACGGAAGCTCCATCTGCGGCAGGTATCACAGCAGCCAAATCCAGCTCTGCGCTCAATTCTCATTGCCAAGCCAGGCAAGCAGGACGGCGCGGACAGCCAACTCCAGCCGCCGGGTCTGCGGTGAGTTATGCGGCACTTACACTGCCGGCGGTCGGTGCAGAGCCGCAAAAAGCGGGCAGGTATCCCTCCTCTCCTGCTTCTCGGCCGGCGCCCCGTGGGACCCCGGCCCGGCCGCAGCCCTGGAGGCGCCGAACCCCCCCAGACGTCCCCCTCTGAGCAAATCCCACGTACCTTCATCATCATCTCGACCTCTTCTTGCGCCGGACGGCGCCGAGGCGGGGGGCACGGTTCCCTCCCGTGGAGCATCGAACTCATCCGGCCGCCCATGGGCCGTCCGTCGGTGCCGCTCCTCGCTCTCAGCGCGGCCCCCCGGCTCACACTTCCATCTCCTCAGCCGTCGCCGGGAGCCATGAGGCACCCGCACCGGTGTCTGGGCTTCTCTGTGCGTTCAGCCCTCGTTGTCAACTGCTCCAGAGCTCCTTCTCCGCCCGCTTCGCCTTTTGTTATCGGATCTCGGCTGAACGCACCGTGCGGGACAACAAATCAGAGAGCCTGAGCCTAAAGCTGTGTCTGCGGCTAAGGAAAGCTAGCCCGCCCTGTGCTGGTGGGAGGGTTTTGGGATGGTATGGATTCAATAACAACGAAACCGAAAACTCGCGAAGCGAGCTGTTCCAAGAGTCTGTGCTGCTTTTGTGAAGAAAAGCAAACTTTCCAGCAATCTATCACGGAGGCAAGCCAAATGGGACTCAAATACCAAAGTAACTTGAGAATGAAAAATAGGTGTTTAAAGTCAACACCAAGAATGACTTTGAAAACAGAATTTCAGAAGGGGAGAACCTACAGGAATTTCCTGCCTCTTTGTGTAATCTGCCTGCCCGTATACATTAATTCCCATTAGTCTTAACAGGACTTATTTGTCCTGACTTACTTTCCTGTAAATGGTAAATGATAAGGATAACTATGTGATGGCACACTGCTAATGATAACTATGTGATGGAAACTCAGCACTGTAAGCTTAAGGTCTCTGCTTCCCTCTTTGCCTAAGACATTTGGTATCTTGTGTAATTCAGGCTTGCTGAGGTGTGCTGTAATTCTGAATCCTTTAATTGTTAGCTCTCCAGCTTCACACTGCTGCCTTGCCCACAAAGCTCAGAATCTGTAGTTCACTCTCAGGGGTCCTGAGAAGTTCAAGTCACGTTTATCCAACTCTCATGCTATAAAAAGATGCCTGTAACAGAACAACAGTGAGAGTTTATTATCTATTTCCAAACACTTGCATTTCAGTGTTCTAGCAGCAGTACATTAAAAAAGATTTGTACTAAGTAGGTCAGCTGGTCATTTGTTTGTTTGTTTTCTCAAGGAACAGAAGAAATAAGAAGTCTTTTCTAAACATTTAAGTAGTAATAAAATCTGGCATGTTTTGAGAAGTAAAAACAATCCATCTTTTCTACAGCCAAGAAGGAAAATAAGATAAATTTTAACACTAATGTTAATTTGTACATCCTGGATATTCTGATTGAGTATTTGGCACCCATTATGCCAAGCACTCTTTCATACAGACTGAAGTTATTTACTTCATAAAACGTTCTGTTCTTGTGCATGGAAGAATTCAGGTATAAGCTGAGTACTCTGCATGAGGTCAATTCAAGGCTGTCAGCTTATTTTCACCGCATTAATCTTGTCTGCCCTCCTCCCCGTTGCTTAAACTCTATGTTCAAAGAGTCTGAATGCACAAATGAATTATTTCTGCAGGACAAAGAATAGATTAAGGGAGAAAAGGTCACTGTACAGGAAAAGCTATTCTTAGGTGACCTGAAGGTCTGCTGTTGTCTTATGAGGTTTTCACTGGGAAGTCACAAATCATGAATAATGAGCTGTATTTGAAACATCACAAACTGGTCAGACTCATAATGTGGGAAGTGTAGGTGACCTTTACAAGCTAATCAAAAGCAATCTCTCTAACCAGCAGTTGTACTGGCTTCCCTACTCCAAGGGAACTCATCTGAGATTCATTGACTGATCCACAAATAAAAAGTTCGAACTTATATCAGTATTATTAGTTTGACAGTATAGGAGTGAGTATCTACAGGTTTTAAATGCCTCTGCAGAAAGAAAATGTGGAAATGCCAACCTCTTCTGACAGAATTTCCACCACTTTATCTTAGTAGAATATCCACTTCCATCGTTTTAGTGTTTTGACTCTACTTTTAATTACTGACACATTGCAAAACTTAACAAACTGAGCCAGTGGGTCATGTGGTTCTATTGTTTCTTTGTTCTGTTTAAAAATTAATAAATAAATACCAACAGCAGGGTTTTGTGTGTGTGTGTGTGTGCTCAAAACCAAAGCAGAATCAAGTAGCTTGTCCAAACATTACAAGGGGACAAAGTCATGCTTACTGGTGGATATCATTGAGGTTATGGCTGTCTTGA
This sequence comes from Chrysolophus pictus, assembly GCA_037305975.1. NCBI lineage: Eukaryota > Metazoa > Chordata > Aves > Galliformes > Phasianidae > Chrysolophus > Chrysolophus pictus. Next base: position 3,397,448 of record CM074577.1, read on the forward strand.
CCAGGGCCACCATTACCTTTTTCACAAAGATTCCTGAATGGTAGGTAGGCAGCTTGTCATCTAATCTTGAGAAAGAGGCCACGGTTTTATTACAACTTTTCCTAACAAAAGTTCTAAAGAGCATTGTGGGACTCAAATGCCAAATTCTCTTCAGAATTAACCCTTACCTCCAGCACCAGTATGCAAAAAAAGAAATAAATAAACTAAAAATGTTTCATGATTAGAAGGGATCTAATTGGAATTCAATGAACTTGTTATCACAGATCAGATCCAGAGCAATACCTGAATGGGAACGGTGTATTTTTAAAGAATACAGTGAATAAGATTTTATTTAAAGGAGAGGTAGACAAGTATTAATGACTCATCATCATTCAAGTAAATATGAATGGTAGAAGAATTTTCCTTAAGTATTCATTCCCATGCCTCCTTTTATCCACCACTGTCAGCAGTTAGAAAAGATGGCTCTCAGCCTTGTCACAAGCAAAATGAGAGGGAGACTGGGATAGACCAAGGAGTGTGGGGAAAGAAATAACAAAAAATACACAGATACCTGGTGGATTCAAATTAACAAAGTAACTGTGTCTAAGACATAGGTCACATTTTAGAGAATAATGACCACTGCCTGCGGCAAAGCTAGGCTTATAATCAGCAAGTCTGCCATTAACTCTGCAGGAAATGCATTAATCTGGAGTCATCAAAGAAATTATAGCCAGTTATTTGCTGAGAGAGGGATTAGTAAGGCCAGATGAGCATTTTTCTTGTGGCGCTATTATTTTTATTGAGTAACACAAAAATTATATTCATTTCATGACCCTGCTTCTGTGTTGGGACATAAAGAGAGAAAAATTGATTGCACAACAGTTATTTGAAATTCCTTTAAAAAGCCCAGGGAATTTTTAACATTGCTGAACTACAAACAGGAGCAGCTCCTATGTTTTGCACACACTGTTAGGGTTGTGCAAACCTCAGTCTTCTGTTCTTCAAGTACTTAGCTTCCCTCTGTACTGAACGGTTTTGTTGTTGAAGTATGTAACTGTCAAAAGACTTCCATTAGCTTTAGCACTATGTCTTAAGAGACTGTATCTTATTATTCAGATTACCTAGACATAACAAAATAACAACATAATTCGTAGAATTATAAAATGGCTTGGGTTGGAAGGGACCTCAAGGATCATCAGGTTCCAACCCCTTTACCTCTTGCAGGGCCAACTGCTAGATCAAGTTTTAATCCAGGCTGCCCAGGGCCCATCCAACCTGGCCTTGAACATCTGCAGGGATGGACGGGGCATCCACAGCCTCTCTGGGCAGCTGTTCCAGCGTCTCACCACTCCCTCAGTAAAAGACATCCTCCTGACACTTAATCTAAATCTTCCCTCCTTTAGTTTAAAACCATTCCCCTTTTCCCTATCATTATCGTTGTGCAGCCTTCCAGGCCACAGATGCACACTTCTGGTTCATGTTAAGTTTTTCATCAACCATGACCCCCAAGTCCTTCTCAATGGGGCTGCTCCCAAGGAGTTCTTCTCCCAGACTGTATGCATATCTGGGACTAGTCCCTGCCTGACTCATGGGAGGAAGAACGGCAACCATTTCATTCTACTTGCATGTCCAAAAAAGTATTAAATAGGATATATCAATTTGTTATAGTTTTGAACAGAGCTCAATCAACAATATATTGTGCAATCAATAATACATTGCATTTAATACATAATGCCTTAAATGACACAGATTAAGAGCCAAGTAAACTAAGAAAGAATGAACTCTCTTCTGTAAAACTTCACATTTTTCAAAGTCTGCACAAGCAGTGTTGCTTTTCAGCAGGCAGTTTAGAGAAAGTATCCAGTTCTAAAGACTGAAGAAACTAAGTTGTCTCTTCTGTGGGAGGCAAAGTGGCACCCTGGATAGTCCGAGCAGTATCTTGACCCTCTGAAGCCAGTAAGTCGTGAATGACAGAGATGCATAGATGTTATTCACAAGCTGTGGTAACCATAAGAGAAGCAGCGGTGCTCATAATTTTCCAAAAACCTTTTTTTTTTTTTTAATCCTTGAGAAGTGTGTAGTTGGGGAAAAATTAGGTTTATCAGGCTTAGAATTTCCAGAGTGAATTCTGAATTCAGTGCAATAATCATTAAATACTACCTTAACACAGAAGCATAGAGTGGTTGAGATGGGGTCCCCTGAGGTCATCTTGTCCAAACCCTCCTCCTTGCTCAACCAGGGCCACCTTGACCCACTTGCAAGTGGGTCTATTCCAAGAAGAGAGACTTGCCAACTTCTCCAGGCAACTTGTGCCAGTGCTCATTCACCATCACAGTAAATAAAAATTTCCCAGTGTTCAGAGGGAACCTCCTGTATTTCAGTTCATACCCACTGCCTCTTCTCATTTCACTAGGCACTACTGAAATGAGACCAGCTCTGTCTTTGCACAAATCCTTCAGATATTTATATATATTGACAAGATCTCCCTTTAAGCTTTCTCTTTTTGAAGCTAAACAGTTCCAGCTCTCTCAGCCCTTCATCTTATGTGAAATGCTCCACTCCTTTCATCATCTTCCACATTTGCTAGATTCTCTCAAATATGTCTGTCTCTCTCTTATACTGTAGAGTTAAGAACTTCACACAGTGTTCCAAGTGTTGTAGCCTCACCAGGGCTAAATAGAGCAGGAAAACAAACAAACAAACAAAACTGTGCCTGCCTGCTGGCCATACTTTACCTAATGAAGCCCAGGATACCTTTACCCTTCTTTTTTTGGAAGATCACACTGCTGGCTCACGTACAGTTTGATATCCACCAGGACTCCTAGGTAAAACTAGGTCCTATTAAGTACTGGTGCCTGGAGTTGTTCCTCTCCAGGTGTTGGATTTTGTATTTCCTCTTCTTGAATTTCATGAGGCTCCAGCCTAACCAGGTTCCTTTCTTTGGAGGCATGGCCCTCTCTGGTGTACTAGCCACTCCTGACAGTTTTGTGTCAGCTACATTCTTGCTGGGGATGCTCACGTGTCACTGATCACCATCTTGAGGCCTGTCATTTCTGGAAGCTTTCCAGGTATCTCGTTGTCTGCCTATCCAGCCCAACCAGCTGCTTCAACAGATTGTCTGTGAGGATCTCATAGGAGACAGTGTCAAAACCCTTACTTAAGTCCAGGTAGATAACAGCTATTGCTTTCCTCTCATCTACCTGGTGAGTCATTTCATTGTAGAAGCTTATAAAGCTGGTCAAGTATGCTTTCCCATTGGTGAATCCATGCTAGCTAGTCTTGATGATTTCTTTGTCTTTCATATGCTTGGAAATGGTTTCCAGGATCAATCACCATCCTAGGGATCGAGGTAAAGCTATTACCTGCAATCTCTTGAGTACTCCTTGCCTGTTTTTGAATATAGGAGTGACATTTGCCTTTCTCTGATCTTCAGGCAGCTCTCCCAGCCTAAAGGTTATCAAGAGTAGCCTCACAATGTCATCTATCTCCCACAGCACCCAGAGGTGCATCCCATCAGGGCCCATAAACAACAGATGTAGTTATTTGTTGAACTGGTTGGCTGTGATACCAGCAACGTTCTATGCCATTGGTAGTAAAGAGCTCTGCCATTGTGATGCTGATATCCTGGCTATCCCAGAAAGGTTCCAGATCTGAGTATGGTTTGGACGTGAGAAAGATGGTATGTAAAATAAGTCTAATTTCTCTTGACAAACATAGAGTTAGAGCCAGAAACTGGAAAATTCCTTACAACAAACATAGCCTCTTTACACTGTCAAATTCCTTTAAGTTCTCTATTCATTTAATGACTCACATTATTATTGATATACTTTTTAATCTGTTTTGAGTTTTTTAAAGAAAAAGCTGTGTGAAAGTAATTTCCATCACTGTATCTCCATGACCCACTTATCCAAGGCTTGTAATTACTCCGGCCTACAACTTGACACCAACATACACGAATAAGCTAATGCCTGTGAGGTTTTTTTGGTGAAAGAATTCAACAAACTTCATATGTCAAAAAGAACCATTCCCTACCCATTCTCTTGTCTCTGTCTCCACTGACCTCTCCTTTTTATATTCTTATTTAAAAAAAAAAAATCTAACCAAAATAATTTTCCCCAAATGGACCAATGTTAAAAGGCTTTACAAAAGATGTAAATAATTCTGCTCTGCTATTCATTTGTAGAAAAACCTTTTTCCTGCCCTGCCATCCCATTATGGTGGAAACACTGCTCTTTTACCCCAAGCCAAAAATGTGGGAGGTCGAGAAAGGAGAGACAGATGTGACAGATTTAACAACCTCACTATGTCTGGGAAAAAAAAAAAAAAAAAGTGTTTTATAATCCCAATATATGTGCTTGGAAAGATTAGAAAGAAAAAGAGTCTAGCTAAATGATTTCAACTTTTCCTTGTATGGTTTTGTTCTTATTACTGCTTTGCACTCAATAAATTTCCCATCCCAAGGAAAGCCTCACCCTGAAAATGATCTGAATTTATCATCTTCTGTCAGAAGCCACTTTAGAGTGGAAGACATGCATCAGAAAGAGAAAGCAAAAATGTCTGCATAAATACAAATCTGAATGACAATTGTTTTCTTACTGTTTTTCTAAATCAGCTTAATTTTTCATTAAAAGTAAGATCACATACTTAAAACTTACTTTGTCATAATGATAAAAATATTAGTCAAAAGCTCTGGTGGTACCTTGAAACAAAAGAAAGGTTTAAAAAGCCCAAATATCTTGCATAACCGTGATGGATTTCCAACAAAAACATACAGTCATGCAACAGTCAACTAATGTCTGTAAAATTCCAGATGTTTTTAATATGCCCTGTAGGGCAAATTTAATATTTTCCAGACCCTTTCCCTTCTTGCTAAAGAACAGCAATGAAATAGCAGGAAATGGTCTTCAGCTGCTGTAATGTTTTCATTTGCCCAGCGACAGAGTTTTTTAACTGAGCCCTAGCCCTTTTCTCCCAGCCTTCTGGTGCTTTTGGCATTTCAGGAGCAGGCAGTTGACTAAGGTTTAACCTCTGCCAGGTCTTTATTACTCACAGCCGAGGCTGACTCTGCAAGCTGCCTTCAGAAGAAGAATACATGCAAAGAGCTATTCTGCAAAACTGGGGACAGTTTATACAAGCTCCTCCCTCAAAGAATCCAATAAACTTTCCTCAAGACAAACCCCTTGCAAGCCTCTCTCCTTACTCCTAAACATATGATTCAATATGATCCAAACCAGCCTTTCTCCTAAGCATATGATCAAAAAATCCGAACCGAAACAAAACAAATACACAAAAAAAATACTTTTCAAAAAACATTTTCTTTTTCACATTGAAGTAAAAAGAAGAGCTGTGTTCGATGTGTATATCCTGAATTTTTAAAGTAAAATATTTGGCCTTACACTTTATGTATCTAGCATTTATGGTTGGGATGTTGATGAAAAGGTGGTGATGAATATGCAGGCCCAAAGCAATGAAGCTAATGGTCTTACAAGTGCACAAGAATAAATACACAAGGAGAGGAAGATGAGAAAACTGAGAATTTAAAGTAAAGCAGAAGTAACTTGCAGTGGACAAAGTGTACTGTAGGCCTCAAACTGCAAGCACTCGTGTTTGTGTGTGATGCTGCTCTTGAAGTAGTGGTACTGGATGTCAGGCAGTCTTCTTGATGTGGACAGCAGAAAATCCACAAGCAGTGGACTCTTACTAACTATGAAGGCTGCAACTTTAACCTTTGAAAGTCACAATCTCTCTACTTTCAGTCACCACATAGCGTAGCATCAAGTTTGTCAGTTTTACTCTTTCTAGGACCAATTTCCTCTCAAGAGCGACAGCTAAGGAGACCAGGAGTGGACATGCCCCACTCCAATCTTTGCCTTCTTCTTCAAATAGATTTCCATCTGATGCCAAGTCATCTCCTCTGTGTGGTGTAGCACCTAGGGACGTGGTGATAGACTTAGTACTGTTAGGTGTTGGTTAGATTTAATCTTAAAAATATTTCCAACTAAATGGTTATGTGATTCTGAGTCTTTGATTCTGTCTTCCATTTCCCAGAGAGGTGGAGGAAGAACCTTTCCACACCTGACCAAAAACCACACACTCATTACTTCAGTCAGCAGTTTCATGGGCCCCAAGCCAAGAACCTAACATGATGACAATAGCATATCTATGAAAACTAATTGTTTCTGTGTGAATGGGTTCAAGGGATAAAACTTCCGCTCTCTCCAATTTTAACCTTGTCTTTTCGCATCTGTGTAGCATTGCACCTAAGTCCCTTTGACTTGCTGTGGTTTTATTCTCTGTTCCTATAATCCCTGTATTACTGAATTCTCCCACATCTCTTGCTTGCCAAGTGCCAGATCAAAAATCTTTCATTGCAGAGAAAAAATGTTCAAAATCAATTGACACAAGGACATCAAGAGACTATCGCTGACTAGTTTAAAGATGGATACAATGAGCTGAAAGCATTTCATTTTCTTTAGCTTTTACAACTTTCCTAAGATCCTATTGCAGTTAATATATTAGTGAACAAGTTTTACATAAAAATGAGCAAACAAATTGAGATATGCTTTGAAGTCATGTAAACAAGTTCTCCACAACCTCATAATCCTAGTGCTGCAGAAATCGCAGGTCTGATCTGACTGCATAACTGCTGCCTGGGGTATTTACTTAATGCTACTAGAGGAACAAAGCCAACAATTTTTTGGTTGCTTTATTTCCGACAACTTCCTCACAGTTTCTAGGATGTATTCAAATTTACATTGGATGTAAGTAACTCACTATTTCCCCTATTGCCTGTTAGCAGAACTTTGAGGTTTTTTCATCTATTGGGTGCATGTGACCAATTCAGCAGGCTAAGCAAAGAATGAACTTTCTGTGTATCCCATGTAGACTAATCCAAATAAAAACATAATCTACCATGCTCATAAATCTCCATGAAAAACAAAACAAACAAACGAAAAATAATGTATATATCCTGGGGGATAGGTCCCCCAAAATATGTGCTCTTTCAACAGAAACAAACACTGTATTTTGATTTTTAATTTCTTAATCCAAAATAGTAAAGTCAGTGTAAGTGAGAAGTCTCTTCACAACTAAGAAGTTGCAATGCTGAACTAAGACAAAATCTGCACTTAGAACTGTAGTTATGAAATCAAAATTTCAGAGAAAGTGAACTACTCTTATTAAGCATTTAATGTAAAATGTAACTATGTGTCCTCAAAAAGCAGGATTTTGTTTAACTCTTGTTAACACTTGGATATTCTCTCACTGGAAAAGTAATCTCACTGATGTTTTCTTCATCTCAGTACCTGTCCTATAAAATCCTTTTAACATTATTGAGCTAATGTGTTTTGGCTGCTTTGGAATCAGAAAAGATATTTTAGGCACACTGGTGCTGAATTAGAATTGAACAGCACTTCAGTCACTTCAGACTGTGCACAGAATATTGTGGCAGCCTGGAGGGAAAAAGATAAGCCAAAGGGCACAGGGAAAGAACCCAAAGGAAGAAAATATAATTGTGTAATTTTCTCTTCCTTTCCTTCCCATCCCTTTTTTGTTCTTAAGTATGTAATGTGTGTATATATGTGATGTTAAGTATGTATGTGCGCCAGAGAAGTGAGAGGGGGCATCTGCCCATCTGTAGAAAGCTAGCACAATATCTGTGCTGCAATAATTTTTTTCTTGCAGCCCAAGTAACAAGAATTCTGGCTGTTGTCTGTCTTATGCACAGATACAGTACTAAGCTCTCTGCTTCTATGTTGTCAGTTCAGATGAAATTCATTCCAATGTGAAATATAAAAAGAGACAATAGAGGCTTCAAGAACTCATCTGCCAATATTCAGGATACATCTAAATGAGACGTGAGACCTTTTGGTTTATAAAAATGTCATCAATGCTTCTACTGAAACACCATTTCCAAAAGGTCACAGAGATCATCTCTTCATACAGGTACACAGTCATGCTAAATTTATGCTGCTATTATCAACAACATTTATTCACAACGTATTTGTTGTTCACAGACAGCTAAAATATACGGCAGTGTGTTCCAGGCCACACACAAAGAGTGCCATTGAAGTTATTACACTCCTTGCTCATAGACTGTGTAGGGTAAACAAAAGTTATGGAAGATTTGTGAGGTGAAATGTTGTGGTGATTTCAAAGAGGAAAATATATGTGATTCTAACAATTCACAAAATAATTATTTCCTTGGCAGGAAAACGTTGGAGCCCAATGAAGGGATGAGTAGTATTTTGTTGGATTCTTCAGGCAAAACTACAGCTGCCACTTTTGCTTTTTAGCTCACAACAGCACAGATATCCCAAAGTTGGGGACAGCCATAGAAAGTTTTAGTAATATATGTCACACTCATATTCACCTATACAAAAATAGCAAGGGCATCTCTCAAAGGAAGCAAGAGTATGCAATGTATAAGAGCAATAGCAATCAAACCAGGGAAAACTCATTGTTCCCTTTGTAATATCCTTTTGGGTTTCTTTATATAAGACTATGATGCTGTATAAGCAGCCAATCTTAACTTGCAAGAAACTGTAAGAAGTTTTTAATCTCTTAAACAAAATAAAAAGTGGTTAGGGTCTAAGTACTCAAAGCAATGTCTGCTTCTGCCTTTCTATTCATATTTATATTTTCTTTTTCTAAGTGAAACCACCAACCTTTTCCATCCTAAGAGAAAACTCTATGGTACTCTCTGGCAAGGAGAACACAGTCACTAAGCTGTGCCACAGTGTGTCCTGAACGTGCTTCAGAAGAGACGTGTCACGTTTCATAAGATGTTTGCAACTGCTTAGAGTATAGGATGAGGCACTGTGCTTTGTTTTTGCTTTAGTAAGCACATTTTAATGGTGAGTACCTTTCGTCCTTCTTATCATGAGGCGCACAGAAAATGCCAAAGGGTTAATCTGAACTTGACTCTAAGGTTTTAGGCAATCCTGTTGAACATTCATCCATCTCCTTAGTTTACATCTTTACTGAGAGGTGAGATGCTGGAACAAGTTACCCACAGGGGTTGTGGATGCTCCATCCCTGGAGGTGTTTCAGGCCAGGTTGGATGGGGCCCTGGGCAGTCTAACCTAGTACTTGATCTAGCAGCTGCTAACCCTGCCTGTGGCAGGGGACTCGGAACTTGATGATCCTTGAGTTCCCTTCCAACTCAAGCCATTCTACAATTCTGTGATTCTATACATCTGACTGTCTCCAGTGGAGTTTGTAAACAGCTGTAACACTGGTTAAAAAACTAAAATAAAATTATTCTTCCAGATAATTTCTCTTTAAGTGAACATACATGAACTACAGCAATGGTATCTTACATGGCATACGAACCTCTTTCCAAATGAATATTTATGACTGATGAGTAGGAAATAACATCTTGTAACCTGAAATATCCATTAAAAATTATGAGGATGATCTTATTGACTGATCTGACAGGAACCTCTATAATTAAACTAGACAGACAATACATTAACAGTGAAAAGGATGCTGCTCACCAATCCAAGCACAATGAGGAAGCTTTGGAAAATATTTCTTGTTGTAATTTGTTTTGGAGCAAATTTGCTCAATTCTATGCATCTAGATAACATACCAAAGGTTTTCCCCTGAATGTAGCCTTGTAACCTGAGTCTGTTGAACGATTAAAATAATGTGAAAGCTGCTTAAGCCACTTTAAAGATTTTAGCACTATTCCTAATTTACTGTCTTGCCTTTTGTATTTTTAGTGTTTTCTTGATAGCACTATGTATGTGCTCACTAAATGCAAAGTAATTCAACTTAGAACATCAGCTAGAGAAACCAAGAACTGATGGCACTGAGGGGATTATACCAAATCACCTCTTCACTTTCACCCACAGAAAATTCTATCTTTTTGCTGTGAGTCGTGCACTTAGATCCTTTGCCTGGAAAGTAGAAAGGAAAAAGATGTCATAAAGACACTTAGAATTCTGTTTGTCATCCTGTGGGTTGTGACTGAACTACAGAAGATGAAAGTATGACATAACTAAGCCAGAATGATTCTATAAAGTTATGGAGCATGGTAAGAGAAAAGGTAAACACATAACATTTGATATCCTAATTGCCTCACCACTTCTCTGTGCCTGGTTTACAAAATCCCCCAAAAGACTTTTCAAACACTCAAAAGAGGTTGCCAATGAAAAATAAATGAATAAATAAATATAATAGCAACAGAACAAACTAACTATAACCAAAACACCAAACTTGTTATCCTGACTTTTCATTATCCTGACTATTCTGGGGTCCTGATTAACCTGTTAATAAAATAAAAGTAAAAAGATCTTTCAAGTTCCTTACAGATGTAGAGATGGATTATATTAACCTTGCATATATGTCAAGGCAGAGGCAATTTTTCCCTTGAAAGTCAATAAAAAAACAAGCTGAAAGGTATATGTGTGTGTGTGTAGGAAAGGAGGTCGTACTTAAAAATAACTGAGAAATATGACACTGCAATAGATCTTGGCACTGTGGAAGAATATGTTTCCTCTGATGGGAAGATGCTGCTCACATGCCATGCTCTGTCTCCAGAGTATGTCCAGAGAAGGGCAATGAAGCTGGTGAGGGATCAGGAGCACAAGTCTTCTGAGGAGTGGCAGAGGAAATTAGGATTTTCTGGATTAGGATTAGTCTGGAGAAGAGGAGGCTCAGGAGTTATTCTCTGCAAAAACCTGAAGGGAAGTAAGGTGGGGATCAGCCTCTTCTTCCAGGTAGGTAGCAATAAGACTAGAGGAAATGGACTCAAGTTGTGAAGGGAAATTCAAGTTGGATGTCAGGACAAATTTCTTCTCTGAGAGAGTGGTCAGTCGCTGAGTTGGGCTGCCGAGGGAAGTGCTTGAGTCACCATCCCTGAAGTTGTTCAAGAAACACTTAGATGTTGTACTAAGGGACATGACTTAGTGGGGATATACTGGTGGTAGTTGGATGGTTGGACTGGATGATCTTGGAGGTCTTTTCCAACCTTGGTGATTCTATGATTCCACTATTCTATGATTCTATGCAATACAATAAAAATGACACTCACCTAATTCAAATTTGAATTCTTTTTTTAAAATATATTTTCCTTTCACTTCGTGAGAGGCTTCAATTTTATTTCCTGTTGTCTTCCCCAAAGTTGTATTTTTGTCAGTCTTCTAATGAAAGTTGAATCTTCCCTATTTCACTGTATTCAAACATTATCTGGATTTAGTCTGTGTCTGTCCATCCACTCCTCTTAAAATCAAATGTTTATAAATGTCTTAACCTCATTTAGCCAGTGAGGATTTAAAAACACCTGATTACTTCAGAGACATCCATTTATCATGATGCGTCCACTTCTGTACTGGGATGTTGGGTTGATTTCCAGTTTTGTGTTTTTTTTCTCTTTTTAACTTCTGCCTGTGCAGTCTGATCTCCATAAATGGAAACCTATGAGCAGCATTTAAATAAATTCCAGAGCTCCTGACTCTCTTGAAATGTAATACTTTCCATGTTACATAACTGTTTGGTTTGGTTGAGCTCAAAAGTCCTGAAAAGCAAATAACTGAGCACAAGGTTCTCTGATTTTCCTCCCGAATTTCACACGTAAAGGCTGAAGGAGGAAATACTTAGATATTCAGTATAATTAAAGTTTCTTTTCTGTGACTGTAGCCAGTAAGATCTTGTTATCAACATATTAGTGATACCAGAAATGATGTGTAACACCACACACAGCATTAAGGTGGAAGATGGTGGGTGGAAGACAGTGATGTTATTTGTTATTTACATCTATATTAGTAGATGTGAAAACTGAAATTTGTTCCAACTTGCATGTGAAGAGAGGTCGGGCAAGGCAGAAAGACTAGAAATGGTCTTTTAAGTTGGTGTCCAGAATGTAAGAAAATTTTTCTTGAATATCTCAAAGATTGGTGTCAGTGTCTGAATGACTATGATGCAGAGTCAGTGATGAAAACTTCTTGGTGCCACAGCAGGAAGGTAAGTGCTTCTGTCCCACAAACAGAGGCAGAAGTGGGGGTCACTCGTGTTCAAGGACAGGGATGATGGGTGACAGAGGTATCATCGGGAAGGGAGAAGGGTGGGGAGTGGTGCTGGATATACCTTTCACTAATGGATGGGCAAGTCCCAGTGGATAGACTCCGTTCAGACAGTCCCAGTGGATAGACTCTGGCCTGCTCCTTGGCATCACCAGCATTAGCCAACTCTAACCTGGCTTTCCTGAACTCTGCTACAGGCAAACTGTGATCCACATGTTCAGACTTCTTCAATTCTCCTTCCCAACACAAATGTAATATACCTTTTGTTCTTACGCCTAGTGCCAGCTCCACAGTATAACATCTGATGGATACTGAGATAAAACTCAGTGTAAATGGGGGCTAAGAATGTAAGTCTGGGTACACGTGGCTCTCAATAGGGAAATTATATGAAAATAAACTCAGGTTTAGTTGAGTTTTAGAATTTCATAGATCTTAGAGATTTGCCATTACAAAATCCATCCAATTGTTTTATTTTGCCCTTTCTACATGGTCTTTTGCAGCACTAAGTATCAGACATATTTGGAATCACTATCTAGAATGAAATCACCTAAATAACATGGAAAATTCGCAGTCCTACTTAGGAGAGGCCAATACAAACAATGTCATCATCAAAGTTTGAAAACTGCAGCCATAGGAACATCCATTATTTCATACATAAATGAGTTCAGAGGGAAGGAGCCCTGCAGTGGAGGAAGCATGCAAGCAATTATTTCTGGAACACTCAGAACATTCATGCATAATTACAAAAAGTATTTCTGCTTTACTGAAGTCCACCCCTCACAGCAACCTTCTGGACAAATTGTCAGCATCTGAGTTGAGCTGGTTCATGCTATGCTGAGTGATGAACTGTCTGAATAGTAGAGCTCAAAGAGTTGTAGTGAACGGGGCTACATCTGACTGGCAGGTGGTCACTAGAGGTGTTCCTCAGGGCTCAGTTCTAGTGTCAGCCCTGTTTAACATTTTTATCAACTATTTGGAACACATCCTTAGCACGTTTATTGACGATACTAAAATGGGAAGTATAGTTGACCCTTCAGAGGGACAAGAGGCCTTATGGAGGCAGCCAGATACATTGGAGCACTGGAGAATCATCAACAGCGATGGTAAACGCCAGGTTATACACCTGTAATGTAATATCAAAACACAGGTACAGACTGGGAGTTGAGTGGCTGGAAAGCAGTAGCCCTACTGAAAGAGATCTTAAAGATGCCGGTGATAGCAGGATCAACGTGAGCCAGCAGCATGCCATGGCAGCCAAGAGGATGAACAACACTTTGGGGTGTATTAAACACAGCATAGCCAGCTGGTCAACTGAGGTGACTGTCCCACTGTATATCCTGCTGATGTGACTTAGTTTAAACATCCTTTGCAGCTCTGAGCTACACAATACAAAGAGGATATTAAGGTCCTTGAAAGTACCCAGAAGGCAACAAAGCTGACAAATGGGCTGGAAGGTGTGTCCTATGAGGAGAAGCTGAGGACACTTACGTTATCTAGTTTGGGGGAAAGAAGGCTGAGACAACCTCATTGCTCTCTGTAACATCCTGAGGAAGGAAAATGGAGAGACACATCTATATCTCTTTTCCTTGGTAAGCAATGATAGGATGCATAGGAATAGCACAAAGCTGCAATAAAAGAGGTTCAAACTGGACATTAGGAAAAAATTATTTCTTGTGAAGGTAATCAAACAGGGGAACAGGCTTCCTAATGACGTGACTGATACTCCATGCTTGCAAATGTTCAAAAGGCATTCGGATGATGAACTTAATAATATGCTTTAACTTTTGGTTAGTCCTGAGATGGTCAGGAAGTTGGATTTGATGATTGTTGTAGGTCCCTTCCAACTGAACTTTCAATTTCATCCTTGCAGTCCAATCTTTCATTAATTATCCTACAATGAAATGAAAATCCTGAATACAAGCAGTGTTTTGTATCAATGGCCAGTTGAAGACCTGTTAAATTTGAGAGAGGGAAATTTAGTTCTTTAGCATGACGAGATCAAGTGGAGAAGTAAATAAACAGTGAGCTACTAACTATTATCTAAACTCAAATTTCTAACTTAATTAGGGAAAACAACATCTAATCTATCTTTGGAGCTTATAAAGCTGGATGGGCTTGATTCTGAGCAAGCAATGATCAAAACCACTGAATGAACCCATGATGTTCTCCTCTCTTCCATAATGGGTAACATTTCCCAAAGTTGGGCAAATTCTCAGGCACAACTGCGGAGTGGAGATGCATGTGGAATGGAGATTCATGCACTACAAAAGATGCACAGAGGGATTCTAGAGAGTTTATTTGCCTTGTACTGTGAATCAGAGCTATAGAGGCAGACACAGTACAGCTGGTCTTTAAAGGCAGTGGACAAGTTAAGCTCCAGTTGGGCTTTGACCCCTCTAATTTTCTCCCTGCAGAGCCTCACAGCCTCTTCATATCCCCCCTGAATGGCCTGTCTCTTCTTGCAAAGATCGTGAACACTTTTTCTTCCTGAGTTCTACCCAAAGCTCTCTGTTCAGGCTGATCTTCTCTTTCACCACAGGAGGGCAGCCTGCTCCTGAGCTTTTAAGCTTTCCTTCTAGAGCAACATCCAGCCTTCCAGAAGCCCTGAGCCTCTCGGGGCTGACTCCTAAGGAACTCTGTCAACCAGTCTCCTAAACAGGCTAAAGTCTGCCCTCTGGAATTCCAAAGTGGCAATTCTGCTAATCTCCTTTTTTACTTTTCCAAGGATCAAAACCCATTATTTCATGATTGCTATGCCCAGGACAGCTTCCAACATCACATCTCTGATCATTCCTTCTTTGTTCACAGCAGATCAGGGAGCTTCCCCTGGTAGGTTCGCTTACCAGCTGTCTTGGAAAGTTATCTTCCACACACTCTAGGAACTTCCTAGACTGCTTCCTCTCAGCTGTATCAGTATTTCCAGCAGACACTGGGTATGTTGAAGTCCCCCGCAAGAACCAGGGCTACTGACCTTGTAACTTCTAGTTTTGTTGAACTTCATCCCATTGGCATCAGCCAATCAATCCAACATGTCCAAGTCCTTCTGTAGGGCCTTCCTACTCCCAGGCAGACACCCCCCCCCCTAGCTTGGTGTCATCTGCAAATTTACTGAGGGTGCAGTCAATCCCCTCATCCAAGTCATCAATAAAGATACCAAACAGGACAGGTCCCAGTATCAACCCCTGGGCAGCACCACTTGTGACTCGTTGCCAGCTGGATTTAATTCCATTCACCACCACTCTCTGGGCCTCATCTGTCATGTGTCTCCTCGTCCTAGTTTGGTGATTTGTAACAGACTCCCACTGGGATGTCTGCTTTGTTGGCCTTCCCCCTGATCATTACCCAGAGGGATTCAATCTTATCATTCCCAGCACTGAGCTCTACGACATTAAAACACTCTCTAACAGAGAGAGCCACGCCACCACCCCTCCTTCCTTGCCTGTCCCTTCTGAGGGGTTTATAGCCATCCATTGCAGCACTCCAGCTGCAGGAGCAATCCCACCATGTTTCAGTAATGGCAACTAAGTCACAGTTTGCCTGCTGCACAATGGCTTCCATCTTCTCCTGCTTGTTGCTGTGTTGCATGTATTTGTGCAGGTGCATGTCAGCTGAGCCACTGACCTTAACCACAACTCTGGCTTCGTTTTCCCAGGCTCATCTCTCTCTCTTCCCCTTTCATATCTAGTTACAAGCTCTCTCCATGAGCTCTGACAGCTCCTGAGCTAGTATCAGTGTCCCCCTTGAAACAGAAGAGATGTGTCTGCAGCCATTGGGTGAGATGCTCCTTAAACCACCCCATGATCAAAAAAACAAAATTCCTGCACTGACACCAGCCCATCAGCCATGTATTTATCACATGTGTTTTCCTGGTCTGCTGAAGGAATTTCCCTGCTACTGAAGGAATAGAAAAAAAAAAAAAAAACAAACACCTGTACTTCTGCTCCATCCATCAACACGCTGCAGTCCCTTTTGATAGCCCTAAGGCAGGTATGTCCACCTCACAGCCTGCAGGTCACACGCAGCCCAGCATGGCTTGCAATGAAGCATGCCCCTGCCCCAGGCTATAGAGGTGGAAGCTCTTCACCACAGTTCAGCCATGCACCCATCACTTAGCAACAACCAAACCACTGGCGTGCTATTAACACTGTGCCAAGTGAAACAAGGGCACCAGGAGGGCAGTGCTTTGCAGTGCTGACTCAAGTGGTGGCAAATAATTGTTTGCATTTTGATACATCAGCTAAACACAGTGCTTTGAACAGCAAAGAATACGCAGCCATCCCTTCCATTTTGATAAAGGTACTGGAGAACAGGTTTCAAGATTTCAAAAAAAAAAAAAATCAATTTATGGTTCTGCTATAATTTTCAGTAGATATAAATACATTAGCTTCAAATTTTCAAATGGCATAGAATGCACAGAGTTGCAGTCACATATTCAACTTAAAAATCTGAACATATCTCTTAGCCAGAATTTCACAAGACTTCTCTCACAAGAGAAAAATATATTTTGCTTCACAGCCATGCCTTACTCATTTAATTGCTTCTTGGCAGCATGCGCATTTGTGAATAGTTGTCAAGGATGAGGTACAGGAAGAATAAAATTTCATCAAAATTCTCAGATGAATACTTTGAGACCTCTGAGAATTGCAATCACTGCCACTGAACAAGAACAGAGGATCTGTACCATGACCTTCCCAGGCACAGAGCCTCATGCTCACTGGCCTGTAGTTCTCCAGGTCCTCCTTCCTCCCTTTCATGGGAGCAACGTTTCCCTTTTTCCAGTACCTGGGGACTTTTCCTGACAGCCATGACTTTTCAAATATGATAGACAGCAACTCGGCAACCACATCAGCTCTCTTAGGATGCTGAGGTGCATGTCACCTGGCCCCATGGACTTGTACACATTCAGTCTCATGAGTCAGTCTTGAACTTGCACTGCCCTTACAGTGGGGAAGAGTTTGCTCCCCAAGTTCCCACTGAGAGGTTTATGTTCAGGGATGTGAGAATCCTAGCTGCCAGTGAAGATGGAGGCAAAGAACTCATGGAGTACTTCAGGCTTCTCTGTACCTGTTGTTGCTGGTTCTCCTTTTCCATTTAACAAAGAAGGTATATTCCCTTTAGCCTGTCTCTTCCGACCTATATACTTGTAGAGTCTGTTCTTGTTGTTTTTAACATCCTTCACTGTCACAGTTATCTCTAGATCTAAGTCCGTGACAGGGGACACCAGGCCCACAGGTCCACCAGTCTGGAAAAGAAGAGAGGGGAAAAAAAAAAAAAAAACGTTAACAGTTTACAGGCTGGTCTGGCCAGGCCCTGTGACTAATGAGGCAGGGGACTCGCGGGTCCACACTGTGGGAGAGGGGAGTGAGAGAGAGAGAGAGAGAGAGATGGAGAGAGATGGAGAAAGATGGAGAGAGGGGGAGGCAGACTGACCTGCCAGGACCTCCACCTTTCTTCCTTGGGGCGCAAAGTACTCTGGGGGAATGCTGCTCCTCCCCTTGCCTCCAAAACCCAAACACCCAAAAATGGCAGTCCATGGAACCAGAACATTAACTCTTCAACTCCCACTGCTTTACATGATGTTATGATGTGAAATACTGGAAAAAAAAACAAAAACCCAAAACCACGACTTCTTATTCCACATCACTACATCATGCTTGACATATTTATATACAAACAAACCGTCATTACACACACGTATCTATATACATATATACACATGGAATTACTAACTCACTACCCCAGCATCAAATTCCCTTGTGGTACACATTGAACATCCCCATTTTTCTCCATCACCCACCCAGTGGACCTAGGTCCCTGAGCAAAAATAGTTTCACGGAGAGGTTAGCGCTTTCCAGAAGCTGGAAGGACCCAAATTGCTTTCCCCAATATGCTCTTTACGTGTACCAC
Source organism: Chrysolophus pictus (assembly GCA_037305975.1). Lineage (NCBI taxonomy): Eukaryota > Metazoa > Chordata > Aves > Galliformes > Phasianidae > Chrysolophus > Chrysolophus pictus. The sequence continues at coordinate 3,415,360 of CM074577.1, forward strand.
AGGGTCCTTATCTCCCTCCACAGTATGTAGGAAGCTGGATTGGATAGAACCAATCTAATTGATCCTCTTGTGTTGACCAACCAGGTGACCTCTGCCAAATGCTTTTCCCAATGCTTAAATGTTCCACCACTCATTGTTTTCAACACAGTTTTTAACAGTCCATTGTATTGTTCAATTTTACCAGAAGCTGATGCATGATAGAGGATATGATAAATCCACTCAATGCCATGATCTTCAGCCCAAATATCCACAAGTGAATTTTTGAAATGAGTCCCATTAGCTGACTCAATTCTTTCTGGAGTGACACGTGACCACAGGACTTATTTCTTGAGACCCAGTTCGGTGCTTTGGGCAGTAGCATGAGGTACTGCACATGTTTTAAGCCACCTCCACCATGGTAAGCACATAATGTTTACCATCATGATTTTGTGGCAAGGTGATGTAATCAATCTACCACACTCCCCCATATTTATACTTTTGCAATTGCCCTCTCCCTCCAGAGAGGTTTCATTCTCTTGGCTTGTTTAGACGTGGCACGTGTCACAGTCATGAATAACCTGTGCAATACTGTCCATAGTTAAATCCACCCCTCTGTCTCCAGCCCACTTATATGTTGCATCTCTTCCTTGATGGCCTGAGATCTCACAGGCCCACCGAGCCCACTACATCCAAGCTCTTTGCCACAGACTCCGAGTGGGACCTTTCTCTCCAGCAAAGTACAAAGGATGCTCCTTACATCCTGTCCCATTCACACTTGCCTCAGGGCCACGGCACGGGCTATCTCCTTTAATCTGCTCAAAAGCCTGCTGCTGCTCAGAGCCCCACTTAAAATTATTCTTCTTCCATGTCACCTTATAAAGAGGGATTACAAAGAGGCTGTAGATTGGAATATGAATTCTCCAAAAAGCCCACTACACCCAGAAAAGACTGTCTTTCTTTTTTGATAATGGGTGGAGGCACAGGAGTGATTTTGTTGATCACATCTTGCCATTTTACTCACAGAAACTGAATTTCCTGGGCAGGTCCTTTCACTTTGTTTCGTAGCAAAACCAGCATGAATTTGGATTATTTGCTCTCCTTTCTTGAAAACTTCCTCTGCTGTATCACCCCACACAACATCATCAATGTACTGCAGGTGCTCAGGAGCACTGCCCTGTTCCAAAGCAATTTGGATCAACCCATGGCAAATGGTCGGGCTGTGTTTCCACCCCTGGGGCAAATGGTTCTAGTTATACTGAACGCCCCTCTAGATGAAAGCAAACTGCAGCCTGCATTCTTCGGCCAAAGGAATGGAAAAGAAAGCGTTAGCAATGTCAGTGGTGGCATACCATTTGGCTGCTTTTGACTCCAGTTCATACTGGAGTTCTAACATGCCCGGCACAGCAGCACTCAGTGGGGGTGTGACTTCATTCAGGCCACGGCAGTCCACCGTCAGCCTCCATTCTCCACTGGCTTTATGCACTGGCCATATGGGGCTGTTAAAAGGTGAGTTTTCCTTCCCCCCCGACTGAGGACAGGGCCCCTGTGTTAGTTATCTGCAGTAACTGGAGCAATTTAATGAGGGATTGGTCTGTTTTGCAATTCTCTCACTTGCGCTTGTTGTGCAGGAGTGGTTTTTTTATGCCACTTCTTCATGTTTCCTCCATGTTCACGGCAGCAACTCCACAAGGCAGCCATGTGACATAGATTTACTACCATCATTTGCTCAAGCAGAAAGACATTTGCATTTAATAGCTGAGATTTTAATCACTTTGATCAGCTCCTTCAGCAGACTCTTGATCATCTTGATCTTCATCAGGTGTTTCTGATACCGCCATGAGTTCATCACAATTAATCAATAGAGACAATTCCTCAAACATGCCGTCCTGTTTCTTCTTCATTATTTTATCTATCATCTTATCCAGTTTATCTAGTCTTTCTGTTACTTGGGAGATGGAGGAATGGGATGGAGGTAATTTTTGTTCGAAGTTTTGAAGCATAACAATCTGTTCAAAAACTGGGGTCTTTTTTGTTTGTCCTCATCAAGGACCCTATCAAACGTTACTACTAGTATACCAGCGTATCTTTCCAGTGCTGTTCTTGTGAGTTTCTGCCATATATCAGGTGTACTCCTAACTCTCTCAGGGTCATGGTGGGTTGTTAGGAACAAGCATGGGGTCACACAACATCTCTGCCATGGCTGTTTCTCAAATACTGGATACCTTTTTCAACAGTATTACACTTTTTCATCTCAGGCTCCAGATCGTCTCTGAAGGGATATCTTTCCTTCACAGCTAATGACACTCCTTCCCAGAGGGTGACAACTCCATCCAGACATCTACTAATTCCTCTGTCAATAGCTGAGTCTCTGGCAAAGCTTCCTAGTTGGTGAGCTTTGTTGCAATCTAGAAACACATTACTGGCCCTGTTGTCCCAACACCACAGCAGCCAGGTGACTATAGTTTTGTTTGGGTGCCATATATGCTCCTTTCTTGAGCCTTAGATTTCAGTCATTTTCAGGGGTCTATGAGTAGTGGTAACAGTGACTTCCTTCTCCTCACTTTCCTCTCCATGTCTCTTAGTTTTTTCTGTTGCCTTTCTCAATTATGGTGGTTTTGGGGCAGGCCCCTCACCTGGATCTTCCTCTACTTCTTCTTTCCATTCTAGATGCGATGACACCTGTTTCCATTTCTGCCCCTCCACAAGGGCGACTGACATTGATATTGGTGCCTCTTGTGATTGGTCAGGTTTGACTTGGAGATTTACCCCTTTGGTTTGAATCTCAGCTTGGAAACTCTCTCTCTCCTATATAGTATTATATATATACTATATATATATATATATATAGTATATATATATATATAATACTCTATATATACTCTCTCTCTATATATAGTATATATATATATATATATATATATATATAGTATATATAGAGCTCGGTAAGCACAAGCCAAGCCCCAAATAAGTCATACCTCCTCAGATCTTCCTAAGCCGCACCATCCCTGACTCAAATGCTCGCTTAGTTTCTCGGCATCCCACAGGTGTTCAAGAATGAAATCCCATGACACCGAGGTCCCCATGCTTCTAAGATTTTTCCTAACCCTCTCCACATTCCCTGCCATTCAGCATTCTCAGGTTTTGGGAAAAGCTTCCTCAATGCAAATTATTTTTAGGAGGAATACATTCAGAGAGATTGAAAACATGGTTGCTGAGTTGGCTTTGCAACCATGCATGAGGAACTGAGAAGAAAACCTTGAAACCAGTCTAAACACCATGTTGTTTGTAAGATTAGCTACTCCCTCTGAGAGGTATAGGTGCCAGCCAGATATCTCTATCAGTGCCCTTAATTGGTTATACATATATGCAACTCAATTGGTTATACATATATGCAACTCCGAAACTGAAAATGAGGAACCTAATAAGAAACCAATAAGTTCCATGAAACATAATGGTCTTTAATCCTGTATACGATGCTCTTAAAATGAAGAACAGATTCATTCATAGCTGGTAGTTGCTAGAAAAGGAAGAAAAAAACCACTCAGTACAGTGTCTATAGTCTTGCAGACTGTTACGATGTGGAATACTAACAAAAAATCACAAAACCACAACACTCACCAAGTTGATCTGCGTCTTGTCTTTCCTAATCCCATATCTGCAAGTTTGGACAGCATCCCTGTATTCTTCCCAGGTGACACACCCTTGCTTCCACTGTGTGTACCTGCCCATCTTTAACCTCAGTTTGACCAGCAGGCCCTTGCCAAGACATGCTGATTTCCTGCCTCCCTTGCCTGCTTTCTTATTCTGAGGGATGGAACATTCTCAGAAAGGCATCCTTAAAGAGTAACCAGTTTTGTTCAACTCCTTTGTCTCTAAGGTCTTCTTCCCAGAAGAACTCATTCAACAATTCCTTAAACAATCAGAAGGTCTCTTTCTTGAAATTCAGGGTCCTGACTCCACTCTTTGTCTCCTGGATCACTTGCAGCTCGCCACATTGTCTTGCCATTGGATATCTGGTTGGTTGAAATCACCCATCAGGATGAGAACCTTTGAGTGTGAAACTTCTTTCAGCTTACAAATGAAGGCTTCATCAAAAGGCTCCTCCTGATCAGGCAGCCTGTAATAGACCCTGACCACCAGCTGTCCTTTATTGGTCCTATCCCTAATTTGAACACACAGGCTCTCCGCCTGTTCCTGGCTGTTTCTCGAAGCTCTTTGAAGTCTATTCACTCCTTAACACAGAAAGCAATTCTCCCACCCACTCCTCCTACCTTGCCTATCACTTCTAAAATATGGTGGTGTTCCAGTTTTGTGAATCATCCTACCATGTTTCCATGATTGCAATCAGATCAAAATTTCCCAAGTGCATCACATTTTTCAGCTCCCCTCTCTTATTTCCCATTTTGCCAAACAAAAAGATTGTGGTGGTTCAGAGCAATCGTATCACAAATTGAGAGATTTGGGATTTATTTATATATATAAAAACTCTGATGTAATGTTTCATTAATTATTAATTAATGATGTAATGCATTGTTCCAACAGTGTGCATTTTATACACAGATCTGTACAATGTCTTAATCTCATTCTGCCTTTGCTCTTTTTTTATTTCTTATTCCTAGAAGGGTACAATAAAGGTAATCTAGTGTTAAACCTGGCATGTATTGCAACACTATTTCTCTCATGCTCTTGAAAGAAAAAGAAAAACAACTTAAGAATAGAGTTTCTTTTCCCATTTTCTGGTCCATATTGGGCAAAAGAAATTGAGGCGCTCAGAAATCACAGCTCTCATATTATAGAGTATCCACTGTAATTGGAGATGATCCACAGCCCTGTTTGATCTTACCATTCTTTCTCCATAGAATTACACTTATTCTTCATCACATGGATCTCCATGTTTACAACAGAGGGGAGCTTTAAAACAAATTCGTCCCTCTGCTCATTCAAAAGTTGTTTGTTGCAAAGTTTCTTATTTTTTGGCTACTGACCTTCCTCAGACATAGAAGTTGTATCAGGTTGAATCAGAATTAAACACTACAATCCTAATTTCTCACCACTCTACCATCTGTGATATAGTTTTTATCTACATCATTGTACATGAGTTTCTTTGTTTCTTCCAGTGGAATTCTTAAGCACCAGATGGATGGTACTCAAAAATCACCAGTTATTTCTGATTTTCTTTTCAATGCTCATACATGATTCCATGGACACTATTCAGCATGTTTTGAAGAGACAATTATTATCTTTATATATTTTTGAAAATGACATTTGTCAGTATAATTTATCATTGTTTCTGGTTTCTTAGTACCACTAATTTTGATAATTGCATGTACCGTGATGAAATTAAAGTAAAATGTGCTCCAAAATATCCTTGCCTCTGCAGTAAAATTAATACCACTGTGAATCTACTGTCACTAACAAAGGCAGTATTCCAGTCATTTTCTGGAGTTTGGAAAAGCACAGGGGAAGGACATTCTTAAGACAGACAGTTGTTTTTCGTGCAACTACGTTCTCATTACTGTAGTTATACCATAGTTTGAATGGGGGCAGATCTACCAAGACCTACTAGGTATCCAACTGTTATATTTCTTTCCCTCTCCTTTTCTTGCTGACCTGCTATGAGCCCTGCTACCTCCACATCTGTGACTTCACTATCATCTTCGATGGCCAGAATCACTTTCCCCACCTACTTCTTTGGAGGCCTCTACTCAATCACTGTGTTAGGTAGATATCCCACTGAGGTATGCGACCCACGAAACTATCTGAGCCCTCTTACAAAAGGCATTGGTATATACTGATGGAATCCTTCTGCTCTGTTACAGAACTCTGCTGGGAACAGAGAAGAGCAGAAAAAAAAAGGGCTCTAGTTTCCAAACCTGCTTTTACCACTTTTTCCCTGCACTGGGAAGGAAGTTTAGGGTAACCAAGAGCTACTGCTCATCACAAACACTGCATCATGAGTATTTAATTTTTTGATAAGCTCATCCACTGATTCCTGGAGTTTGCCTCACCCTGGGTCAGAGCTTACATGCGCACTCCAGCATGGGTCGTGGAGCCTTCTGCTGTCCTCTGCAACCCGCAGCTGCTGTGTAGAGCAGAGGTCTGGGAACCATCTACACCTGACAATTCCGAAGCGTGCAGAGGACTTTTTTTTCTCTGGAAGTATCCAAAAGCTGACCTGCAAAGCTCCTGCTAAGGACTCGTGCATGGCGTCATCCCTGAGGTTCGGCGCCCTACAGTCCGGCCCTCGTTTCCCCTGGAAGACAGTTTGTGCCTGCTGCTAACTGAGAAGCGACAGCCCTAGCGCTGCAGGCACGTGTGGAAGTCAAGATACGACAGAGGAGAAGGAGCTTTTTCGTGCCCAAAAGCCACGGCTAGACAGCAAACAAACGAAACTCAATAATCCGGTTTATCTTTCAAGCCCTTGGCCGGACACGCCCTCCTCGCGCCGCTTTCACGGTGGCACTCGGCTGGACCTGTTTACCCTCCCAGGACCCAGGCGTATCTCGCCTTCCTTTCCCCCAAGCGGCCCACGCCGCTCGCACGACAGCGTCGGCCTGAGCGCTGCCGGCCAAGGGAAGGGGCGGCGGTAGCAGGAGGTGGAGACAGGCACCGAGCCGCCGCCTCCCGCCGCCCGAGGAAGCGGCTCTCACGTGAGGGAGGCGGCGGCGCCGAGCTCACCCTGCCCGCTACCTCGGAGGAGGCGCCGCCGCGTCCCCGGATCCGCGCTAATGCCCACCAACTTCACCGTGGTGCCGGTGGAGGCGCAGGGCGGGGAGCGAGACTCGGCGGAGCGCGATGCGTGGCGACGGGAGGACGAGGAGGACGGCAGGGACCGGGGCTGCGGTGAGAGAGGGGAGCGGGGCGGCGTCGGGCGCTCGGCCGAGGGCAGCGTCGCGCGTCTGCGGCGGGGGGAGCGGGGCTCCCGTGCTGCCGGGTGGTCGAGCGGGCCGAGGCTCTCTCGGGGCGGCTGTTGGAGCGGTTACGTTCCCTTTCCGTAGCGGGCGGCGCCGGCTCTGCCTGCGCAGGTGAGGAAGTGCGCTGTGCGAGGGGGTGAAAGTCCAACAGGCTGGGAGCTTCGCGCTGGCCGGGACGAGGAAGCAGGGCCGGCTCGGCTCGGGAGCGGCGCCGCGGCCCTCCGGGGGCGGTGAGCGGCCCTCCGCCCGCTGGCGCCCGCGCGGGAGAACAGGAGTAACCAGCGCCGCGGGCAGGCTGGAAGATGTGTCTCCCCTTAGAAGCCAAGTCCTGCCAGAGTATGCTAGGGGAAGAGGCGGGAGGAAAAGTTTCTGGCTGTGGAGGAGAGTGTAATCGTAGGTGGTTTGTTTCAGGGCCAGCCGCGTGCCTTTCTGCCAGCATCCGTGTCTTATTAGATGGATCACTAGGCGAGGTTTTGCTGCTGTGCTAGCAGCCTTGCCTTCTGCTAGGCCTCAGCCCTGAAGTTGCAAAGGTGAGCAGAACGGAGCCCGAGGTGAAGCTTTGTAGCGTTATAAGCAGGACGCTCCTCAGGGCAGCCCGTTCTGCGACAGGATAAACATTTGTCTGCAAGCAGTTAAATAAGAGCTTTTCTCATTCAGGCAGTGAGGCTTGTCTAGGGAAGCAATAACTCTTCCTTCAGCTGAGGAACTTCCTCTTTGCAGAGCGTGCTGCAGCAGCAGTTCCAAGTATGGTCCCTGAGCTGCTGCTAGCAGTGTGAAATCTCACTGAATCTTACATGGTACTTTGGACCTGCATTACAGTCAAAACGTGTTCTGAGCCCAAGTTCAGTAAGGGAGACTAAATGCTCTACTCAAATTCACAGGTTGAGGGAATGAGCAATGTATTAATGTTTCTTGAGGTGTTATATGGATGTGCGTACTGTGTAAAGCTGTAATGCATAAGATTGTTAAATTAATTGTAATCAAATAGTTATCCGTAGCTCATTCTTCTGAGAACTTAAAAAAAAAAAATTCTAAAATACAAGCTTTGTTAATGGCAGCTAACAGGTAGTGTGGTTAAACCCATCTAAAGGCTTTTGCTAAACTGGCAGAAAACAAAACTCGTGCAGTGGGGGAAAACATGCTTCTCCTGTTCTTGGAGGTGAGCTGAATGAGTGCTGCAAAAATATGACGATTGCTAGAAACAAGGTGGATGGAGGATACAGTGAAGAGCAGGGATGGAAAAAAGAAAAGAGGTGGAATGGGACGTTCCTCTTCAGATCATCCATAGTCTGTATACCATATATGATTTTGTTATTTGGACTATCTATAATTTTATCTGTTTTAGTTGAATTAGGTGATGTAAAAGGCGAGTAATCGTTCTGGAATTGACTTGTCTGCAGTAGTGGTTTCTTTTGTGTTTGTGTTTGGTTCTTTTCTGTTTTTTGGTGGGGTTTTTTTTTTTTTTTTGCTTTTTTTTTTTTTTTTTTTTTTTTGCTTTTTTTTCCCCTAAATTGTTTTGGAAGGAAGCAGAAACAGACTGTAAGCCATTGAATCACCAATAAAATATTCCTGGCGACTTATTATCAAGATACTTATCAACTATTCTCTGTACTTATTCATGCATTCTCTGCTGATATCCTATGTGATCATAGAGTAAGTTGGGATTTTCTTACTGTATTTTCTTTACTCCTTCATAAACATATGAAATTCTGAAATGTTCTTTTTGAGTGATCCCTGTACATCTTTGAAGAAGGGGAAAGTTTAGGTGAGGGGTTATTTGATTGGATTATAGTACTGATTAAAGTAGGATTTGTGATGAAGAATGAGGGGCAAAGTGTGGAAATTGGTGTATGAATTGAATAAAGCAATTGAAGGTTGGAGCCTGATAACTACAAAGTAGCAGGAGGGATTTGCACGTGCTTGTGTTGTTCAGTGTCCTTGTAATTCCGTACAAGTGAAGGAAGGGTGGTTAGGGAATAATAACTTGTAAAAGCAGGGAAGAAGGAGGAACGTACTGCAGTAAATGAAGTTTTCTGAGAGTTTCTGGCTTTCTTCCCCTATCTTTACATATATCAGTAGTGAATGTCGGTTGATCAATTTCAAAGTTTTGACAGATTTATACTAATTTGTTTTTCATTAGCCATTCAACATATCAAGTATTTCAGAACATATCTAGCATCCCATGGTATTATTTACCTGGCAACAGCAGTGTCTTATTTACAAAAGAATGTGACAAGTAACTCCTACAAGAAATTCTTAAATTGAAGACCTTCAGTTACAAGGAATATCAATGACAAACCTGGTCATCTTCAATTAAGCTATCAAGTAAGGCAGATTGTGTGTGTGTGTGTGTATAGTGAAGGATCAGCTCCTGCACAAAAAGCGTAGAACCAGTCTGTAGTTCAAAACTTAGTGCACAGAAAAAGACCTGATTACATTTTTGTGATCCATTTCACCCCCTTGCAGTTTCTACATATCTTCACACTTATAAAAATCTGTATATATTACTTATCCCTCTCTGCCCTATTCATGCACTTAATCAGTGATGTGCACAGTGTTTCCAGGACTGGCCAGAGGCTGATGTCTAGGGATACACAAGGTAACATGGACTGGTGAACATAATAACGTTTCTTTGCTCTTTCAGGCTGCAACTACTTGTGGGTTAGAAGCAGCTGAGGAAACTTAAAAATCTAACCTTGCAAAAATATGAAAAAGTGAATCAAAATCTAAAATTATTTTTGTTACAAAAAGCACATTTCCCCTTCCCCACTTATGCAGTCAGGAAAATGACACGTTATTTTAGGCATGTTATAAACTGGCAGTAAAGTCTACTGCTTGTAGGCGTATAATCTCTTGTTTCTTTGTTTCAGAACTAATCATAAAATCAAGTTAATACTTGTCAATCCCTCTTCAGATCGCTCATGATGTTAGAAAGATCACATCTCAATCCTATCACCTTATGAACTTAATACTAAAAACTATTAATACTATTTGTCAAACTACATTCTAACCACCTCTCTCATCTGGGTAGACCCTATATGTCTTCTATTTTCTTATTCAATTATATATTAATGGCTTATCTGAGATCTCGTTTTTGATTTATTTCCTTAAGCATGTTCAGTGAATGACTAGTTGTTTTGTCAGATTGTATCAGAGATCCTTGCAGACTATATAAATTGTATTTCCATTACGCACATGCTGGTTGATTCTCTCAAAGAACTCCTTTAGCTTTGGGAAACAGTGTCCCTTTACAGAAGTCATTGGTTGCTTTCCCTTTTACCCCTGGCATGTTGTGTAATACAACTTTGAAATGAAAAATACTATTCCTGTTGCAGAGAAACGCATATATGACACTTGGTCTCCGGCACCACTGTTAAATATAGGAGTCATCTTTGCTTTGAGGGGCATTGGCCATCCAGATCATCTCCTGACGAATTTCTAGCTCTGCCATGGGACTCTAATTGATCCATTCACATTTCATAATGATTGGAGCTATGTTAATGCAAGTGTTCCTGCTCTGTTAATAGCTACAAGGTGAATTGTTTCCACCTGTGCAGCCAGGGCTGGCCCTGCCCCGTTACTAGGTTCAATCACTGGTTCAGGCTGTGACCTAACAGTTCCCATACACTCCACTGTTTCAGAACATGCACCAGTGACTGAGCATATCAGGGTCGAGTTATCCTTTGCAGTCTGGTTCATAATTGCAATTGTGACATTTGCTGTGATGCTGATATTATTTCCCATTGAGTGGATACAGTTTTTCCATCATGATGTAAAGAATCTATAATCTTCAATTATCGTAAGAATTATAGAATATTTAGAGTTGGAAGGGACCTTTAAAGGTCACTTAATCCAGCTCCCCTGCCATGACATCCCCAACTAAATCAGGTTGTTCAGGGTTTGATCCAGCTTTGCCTTGAAAGTCTCCAGGATGGGCAGCCTATTGCAATGCCTCACCACCTTCACTGGAAAAGACTTCTTCCTTATGTCCAACCTGAGTCTACACTCTTTTAAGCTTGAAGCCATTTCCCCACATCCTATCACCACAGACCCTGCTAAAGAGTCTGTCCCTTTCTTTCCTGTAGCTCCCATTTAGATACTGAAATGCCACAAATCAGGTCACCTTGGAGCCTTCTCTTCTCCAGGTTGAACAGGCTCAGTTCTTTCAGCCTGTCCTTATAAGAGAGGCTTATAAATGATCTATCCCCTGGATCATTTGTGGCCCTCATGAGGAAGTGCTCCACCAGGTCCATGTCTCTCCTGTACCAAGGACTCCACATCTGTACACGGTACTCCAGGTGAGGCCTCACCAGCACAGAGTAGAGGGGCAGGATCACCTCCCTCGGCCTGCTGGCCATGCTTCTTTGGATGCTGCCCAGGATATGGTTGGCTGTCTGGAGTGTGAGGGCACATTACTGGCTCATGTCCAGCTTCCCATTCAGCAGTGCCCCCAGGTCTTCAGCAAGCCTGGACTCATCATTTCATCCCCCAGCTTGTATTGGTAGTGAGGGTTGCCTCAACCCAGGTGCAAAATCTTGCATTTGGATTTGTTGAAGCTCATGAGGTTCACTTGGGCCCACTGCTCAAGCCTGTCTAGGTCCCTCAACTACACCCCACAGCTTGGTGTCATGCTCAAACATGCTGAGGATGTGCTTGACCCCACTGTCAGGATCATTAATGAAGATATTAAAGAATATTGATCCCAGCACTGACCCCTGTGGGATAAGTCCTTCCAGCTTCTTTTGCAAAAGATGTTTGAAAGTCCATCATAAAATGTCACTGAAGAACAAGATATTGTGATAATTCTACTCCTGCTTCTGTCTCTGTTGGTTGTCCTGGCAGGCCATGGGTCCAGAATAAATGTTTAATTGGCACTAAAAGAGGCAAATCTGCCCTTCGTGGTGAAAGACATACCATATTCCTGTCCTGCATCAAAATTTCTACTTGGACAGGGCATGTTCAGGCCTTTTATACTACACTCTTTAGCCTGATATCGACGATTGAATAATTATATTAGGAACCAAAGGGGGAGTTTTAATCTGCTGGAGTGACATAATTAGGGTCCCCTTTGTAATGAAAATTGGAGTGTGTATTATAATTTCTGTTGGCCACGTGCCAATTACCTGTGGTATTACCATTCATTTCCCTTCTAATAATTCCCACCGTGGTGTAAATAAGCCACACCATTTTGGCCCCACTTGCACTTCCCAAGGTCATCTTACCTTGCGGGTTCCTGAATCTAGATTCTCAGGGGCAGAGAGCAGAAGATTACTTATCATTCCAACTGGGGGTCTCGGTTGTATATGACTTCTCTTAATTTGGATCCTAAGTGGGGAGGCCCAAGTTGTTTGTAACATATGCAGGATACTGGGTCTTTCTGGGTCTTTCATTCAGATCTCTCAGCGTCTTGTGTAGTCTCTTAGTCCATCCCTGCAAGGATGAATGGCCTTTAGAATGCCATTATGCTGCTCTATCAATTGCACTCCCATCAGATAATAAGGCAGATGGAACTGCCATTCAGTGTTATTTCCTTGACCCGTTCTCATATCATTGTACCCTGATCACTTTTGATGACCTGGGGAGTCCTGTATGCTCCCATCAATTTACTTAATGCCTTGATCATCTGGGCTTGATTTGCTTTTGGCACTGGATAGGCCTGTGTTAATCCAGTTGTGTCAGTGCAGGTCAAGGTGTACTTGGCCCTTCCAGATAGAGGGAGAGGGCCTGTGTAGTTGTCCTGCCATTTCTGCAAAGGGTGGTGTCCTCTGGTAAGATGTGCTGTTGTTTCTGGCAAAGGTCTCAGTTTCATCCTGGAGCATGCTTTGCGTTCTTGACGTGCCTGGATGATATCTGACATTTGAACAGGCAGTCCCCATGCTTTTACTGCTGCCCACGTTGTTTTCTGCCTGGAATGTCGCAACTTCTTATGTAGCTATGATTGATGTTCTCAGCTGGTGAATCATCTAGCCACCTTATCCAAGCTACCGTGTTGACTTCATCATCAAGAGTCCATTGGAGGCCCACAAAGATGATAAAGGGCCTGGAGCATCTCCCCTGTGAGGACAGGCTGGGGGACCTGGGTCTGTCCAGCCTTGAGAAAAGAAGACTGTGAGGAGATCTTATTAATGTTTATAAATATATTAAATGTATTATTATAAGTATATTAAGGGAGAGAAAGGGATATGGCCAACCTCTTACCAGTGGTCTGTGGGAACAGAACAAGGGGAAATGGCCATAAACAGGAGCAGAGGAAGTTCCGCACCAATATGCAAAGGAACTTCTTTGCAGTGAATATGATAGAGCACTGGACCTGGCTGCCCAGAGAAGTTGTGGGTTCTCCTTCTCTGGAGATATTCAAGACCTGTCTGGATGCCTACCTGTGCAACATGTGTGTTGTGGGAGTCTGTTTTGGCAAGGTGGGTTAGACTCTGTGATCTCTGGGGGTCCCTTCCAACCCCTACAATTCTGTGATCATTCTCCAGTGACTGCATGGGCTGGTGTCTGGATACATGGTAGGTGTATACAGTTCTATATCTAACCATGTTCCATATATCCAACTGTATGTCTCTGCTCCAGATTGGTCAGGTTTGGGCAGTCCAATCCTGAGTGGCCCACTGTGCAATCCAAAACATAAGTCCTCAGTAGACCACCCAGCTATCCATGCAGATGTACGATGCACTGTCACCTGGTTCCTGGGTTATAAGCATTCACACTGCGTTTAGCCCCCCTGGCTACTCTGTCCATCCCCTTCTTTGAACCAGATGGCCTCAGTTGAGGTATGGTATGCAATTGCTTGCCGTTTAATACGATTTCCTTTGCTGGACTCATCCATGTACTAGACATCTTCTAGGATAGGGTATTTTTAGGACAGGATTTCTCTCTGTAGAGCAATAGTGGTCTCTTCAGGAGCATCACTATGGTACATCACTGGGCCTAGTATCTTTTGTAGCCCTTCTTTTAATGGTGAGGACAAGTGACTTGACTGCCCCAGACAGGCAACCCAATGTACCGCTGTTTGGGCTTGGGCAATCCCTGTCTTAGGAGTATGCGATTTATCTTTTACCCACCCTTGAACAGGTAGTGTTGTTTTTACTGCTACTTCTGCTGTTTGTGTTATTGGCTCTTCTGCCTGCAGGGCAGAGTAGGTGGCCAATAACTGTTTTTCAATTGAGCTATACTTTTCTTCCATACCAAACCTAAGACCAGAACCCTGACACTGCTGCAATTCCCATCCAAACCCTTCCTGGGTTACATGCTTGTCTAATTTGGAGGTAGAGTGGGATTGAATATACTAAGTGTCTGTGCTTGTTTGATGGCTGATTTGGCTTGCTGAAAAGCATCTTATTCCATCTGTCCCTTATCTCATGATTGCCCTTTCTTAATTAGTCTGTACAGAGGCCTCAGGATTTGTGCAAGGTGGGGTATAAAGATGTTGACTGTTTACAGGCTGCTTTGGTCTGGTTCCATGACTGATGGGGTGTGGGGACCCACAGACCCATGCTCCAGGAAAGGGGGAAGAGGGGAAGGGGTAGGGAGATGGGCCTAAAAACAAAACAGCGGCGACAATCTGAGGAGGAAAGCTAATTTACTAAAAAAGATATTGGAATGCAGGATAACACAATGTAATACAGGATGATTGGAATTGAAGCTAATAAATCATGTAAAGTGAGAGAGAGTGTCCAAAAACCAAAGGCCTTACTCTAATGCTGAAGGCGAGACAGGTATGGAGCACAGGCACTGCAGGGACAAGCAGAAAGGGCAAAAGGACATCTTGTGACTTATAAACAGTTTGATCTTTCCCTCTGAATGGAAAATGGAAACAGAACAGTGAAAAATCTTCTGGGATATGTAGTTCTTTTCTGAGACAGCTATACCCGGAACTATTGAAAATCCATGAAGCTGGAGCATTAACTCTTTAGCTCCCATAGCACTACATGATGTTATGATGTGGAATACTGATAACAAAAATCATAAAACCATGACAGATGGTTGTCTGGTATCCTAGGGTGCCCAAAAATTCTTGTAGATGCTTTGCTGTAGTTAGTATGAGAAACACCGGTATCTTATCTATAATGGCACTGGGTAAACTTTTGTCTTCTCTGACCAGATGACTCCCAAAAATTTCACTGATAGTCTGGGCCCTTGAACCTTTTGTGGATAGATAGCCCACCCTTTCTCTCATAAGGTAGTTTGATAGTGAACCTACCACTTTTCTAAGTTTCCAAAGAGGCAGAAGTTAGCATTAAATCATCAATATAATAATATAATTTGATGTTATCTAGTTTATTCTACCTCACCAAGTCACAGGCTACCAAATTATGGCAATAAGTTGGTGAATGTATGTATCCTTGAGGTAGACCTGAAAGGTTCACTGCCTACCCTTTCATGAGAATGCAGATTGGTTTTGTGATTCTTTAGCAACGAGGATACTAAAGAACACGTTAGCTAAGTGTAGGTCACAGTGGTAGGTTTCTAGCTCCATACTTGATGTGTCCAGGAGGGTGACAATACTGTATACCATGTGAATTGGGAGGGTGACCTTGTTCAATTCTCTGTAGTCTACTGTCATCCACCAAGTCCCCTCTGGTTGCTGTACTGGCCATGTAGGGGAGTTGTAGGAGCTATGTGCTGGTCTGATGATCCCTACTTTTTCCAATTCTTGTATTGTTGAAGTGATTTCTTCCCGACCTCCTGGGATTTTATATTGTCCTGTACTAGTGATCCAGCATGGCTGGGACACCCAAATGCACTCATGCTTTGCATAGCCCTGCAGAATTGACTGTACTGACTGGACAGTAATACCCCTAATTCGTAACTTGAACTCTCCAATATTAGTTTGGAGAGTCAGTCCCCTCAGTTTATCTATGCCTAATATCTATTCTACCAATATAGGAATATATACGTTGTACTCCTGAGGAGGTAGGCATCCAACACCCAATTTTAATCAGGTTTGTGCTATAGGGATCATTTTTCCCCCATATTCTCCTATAATAGCCCACTTACTGGAAACTTTACGGGTCACCATGGACTATGCTCCTGTGTCAACTATTACCATTTATTTTTGGGGGAACAAGCATATTGTCAATTTGACGTAGGGCCTCTGCTTCTCTCTGGAGGCCCTAATCTTCAGGTGACCATGCCCCCCTCTTCAAGCCATGAGTTGAGAAATCTTTTGGAGGCCCAGCTGTGGCTGCTTGGGCCTCCGAGGCCATTTTTCAGATTCAGTGTTGGGGTGTCTTCTAGCCTCCGTGCCTGTGGAGGAATCTTTTTTATAATCCTGATATCTTCCCTCTTAGTGGGTGAGAATGTAAATTGTTGTTTCTCGTTGAATTGCCTCTACAGGTTTAGGAGGACATGATTAGGTTGTTTTTCAATCTTACTAAACTGTACCCTGGCCTGTACGAGGTTATGCTGCATTTGCCAGGAGTGGGGCTGTTGAATTATGGCCACAAAGGCCAACAAAAGATTTAAGATCACTATAAATGTCCCACAGTGATGGGGAGGGAGTTTACTGTAGAATCAAGTCTCTCATACCTGCAGTGAATTTGATCAAGTCAAGACTCTCGGAAGTGTCCTCATAGATTGCTTCTCTCATACCTAGCTCCTTAATTCTGGAGCTCTTTCATGGAATTCCATACCCCACTATGGGTGGATTTATCTGGATTATTAGACCACATCAGTCAACAGTCTGCCATAATCCATTGAATTAAAGAGTGATTTCCCTCAGTGTATATGGCAGTCACATATAATCGTTGTCTTAAGACTGGTTGTGTTGTAATACATGCTAGCTTAGGAATTTTGAGGCCATTTACTATAATACTTTCAGCTTCTCATAGCCTTTGTAGCCAGACCAGGACACTTCTCTTGGCCTCTGTTGGAAGTGCTGGGCTAGATCCATTCATTAGTTTGGCTGTAGTAGAAGGGAAACTGTAACACACATAACTATTTGAGGGGAATTCAGTCTTCAGGTGGTACCCTCACTGGCCTTTCTTGGATTTTCTTGGTTTTTTTGCATGACTATAGGATGGATATCTAGCGGGTCCAGTTCTACCAGGGCCTCTAGTTCAGGTATCCTTTTTTTAACAGTTCTCCTTTCCGGTATTGTTAAGGCCACAGAAATCAGATGCTCGGGGTCCCCTTTGTTTGCAGTGGGCTCTGACTTGTGGTTTTGGGCCAGTTTGGGTGGCCTTATCTGTAAGCATAGCAAGTTTATGCTTGTGCTGTTTAACTCTGTCATGTAGTGAGTTATTTTCTTCCTCAAGATTTTGTTCTGAAATATTTAGATGATTTAATGCCGTTAACAGAGGCCATGCTACAGTAGAAGCAGCCAGCTGCCTCTCCTTGCTTGTCATACTTTTTTCTAAGCCCTCAATCTAAGCAGCCATGTGGGCTGAGGAGCTAGCAATGTTTCCCCCATCTCTGACTGGGCTCCATTTTTCTATGATAGAAGCCAGTGCATTCCACGGAGAGACTAGGAATCCCAGGATGTGTCTGAGTAGCTCTTTCCCCATGAGGATAGATTTCCCCCATCCCAGCCATGCTGCTACACCTCCTAGGAAAGCAATCGTAAGATCAGTATTACTTTTTGTGGGTGACTCCTGGCTGGCTCACCAAATATAAGGATGGACAGCAGATAGGAAGCATTTTGGCAGAAACTGGGTAATTTTAAACCTTATCATCTATAATAAATTGAACAATGTGTCAGGAAGTGCAAACCACATTCAGTTTTAGCTGTAAAATTATACTACTGTGCTCTTCCTTCTCCCTCTCTTGAGATTAGCCCCAGAAAGGTGAATCCCAACATCTCAGTCTCTTACAGGTGCTCCTGTAACGTTTTTTTTTTCTTCTGCCAAATGTTTGAGCCATTACATCTTTTACTTTAAGCTATTTTGGCAATTCAGTCTCTTAGAATTACTTCAGAAGTGAACTTGTGAGCAGTTATGAGTGTATTAACTCTGGTCCTTCAATAACTTTGCTCTTGAATCACACATGTCTTAATAATGCTCCTGTCAATGGGAGAGTATTTATGTGCTTTCTAATTTAATTCTTAATTCTTATTTCTTAATTAGTTTCCTTAATTAGCTATAATCTTTAGCTAACTCACAGCAATCAAAATAAACAGTGTCCAGCCTGTTTAGGAAATCATTATGGGAGCCTTTGGATGGTGACAGTTTGAGTGGTAATCTCTTTAGAAAACATTTATGTATTTATTATGAAAACTAATTTGTATCTAAAGAAAAAAAAATCACATTCTCTCTTTGGAAGAAGAAAGGAAGTGTTCAGTGTCTTGCTTTGTGAAGAATGGGAAGTTTGCCTTTTGTCTTTTCGGACTGAGAAAGGGAATTTTATAACATTCCTCAAAAACAGCTGACATGACTGGTTGTGGAGGAGGTTGTTGAGGAGAGTAAGCAGAAAGTAACAGGAGGTAAGATTTGTTAGCATCAGTGAGTTAAAGCAGTTCTTGTAAGAGGAACTTTAGGAAATGTTCCTGGAATGGCTTTCAATACTTTTTGGCCTTTCCACAGGTTGTTGTTTTTTTTATGTAGGTGTTAGGATTGTAGAGAAAAGTAGATTTCTGGTGTGATTAAAAGATTACACCACAGGAAATAGTACATTGTAAGCAATAAAATCAATTTAATGAATTGTAACCATTTATATGAAGTTGCTTTAGGCTAGTATAGAATATATAAAATAACACAAACTAGAAAACATTGATACTGATATATCTAATTTGAAAGAGAATTAACAACTTATGAAACGGGGCTTAAAAGGAATCTCTTCTCTAAAACAAGTGTTTTGAAATTTAAAAAAGAGCTTGCAAAATCATTATGATTTATATATTAAAGTGTTTTATTCATCTGCAGTGCCCTGCAAGTGCTTCCTACATAAACGCAGCGTTTAGCAGCTCTGCGTGCTGAAGATCTATTCATATGTACTTGATGCTTAAACCAGCTTTTTTGACCATAGATGAGTCTTTGGAATAGGTCACTATTATTTGCTGTTAACATTTACTGGAAGCATTTTGAAGTGAATTTATTTAATGGGAAGAAAACCTTAAGCTGCATTTATTATTAGATAAAGACATGGGATTTGAGTGACTTGATCCAGCCCATTTCACTAAGCATAGTATTAATTGCTGACGGAAATCCTTCAGCTTAATTCTGATCAGTGGGTTCTGTGACTGTCATGTAGTTTGACTGTGTCATGTGCCTGTTTCACACTGTGTGAAGCCTTAATGACTTGTTGCAGGATTAATCCAATACTAGTAAGAAACAGGATTTGAGGTCTTACACAAAGCTGGGAAGAAGCAACCATCAGTTTGTTTCTCTTCTTGATATGTGAAGAATCACCAGAGAGGAATTGTTTGATTTTCCTTAATTATGAATGAAGGAGATAATGAAGACAGTGGGCAAAATCCACGTGAGTCTCTTTAAAACACGGTACCATAGATCTATTGAGTATTTTACTGAAGTAGCAGATTCTGTACTTCCTGATGCCTTGTAAAGAATTGATTAAAATTTTACAGTGTGCTGTCATTGAAATTACACTGTGCTTGATTAAAATAGCTGCGGAAAAGGGAAATTAAAACTTGGGGATGCAAATAAGGTGAGTGGATATAGTACTGGAATCCTCCATTATGTAAAGGGGTTTACAAGGAGCTTAAGTACGTTTTGTTGTGCTTTTCAAGTTAATTTAGATAAATTGTGCTAGCCGTTAATTTTTATAATGCCAGAAATCAATGATTTATTGAAAATATTTAAACAATTCCTTATTAAAAAGTAAATTGTGAATGAAGTAGATTGCACTGAATTTTCAATCTCATCCCATGTAAAAATTATGATAGGCAGGATGTGTTCAAACAAGGTTTCTGATGTCTTCATAATTTGAATTAAAGTAAGACAGTGACTTTCAAAAATTTGAGTCTATTATAGTACTCTTTAGTGTACTTCAATAAAATGTATGTTTTTGGAGTAGGAGGGGTAAGAAATTAACTTTTTAATATTCTCTGAGTCCTTTTGCTTGCTAATAAAAAAATAAAATTGGAGATGTAAAAAGTAAATATGTATGATATAGAAGATAAAATTGTACTTTTTGCCACAGGTAATTTTCTTGAATGTGACATTTTGATATTTCATATTAAGTGACTTTTAAACCAATTTTTTTAACCTTAAATTGTTTATTTATGTTAGCAGTGGATTTACCCTTGTGCAAACAGGACCTCTGTGTTTTCAGTTTGCAGTGGCTAGACCGTTCTTAATCTGACCCAATACTAGTGTCATGATTGTGCTACTTAAGTTTTTGTTTGGAAAGGGACATTTCATTGTATCTTGATAATCAGAACATATTCCAGCATACCTGGGCTGTGCTCTAGAATTGGGTTCTTATTTTGGAACATTTTTTTCTAGTTTTCAAAAACTATGCAAACTTCTTTCTTTTCTTTTTTTTTTTTAATCAAACAAAAGCCGTCGCTTAGTTATTTAGAGAACAGTTTTACTTTACCAAGGCCAAGTTATCTGGTTTATAGCTTGTGCTTCAACTTAAATAATTCCTGCTTCTCTGAACACCACCTGTATTCCTTTTCCATTAAAAGACTACCTTTTCTTTTTCAGATTGATGTTAAACTCCTGTAGTATAACAAGAGATACAGATGCTTGCTCAGTGGGGCTTGTTTGGACAAAATGTATTTGAATATGAAGTCAAATAGGAACATTTTTTTGAGTGTGAGCAATAAAGGGCAGGTATAGTGTGGAACAGAAAGGAAATCATGAATCTGGAAAGGATTTAGGGATCAGGCTGGAATAGAATAGCATGAGCTTGGTTTAATGCTGTGTTAAAAAGGGCTGGCATGATCCTTGTAGTAGAAAGGTGATTATTATACTTCTTTAAATAGCACAGTTGAGCCTAATATTAGAAGGCTGTACTTGGTTTTTAGAGCTTGAATTTTTCTTGCATGTCTTCCCTTGCATATTATGTTTGGAAGGTGTATGAAGAAATTACAACAAAAATTTTGAAAAAAAACAAGTTAAATTAGAAATAAGGAAAACTTCTTTGAGATTTTTCTGCTAATTGAAAATCATTAATCCTCATCACCATCATAAAACTGCAATTTTTATTTCAATTTTGAAAACACTAGGGTCAGATCTTAGCATGTTTTCTCAAAGCTGTACTGCCTAATGCAGAAATTCTGTAATCTGTGGAAACATGGTAAAAAAAGATTAAATGGTCTAATATTTTTTTTGTCCTTAATCTCACAATCCAAGTGCAGATTCAGGATCACTTAGATGACTGTTTCCCATTTCTGTCCCCAGGCTCTGCTCTGCCACTTTCCCTAAGACAAGACTTCCACAAGACATTTTTTCATGGTCTACCTCAGAGTATGCAGGGATGGAAAAACTATCACTGTCATTCACTGATATAGTTGTAATGGCATTACTGCTAAATAAGTGGTTTTACTTACTCAGATTGTTTTTTTTCCTATCCTGATAATGTCTTTGCAGTGACAGCAAGCATTTGTGTAGTTAGCACACACACTCAGCTGGATGGAAAGTTGCAGCAAAACATTTCTCTCCCAGCTCAGCATTACTCTACTCCATTACTCTACTGATGAAGAATATAGACTGCTCTGAAAGTAATGCCTCCTATTTATTTCTGTGGAAACTACAATAGATGCAAAGAACACCATAGTTCCGTTTAATAGGGCAAATTCTCAGCTACAGAACATTATTTTTCATATAGTCACCAATGCTTTGCATTTTCACTAGCGTTGAACAAGAACTTGTATGCTGCATTTGTGTGTATGAACCAGCGAGGTGACCTACTGCTACTGTGGCTGGGTTGTTGGTAGGAATTATGTCTCCTGCATAGTTTATTTTTTATCAGCCCTAACACATAGTAATCAGAAGGCACTAAATCCAGTATATACAGTTTTGTATAGGGTTTTGTAGGACAGTCCAGCCAAGATTGATAGTGTGCTTCACAGTCTTCAAACTAGCATGGGGCCAGTCTGTTCCTGTGTGAGCGTTCATGGGAAACACCTGGTGAAAAATTTGCAATATTTCAATGTTGCCACAACTGTTTCCAAAGCATTGAAGCCGTTATTCAGCTCTGGACATAATTCCCTGGTCATAGTCCACCAATTTGAGTAGATGAGCTCATTGAACCACTTTCATGACCTGAGTGCTGTGCATGGCTGTCCAGAACGTGGCTTGTCTTTCATGTCACTGTCATCACTGCCGAAATGCACAACCTGTGGCCTCAGTATGCCAACATTCATAGACTGGTTTGGGTTGGAAGGGACCTTTAAGATCATCTAGGTCCAATTGCCCTGCTATAGGCAGGGAAGGGGAATATGCCCACAAAGGTAGGAAAAGCCTGAGCTTATTCTATCACTCACAGTGGTGGACACAGGTCTAACTAAGCTCCTAACTTCAGCTCTGAGAGTGGCACAGAGAAACCAAAGTAGGCACAGGATTTCTGAACACCAAGACTAACAGTTTTGTATGAAGGTATTTTGACTGCCCTATGGGCAAAATAAAGAATCATTGTGCTTTAACGTTGTCAAGACCCTTTGACCTGGGCCTTACCTTCATTCTGCCTCTGGAGAAATGAAGGAGTGGAAGAATACAGACACGAGCAGAGCCAACATCCATCTCTGCCTGCCATCCATGAGAACCTCCTGCTTTGTTCCTACTTATCTTTCCCTCTATCCACCTCCCTTCCACCTGCCTTTACACAGCTCTACTGGCTCCTCCTGCAAACTGCTGCTGGGCCAGCAGAGCTCAGCACACTATTGGCAGCAGTGCTGCTTCTGCTCTTCAAAGCAACAGTTGTAAGAGGAAGGCACAGAAGAGGATCCTTTGGTTCCCTGCTCTGACAAATTTAAACTAAAAAACCCCAGTAGCGATCTGTTGCTTTGCACAGACATTACAGCTGCAGTCACCTGGCCTACAACTTTGCTTGCTGACTGTTGTGCTAGGAGAGCCTTCACAATCTTGTTTAGAAGCTAAGGGTA
This sequence comes from Chrysolophus pictus, assembly GCA_037305975.1. NCBI lineage: Eukaryota > Metazoa > Chordata > Aves > Galliformes > Phasianidae > Chrysolophus > Chrysolophus pictus. The sequence goes on from CM074577.1 coordinate 3,438,265, forward strand.
CAACTGCAGGGCTCAAGTAGCAGCTGCAGCGTTGATCTGATGAAGGGGTTACCTGTGTTCCTGTGTTCCTGGGGGATTTCATATGCCTCCGGGCCCTGTGCAAGCAGGGGGCTCACTGCCTTCTCTCAGGAGAGAGTGGGTAGCCAGCCCACGGCCTCTTTGCTCTCCATAAATGTTCAGCTAGTGACAATGAATGTCAGTGGGTACAATTTTTTCCACACAGTGGAATCAAATTACACACCTCTGCTTCACACGCAAACCTGACTTCCAGGTCAGATGCCATTTTCTCAGGCTGCCTCTCTGCTGCCAGATACTGCACGGCAACAAAATGTGATGGGATATGGAAGGGAATGAGAATTTGATCCAAGTGCATTTTGGCCTTCAAGACAAATACTTCGAATGCAGGCCTAATTCCAACATATGTTTTCTTTGGTATATGGAAATGTTAATGAGAAATGGCTTAATGGCACTTGCAGTTATAATGTTTGGGCTAGAACTTTAGCACACAGCCCTGGGTTATTCTGTAATTTGTGTGTTGTAATGTATCTGCTGTTGGAAAACTAGCTTACGCTATTAGGGGTTAGAGTGATACAGTAGGTATAGTTACTTTTCTCATAATTTTATTAGAGAGACATGGACAGGTGTGATGCTGGCTGGAAATGCTGAGGAAAAAAAAAAGATTTTGAGGAATAGAAACCCTGTTTTATGTTCTTCCGTTTGAAGGTGTGTTTGACAAGACTTGTTTGTTAGAGATGATACTCCGAGTTTTTTCTTACTGGAACAGAACCAAGAAACATAGATTCATAGAACTGCTCAGGTTGGAAAAGGCCTTCAAGATCATCAAATCCAACCACGAACTAACCATGCTACCCTAACAACCCACCACTAAATCATGTCCCTGAGCACCACATCCAAACTGTTTTTGAACGCATTCAGATATGGTGACTCAACCACCTTCCTGTGGAGCCTATTCCAGTGCTTAACAACCCTTTGTGTAAAGAAGTTTGTCCTGATATCCAGCCTAAACCTCCCTGGTGAAACCTGAGCTTATAAAGGAGGACCTCAGTATTCAGCTATCTGTAACCTAAACTATCAGCATACAGTGCTGAGAAGTTCATTTTACTTCTAGAAGTGTTAAGATTAATAAAGTGAATAAATATTCACAATATATAGTTTAGTATATCTTTTTGATACTTTGTGTGGTCTGATATTTACTGCTGAGTCATAACTCCAGTTACGTTACGCCCTGTCCGAATGCAAACCGACACTTGAAATGCACCAACTCATTTTTTGAAGACTAATCCTTTGTACCCCAAAGGGAGTGTTAGTAATTAGCTAATAAGTACCACGACTAGCTGCCAGTGGACAAGAAAAGTCAACAGAACTGTGGTCTTAGTAAGACAAATATTAAGAAACCTTATCAAATGTAAGAGTTTTAACTGCTGAATTGGTCTCGGAAGGAATGCTTTTTAAAAACTTCAACAGAAATAGCATAATCATTTCAAGGAATGCAACTGAAGAAAACAATGTTCTGCTAATTTTGATAAGAAACTATGAAGTTCTAGTACTGGTGTGCTTTAGCGTGATGATGTGAGAAGTCAGCATGTATTTGAGGACATAGTTGCATTTTGTTTTGTGCAGAAAAGTTGGCTGAACTATTTCCTATCATACGGTGGGGCTAATTAAAGGATAAAAGCCAGTTTCCCTGACAGTCTTGTGCTAAACCGATGCATTCCATGCATTGTGAAAATGAACAACAGCAAAACCAACCAAACTTGAAAGTTGATGCATGAGAAAGTGGGGAAAACTAGCCAGGCTGTAGGACTTGAAGCAATGTAGCTTTATTTATAATCTATAGAGAAACAAAAATGGAAACTGGAGGATAAGATAAAACATTAGGTAAGAACAGTAGTTGTGAACAGCTGTTTTGGACCATGGAAGTAATTCTAGAGGACTAATGGACAATAGCTGTCTTTTGAATCTCTTATGATAATATTGCAGCTTCTGTCACAGGGTTGTGATAGTGTGGAACCTACTGTATGAGGGAGTGATGAACACAGCAAGGATCTTTTTCAGGAATATTTTTAGTCTTATCTTCTTGAGGTAATTGGATGTACTTCTCTCCTGTTACAACCAAGATAGTACTGCTGTCAGGTGTCCCTTGTTTACAATAGGTTTGTTCTGGGACTTCAAGTTGGGAGAGGTGCCCTGGAAAGGGTAGAGTGAAGGACACAGGGAAAAGAGTACAGTTTTTTTTTTTTCTCCAGCTCTTTTTCAATTGTGTAGCAAAGAGGCTACGTATAGCTATTGTTGCTGCAAGTTGTAAGGCCAAATGAGGCAATTTGGGATTTCCAGAGTTGTGACAGTATGAGCACATTCTTGCACTGTATTGCTAGACACTAGTGAAAGTGATTATGTATTTGAAAAGGTGCTCTGGAGCAGGTCAGAGAATTTACAGCTGCATGTGATTGGTATCTCAACAAGAAATAGAATAAACATGGCATATCGTAGAGTCTCTGCAAATTTTACAAAATAATTCGTCCAACTTTTTTTTTCATAAATTCCTGCCTCAATACTACTGAAGTATTTCCTTAGGTGTGGTCATAGAGTCCCTGTGCAACTGACTCATACCTTCTCAAACTCATAACTTCTTGAAGATTGAAAGCCTAAGGCATCAAAAAACAACAATAAAAAACCCAAGTTATTTCTTTTTAAAATCATATAGCTACCTTAAGTGACTTGTAGCTTTTTCAGAATGGTCGTTCCTTATCAGGTTAGGTATTTCATAGTTGTCCTGTTTTTGAAGTAGGAATTTGACTGCAGTTCCATTTGCTTCCTGGAATATTCTTAAAACAACATCCTGAGAATATCCTTTGTATGATGAATCTTGCTGATTTTTGTTTTGTTTTGTTTTCTGTTAGGAGATGGTATTTCCAGGGAAAGTAGTCCATTTATTAACAGTGCAGAGATGGACAGAGGAAACATGTACGAAGGTAAAAATATGGCTCTCTTTGAGGTAAGTTCTCATTTTGTTGTGTATGTGTCTGTATACATGTTTTGTTTTGTAATTTATATATTACTATACATATATATAGTATATATATGCATTACATATATGCACTGCATTCAACCTCCCATTCTGTTGTTGTCCTTCTGTGCTCCTACCTTCCTTCTTCCAAAAAATGTTAGCACAGAAAACATAATCTTTCAGTTCTCCTGTATGACAAATATTTGTGCACTGCTTTTCATCGAACTTCAGAGAAGATTGTGCTGAGTCACTCATGTTTGTCTGTTAAATCTCTTTGCCACTTACGAAATTTCTTACTAATTTTTTTGACAGAAATCATGATACCAGAGTTTTGTCTCTGGATTTATCTCCTTCAAACTCGAATTCATAAATCAATATGCAAAGTACCTCTTGTTCAAATATTTATTTAATAGTATTACTCAGTGTTGACAATTTGTTGCTGCTGCTTTTTTTTTTTTTTTCCCCTCATTGTCCCTAATTATCTTTGAATATATGCTTGCATTAATTATTTTCAACACATTGCTGATGTAGCGTTGGATTTTTTTGGTATCTTGTGTTTTGTAGTTTGTGTTTCCTAGAGCCTTAACATTTTCAGCTGACTTGTATTTGTAGAAGATCATTAAAAAGTTCAAGAGGTTAGGATATTATAACTGTGATTGTCATGACCTAATACCTTCAGGCAAAGATTAGTTTTTGTATGTTAATGTTTTCGGTTCCAATCTGTTGTCTTCCTCCCAGTATTTGATCCTGCATACTTGACTCAATCTTCTAGTTCTGCTTCTCTTGGTATCCTTTTATCGTATGTGTTTCTTTAGGATTTTATTACTTTTTTTCACCATGCTTTGGTTTTATAGCAGATGTTTGGCTGAAGAAAGATCGGCTTGCTTCTGCGTCAAGTAATATTATATATATATATAATTACATCTTATGTGAATATGTTCCAAAGCATACGTTTGTTCAAAATACGTACATTGTTTTAAGAGTAGTCCTTATGGAGCATGGTTCTTGAGAGCCCGAAGGTGCTTGAGAAAATTATCTAAGGCTACTTTTAGGTTTTTTTTCCAGCATTCAGCTTGTGCCTAAATGTCATGACCCTGCCACTGCAATATAGGGAGGGACTGCAATATAATCATGTAGCATTCAACTATAAAGATTTACTGTTGTTCTTTGACATGTGACTGGTATTTGGTCATGCTAGTTTTCAGATTAGAGTGATTCAGGAATAACCTGTTGAGTGTATGTTTGAAGTAGTATCATAAAATCATAATTTAAGTTTTTACTATATGCAGTTTTCTTAAAATCCTGACAGGAGGAAATGGATAGCAATCCAATGGTGTCATCTCTTCTTAACAAACTAGCAAACTACACGAATGTGACTCAAGGTGTGGTGGAACATGAAGCAGATGAAGATAGCAAGCGAAAGGAAGTCAAGGTATCTGAACTTTTGATAAGTTACGACAAAGCTAGCCAAATAAAGAGAAATATTTTTCAGCCTAAAAAGAAATCACATGATTCTCTAAAAACAGAAGAGAGAAAGGCAGAAGTGTTCATTAATCTCGCTAGCGTGTTTTAGCAACACCTTGTTGTAGAAGTCCATATGAAATGTATGTAAAACTCAGACCCAAAACAAGCATTACATGCATCTCAGTTCCCTCTTAGTTTTTTTTCCTTCTGTCCTTGTATTAGCAACAGCAACTTTGTTTTACCTGTGGTGAGGATGCAGTTTGACATTCTTGTCATTTGACTGATTTATTGATACATTTCAGTTGGCTGGATTTTTATCTCAGGTTGAGATTAGAGAAAACTTGAAATGGAACAAGCCACTTTTTATGATCAGAAGTGTATTTGCTTCTTAATATGGCAGCAGGTTTTTTGTTTGTTTTTTGTATTAGGTCTATTGTTCCTGTGTTTGGAGGAGGCTCTCTTTAGCATGTTTGCTTGAAGAGAGCAGCTAAGATCTCCAACGGTTGTTTGCTGGGTGCCCCAACTGCCTATCTATACCTTTGTATGAGAGGAACATAAGCAACCTTGTCAGGCTCTAATAAGATACTATATTGAGCCTTCTGTGAGCAGGAAGCTGTCTTAGAAGGAGAAAGCCAGGATCAAAACTTTGCAGTCAAGGAGGGATGATGAGCTATGACTGATAGGACATGAAAACTGAATCTGGGAAACTTAGGGTAGATATTGGGAGCATGAGAGTACTGGGAGTTATTTGTCTGTAGAAGGGGTGCTGCTACTGATCTTATATTTTGAGCTATGAAGGAAGAAGGAAAAGCAGATGAGAAAGAAGGAAAGAAGCACCTGGGAAGACGGATACAAAAAGGTGCTTGGAATTAAGGTTATACCTGGGATTTATTTTACTGGAGGAGGGATTTATAGTATTTTACCTGAATACTTGTGCTAGAACTGCTTTTGTTAAGACTTGACTGCTACTGGGAGTTGTTGAGACAGTGTTGTGGCTTAACCTGACATGTAGGAAAGCACCATGCAGCCATTTGCTTATTACCCCTGCCCCCTCCAACCCTACATCCCCTCAACTGCTCCCAGTGGGATGAGGGAAAGAACTGGGGGATGGGGGAGGAAGGGCTGTGGAGTAGAATTCATGAGTTGAGATAAATGCTCTTTTACCAAGACAGAAAAGGAAGAGGAAAGGAAGTAGTAGTATTAATAATCATATATGCACAAAACAAGTGGTGTACCAGCCACCCACTGATGTCCAGATAGTTCCCAAGCAGCAGCTGCTCCCCTAGCCATCTCCTCACTATTTTTCAACAGTTTTTTTTTTTGAGTGTGTGCGTGATGTCATATGGTATGGAAAGTCCCTTTGCTTAGTATAGGTCATCTGTCCTGATTCTGTCTCCTCCCAACTCCTTGTGTTCTCTCAGCCCCCCTCACTGGCAAGGCAGTACAGTAAGCTGAGAAACTGAAATGTTCTTGGCTCCATGCATATGCTGCATACAGCATTACTCAACAACTAAACAACTAAAATATTGCTCTGTTATCAATATTGTTTTTCTCTTAAAGCCAAAACGTAGCATCATACCAGACACTGCAAAGAAAAAAAGTCAACTCTTTCCCAGCTGAAACCAGGACGGACAGTGATCAAGGCTGTGGAATAAAGTCCGTAGCCTATTGCTGTTCTTCACTTGTTTATCAGTTTGTGGTTTCTTGTTTGTTTTTGGCTTTTGTTAATGCGACCCAGTGTTAGTCCATCTAGAACTGACTGGCCAAATGAACACTGTATTTACTTGCACTATATCAACTTGCAGCCTGAAAGCATGATTTGTATATGTTTTCTTTTTACTCTTTGGTGTCTGAAATTAATCAGAAGTTAAGCAGTAGTCTGGTAGAGTATAATTTTAATGGCATAATATAGTACTGGAACACTTCGACTATATATGAGAGAGGCAGGGGTATGAGAGAAGCAACTATTCAGACTGGAGAAGGGGAAACTTGTGGGGATTTCATTTATACACACTGATATCTGAAGGGAAGTTGCAAAGAGGATGGAGCCCTGTTCTCTTCACTGATGCCCAGTGCCAGGACAAGAAGCAGTAGACACAAATTGGAAGGCAAGAGTTTCTGTCTAAAAATCAAGAAACACTTTGCTGTACAAGTGAGAGAGAACTGACACAGAGCAGTATTTGTAGAGTCTCCCTCCTTGCAGACCTTCAGAAGCTGTATAGACGTGGTCCAGGCAATTTGCTCTAGGTGTCCCAGCTTGAGAAGAGGGTTTGGACCAGATAGTCTCCAGAGGTCCCTTTCAACTTAGCTGTTCAGTGATTCTGTAATAACTGAACTTGTATACAACATTAATGTTACTAACATTATTCAGTATGTTAAAAAATAAAGAAATAAGTCTGTGTGGCATTTTGTCCTTTTATGTGCTTGGAAATCTAGTGCAACCCTTGCTTGCTGTTTTAAATTGGCTGCATTTTTCACAGCCTGAGTTCTGATTTAAGACTAACTTCTGTACCTGGAAACCTAGTATGTATATTTATTTCTTCTAAATTGAGTATTTCAACAGAAAAGGCCTGACATTCGTGCAGTGCCGAAGGTTAATGGTGGAGCCTGAACAGTTCTGTGTGTCTTTGTTTCCAGGTTCCACGAATGGGCACATTTATCGGTGTGTATCTGCCTTGCTTGCAAAACATCTTGGGAGTTATTCTTTTCCTACGTTTGACATGGATTGTAGGAACAGCTGGAGTTCTTGAGTCTTTCATCATTGTTTTCATGTGTTGTGCTTGTGTAAGATAATCTTTTTCTTTATTTTTGATTGGTTTACTATTCTGTTACCAGAATACAGCTGCTTTCTCTTGTATAAATAAACATTACAAGATTTTTCCTTAAGATAAATTTCTCTATAAAATAATAATAATTTTTCTATAAAATTTCAGTACAATTGGAGATACAGGATGAGTTTAGATGACAGTGTCTCCTATAACATTTAAATGTATGCACTGAATGTAATGGGTCCTTTCAGCATATATTGGATTTTCTGTGAGCCAGTGATAGTAAATTTTAGCTTGAAGTGTTTAATGGATTCTACTCAGTGAGCTCATAGCAAATATTTCATGATACACATTGTATCACACTGAGACCTGAAGTCTACCATTATTATTTATTTTTTTTTACAACTTTTGAACAAACCAAAACATGAACTACTGGCATTGTGTCCATAAATTCATTTTGGAAGATGTGAAACAGCAATAGATGAGTTTGTCATAGCAATGATACTTTGCTGGTTTGTCAATACCATTAAATTGGAATAAAGAATATCTTAAGTACATGCTCAGTGGTCTGTATTCATCAAATTCTATTTGAAGGCTCTCTGAAGCATCTAGACTTAGTCATTCTGTAGAAGGTCCTGTACTCAGTTTACATGGAAATATCTAACTAAAGATGATCAGTTTTAGTTGCTGTGAAGTTTTATCAGTAAATTCCTAAGTGCTTTTGATCACTGTCTTGTCCCATCTTTCAAAATACTTTAAATATTTTTTGTTTCATCTTTCCACAGACTATGCTAACTGCAATTTCAATGAGTGCAATAGCAACAAATGGTGTGGTTCCAGGTAATCAATATTTTTTTTAAATCTTAGATAAAAAATGGTCAAACAATAAATGATCAAATCTGAGATAAGTTGCAGTAGATTGAAATATCATATGAGCTATTAGAAGTAGTACTTGGAGTATTGTTTCAGGTATCTAGTAATTGACTTCTTAAGGTGAGATGCTGCCTTCTACCTAGACCTTCTAGGAGCTATAGCACATTTTTCTTACCATCAATTATTTGATTCTGTTGAATGAAAGATATCATAATTTGAGCTAATAGAGATTTATTTTATAAAGAAATTTACTCCGCCTTAAATTTACAATTAAAGAGTTTTTTTCCCCTGAAATTGCCCCTAGATTACTTTTTATTTATTTACTAACATCTGAAATAGTTTGGTTTTCTGCAAGAATAATAGCCAGCATACTGATAATTATCTCCTCCTATATAAGCATTTTAGGTTATGCTTGTCTCATTTACCTTTTTCAGGAACAAGTTTGCCTGTTAAATTGTTCCTCTTCAATTATGAAACAGATGTTTTCAACACAAAATCAGTTTGCTTTTGAAGCTCTTCTAATCCTTGGTTTTCAACAAGTTAATTGAAAATATCAGTATTCTGATGTTATGGACCCTGTACAGATCCTTACAATACATTTAAAATATTGTGTATATATATATATACACATACATACATATATATGTATATTTAAATGAATTAATACTCAGTACATACATAATACTCATACATTTAAAATATTGTGTGTATATATATATATATATACACATACGTACATATATATGTGTGTATATATATATATTTAGATGAATTAATACTCAGTTTTAATACTCAGTTTTAGAGCTTTTCTAGCTTTCTAAGTTTCCAGAATGGATGCATAAATTGTTGGGCAAAATTAAACACTACAGTTTGTGCAGAATCTTGAATTCCAGTATTTGAAGGTTGAAGGAGGCCTAGAGGAAAGCTGGGGAGGGATTTTTTATAAGGGCATGTAGTGACAGAACAAGGGGAAATGGCTTTGAACTGGAAGAGGGTAGATTTAGATTGGATATAAGGAAGAAATTCTTTACTGTGAGGGTGGTGAGACACTGGAAGAGGTTGCCTTGCGAGGTTGTGGATACCATCTCCTTGGAAGCATTCAAGACCAGGCTGAATGGGGCTTTGTGCAACCTGGTTGAGAGGGAGGTGTCCCTGCCTGTAGCAGGGGGCTGGAGCTAGATGATCTTAAAGGTCCCTTCCAACCCAAACCATTCTATGATTCTGTTTAACAGATGTAATACAGTATGTGAAATATAAATGCAGTAAGAATTTTTTTCAATTGTTTTTGTTTTATAATTAATTAATTAATTAATCCTAGTCACTGTTCAGATAAGTAAAATGTTCATCTCTTTTTCCCTCTTATTTCTTAAGTTTATTGTACTAATACTCCTGCAATATAAGGAAGGGACAAAGTACCTACAATTGAAAGGAAGCTAGGCAGAATAAACTTTATTCATTACTTTGGAATTATGACTATAGAACTTACTGCTTTTTCTCAGTGATTTTGTTGCTTTTTAAGTTAAAAAGCAAGTATTAGTAGTAGTGAATCTGTTTAAACTGTTCATTGCATCTGTAAACTGAAAATTAATATTTGTTATTCACTTTTCAAAGGAGAGTAGAGAAAGGTTTTTCGTAAACTTCATCAATATTCATCCTCCTTCTTATTTCCTTCCCTTTGTAAAATCTCTAGCTCTGAAAAAAAAACCATCCAGCTTTGTTTAAGAAAAGCCTGAAGGTTTTCTGTATGTCTGATTAGGCAGTTGTCATACTGTCCTTTCTGGTTTTATTAAGTACTAATCAGTAAACTAAATCAATTTACAGTCTTCAAGTAATATTCTCCTGTGGTTGTACAGAGTTCCAGTAATCTTGTTTCACTGGTAAATGTTTTAGAATAAAAAATAGTAGATTTTATGACATAAGGAACTCTTCAATGCATAATGTTTTTAAGTCAGTGTTTAAAAACTGTAAATGAAGAATCTGCTTTTTTAATTAATAAATTTCCTATCCTAAAATTCTATCTGCCATGAAAAACTATTGATATTCTCATTGTGCTTTTTTGTTTTTGTTTGACATAGTGATCTTGCATCTCAAAATATATGTATTTTTAGCTGCTAGAACATCTCTCTGGAGCCTATGTTTTTCAGAAACCACAACTTACTCAGCCTTTGTTGATAGGATAGGTGCTCCAGCCCTCTGGTCATCTTTATTGCCCTCCTCTGGACCCACTCCAACAGGTTCATCTTTCTCTTATTGGGAACCCCAGAGCTGAAGGCAGCATTGGGGGGGTCTCATAGGGATGGAGTATAAGGGGCAGAATTTCCTACCTCAGCGTGCGGCTCATGCTTCTTTGGTCGCAGCTCAAGATATGGTTTCTAAGCTGGGAGCACTCATTGCCAGCTCGTGTTTGGCTTTTTATCTATCAGTATCCCCAAGTCCTCTGCGGGGCTGCTTTCAATATTTGGCCTTGTTGAACTTCATGAGATTCACAAGGCCTCACTTCTAAGCCTGTCAGGATCCCTCTGGATGACATCCATTCCCTTCAACATGTTGACTGCAAACACAGTTTTGAGTTTGGCAAACTTGCTGAAAGTGCACTCAATCCCACTATGTCACCAACAAAGACGTTAAATAGTAACAGTCCTACTACTGACCCCTGAGGAACACCAGGCATCACTGGTCTCCAGCAAGTCACAGAGCTATTCATTGCAACTCTCTGAGTCTGGCCATTTGAGTGTGGCCATTCATCCAGTTCTTTATTCACTGAGTGGTCCATCCATCAAATCCATGTGTTTCCATTTTCAAAATATGGATGTTATGTGAGACAGTGTCAAATGGTTTGCACAGGTCCAGACAGATGATGTCAGTAGCTCTTCCCTTAGCCACCAATGCTGTCACCCTATTGTGGAAGGCGATCAAATTTGCCAGGTATTATTTTCTCTTAGTGAAGTCATGTTTGCTGTCACCAGTCACCTTTGTGTATTCCACATGCCTTACCATAGGATCTGCTTCATGATCTTGCCAGGCACAAAGGTGAAAATGATTGGCTTGTAGTTCTCCAGGTCTTTCTTTTTTTCTCTTTTTTGAAATGGGGGTTGTGTTTTACCTTTTCAAGTCTCTGAGAGCTTTAACAGACTGCCATGACTTTTTAAATGTAATGAACAGTGGCACAGGAAATTTATCTGCTGTTCCATGAGGACCTTCATATCCATTCCATCAGGTCCTCAGGCTTGTGCATGTTAAGGTTCCTTAAGTGGTCTTGTGCCTGATCTCCTACATCGGGCAGTTCTTTATTCTCTCAGTGCCTGCCTTTGCTTTCTGTGAAGGCTGAATCAAAAAAGACACTGAGTACTACCTTCTCTATGTCCCGGGTAACCAGGTCTCTCAGTTTCTTCAGGAGAGAGCTCACATTTCCCCTAGTCTTTGTTTTTATCACTTATGTACTAGCTCTCCAACAGATTGACACTGTTGGTCAATCTGTTGGCCAGGTTTCTCAAAGAGTACCACGGTCTAAAAAGCCATATCCTTGGCCAAATCACTTGTCTGGCAGCTATGAATTGATCTGCCAGGTTGTACTGGTCTTCTCAAAGCCTTTTCTTTTGATTGGTAGGATTGAAAAGATCATTTATACTCCAGGGCCTCTTAACACTGTTCCAAGGGTTCTATAGACCTTCATCATACACTTAGGATGTTCTTGACAGTGTTGTTGGTGCCACATAAAATAACAGCAGTGGATGGTGGTTCTGCAATCTGTACAAGGCTTGGTAATTTCTTGGTAACATCTGTAGTATTACATAAGCCCATGGTAAGAGACACACCTCTCATGAGAGTGGGTCAGGGCAGCAAATTGGTGCCTTTGTACCTCTCAAAAAAGAGTCAGCTACAGCTATTACCTGTCATATTTTCTTCTTTGCACTGGTTGTTTAACAGGCTGTAGTGCCACAATCAACTACTTTGCTGAGGGCCAAGCTGGCACCAGAACTGACTGAGTATTGGTAGGGATTAATGAAAACAGAAAAACACAGCAGGACTTTTGTGCAATTGTTTGATATATGTTGAATTATTTGTGTAATATAACAAAAAAAAAACTATGAACATCTTCATTTGTCAGTTTTAGCTGTCTAAAAAAGAAAAGCTTACTGATTTTAAATGATTAAACTGTCTATTTGTTTTAATTTTATTTTCATTTCTTTAGCATGGTCTTAGGCAAATAACCAACAGAGCTGGCTAGTATCTCTTTACTTTTTGTTTTTTAATTGTTTTTGCTTTAATTCTGATGGATGAACCTAATGCTTAAAATGTTTGGGTAGCTGATGTTTTGAAAACACTGCTTTTGTGAAAATGCATGTGATGATGTGCACTTCAAAGAGTACATTCTAACAGCACAGTTGATATAAACATAAAATATGGGTTTGATAAGAACATTTTAACGGAGATGCATGCAGAGATTTTCTCAAGTACCTGGGCTGATCGAATGACAGAATGTTTTGATCTCTACTGCTTTTATTAATCTGAAAAGTCGGAACCTTTCTGGTTAAATTCACAGCTGGAGGCTCCTATTACATGATTTCAAGATCTTTAGGACCTGAGTTTGGTGGAGCAGTGGGACTTTGTTTTTACCTGGGTACAACCTTTGCAGGAGCAATGTACATTCTTGGTACCATTGAAATCTTATTGGTAAGTACTGGATTCTCATAAGTCTATTTTTAGTCTATTTTGAGAGGTCACTGAGCACTGTCTAAATATAATAATTATAGATAAGTTATAATGACACCTAAAATGTATTCTAGTCTGATTTTTGAATGCTTCGGTACCGCATTTGTAGTATGTCAGTATTCCTGTTCTTCTTATGAGTATTTGAAGAAGTTCAACAAACTTTGATTTGTGGAGCTGACTGTAACCCAGCAGTTCCTGCGATGATCAGTAATTTATGATCATAAAATTATGATCAGTATTTAAACAGTTTAACAGTTTTTTCCCCACTTAAATTAGGAACAAAACAATTCAGTAAGTGGCGTTCAGTAATTTTACCAAATGGGATATATCTGTTGTGCCACCTCTTCATAATATGCTCTGGATAAAAAAAGAATCCTTCAGATTATGCTTAGGCTACTCTTATATAGTTCGAGGAAAACTACTCATCATGGTAAGATTTAGTTTTGGAATTTTTGGTGTAGGAAGAGAAGAATGAGCAATAGCTTGTTCTTTTTGTGGGTATCAGACACTACAATGTAGCATCCTCTTTGAAATCTGTACCTGTCACATGGAAACATACATGATATGTTCCTTGTCTTCCTCTGTTTCTTATACTTTTTTCTTGTCTGACAGAGACAAATTTATGAGAGGCAGAAACTGTTAGAAAACAGAGAAAAAGCTGGACCAAAAGCTGTGCCTCTTTCTCAGTATATCCACTCTGTTTTGTCCTCTTACCTCATCTTCACCCTTGTTCCTTTTCCACTTGTATAGGATGCTCATTCAGCTTTACGATTTTCTGATAATATCACTTTCTATACATGCTGGTTTTCAAAGTAATTTATCTAAAAGGTATAGTTGAAAAATAGGAGTGGCATATAATTAAACCTAAGTTTCTTACAGTATCTCTACTAGGAAAAATCTTGAAAATAACTTTTTGTTGTTTGATTATGCCAGATGCATGTGAGGATATTTGTTTCTGCTCTTTCTTCACTAAATAACCATGTCTGGTTGAACTTCTTTGTGAAATAAGAGAACTGCTAACTGTAGTAGTTTAGATTTTAAAGTTCAAGTAAATTTAGTTCTTCATAAAATGATTGTTATTACCTGAGAGGTAATTTGCTGTATCTTCTGCAGACTTACATTTCTCCAAGTGCTGCCATATTTAAAGGAGAAGAGGCTGGTGGAGAAGCAGAGGCCATGCTGAATAACATGAGAGTTTATGGAACATGTATTATCATTCTGATGGCCATTGTAGTTTTCGTGGGAGTCAAGTATGTCAACAAACTTGCGCTAGTCTTCCTTGCCTGTGTGATTCTATCCATCATTGCCATATATGCTGGAGTTATTAAGACTGCTATTGACCCACCCGACTTCCCGTAAGTGACATTTCATTAAATAGTATAGATTATTATTTAAAAAAAAAAAAAGTAAGGGGAAAGAATAGCTACTACAACCAATTCGAGCTTGAAGCTAAACTTAAAAATATGCTCACGCTGATCTCAGTGGAAGGTTTCATCTGTATGAGGCACTTATGTGATCTTCTGTTATCCTGAACTACCTATTCAAATCTTTGTTTGTAAGTCATAACTTTGGAAAATGTTCTTTCATACTTAATGTTACTTAATGTTTTTAGCCACTGTTCTCTTCATACCTAAATGCAAAAGTGGTCTTGCTGACAGTAAATATAGCTGCTTTATCTAATGAATTAAGAAATCAAGTATAAATCAAGAATAAAGTAAAATCTTCAAGGAAATGTTGTAACTATGAACAGTAGGTAGCATACTATAAAAATTTGTCATGAACTTTTTGAAACTTCTATTTCACCCTATTCAAAATAGAAGCTTTACATTGTTAAATTCTATTGCTTTACATGCAAACTTTTCTACCTTTTTTTTTTTACTGAAATCTAGTTTTGTTGTCACACATGCCATGTTGTTTCTCAACATCTTGATCTTGTACCTTTCTTCAGCTCACAGAAAAAAATTGTTCTGTTGTCCAGTTATCAGTATGCTGGTTTCATTTTTGTGCATCTCTTTCTGCTTGGAGAGCAAACAGAACAGTACTGCTTAAAACAGTGGTGGAAGAGATGAGAGTTGCTGTAGTGAATTGCCAGTTGTTATGTCAAACTGATCCTTTGCTATATGATTGTTGCAGAATTCTGTAGTAATCTGAAGTGTTAATGGTTGCTTCGTAAATTGAGCAGTTAGGCAGTATTTTGGGGCTGTACTGTAAAAGATAAACAGAAACTTTTCTGTTGACAAATAAAAATATGTTCAAATTTGACACTTCTTTGAAGAAAACTTGAGTTTCTTAGAAACTGGAAGTTCTATTAGGGAAATATTTAAATCTTTTAGTTGTCTATCTAGGTAAAAGAGGGATTCTCTGGGTATGTAGAATTGGTAAGACTTATTACCTAGTTTTTGGAAACTGCTTCTGTGATACATTACTATTTGGAAAAAATATTAAACAAAGCTTATCTTTCTATAAATAGAATTGTTCACATTTTGGTGAATCTGCTTTAGAAGAAGAAACTCAAGTGTGGTTTCACATTATAATAAAGCTATGAGTAGGTCACCAAACTCACCATCATACAGCAAGTTGGTGTAGTTTGTAAAAATAGATTTCTAGCTTCTAGTCTAACATTTGGACATTTTATAAAAACACCAGCTTTCCCATTTACTTAGCTGTGTCTATTAGCTCATTCCATCTCTGTTAGTTTTAGGCATTTTGTAGATGGTGAAATACTATACTTTATTAGCTCACATCATGATCTTAGAGCCAAATCAAACTGCAAGAACTTTGTATAGGTTGAATAGTTAACCAAATTCAATAGCAAAAATAATAAACGAGGAAGATCATTCTCTTTAGCAGCAGACTTACTATGAAATCTGCTTGATCTCCATGGTTTTGCAGCTGTACCTAGAGATGTACTGGTGTCCTGTAAATTTCCCTTCTTGTATTCTTCACTGGTGTCAGAAACAGGATGTTGCACTAAGTAAACATACTGCGTGACTTAGTATACTTGGCCTGATAGCAAATGTTTATGCTGCTTGTTACCAGAATCCTGAACTCCTTCAGAAGTACCAGATGTTTACTACTTATGTGCTATAACTTACCTGCCTAACTCTGATGCTTTATTTGATCATTCCTCGTTTCATCTTTATAGATGCACTGAACCACTTTATTAAACAAGACTGGGGGAAATATCTCCCGAGTGTCTTTTGCATAGCTTAACTAAGGGTAAACTAAAGTATATTCCTAGGTGCTTAATGTTCTTTGTTAATAACCATTTGCTTTTTGCAAAACATTCCAAGTTTTTTGAGTGCCGTAATTGCTTCTTGCAAAGAACTATACAATACTTTGAGCTAAGAGTTCAGTGTTTTTAAACTTTACTCTTTTCCTGGCTTACTTCCTTAGCGTAGCTTTTAATCTAAAGTACTTACTTCCTGGAAAAGTGCATGACTCTTGCTTAATTTTTCTTCTCTATTTTTTTTTTTTGGTCAAGCTTGTCACTGCATTATATATTCAAATGACTTTATTTAACATGTAACATTTTTTTTTAGTAGAGGTCATGATATATTCTGTCCTATTATTTAGTAGTCAAGCTGCTTGAATTTATTGTATTTTCCAAAGAATAATCAGAAAGCATAGAAGCTATCTTAAAGTGGAAATGTTTGAGTGGTATTTTAAATGTTACTGATGATGGTTTTATATGGAGAGACTCTCTTCTGCTTTAATAGATGTTGTACAGCCCGTAACATAAGTAATGTAAATACTGGATTTCTGAAGAAGTCTAATGGATTTAAAAATGTTTAAATGCACAGTACTGTGCTGAAGAAACACTGTTTGTTTTGTTTTGTTTGTAGCATCTGTCTTCTTGGAAACCGTACCTTGTCAAAACGCAGCTTTGATGTCTGTGCCAAATTTACTGAAAGGAATAATGAAACAAAGACCACAAACTTATGGCTGCTCTTCTGCAATAGTTCTTTGCCCACTGCTATGTGTGATGACTACTTCAGTCTCAATAATGTAACAGAAATTCAAGGGATTCCAGGAATACTGAGTGGAGTTCTAATTGGTAAGTCAGAAAGCACAGAGATCTGTGCTCATTTGGCCTGAAGCTGTTCAGTAATGTAGTATTCTAGCCTGTCACTACTCCTTAATAATAATCTACTTCTGTTGAAAGATTGCTTCCTGGAGTCTGCTTCCTTCTTTAACATTTCCGTCTGGTTTTGGAAGCTTAATATGAATTCCTTTCATATGGGGATTGTTAAGGTTTTACAGGCACTCTTTCAAAAGCTATTTTTCTATCACATCAAGTTCAGTTAGTTCAAAATCCCGTGAGGGAGAACTTCTTTCCAATTCACAGATGGAACGTTGAGAAGTAAAGTCCTGTTGTTTGTCCAACGTTGTACAGCATGCCAGTTCAGGAAAAGAAAATGTTTTTCTAGCTACCAGTCTAGCATTTGGACAGGAGACTTTCTACAAAGCGTGTAGGATATCTTATGTTTATGTCTTTATACAATTGTGGCTGCTTTAGGTTTAAACTAGTTGCACAGGTTCATAAATTTCATTTTGAACATGTAACAGATAGTACTGTATAGGAACAAATAATGTTTATGAGGATGAGAAGGACATTCTGATTCCTGTCCTTCCCGTTCCCTTAAAATAGAATTTGATTATAGAAATATGCAACTCTCTGTAAAGAGGGATAGGGACAGTAAGTAATATTATTACAGCCATAGTAATTCAATTTAAAAGATTAAACATAAAGTGTACAAATACATAGAAAGTTCCAGCTGAAATGTAGGCTGCTCTGTGTCTGAATTTTTATACAAAATCACTGAGCTTCCTCAGAATCAAAGACTGAGCAAAAAGTTTTTGTGTAGTTCTTCGCAGTTGGCTT
The DNA here is from genome assembly GCA_037305975.1 of Chrysolophus pictus. Classification (NCBI taxonomy): domain Eukaryota; kingdom Metazoa; phylum Chordata; class Aves; order Galliformes; family Phasianidae; genus Chrysolophus; species Chrysolophus pictus. The sequence goes on from CM074577.1 coordinate 3,455,996, forward strand.
TTGCATTCACCACCTTTGCATTGGAAAGCACAGGTTACATCCTGGTACCATTTCCTGAGGAAGTTTACTGGTGGGTTTCCTGAGCTTTTGGCTTTTCTGAATCTTTGACTCTGTCCCCCACTACATCTTCATGGAGAAGCTATCTGCTCACATTTGGATGGGTGTGATTTGCATGGGAATATGCTCTGCTGGGTGAAACACTGGCTGGATGGCCGGTCCCAAAGAGCTTTAGTCAGTGAAGTTAAATCCAGTTGGCGGCCAGTCACGAGTCGTGTCCCCCAGGGTTCTGTACTGGGGCTGCTTCTATTTAACATCTTTATTAATGATCTTGATGAGGGGTTTCAGTGCACCCTTCAATAAGTTTGCAGATGACACCAAGTTGGGAGAGAGTGCTGATCTGCCAAAGGATAGAAAGGCACTACACAGGGACCTGAATGGATCGATGGGCCAAGGCAAACTGTATGAGTTTCAATAGGGCCAAGTGTTGGGTCCTGCATTTTGGTCACAACAACCCCAGGCAACCCTACAGGCTTGGGGAGGAGTGGCTGGAAAGCTGCCTGATGGAAAGGGACCTTGGTATACTGATGGACAGTCGGCTGAATATGAGCCAGCAGTGTGCCCAGGTGGCCAAGGAGGCATGGCATCCTGGCTTGGATCAGGAATGGTGTGGTGAGCAGGACTAAGGAAGTCATCCTGCCCCTGGACTCGGCACTGGTGAGGCCTCACCTCGAGTGCTGCGTTCAGTTTCGGGCACCTCAGTACAGAAAGGACATGGAGGTGCTGAAGGAAATGGGGCTGTTTAGTCTGGGGAAGAGGAGGCTGAGGGGAGATCTTATTGCTCTCTTCCAATATCTGAAAGGTGCTTAAAGCGAGAGTGGGGTTGGTCTTTTCTTGCTGGTGACAGGTGACAGGATGAGGGGAAATGGCCTCAAGCTGTGCCAGGGGGAGGTTTAGGTTGGATATCAGGACAAACTTCTTTACAGAAAGGGTTGTTAAGCACTGGAATAGGCTCCCCAGGGAGGTGGTTGAATCACCATCTCTGGTTGTGTCTAAAAACCATTTGGATGTGGTGTTCAGGAACATGATTTAGGGGAGAGTTGTTAGATTAGGGTAGTATGGTTAGGCTGTGTTTGGACTTGAAGGTCTTTTCCAACCTGAGCAGTTCTGTGATTCTGTGAGCTGTAAAACTGAATATACACTTAATTTTACCTGTTGTTTTCTATCTTTGAACCATTTTAAAATACATGTGAAGTCTTTTATTCCATGTCTGTCTTAAGATTTCTTGCCCAAGGAATCTGTCAGAAACATATGGGAAGTCTAGATGGGCTAAATTTAGAAATATACTTCAGTTATGTTTCTACCAAGGAACTTAAATAATTCTGAGGTACAGTCTTTCTTTAACAAAAGCTGTGCTAGACTTCCGTGGTTCCTCAAAACTCAAGATAAAAACTTATTACATTTGAATTCAGAAGTAATACCTATGTGTGTCTTACTTTTATTCCTTGCTGTTGTTGCTGCTGGTTGTTCATTTGCAGATGCTGCTTTCAAGTTGATCGTATGCTTGCCATACTTTAGCCCTTGGGTAGCAATGCAGTTTCAGGTAAATTAATTTTTAGCAGCACAAGACCTTTGGTATTCTTGGATAAACACTGTTGTGCTTGCTGAGTGTGAACATGAGTTCTGGTACGTAATGTTAGCTGGAACTCAATGGATAGCAAAGATTTCTCAAAGGAACTCTTTCTGCACTGGTGGTTTATGTTTCACATTGAACAAAGACTTGCTGTAGACTCTGCATGCTGTAGTTGGGAATTTGGAGATCTTGTCTCATTTTCTGTCACTCAGATGTTTGATGAAATTCCTGAATTTCAGTTTTCTTGTTGTCCCTACTCTTGCTTTTATGTGTCTTCATCTGTATATTAGTTTGTTCTTCATTTCAATGAAATAATATGTGTAGTTGCTATGTAGCAATTCATGTTTACCTTTCCTTTTAACCGTAACTCTTCTCTTGCTTACAGTATTTTCTCATGCATAATTTCATTTATTATTATTTCATAGCAGTTATAATACTTCCTGGGCAAATCTGAATCTTTGGCTCCATAGGAGATTGATTTTGATTCTGAATCTTCATATTGTGTTGAAGGTAACATCATGATGTTATGAAGGCTGTACTCAACTCACTGAAGTTGTGTTGGATGGCTGAAAATTGGCCTTCAGATCCATTGTCTCCTAGCATATGAAAGACTTATTTTAAAATGAGATCTGTGTTTCAGTGTCCTTATCATCTTTTTGAGGGGCATAATTAACATTTCCACAAATGTAAACTCTTGGAAGCTACTAGTTATTGACCTTTGTTATGCAACCATCCTTAGTTTATAGTTGGGGGAATGTGGACCACTACCTGTAGTTTGTGTGTGTTGTTTTTGTTTGTTTAAATTTCCTTTGCTTGTTGGTCCTCTTCTGGAGTTTGACTAGTGACCATTTGGAATACCTTCATTGTGAACAGCCAGATCTTGAGCTATTGTCCAGATTTCCTTAATCTGGAGATTTAAAAAAAATTTTTTCCCTTTACTTCTCTACTTTTTATGCTTTTTAGACCACTGTAGCTGAAATACATCCATATGCTTGTATAATCTAAGTGGATGTTCTAGAAGTATGTTAGAATTTAATTCTGTTACTCAGTCTTTAACAGAAGAAAATTTTTTACAGCATATCCCATATACCACTACATCTCTACTGGCATCCAATGGAAATGTTCACCAGTTATGACTGATACTGATGTTATTGCTGCTGTGTCTAAGTTTCATAAGGAAGCATTGGGAAATGTCATGCTTTCTATAGATGAAAACTCATCCAGCTTACAAGTATTGCACTCTCTCTAATATTCTGAATCAGAGGCTACAATGGCTATTTTTTCATCCCCCTTGTAGATAATCTGTGGAGCACCTATTCAGAAAAAGGGTCAATAGTTGAGAAAAAAAATCAGCCATCAATTTCTGGATCAGAAGACATAAAAGTTGGTGGACGCCCTTATGTTTTCACAGACATCATGACCTACTTCACAGTGCTTGTAGGGATTTATTTCCCATCTGTAACAGGTAAATTAAAACTATTTTTTTGAATGAGAATGTGTGTTTATAGCTGAAAAAAAAAATTTGGTGTGAATGTTGATGACACATAGAATTCCTTACCTGTCCAAGTTTTAAATAATAGATTTTCTGGTGCTAGAGAGACATAGCTGGTTGCTGTTTATTTTAGGGGTCTGTAGAATTTAACAGTGGATCAGTTGACAGGCTGTTTTCTACCTCTCACAGAAAAAAGAAACCTTGATGCCTATCCACAGAAAGTTGCAGCTGAGTTAAAAGTTTTCATCTTTATAATGTTTTAATCTTCAAATACATGCAAGAAAACTGTTATGTATTACGTACATTGTACATCTCCTACGTTTTGCTTTTCTTGTACACTTTCGTGTTCCAAAAATGATCAAGTTTTTACTGAGCCATCTGGAATTAGTTCCCTCAGTGATAAGTGCTAACACAAATTTATGAATCAAATGAAAATACAAAATAAGGATTTATGCAGTAATATAATACATTTCTGTAGCTTGCTTTTTGGTTATGATATAATAAAAGTTAAATGTTCCCGTTCTATTAGTTATTTAAGTGAAGTTAGAATTCATTGGTTTTATGACATACAAATTTCTTTTTCTTTAGGTATTATGGCAGGTTCGAACAGATCTGGTGATCTTAAGGATGCTCAGAAATCTATTCCTACTGGAACAATTTTAGCTATTTCAACTACTTCTTTTATTTGTATCCTTTGTGCTGTGACTTTTTTTTCTGTTCCAAATTCTGTAGGCATTGTATTGATTTATTTTTTTTTAAGGTCATTGAGTAGCCTGAATATAAAATTAATGAAATCCAACCTGAAAATAAATCTTTTATATTTATATATATTAGATTTTTATATGCATACACATATATTATAAACTATAAAACATATGCACATAGATGGTTAAAATATCCAGTTTTCTACTAAGGTTTCAAACTCCAACTTACAGCAAACTCCTAATTACAATTTATTTATAGTTAACTGATAGAGATTTATAGCATATTCCAGTTGGCAGATTGCTTTGTCATCGTAATCAGTACAGCCACTAAAAATCTTAAAGCTAGGTAACAGCAGTAGAAATTGTTATTTATTCAGTAACTAGAAGACACAAATACCTTTGCATGAGAAATTACATGTTCTGTTTCATGATGCATGAGCTGTTTGCTTCCAATACTTTATAAAACAATTGTGGATCAAATGCAGGACATATGTAAAGAACATAAACTAAAAATCTGTAGTATGGGAGAATAATAATAATAAAAACAAAAACAAAAAACTGAAGTTAGTTATCATGGACATTTAAGTTTTTCTCTATATAATTATTTATTTACAGTGTTATCTTCCTTCAGTCCCAATAACAGATCTTTCTTGCATAGTGTTGTTTGGTGCCTGTATAGAAGGTGTGGTATTAAGAGATAAGTAAGTTGCATTCAACTTGTAATTTTATAGGGAGCATATATGATCATGAGTTATGTTAATCAAATTTCATTTCATTAATGACTCTTCTGGGAAACATCCATGTGAAATATTTTTCTTTCGTTTAAGTAATACTGGAGAAAAAGTCCATCTCTTAAGCTGAGATGGTTGCAAAAACTGAAAAGGGTGTTGGACTGTATCACTGCAAGAGATAGAGGAAGCATCTGAGATAAATGTTTGTGAAGTGGAACTGTTCCTGATTAAACACTCTTGAGAGACAAAAGCATAGTTGGTATTTGTAGAATTGGCTGAGATGGAGGTAAGTGTGTTTTTATTAGGTCAGGAGAAGTAGTGTGCTCCTGAGGAATGAAGACAAAAATATTTTTTTGACACCTGTATGAAAAGCGGAGTTCATCAGAAAGAATACAGTATACCATCTAGTGGATGCATGACACCTCTTGGTTTTTAAAATGGTCACTTGGAAATTAGGACTCCTTTTAGGACAGATTTTGCAAGCTGAGTGCAGGTAATCTGTCATAGAATCATAGAAGGGTTTGGGTTGAAAGGACCCCAAAGTTCATCAAGTTCCAACCTCCCTGCCACATGCAGGGCCACCAACATCCCCATTTAATACTAGACTGGGCTGCCCAGGGTTCCATCCAACCTGGCCTTGAACACCTCCAGGGATGGATGGGGCATCCACAGCCTCTCTGGGCAGCTGTTCCAGCACCTCACCACTCTCTCTGTAAAGAACTTCCCCCTGACATCCAATCTTAATCTTCCCTCCTTTCCCTCCTTTCCATTTCCCCCTTGTCCTATCGCTAAATACCTGAGTAAAAAGTTGATTTCCCTCCTGTCCTTGAGGTCTCCTTGCAGCCTTCTCTTCTGCAGGCTACAGAAGCCCAACTCTCTCAGCCTGTCTTCATAGAGGAGATGCTCCAGCCCTCTGATCGTATTCATGGTCTGGACCTTCTCCAACAGCTCCACAGATCTGTTGCTAGAGCAGAATGAATTGTAACAAGATTGCTGAACCAAGATTGTTGGTAGTTCTTTCATTTGCACAGCTGCCAGCTCATGCTTGTCTGAAGTCTAGTATAAGAATGAGATGTAGGAGGATTTGTCTATTTCAAAGTCTGTTTTTGTTTTCATTATGGGTTGCCACATTTGCAGTGGGAAGAAAAACCTTGTACATTCTTTCACATTTCAAGTTTTCTTAATGGAGCCAAATTCCAATGCTTGTATTAAGAATGAAGATGCAGCTCAGAGAAGCATAGCCTGTTTTTCTCCTTTGTATTTAAAGGATGTCTTTTCCTCTGTCTTCTCATCTACTGAAGATAGTATGTGGCTGTACAAGCTTTGGAATATGCAAGAACTTGAACACTTGTTTATAACTGATCTGATTATTATGCCTCTGAACCTTGTCAAGTAGCTGGTCCAAACAGAGAAGTATTTAACTTTTCTTAGCCTACAGCCTTTTCTTTTCTCTGGTGTTTATTAAAATTAAAAAAAAAAAAAGTGAAGAAGTTATATGCTACCACAGTACCGCATGTATTCTTGAAACTGATTTTGGTTACTTGCTTACAAAGCTAAGATGAACTACGAGAGGCTTACTTGTTTTAAAAACAAAATCATTGGGGGAAAAAAAAAAAACCAAGAAGTTTTTCATCCTTTACCCAAGGTGTCCATATATGAGCATAAAATCAGTTATCTTTAGGAGGAAGAAAATAGTAAAAGAAAGATAGGTGGGATTAGATTCAGTGCTCAGTGCTGTATTATGAAAGCACTTCTTCCTTTTTTTGATACTCCCTTGTTAAAGTTGTTCTTTTGAATTGCATTGGGTGGCATAATAATCAGAAGATGTGAATAACTTGGGATGGTTATATCTAGTAGTTTCTCTGTATTTCCTTGTCTATATATTAGTATCACATTACTAAAAGGAATACATTAGTTAAACAAATCTCCTGTTTATGCACTGGGCACGCCAGTGTTATATACAGGTGTAACACAGATTTTTTCCTTTTTTTGTATTGTTAACTTTGTAAAGTTTTCCAAGATAGCTAATAGTTACTGTGTCATCTTAAAAGGCAGCATCTAAGCACCTAAAATTGTCCAAAAAGATTGAGATATGGGTTGTGAAGCTATAAAAGAAATTGTTTTAGTGTTTACTGTGGGTTGTTGTTGTTGTTAACTTGTATGTTTACACCTTGCTTTTGTGTTGTTTTTCCCTTCTCTAAGGTATGGTGAAGCAGTTAACGGAAACCTAGTGGTTGGCACACTGGCCTGGCCTTCTCCATGGGTTATTGTGATTGGTTCATTCTTTTCAACATGTGGTGCTGGTCTCCAAAGTCTGACTGGTGCACCCCGTCTGTTGCAAGCCATTGCAAGAGATGGCATTGTACCATTTATTCAAGTGAGATAATACTTCTTTTATATATTTTCAGAGTGGCGTTTATTTTGTTGCCAAAAAAAAAAAAATGAGGCATTATTTCTGCTGTTCTTCCAGAACTAAAAAAAAAGATTTGAAGCTCAGGACTACTTATGTACAGCAAGATAGTAAGCTATTGCAGACCAAAGTTTGGTTATTTCAGTGCAATTTAGTTATTTTTGTCCATATGTACATACATATATATATATATATATATAAATGTTAGTAGGTCAAAACTGAAAAACTTACGTAAATTGAAATGAGCAATCTAAGAAACAGCTAAGCTTTCTGACTCTAGACGGTGCTAATGATTGGTGTTTGTGAACTGAGTTGATTTAATTTCATGATGGAGATGATTATGACTTCTCACATTGGAGATACAGTTCTCATTTTTGTTCATTTTTGTAAGCTAAGTGAAGTCAAGAGAAATAGATAACAGTGTAATTCCCTTTTATGACTCCATATATCAAGACTTTTCTGTTTGAGGGATTTGAGACTTGGAAGGTACTTGCAGTTTTCGAGTCATACAACTGTTGCATGGACAATTGGGAATGAGAGATTAATACAGGGACAACAGTAGGACATCTTTTAAGAATGAAACAAAGGACTTTCAAACCATAATCAGGAAAAAAGTAACATTTTATTATAAAAAAAAGTAGACTTATCAATGAATCATAGAATAGAATACAGTCATGAAAGTTGAAAAAGAACCTCCATGATCATCTTGTCCATGCAAGAAAGCAGAGGGGAAAAGAGAATACAGAATAAAGAATGAATGAAGTGAACAACCTACACGTTCAGAAAGGAAGTAATTATGGAAAATAGCAGTGAGTGTTTAGTGTTTTTAAGTGTGGAGGGGAATGCAGAATAAACTAAACTCAGTCTTCTTCAAAGATCAATATATGCTCATAACTACAAACTTGGTGCCTGTTGTGTGTGATACAAAAAATAATGCTTTCAACTGTGTTGGCTTTTTACAGACTTAATGCAACTGATGCATGCAGATTTTAAATTACTTTAGGTTATTTCAACAGCAGCTGCTGATATACTTCAATGTAATGTTGTCATTGTTTATTTTAGTGAATGTTTTTTACTTTTTTTTTTCATATTGGAGATATAATAAGCAGCTTTTTTCCAATTTTACTTTATATTTGAATTGAACTAGGTATTCGGTCATGGAAAAGCAAATGGAGAACCAACATGGGCTCTTCTCCTCACTGCTGCTATTTGTGAAATAGGAATTCTGATAGCTTCTTTGGACAATGTAGCACCCATTCTTTCAATGTAAGTATGAATTTGTTATTTCATGTTCTTTTAGCTTAATAGTATTTTACTTTTGAATTGACTAGGCAATGAATTTTCTCTTTGGAATAATACCCGATATATCTACTTTTCTAACAAGTTACATTTCTATTTGATCTTTGAGATAGTCTGAAACAAAAACCTTTTTTAATCATAATTAATTTCTCGGCACAATGAACTTTCCTTGATGGATTTCTTGAATGCTAGCAAAAATGTTTAACTTTCAATAAATAAATAAATTAACATTTCCCCTACTGAAACAGTTTCATATTTTAGGGTATGAATGGATATTTAGTTTACTGACTCCATCTTGGAGGTTTATTGCATTTGTTTTGGGCTGATCCCAGTAGACTGCGAAGTGCTGTACAGTCATTTATTTGCTCTCCTCGCAGTAAATGAGGGAAAAGATTCAGAAAATTAAAAGTGAAAAAACTCATGAGTTGAAATACAGATTAATAGGTAAAACAAAAGTTTCATGTGCAAACAAAACAAAATAAATTCAATTCTCCCTATCTCCAGGTAGATGTTTTGCTATTTCCAAGAAAGCAAGGCTTCTTCACTCATACCAGTTAGTTGGGAGTACTAACTTCCTAACTCCATATGTCCTCCCCTTTGTCCTTCTTTCCCTCAGCTTTTATTGTTAAGCATGATTTCATATGGTATAGTGTATCCCTTTGATACTCTGAGGCCTCCTGTCACAGCTCTGTCCATGCCCAATTTCTCGTGCACCCCTTCAGCATAGTGTCAAATGGTATGGACTATCCTTTTGGCCAGTTTGGGTCAGTTGTCCTGGTTCTGTCTCCTCCCAGCTCCTTGTGTGCACTCAGCCTACCTGCTTTCAAGATAGTATTAGAAGCTGAAAAGCCCTTGACTTAGTGTAAGCACTGCTCTGCAGCAACTAGAATGTGAATTTATCAGTATGTTCTCTTTCTAAATCCAAAGCACAGAACCATAGCAGCTATTAGGAGTTTCTACCTTTTCTTTGAATTCTGTCTAGTTTCCTGTTGGAGAAAATTCTCTTTTTTTCTTCCCTTTAATAGGTTTTTCCTGATGTGCTATATGTTTGTAAATCTGGCTTGTGCAGTTCAAACGCTCTTACGAACTCCCAACTGGAGACCTCGTTTCAAGTATTACCACTGGTAGGGGATATTCTTTCATTCAGAATCATTAAAATTGCTTATATAGCCTTGATTTGTTAATTTTATTGCAGACATTAATCGAAATAGACTTTCTGACTTAATTGAGTTAATGTTTGAGTGCACGAACAAATTTCTCTAACAGTAGCATTTATTTTTGTCTGTCTAGAATAGAGTTGTAATTGTGAGCCTGAAACATGTGACTATTACAGAGGGTCAGGGAAAGGTCTACAGGGTAAAATGTTTATAATCCAAGAGACATTCTGATTCGGTAAAAATGAAGATGAAATGGAGTATCACTTTTTGTATAGGAAGCAAAATGGTAAAATATTTTGGGAATGTTGATTTTTTTTTTTTGTTTTTTTCATTTTGGTAATGCATATACAAAAAACCAAACTTCTACAGAAAAATATCGTAATTAATATACACCAGTTTGTTCTGTAACTGACAACTATTTTTAAAATATGTCATGCTTTGAGCATGCATCTGGAAATAAAAGTACACAGTACACAAGTGAATACTTGACAAAGTTGGTAAAGGTCAGTTATACAAAAAGTATGTTTTTTTTTTTTAATAATGGCTTAATGGATGAAGAAGTTCAGAATAAGATTGGAAAAGTTTTTTTAATTTTGACCCAGTGTTGAAAATGCATCTGATTTTTTTTATTAACTGTGATTCCATAGAGAAATTTGAGTGCCAAAATGCTTTGAAGACTAAAACCTTTTGGAGATGAACAGGTCTGATTCTAGTATAGAAGTTTTTTGTTTTTTTTTTTTCCACTTCAAATGGTAGAGAGGAAGTAAAATGCTTTATTTTCATCCCTGAAATATCTTTATGGGCATACTCAGTAAATACTTACTAGTTTGTCACCTAATTCCCAAAATGTTTCAATGCTGGTTTTCAAGTCTTATCACTTCAACATCAAGAAGAAAGTGGGAAATTGTCTTCTTATGGTTGGTTGGTTGTTTTGCTTTGTTTTTAAAGCCCCTCCTCTCACAAATAATGGGATTGTGTGAGAAATATTAGGAAGTACAAAGCATAGAAGCTAATGCAGATGGATAAGATGGGAGGGTACCAAGAAGAGGATGGACCATGGTAAGGAAGGAAAAGCAAAGAGTTGTAAAATTTGGCAACAGTTTTCTTCCTGTCCCACATTTTCCCAGTGACTAGTGAGCCAACTGACATACTGTATGCATACATAATCATTTTTTACAGAAAAAGCAAATGTCAAAATGCTTGTTCAGAAGTGGGATGGGACTATTTTTTAAGTATCTTCAGTTGGCTGAAATTATGAAAGAGCAGCTGTTGCTCTGCTAGATAAAATATATTTAGACTGATGTACTCAGAAAAGAAGATAGCATTTCTTTGATATAAAACTGCATTTGATCTCAGTACTTGCATGATAATAAAAAAGCAAACTAAAGGAACCAAACAGAAGTTGTTTCTGCCTTCCTTGTCAATACAATGAAAGCAAGTTCTGATTTTGAAAGCAGGTGTTTGAAATTCAAACTGTCTGGTTCTGAGCTGGGCTACATCTGTCTGAATTATAGTGGAAGCAAAGCAGGCACATAAACTTCAGTTTGGACCTGCTTCTATGACTTTTCTAGCTCAGTCATTGTTGAGAGCCTTTGAAAGACAAGCCTTCCACTGCATCTATGCTCTTAAGCAAGAGATGTATCACAACGTAAGTGGAAAAATAATTTTTGGGTCAAATTTAATTTAAATTAATTAGCTGTTTTTGTTCTAAGTAACATAATGTCCTTCAGTATTGTTTGAGAAATTTCAAGTTTAAATTCCAATCCATAGAAAATGATGACAAAGTATTTTGAAACTGATCCAACTTGGAGGCAATGGTAAGAGTTTCAGAACTGACAACTGTATTAAATTTATTATGTGTAGTTCAATTGCATTTGTTTCACACAAAAGACTTCAGAATGTAATTTCCTATAAACTAAAGTTGTGACAGTGTATTTTTACTTATATTTACCTATGAATTCACGTTGGAAGGTAAGGAGAGGTCTTCTGGGGAGTTAAGTAAGAAATTGACTGTAGAATATATGCATGCCTATTTAAAAAATGGAAAAAATGGTTTCTTTTAGGACTCTTTCATTCCTGGGAATGAGTTTATGTCTTGCCTTGATGTTCATTTGCTCTTGGTACTATGCTTTGATTGCCATGCTAATCGCAGGATGTATATACAAATACATAGAATATAGAGGGTAAGACCAAATATCTTATTTATTCTATATTTAATATATTTAATATTCAGCAAAAAGATTTTTGTTATATAAAATAGGTACAACTGAAGCAATAGAACTAAGAATATTCTTTGAAACAAGGTAAGATTCCATCTACAATAAGGGTTACAAGTTTGAAAATTCTTACTTCTCTAGAAACTCAGTTCCAAAATCCTCAGCAAATATAACTAATCAAAATAAGAAGCAATATAGCTGGGAAATATTAATTTAAACAAATATTGTGGTGTTAAATTCGGTACTTGAGGTACATCACAGTTCTGGGCTCCCCAGTTCAAAAAAGACAGGGATCTCCTAGAAGGAATCCAGTGGAGGACCACAAAGATGATTCAGGGCCTGGAACATCTCCCTTTCAATGAAAAGCCTGGGTAACCTGGGTCTGTTCAATCTGGGGAAAGAAAGACTGAGGGGGCATCTGATTAATGTTTATAAACATCTAAAGGGAGGTGGGCAGCAAGTGGATGAGGCCAGGCTCTTTTCAGTGGTGTGCAGTGATGGGATAAGTAGCAATGGCCTAAAATTTGCATATAGTAAGTTCCATGTAAGCGTGTGGAAGAATGGAGCACTAGAACAGGTTGCCCAGAGGAGTTGTGGAGTCTCCTTCTATGGAGATACTCAGACCTGTGTAGGTGCCTATGTGTGCAACCTACTATAGGCTACCTGCTTTAGTAGGGGGGTTGGACTCAAGGATCTCTTGAGGTGCCTTCCAACCTCTTCTGTGATACTGTGATCATCTTTTTGCACCAAGCAGCAGTTAATACAAAAATACAATGAACTTCTGTGAAAGTGGTAAAACTCTGCTCTTTTGTGTGAACTTCAGCACGCTGTAGAATGGATCACACTTAAGAAGCCAGAACACCCACTGAAAATGATTTATTTTCTGAAGTCTAGATAATCTTTAACTTGCAATATACTTTTAGAGCCACACCTGTCAGAAACACAGGGAGGTAAGGAAGTTAAAGAGCATATTCAATTCATTAAATAAATACATACATAAAATTTAGAGGCAGTCATGGTCAGTGTGTACATTTTCCCTTTCTAAGGAAAAGACATCCAGTGACAAAAGATTCTAGCCAAAATAAAGACCAACACCAGAAAATTGAAATGAGTCTAGGAATTTTGATAAGTACTGAAGCAAAAATGTTTGTAGATCAACTGATATAAACAACTCCATGTTGTAGATTCTCCATCTTTTCATATCACTATCTGCAGAATATTTTCCTGGATAGAATTTTCCTGGATTGTACATATGTCACTCTGAAAGTAATGCCTCCTATTTATTTCTATGGAAACTACAACAGATAAAAAGAGCACAATGACATTATTCGATAAAACAAATTCTCAGCTACAAAGTACCATATTTCGTGTAGTCATAACCATTAGTTATGCATTTTTGCCAGCAATAAGCAAGAACCTGTATGCCATGCTCGTAAAAATCTGTGGGGCTATCTGGAACATGGTTTGTCTTTCATATCATTGCTATCACTGCTGAAATGTACCATCCAGCACCTCACTGTGCTAACATCCACTGTTTGGCCTCCATAAACATTCTGCAAGGATTAATGAATGTCAGTGAGTGCAATTTTTTCTGCATGGAGGAATTCAATTCCACACATTTAATTCATATGGTCATCTACATCAGATGTCATTTTGTCAGACTTCCCCTGTGCTGCAATCTGTTGCACGTGAGAATGTAATAGAATACTCATGGGAAGGTTCAAACTCTGCTGCCACACCACCAACATCCATTAGCCTCTGACATCGTGGGCCAATGTAATAAAATAGGAGGTGTTACTTTTGGAGCAGCCCTCCTAACAGCTCCTTGTTATTAGATTCAACAGGAAATTTCTCTTGTCTGTTTTACCTCATCAGATCAAATGATCAGTTCTGCTGATGTGTGTATATTGGTATATTCATATCTGAAATTACACATACATCCACATTCATACACAGACTCTAGAAATGTTGAAACGTGGCCACTGCATCTACCCTGTAGAAAGATTCTATTTTGCTCAAACTCAGTCCCTGCCTTTATAAATGCAAAGTCTGATTTTTGTGGGAGGAGTGAGGGAGAATAGACCTTGAAGCATCCTAAAAACTGCTATCTAGACAAAAAAAAAAAAAAAAAAGTTTTAATTTTTGGGTGACAGTGAAAGAAACTTTCTGTCTATCTGTCAGTGTACATTGTAGTTGCCACCTTGTTCTCTAAGGTAAATTTTGACAGAGGTCTAGAAATAACAAAGGTCAGTGAAAATTCATGAAAGGAAATAAGGAGACATGGGTGGGATGAGAAATGGTATGGGGCAGAGAGGAAAGGAGGGAGAAAGAAGATTGATCTACCCAAAGTAGCATTTCCGTAAAAGAGTGTAATTGCAACATTAGCCTAACATTTCTGTCCTTTCTCGTTTGTCACCTGCAATAGTTTTGTATTGGGATAAAGAGAAGTCAAAAATGTAGAGGCAGAAAGCGTTTGGGAAGAAGGATGAAGATTCAGGTTTCTCTGGAAGAAGCTGAGAAAGAAAGGAAATAGAGAACATAGTAGGGATGTGGGGAGAAGGTAGAACACTAATACATAGGAAGTAAAATCTTGCTTATTCTAATGCTTGAAAGCAACTTAGGAGGCTCCCATTATTACAATCAAAAACCTTTTACGTATAACATAAACCATAATAAATATTTAAAAATATTATAAACAGATATCTTGAAAGGACCTGAGATCTACAGTATGAGATTTTTGTTAAGCCTTCATTCTTAAAAAAAAAAAAAAAAAAAAAAGAGGGGAGGGGGAAACACAGCTTATTTTTGATACTTCTTACCTTTCACATGGGAAAATATTCTTAATTTGTATAAATAAACTGCACCATGTTAATTAAATCTCTTCTGCATTCCAAAGAGCGGAAAAAGAGTGGGGTGATGGAATACGAGGACTCTCTCTGAATGCAGCTCGCTATGCTTTGCTTCGTGTTGAAGATGGTCCTCCTCACACCAAAAACTGGAGGTAAAAGTCCTGTGCCTTCGATATTTACACATAATTCACACCTAAAGCTGAGGGTATTGGGAACACTACTGGTAAAGCTAATGACCGAAGTGAAAGTCAACATTAAATTAATGTTTTAACTTGAGCATGGAATAGATGTAATTACAATTCTGTAATTTCACTGTAAAGGAATATTATTTATGAGTAGCACGTAATCAGCCTTGCAGATTGCTGATTGCATGGATGAAATTGAACTGACATCCATGCAATGTTGACATGGTTTTCTAAAATGCAGAATATTGTTTTATTAGAGGTTTCGAGGTTCAAAGCAAGTTACCTTTGATCCTAGAGTATCTGTGAAAGACATGCGCTGCAAGTGCGTAAGGCTCTTTGGCTTTTATATATCATTCCCTGTGAAAGCGTCCTGGTTTCAACTGAAACAGTGTTAACAGCACAGCACTGTTTTGGTTATTGCTGAGTGATGGGTGCATGTCTGCAGCCAGCCCAGGTCACTTGGCAGGGAAGAGCTAATGCCTTTATGGTGTGAACGCAGGGAGTGCGGCAGAGCCAGGACACCTGACCTGAGTTAGTTAAGAGGCTCTTCCATATCATGTGGCCTCATGGGGAAGGCTGTAAAGCTGTGGGAAGCAGGCCAGGGGCAGGTCCCTGTGTAAGATTAGCTGGGCATTGTCCAAAGGGTGGTGAGACTTTGCTTTGTTAGAGGGGTGACAGGTGGTGAGTATTGTTAGGTAGGTGTTGTTCAGTGGGTGGTGAGTAATTGATTGTGGATATATATATATATATATATATATATTGTTATCATCACATTTTTGTTTCTGTTTTCTTTTTTTTGTCTTAGTTTATCTCAACCAACAAGTTCTGTTTTGTTTCCTGTTCTGTCCCTTGTCCCATTTGGAGGGGAACAGCTGGCTGCGTGGTGCTTAGCTGCCTGCCAGGTTAAACCTCAAAAGAAATACGTTGTGAAAACTTACAGAGGAATCACGATTTCTAGAACTGCTGTTTTTGTAAAATGGTCAATCAAGAAACTCTCTAAGACTCACTATGGAGTGTTAGAAAGTAGGCATTCTTTAATACCAGTGCAGGATGAACGGGGGATACTGTCCTCCTATCACATGTACCTTGCACAAAAAGGTCTTCAGTTTATATACATTCAGTGGTCTTCCCAGAGGTACAAACATGTTCTATACAAAGTCGTTGAACCTCCCTTATCTGTTCAATACAAAGACAGACCCTTGCCATTATCTAAACAAGCTGCAAGATTATCCATTAAGGGACTTAACAAGCTGCAACTTGTACCAGAACTTTTTTTTTTAGTACCTATTATAATATAAGGCAAATTTAATTTAATAGCAACACTTCTGAGAGTGGTTAGGTCTCATTAAAACAAAATTTTACATTTGGAGCTCTTTTGTATTTAATGGGAATAAGTGTCCATTGCTATTTTTGCAGTTAATTCCTTTTACTTGTTAAACTATCAATTGTCTCTAAGCCAACACAAAAAATTGACTTAAGGTTTAAAAACAAATGCATTTTTACACATTGTCAATCTTAATATACACAGCAAAAATTAACTCTTTAATCAGCGAAACACACAAAAAAAGAAACTATCACTAGTTGTGATTGTACCCCTATGGAAGCAATGTTCTGCTGCCCTTCAGTGTAGCAGTATTATTTTATCTTTAGTTGTGGAGCTGTTAAACTTGAGCTGCTTCTATAGCATTTGTGAGCCACTAGTCTTTATATTGTGTGTGAATTGATGAGCACTGACAACCATTAGTGTAAACTGACAATGCTTCCATTAAATGTCTGACATCACTTCAGTTCCAGATGACTTATTCTCTTTTTTTGTTAAGATAATTGCTAGAATAAGACTTTGTTCTGTATTAAAATCTACTGATGTTGAGGGGGGAAATACGTTCAATTTCTCTTGCAGCTCTTTTGAACTTTTGGTAATTAGAGGAAAATCCTAGGATTCAGTTTGGGGAAAGTATGCAAATTGGATATTGAATAAAGGTAACGGAATGCAACCACATTTAGCGTGGAGACTAAATTGAACTTGTGGTGCTATCAGTGCAGTCAAGGCTATGACCATCTTTAGGAAGGACCTAGTCAGGTATAGGAATGAGTCAACGTGAACATCTTGAAAATCCAGGACAAGTTCAAAGTCATGTCCATGGGACATCTTATCCTAGTGCAGTGGTACAGCATGGGAATGATGCAAAAGGATCTGTTGTTTCCAGTGAGTGGTAAACAATCAGTATGACTTGGCATAAGTAAATATTTCTCTTTACTCAACACTCTTTAGATTACGTGTGGAATATTTCACCCCATTTTAGGCACCCAGCATCAGACTAGACATCAATAAGCTGTAACATGTTCAGCAGAGGACTAACAGGATGGTTGGGGCACTGGAGCATATCCCTTGAAAGGAAAGGCTGAGGCAACTCATCTTATGCAGCTTGAAGAAGGCTGAAGTGGAACCTAAAAGCTAGTATGAATAGCTAGTAAATATCCAGTTCCTAAGGAGATGCTGTGGAGCAAGACCCTTTACAGCAGTATATGGTGTGAGAATAAGAGAAAACAGTATAATGGAAAGAGGTGGTAGAATTTCTGCCCTGAAAGTTTTCAAGATCCAACTGGACTGAGACCTAAACACTCTGCAGTGCAATTCAGTATTTAACTGCTTCAAGCAGCAGGTTGCACCAGAAAACCTCCAAAGGGTGATGATTCTGCTTCAATAATTTTCTTGGTGGTTTTGGTTTGGTTTGGATTTTTTTCAGGTTACTCATGTACCTGAAGTGTTGCAGCTACTGCTCATTGTGATTTTTTTTCTTACTTGATGTTGACTACTTCTGCATTAAGCACTAAATCTGCATTTTATTACCTCTTAATTCTATTTTTTCAGTTCTTTACCTCTTCTGTGTATGTATGTGTCATATGTAATTTTTTTTTTGGCAGACCTCAACTTTTAGTCTTGTTAAATTTGGATTGCGAACAGTTGGTGAAGCATCCACGATTGCTTTCTTTCACTTCTCAGCTGAAAGCTGGTAAAGGGCTGACTATTGTGGGATCTGTGCTTCAAGGAACCTACTTGGATAAATGTGTAGAAACTCAGAAAGCCGAAGAGGTATGTAAAAGTCAGCTTACAAGCCTTCTGTAAATTCTATTAGTATTTAAATATTGAATCTGATATCTTGAATTCAGGTACAGTTTAAAAAAAAGCCTTTTATAAAAATGTTTTGATTGATCTGTTTGTGTATTTAAATTAAAAACAGTTTGCTGTACTATAACAAAATGTCTTTCAAAATTTCTCAGTGAGTCAATACTGATGCTTCTTAATTTTTCTCAGCGTTGAGGGCCAGATGGGCTCGATTTATTTTATATTCTTGTAAAATCTGAGTGATATATTTCTAAAAAAACACTTCATAAGAAAACTGACTTATTCATTTAAGAAATGCAGACATTGGCATAATTTCAACTATGTGGAAGAAAACCTGAAAATATCTGAACTCCAAGATCTTAAATCTGTCACTGGAATGAAAACTGGAAATTAATACAGAAATTCTGAATATCTGTTTCAGAATCAACTGATCAACTTTGATTTTCAGTGCCAAGCAAGTGTACATTCTTGTTCCATCTTAACCAACTTGTTCACTTCTTTGTATACCCCAGTAGTTCCAGTGTTGATGCTTTGGTAATGATATGGATATACAGTTGCTTATCTATGTACAGCTCTCCTACTCCTTTACAGAGCACAGTGAAACATTTTTAGAAAATGCCACGTAGGCTTTAGCCATTATGTTTTTCGGAATGGTTAATGGAAATGAGAATCAATTGAAATGTCTGCTGTTTGGATTGAAGAATTTTTCAACTCTGTGTAAAGATTCCTGTGAATTACTCAGACCTGATATCTCAAAAATAGATCTGAGAGCTGGAAATGAATTTAAGGGAAACCTAATCCCCATGATCCTCTAAAAAGTTAGACCCACTGGTGTCAAAGTCAACTGTTGCTTTTAAGATAGAAATGAAGACATTTCAAAGGACTGAGTGTCTGAAAGGCTTACTGATTTTTGGAAATTTTCAGCTAGAAAATAGTGTTTCTAGAAGACTTGTGGAAAATCTTTTTTTTTTTTCTTTCTTTTTCTAGAAAGAAAGAGGAGTGAGAAAAACCAAACATTTAAACTGATATGCCCCTACAGATTCTGTTTGGACAGGCAGATTTATTAGCTTTACTTCCAAATTCTTTGAAGACTTTTTTCTATACAGAACAAAATTTCTCATGTGAAACACACTAAGCTAGCACCAGGCATCAAATGTCTCCCTACTGGTGTTTTATAGGGCTTCTCTTGCAATTACACTTTTCATGTGGGAGTCTTTGTGTGGTCAGGCTTAGGACCAAAGAGCAGATAATTGTCTTCCTTTTTAAACAACAGTTCTTTTGTCTGGCCTTCTGGCCTCCAGTTGTCATGGGGAAGGAGGGATGGAGATATGCTTAAAGAACAGCACACAGAGAACCGGATGAGAACTTTCGCATGGTGAGACAGGAGTTTGCAACTATGTACTGAGCAGTATGAAGGGGTTAGGAATTGTTAGGATTAAGCTCTCCTTTGTTGAGAAGAAAACAGAAACAAGATGGTAAGTTAGGGATAACCTTTTCAAGGAGACTTTGGTCAGAATGAACTGCATGGTAATGGTCTGGCCAAATGTAGAGCAGAATTGATAGTTCTCTAGTCCTCAGCATTCTTAGTTTCTGACAAAACGTCCAAGCCAGTGAACAAACCTAGTGATTCAATCCGTTGAATCTCTGCTGCTTCAACTGCTTCAGCTCAAGGAATATAGGAATGTTTTAGTGCTATTGCATCTGCTGATTGTTATTTTGGGAACCCAAAAACATCTATCCCTTTGAACTTCTGGATGATTTTCCTGAAAAATAAACAACAACAAACCTGAGTATTTTGATGCTTGCCAAAATCCCAACTTTTGTTGCTTCAGTGTTTTCTTTGGAAACTGTGCTGAACTTCAATGCAAACCATTAATGATGGAATTTTCAAAGTCATGCTATTGGAGAGCATGGCTAATGCCAAAACTGTTTCCTGCTGAACCTTGATACTGTTTTGAATGGTGTTTACAAGTTATTTGGTTATGTATCTGTCAGTGTTTAAATGAAGGAGAGCCATACTGAAATCGAGGGGTATGGGATTTAAATATAGTCAGTTTTTGTCATTATTCAGCCAGTGATTCTGATAGTCTGCACATCTCTTTTTACCATGTTGGGAGTGGGTAAATACAGAATCAGCCTCTTAGTATCAGAGCTCTCAAGGACTTCTGAAGTCCTTGGCATCCCGTTTCCCAAACCCTTCCAATTCCAAAAGAAAGGATCTGCAATTCCATAAAAATGGTATTTTATCAATCAGTAAAGTTTTGGCTTCACCAGAAGCAATATTTATTAGCTTTATAAATAAATAAAATTTTGTCAATGTGTTTTTATTCATATCTTCTTTGGAAGTAAAAGACTAAATAACTAAACAAGTGAAGAACCTCTGGTATCTTACGTAGTGTTATTTGAGGCTGTAATTGTAGGATCATGTTCACTGTTAGGGAATTAGAGTGGCATCTTGTTGTTGATTGTACGTTAATATCTAATGCTTTGCTTATATTTACTATTACTCTCTATGGTATTTTTTATTTGTGTTGATGACTGTATTTCCTCATGTGTAATCTTTTTCCACAGAATGTTAAAGCTTTAATGGCAGTTGAAAAGACTAAAGGATTTTGCCAGATTGTGGTATCTCCTAGTTTCAGAGATGGAATATCACATTTAATTCAGTCAGCTGGCCTAGGAGGAATGAAACACAATACAGTTTTGATGGCATGGCCACAGTCCTGGAAGCAGACAGAAAATCATTTCTCTTGGAAAAATTTTGTTGGTATTTGTTTTTAATTTTCTCTTACATGATTGTAAGACAACTATATGACTAATGTATTTGCTGTGTGGGGAAAAAAAAATGTGAAGCTGAATATCCAGTTGACATTCAGTACTTCCTGAATTCTGTCTTAATGTGGAGTGAGTTTTCTCAGTCCTCAGTCTCTTTAACCATTGATTTCTCTTTTCCTCCTAAGCAGATTAGTCACTAAACCCAGGATGTCCTCTTTCAACAGAGGCAGTATTTGGGTGGATTTAAACTTTTGAATTTAAAACAAAAACGAACATTGTGAATGAAAACTAGAAGTTTGTGATCAAATGTCTTATTTTCCCCTGCAGACACTGTACGAGAAACAACAGCAGCTCAGCAAGCTTTATTGGTGGCTAAAAACATTGACTTGTTTCCAACAAATCAAGAACGTTTTACTGAAGGAAACATAGACGTCTGGTGGATTGTTCATGATGGTGGAATGTTGATGTTGCTGCCTTTTCTTCTTCGTCAACACAAGGCAAGTACAATAAGAAACAGCTTGGATTCCATTTTTTTATAACAGGTCTTCATAAAGCTTTCTAATGAAATATGCTCAGAGTCTGCAATCACTGTAATATGAATAGTTAAAAATAAATTTTTTTTGGCTAGGTTTGGAGAAAATGTAAAATGCGTATCTTCACGGTTGCTCAAATGGATGATAACAGCATCCAAATGAAGAAAGATCTTCAGATGTTCTTGTACCATCTTCGCCTGAATGCTGAAGTGGAAGTTGTTGAAATGGTATGTTACTTCATGTTTTTTTAAAGCTGAAATTAGGACTAAACTTGGAAAATGAACATGTTAGCCCAAATGCAATGCTGCAAGAAATGCAAGATTTCAGTCCTACCAAGAATAAGAAATTGTTTCTTAACACAATGCTATCATACCATGCCATAATGCCAGAGTATGTGGTAGTGAGTTTAATGGTGAGTAATTTTGATATGCATTAATGCTTACTTTATGAAGATTAGTCTGCAGATACAGTTCATTCAAGAAGGTAAAAGCCTGAATTCATAGTAGTGGACACTGAAATAAAAGGCTGAATGTTCCTAATAATAATCCCTTATTAGTAATTGCTGACATGACTAACATACGTTTCTCCAGCTGATGTACAAATATATCTCTAGAATAAAGAATCTCTGGCTTCTGTGGCACTGCCAGTGTCTTTGGCAATGCACAGCAAGACAACATAGCTATGGATTCACAGTTCAAATTGTGACAAATTGAATTTCATAACTTTTTTCCTTCTTTTTAAACACTGGTTATAACCTGATAAAAAGAAAGAGATAAAGCTGTAACCTGCGCACTCATCTGGCAAATAAGGAAAAGCATGATTTCATTTCCATTGCTAAGACTAAACATCTCTTCTACACCCTCATCTGAAGTGGAATGAAGGCGTTGTGGGAGTGGGTTGCTCCTGGTGTTCTTAGGAACTTTTTGAGCCAGCTTACATCTCAAAAATGTTTATCATGCCATAAAACCAAGGGACCTTTAAGATCATCTATCTCCAACCCCACTGCTGTAGGTCAGGACATCCATTAACCAGGTTGCACAAACCCCTATCCAGTCTGGCCTTGAACACAGACCTAAAGGGTAGGGGCATGTGGCATCTCCAGTGTCTCACCACCCTCACAGTAAAGAATTTCTTCCTAATATCTAGTCTAACTCTACCCTCTTCCAGTTTGAAGCCATTTCCCCTCGTCCTGTCACTGCCTTTATAAAAAGTCCCTCCTCAGCTTTCCTCTAGGCCCTCTTCAGGTACTGGAAGGCTGCTATAGGGTCCTGAGCCTTCTCTAGGCTGAAGAGCCCCACCTCCCTCATCCTGTCCTTATAGGGAAGGTGCTTCAGCCCTCCTCTGGACCCGCTCCAACTTGATGTCCTTATTGTGTTGTGGGCCCCAGAACTGGATTCCAGGTGGAATATATGCTGAAGTTGCTTCATCAGTGCTTCTTTGTGAACAGTTCTCACCGGAGAAAGGACAGTGTGTTGTGTTGTAGCTCTAGACTGTTTTCAAAGACACCATTATGCAAACATGCTCTGGAGTCTCCAGTGCAGATAGTTTAAACAAACAGCTTCTACCCTTACCTTGTTTCTGTAGATATACTGGAACGGAACAATGGAAAGTCTGTCATGTGAATCGCAAATTCAGCTGATATTACATTGCTGTTGGTATTGTATAATAGTTCATGGTAGAAGATTGTCTTCATTCTTAAAGCTTAATCTTTGGGTAACAGAAATGATCAATGAAATATACTCTTAGGATTACTCTAAAGCCATTAATGAATCCAGGGTTCAATGAATGCAAGAATAAGTGGGGTACAAGTGTCTAAATGTTTTTGATTGCTTTTTTTTTTTTTTTTTTTTGAGTAGTACTTCTGATATTTCTTATGTCAATCATTTTTGCAGTTTGAAAATGATATTTCTGCATTCACATATGAGAAGACACTAATGATGGAACAGCGATCTCAGATGCTAAAACAGATGCAGCTATCAAAAAATGAAAGGGAAAGAGAGGTAGGAACTTCTAACTTGGCAAGATATTCTATGAAAAATCTAAAAATTATTTTGTTTTTTTTAATCCAAGATTTTTAATCTGTTTCTAACAAGTCAAAGGCTTTTATAACTTCATTCTATGTTACTTTCTCTGCAGCAGGTTTCACTTACAAGAATAAAAGAATCTTAAACATAACTCCTTTTGCATTCGGATAAAAGTTTCTAGAGTTTTACACTTCTTTTTGTTAAGCTTAGTGCAGGTATTTGAGTGGCAGTGTGTAGTATAGCTGGAGCACTTCCATGATTGAGATAAATGATGCTTATTCATATATGATTATTGAACTGGACCAATTAGCTTTTAATTAATAAAAAATAATTCATCTGTCGTTTCTGATTAGAATATTTTATTTTGCCTTGCTCAAGTTTTATGATAATCTCTAAAATAGTTTTTGCTTTAGTATCATAGAATCATAGAATGGCCTGGGATGAAAAGGACCACAGTGATCACCTAGTTTCTATGTGCAGGGTCACCAACCAGCAGACCAGGCTGCCCAGAGCCACATCCAGCCTGGCCTTGAATGCCTGCAGGGATGGGGCATCCACAACCTCCTTGGGCAACCTGTTCCAGTGCCTCACCACCCTCTGGGTGAAAACCTTCCTCCTAACATCCAACCTGAACCTCCCCTGTCTCAGTTTAAAACCATTCCCCCTTGTCCTATCACCATCCACCCTCATAAACAGCTGTTCCCCCTCCTGTTCATACGCTCCCTCCAAGTACAGGAAGGCCACAATGAGGTCTCTCTGGAGCCTTCTCTTCTCCAAGCTAAACAAGCCCAGTTCCCTCAACCTTTCCTCAGGTTAGCACTGCAGTAGTGTTCCAGCTTTTTGAGTAGTGCATGTAGTTCTGTTGTTTCTTGTTACCAACAAAATTAGTATTTTATCCTTCCTTTTGTGTTTGTACATCTTCAGACCAGGTTTAAACCTATACAAAGAGAACTTGTTGTACGGTGTTCTTTTGCTGTTTTTCACCTAGGCCTGTTCCTATATCTGAGTAGTCACTCTTGCCCATCCCCTTTTTTCTCACTTGTTTTTAAAGGAGCTTTGCTTGGTCTTGACCCTGTGATGGCTGGGTTTTCTTGTGGAATTGGAACACAGGGCACTTCTTCCTTTTGTTTACTCTTTTCTATTCTTACTAGTTTTGAGAAAGCTTTCTTCTATCTTAGTGTAAACACCAAAATGCCTACAGAGCTTAAGATCTGCAGACTTAGGTGCATATGCCAGACATTTATTCAGTTTGATAATATTTCTGCAAATATAAAAGAAACTGTAGAAGCAGATTCACTTCGTTGCTACTTTGTTTGATTGCAGTTGTCTTCCTTCTGTGACTAGTCCTCACTGTTGGGCCAGGTAGCAATTATGTTGAAGCTGTGAAAAGGAAGTCATCCATCACAGCTCTGCTTTGTGTTGGATTGTTCCACGTAATTGGTGCTCTGTAGATTGTTGCTGCTAGGTAAGATTGAGAGAAATGTAGGTAAATTATAGTTAGTGAACTGTTGGGGAATAAATCAATATTTAGAGCTGAAAAGCAGTTTTTTCATCTGTTTCTGTTTTGTCCATGTTTTGATTGTGAGTGAATGTTCATCTGGATCATCGCATGTAAGAAAGGATGAGACTTTCATGCATGTGTATTTGAGGTACTCACACAGACAAAAGGATTTAACGTCACGATTTACTAAATCTCTGTGTAGAGACTTTGAAACTGTTAGCAGTTAGTTATGAAAAGAACCTCACAATAAATATACATGTGTATAACAAATATCATGCTTGTGGAAACAAACCAAGTTTATAACAACCTCGGACCTGTTTAAATAAAGCCAATTTTTATTTTGAATGACACAGTCATCTTATTTCTTAGGTTCTTTTTTTGTCACTGGTAACCTTTTTGTCCCAGATTCAGAGCATCACCGATGAATCTCGAGGTTCTGTCAGAAGAAAAAGCTGCTCTAGTCCACAATCCATTGGCCAAGATGTACAGGCACTGCTGAATAATGATTATGAAAAGGAGGAGGTAGCTAGAAGTAGTACTCTGTAGGTTTTTCCTTTGCATCGCTTGAAGTGCCACTGTTGCAAACTGGACTAGAAATGAACAAGTTCCTTTTATTGCCCTTAAAGCAGTCCTTCATAAACTTTTAGTACTCTCTTAATTGTACCTTTTTTCTCTAGATGATGTTCGTGACAGTAATGACATCTTTATTTTGTCACAATTAGTTTCCATAAAAGAAATATTTGTCATCTGAGACTACCAGTTTCTTCTCATAAAAATATTAATAGTGGGTGTTAGATAAATATTTCATGCTTTCAGAGCATTGTTTTTTCTTTATAGTTGCTGTACTGAAGTGCTGAATTTTCTAAGACTATATAGATGTATTAGGATTTTTGAAAGTAGAAAAGACTTCTTTGCATATTGATATGCAACTATTACACCAGAAGTGTCATAACTACTTTTCTAAAGAGAGAGTTTGAAATTAAATGGACTGCTGTAATTAATGCTTTTAGTGTGCACTTGAAGTGTTGCTTATCTCCAGAGATTCAGTGCCTAGTTTGTAGAAGTGATGTATTCCTTTGTTTCCCTTCTTGAAGTGTGAGAAGAATGTTTTATTCTAATTATGTGTAATTAATTTGGCTTCAAAGTAGCACTGACAAAAGCGTGCCTTTTTATTATATGCAATTTTATGAACATGTGCTGTAGGTCCAGATTTTTTCTTGGGCCTGTCTCTAGCTTCTATTAAAGCACAGTTGAACTCAGCTCACAGTTGTTAGTTTTAGTACATTGGTGACTGCTCTGCAGCATGAATCTGCATGAATTTGTTAACTTTTTCTATTATAAGAATTGCTGCTGTATTCACAGTAACTTCTGATTGGTAGACTTGACTCATCATTTAGTCTTCTGGGAGATATGAAGACCCTCAAACAAATAGGTGTTTATATGCGAACCACAGAATTGAACTCTACGATTTGGGAATCCTCAAGGTTAGACTAGGAACTAGAGAAATAATTTAGGAAAAACTTAGGAGCTCTTAGACTATTAAAAATAGCTGAAATTACAATCCATGAACCATTGGGGGAATCAGTATTTAGAGATGGAAAGCAGTTCTCTTATTTGCCTTAATTTTATTCATGTTGTCGTGACTGAATGAAATCAATTCTCCTGAGTTGTCATGTGTATGGAGGGAACAAAGTGAATACTTGAAGCTCTTGAACAGAATAGGGGACACAGTTCATGATTTGACAAGTCGCTGTGGAGAGTTCAAAACTATTAAAACTTCAAAAATAAGCAAAATAAAAACTCCAACCAACAAAAACACCACAAAACCAATCACTGCTCCCCTAATGCCAATTCATTCAAATTGTAAGAGTCTAAGGTATGAACTTGTTCTGTTTTTGATGGAAACTACAGTGTTTATACCAGTGTCAGAGCAAGTTAAAAATAACTGATAGTGCATTGTCCTTCAAGCTGTTCGCTGGCAGAAGCCCTTGATATTAAATGACTAACCTCAAACTGGATTCAAGCTATTCAGTGTTTTACAAAAATCATATCCCAGCCTGGAAGTAATCCTGCATATATAAATAACTAGACTTCTACAGGCAGTTTCCTTTCATGCCAGAGTCAAAACACTGATGTTTGTCTCATATTTGTTCTCAAAATAAGGTACTCTTTTTTCTTCTTTTGCTACACTGCAGTGAAATTGCATTTCGAGGAATTAATAACCTGTAACCTACAATTTTATTTTTTTTCCTGTGTGTGGCCAGGCTCAATTGATCCATGACAGAAACACGGCCTCACGCTCAGCTCCAGCTGTCAAAGCAACTGTGGCTGCTGCCATGCCAGAAAAAGTGCAAATGACCTGGACTAAAGAGAAGTTTGTAGCTGAAAAACATAAAAACAAAGACACAAATGTGTCAGGTTTTAAAGATATTTTCAACATGAAGCCGTAAGTACACACGTGGTGACTGAAGTTTGTATTTTTTGGAGGGGGGGGTTCTTGTTTGCTTTCTGTAGGTGTGTTTTTGTTGCCCTTGTGTAGTCTATTTTCAAGAGATAGATTCTGGCTTATTTATTTAAAATTGAGTGAATATATGATCTTTCCATGAACTTGGCTTAAATGCTATCCTTGTGAGATGGGCTGGGTGGAGTAACAGTGTTTGTAATGAACAGTTAATAAGTACCTAAAATATTTACTAGAATGTTATGAATGAAGGTCAAATATGTCAGGCTTTTAAGATTTTCAGCTTCTTGATTGAAGTGTTTTGTTTCCTTCCTCAAAATACCTAATTATTGCATATTATTTGCCTTAATTTTTTTTGTACTTCTTTGCAAGTACAAAGAAGCAGATATGAATTTTTCAAAGTATCAAGTTTATATTGTTGTTTTTTCTTGAAAAAGACATTAGGTCTTCATCCTGTATATTAAGTATATAGCCACAAGTTTTATACTGCTTTATATGTATGTTTTGATATATTCAGTCTTTGCTGGTGAATGTCTTTTTCAAACAGAAGAGTCTTACTCAATACGAGCTACTTCCTGTGTCAGGCCTGATATAGCAGGCATACATTACTAAAGAAAGGACGTCAGCTTATTCACTTCCTTCTTTTTTTGTGATTCAAGTTGCACACGTGCATCTTTTCTGAATCCTGGAAGAAAGGAGTTCTAGGCATGGTCTAGTCAGTTTTCTACACGTACTTAAAGTGAAGCTGTGAATGGCAAAGGGAATTTATTGTCTAAAGGAAGCATCTTAAATTGAGGACTTATAGGTGGATTTAACTACTTCTAGATGTACTTAAGATTCCTAGTTGCTTTGTGATTTGTTCCATGCTCATTGCAAAGAGTTTACCTTTTGTAAATTCCAGACACCTTGCAAAATGAAGCCATCATCTTCTAGAATACCTTTATTTTGTTTTGTTCTGGGCTCCATTATTCTGTCATTCTTAGGAGTTTTTTTTGTTGTTGCGTGTTTAGTTTTTTTTAAATAGGATCCTGTAAAGATTTCCTCTGATTTCTGTAGAATTGTACAGAGTGTAGACTTCAACTATTCTTATTTAGAAACTACTACATATCATTGGGAGTATAAATTACAGTTTGAACTTGGTGTGCTTGTACAGTTATTAATATTGGTGAATTAAAATGTACTTGATACTATAAAAATAACTTCTTATGCATTTGCTTCCTTTCCATATAGAGAATGGGGAAATCTGTAAGTCTCTAAATTTCCTTTCATTTAAGCAATTTAGGCTTTGTTCCCTGGCTCTTGTGGTGTTGTACTTTGTCTGCATGTTCCTAAGCCATGATTTGCAGTTTGTGTATTGATTTGTATGTTGTTTTCTATGCTGTGCTTTAGCATTTATCACTGAAGAACACTTTGCATCATGACCTGTTAATGGCTTGTTTGTTTGTTTTTTTGTAAATATTATCAGTTTTCTTTTCAAGGTAAGTCACAGAGGAATTACGTTAGTTTCTGTAAGAATGCAAGACTTGAGTGTTCTTCTCCACCAGAGTAGTATTTAGTTTTCTAATTAAGTACTCCTAAAAACTTAATATATACTTAGTCTGGAAAAAATATCCCCTCTTGTAACAAATTCCATCTTTATGGTCCAGGTAGTTGTATCAGAAAGAGCTTTAACTTACCACTGAATGCCAATTCTGGCTTTTCTGCTCTCCACGTATGGATATACATTGAGTGTGACACAAGCAGATGAAAATTAAAGAATTGAATCATAGTATCAAAGAATCTTTTATGTTGGGAAAAAAACTTTCAAGATATCAAGTTCAGTTGTCAGCCTAACCTATTGAGTCCCATTAGTGCTGCTTTCAAATACTTCCAGGGATGAGGAATCCACCACTTCCCTGGGCAATGCATTCTAGTGCTTGACCACACTCACCATGAGAAAGTTTTTCCTAAAATCCAATCTAAATGTCCCATGGTACAATTTGAGACAGTTTCTCGCACTCTGTCACTGTCACCAGAGGAAGGAGACTGACACCTTCCTTTCAGATAATTGTAGAAACTGCTGACATCTACTCTCAGCCTCCTTTCCTCTAAACCTAGCGATCCCAGTTTCCACAGCCAGTCCTCAGAAGTCATGTTTTCTAGTCCTTTCACTAGCTACGATAGTCTTTTCTGCACGTGCTTGAGTAAATTAATATCCAGGAGAATAAAGCTGTCAGCTGTCAAAACACTTCACTAAAATTTTAACTAACAATAGCTGCATCCTTCTCCTCACCTTCTAGGCAGATCATCTTCTTGATGGAGGAGATTGGTTTAGTCAGGCAGGACTTACCTTTCATAAACCCATGCATCTGATACACAAGGATTTGTGACTGTGTGTCTTCCAGTTGCTTACAGAATTTGTCTTCTTCCCCTTCCACCTAGTTGAGTGATATGCAGTAGACTCTCATCATAATACCAAATACTCCTTGTTGACAAGCCCATAACCAACGATGCACTTCTCTGACAGGTGGAATTCATCAGTGCCCAGTAAACCAGGTTTCTTAAAGAGAACT
This sequence comes from Chrysolophus pictus, assembly GCA_037305975.1. Lineage (NCBI taxonomy): Eukaryota > Metazoa > Chordata > Aves > Galliformes > Phasianidae > Chrysolophus > Chrysolophus pictus. Next base: position 3,485,642 of record CM074577.1, read on the forward strand.
GTGATCTAAAAAGCCAAACCCCTGGCTGTAACATCAGTCCTGCAAAACCATCGCTGATCTGCCAGATTCAAATAGCCCTTTCAAAGCCTTTTCCTTTGACTGGTAGGATCAAAGAGAAGACTGTGTGCTCGAAGAGCATTTTGCAGTTGCTCAGAGGGGTTCTACAGCCCTTCATGACATGACTGGGATGCTCCTGACAGTAATTGATGCCCATGTGAAAAAACATCAGTGGATGGTTGTCTGTGGGCTGTTCAAAGCTTGGTAATCTCCTGGTAATGTTCCTTCCTCTGCAGTTTTTAGAGCAGTGAAGTAGTTCTGCAAGGGCATCTCAGGCAGCAGGGAAGGTCTCATAATCCTTCCTACAGGTCCTTGCCATAACAAGTTTACATTTTTCTGTGTTTTGAGTGTTGTTCCTTTCAGTGTATTTTTAAGGGGAGTTTCTGGTTGTAAGTCTGATGCAGACTGTGCATGGAAACACGTAACTCATTCTCACGTTCCCTGATGTGTGAACTTCTCACATCCTATTGATGCTCAGCTGCTGCAGGAGATTACTGTCTGAGCATCCTTCTTGCAAGCAGATGTGCAACCTGTGCCTACAAGAGAAGTGTCTAGTTGTTTCCTGTACTTCCCATTCAGCCACTGTGTCTGGGTAGAGGCATCGAACAGTGCCAGTGTAGGTGGTATAGACACTCCAGCTAGAACTGTGGCCTTTATGATTGCGTACCATTCTGTCTTCAGAACAAAGAAGGATTGCCTTTATCAGTGCACATGATTGCTGCACTTTTGGACATCACGTCCCTTTTTGTACTTGGGGAGAACCAGCTTAAGACTGCTCTGCTTTTTTTTTTTTTTTTTTTTTTCCAGAAGTCATTGTTGGCTTCTTTTTGTGTATTTGTTTGAGAAAACTAGGAGGCTTACACTGTGTTCCATACATGACTTCAGTTCAACCAGAGCTTGAAAGATAAGTGAGCCTCAGTTCACATTGTACACAGTAAACAATTCAACCATTTATTTCAGCACTGAAATCCTGTCCTCTTCACCACACATTTATGCTCTCCCCATTTCCCCTGCATTTTATCTGTATTTTAAGAGAATGTCAGGACTGATCCATCTCTTCAGTTAAATACTTTTGTCTCTCTCCTCGTGGTTCTTATCAAGATGCTGTTCTGCCTTTGAAAAGCTGACCTTCAAGTATTGTTTTGTTCTATATGTGTTCTATATACAGTTTGTTCTTGTTTGGGACGTATGGCCCCATGACAGGAAATACCTCAGGGCAGACTGATGAACTTAGCTTTGGAAATGTTACTGTATTTTTTAAGGAGAACTGGAATTGATGGGATTGGTCTCCATTGACCACTAAGTTTTCAGTCTTCCATTTTTCATCTTTTTTCCTCTTTATTTGCGCCTGCAACACTAAGGATAAATACACACTTCGAGATGTGCTGTGTGAAGGGAATGTATGGAGGGAACAGCTGTTAACAGGAAAATGGGGTTTAACTATAGAATAGTAGTATCAATAATTTCTATTGTTTTCCTGATCTGAAACAATGCTGGAGTGTTTCTGCTACATTTTTGACTGCTGTTACTGGAATTCAGAAAACCTTATGGACTCAGTCAGGCAACTCAGCAGTCTCATGTCCTGCTGCTACAACCTGCCAGTCCACTCTCTCCTAAGATAGTCTGTGAGCACTGCAGAGTGAGCAGGGTTATGCTTTAACTAGTAGTCTTGCAGTAAAAGTGCTAAGGAAATTGCATGGGATATAGTGATGCATCTTATGTCAGCCTGTCAGTTCTTCTGCTCTTGAGATCTGCTGTCACCACGTGTTTCCAAAGTTCCCTTTTGAAGCAAGTGCTTCAATTGTAAAGGATCTGCTTTACGACAGTGGATCTCTTTGATAACTGGGTATTTCTTTGCACTGGTTCATGTGACTCATTTCCAGTTCTGGCTAATTTTGCTACGTAAATAACAGCATGACTTCCTCAGGAACTCAACTAGGAAACTTTTTTTCTTCTGAAGAGAAAATAAGTCACAGAAGGCAGATGCTAAAATAAAGAAATCCCTGAAGTTTAAGCAGTTTCTCCATTTTACACAGATTTACAACCAAGATTGTGCTTGTGGACACAGGAAAGGAATCATTCTTTTCAGCTGTCCCTTTACTGATAATGACAGGAGGGGCTCAGTTCCACTTCATTGTTTACTGCCGCCTTCTTAAGATGTACCAAGAAACAAAATTTTTCCCCGATCAGTTTTTTGTTTCTGAGTGTTCTTTGCAAGCCTTGCAGTAATCCTCTTAAGGGAACGTGAAGTCTGATACAGTACACAACAACCTAATGTACTCTTTCACAGAATCACAGAATTGCAGGAGTTGGAAGGGACCTCAAGAGATCAAGTCCAACCCCCCAGCTAAAACAAGTTCTCTACAATAGAGTTCCAGTGTATTTCTGTGGCTCTTTTGATGTTTTGAGTTTTTGTAGCTCCTTCAGTATTGGAAATCTCTTGCAAAGTTGCAGTTACATTTTTATGAAATTCAATAAGCAGGATTCTCAGCGTATGACTAAAATTCATTTCAGTTGAAATCTGTCTTTGTAAAACGTAGCTGGCCGTTGGAAGAGTTGTGCATTTTGGCAATCCACTTAACATTTAATGTTGATATGCAGTCACTTCTATTTTGAAGTAAAAAGATCTTTCAAACCCAGGTATCTCACTTTATCACGCTTACTTGGAATATGTATGAGTACCAATGTCCATGGAAGTAGATTATCAGATGCATTTTAGATTAAATTTATAAATTCAGATATATAAAATACACTTGAATTTATTAACTCAGATTTGTGAGTATTGTGTCAGACCTAAAAATATTTGTGTGCTAGGAATCAGTCAAATGTCAGAAGAATGCACACTGCTGTGAAGCTCAATGGAGTGGTGCTTAATAAATCACAACATGCTCAGCTAGTTCTCCTGAATATGCCTGGACCTCCTAAAAACAGAAAAGGAGATGAAAACTGTATCCTTTGCTATACTGCTTGTGTACTTCTTGGAACTTGATTCTACTGTTCTTTAGTTTGGATTTCATTAAAAAAAAAAAAAAGTGCTAGCATTATCAACACTTGGAATTATCAACCACAGGGTTTTTGTCAACTGCATTGAAAAGAAATTCCTCAATTTTTAACTTGTCCTTTCAATTACTTTTTTTTTTTCTGTAGGTAAGTAGGGTAGAATAACATGTTTTCCCATGGAAATCCCCTAAATTAATCCTCACTTCCACCTGAATAAAGAGGCAGAAGTGCCCTGGCATAATGGGACAGTAAAGGGGAAGCTCCCTGATGAATGTGCTTTTTAATTGTACCTCAGAGTTCTTGAGTCACTGGTAGCTGTTTTGCTTCTGTTTTGTGATCCTTTGACTTAACAATACTTCAGACATGGAGTTTTTGGAAGTTCTAACAGAAGGTCTGGACAGAGTTCTCCTAGTCCGAGGCAGTGGACGTGAAGTGATCACCATTTATTCTTAACCTTGTTGTTTTCCTTTCCTTTTTTTTTTTTAATTTTCTTTTGAATGAAGGGAACAAAATGTATAAAGTCTATCTGATGTAATTGGAGCAGCTTCATTTAAGAGCTCCAGCACATGGGAAAAATGAAAATTGAGGTGTGGTTGTTTTCCTACTAAAACGTTATATTTAAAAGTATATTTTAAAGACCTATGAGAACACTTCTGTAGTGGATTAGTAAATCCTGACTGGATTAGGATATGTATAGTATATTATGATGTGTTAATCTGTGCTGAAACAACAAATTGTAATGCTGTGTTATTTTTAAACATACAGAAATATAAGGAACTTTTGTTTTCTTAATCTTTGTTCTGCTTCTAAATAAAAGGGAAATGTTTGCTTCCTCACTTACTAAGATGCTGCTATGTTGCTTCTGATGGGGTTAGTCCCTGGTTCAGGAAATTTCATTTAGAAATGTATAAATGTACTCAAATTTACATGTTGTTGCATACTGTAAAGTGTTTCCTTGAAGTTTATGATTTGCCACGTCTGTTTTAAATAACATTCTCTGTTTAAAATACTTCAGGCAAGGAATTTAAAGGCTCCAGGTGAGAGTAATAGTAAGCTGCAAACGTTTCTTTCACATGAACTACTAGCAGTTTAAGGAATACTGCACGATTATGACAAGCTAAGTCATAGGAATCCCATGATGCAGTATTGCCACCTGCTGGAGATAAAATTATAGCAGCTGGTAAACAATAGACAATGAAGTGTAATCTCATTTTTAAATGTGTGTATTTCGATAAGTGTTGCATGCATGTGCTGCTATGAAAATAAAGTTTTTCTGAAAAAAAAAAATCTTGGATGTGTTATTTGTACTCGGTAAATAGTTTGAGTACTGAATTCCTCTGTGGAAAAAATTGCACCTGTTGACATTCATTGCTGCTTGCTGAACATTTATGGAGACCAAGCAGTAGACGTGAGCGTAATGAGGTGCTGGGTGGTGTGTTTCTGTTTCAGCAGTGCTAGCAATGATGAGAAAGGTAAGCTGTGTACCAGATAGCTGTGTACTGCTGTCACACCACAAAATGAGCAGTGGCTCCATCAGCCCATCTCTGTGTGTCAGTCCATTACGACCAGGAAGCTGTGTATGGAATTGAATATCAGCTTCTGTGCACTGGAAGCAAAGGTGGTGATGTTGGAATATTGCAAAGTTTGCACCAGTTGGTCCATGAATGCTCACACAGGAACAGAAAGAACACCGTATTCAAATAACTTCCTCAGCAACCTATGTAATACTAACAAACATATTAGATGAAGTTCATTTGTTGTTTTTGGTTTTTTCTTCTGTTTTTCTCTCTTCTCTTGCTGCATCTTTGGGCATGGAGGTATCACAGGAAAAGCTATTTTATCATCCTACTCAAGGAAATGGATCAAAACTACTTAAGCAGTAACAGTAATAGAAAATAAAAAATGATATGAAGTATTGTCAGAGGTAAAAAATAATATAGATTCACATCTCAAATTCTAGATAGTTCCAAAATGAAGTAACATTGCTTTTAAAAGTAAACATTCAAGATAAATACATGCAGCTTTGCTTATTTGGAAGAGTGACAAATACATAAATTGCTTACAGTGAAATGAATGTTCCAGTAGAAAGCAACCAGAACACAGTAGTAAGTACTTTGTTTGGTGGGCTGACCACAGCAGTCTAAATAGATGCGTGGCTGTAATAACAGCTGAACAGGAACCAGAGTCTCTGACTGTCTGTATTTGGGCAGTTTGTGGATTAAGTACACACTAGAAGTGGGACAGTGGAAAATGGAAATTATTTCACTTCTGTAAAGAATTTAATTTATTCATGCAGAAGTTCTTAACAACATTTGGACTGGGACCGAGTGACTTACATGCTTTTGGTTTTTGTTTGTTACAGTACATGATAAAGAAAATTAGGAGATTGCATCCATTTGTAATTGTATTTGCAGATACATCTCTAATTTGAGTGTCATTTTATTCCCTCTTCATCTATTAGTTACCATTACTATTTATATAGTTACTATTAGTGGTTGCCAATCACTCAGTCATGCACTAGATTAGATTCCCCAGAGCCCCATGGAAGCAGGCATCAAACAACTCCAAGGGTGGGGCACTGACAAACGTTTTGGAGCAACCTTTTCCTGCACCTCACTGCCTGAGTGAAAAATGTCCAACTAACATCTAATCTGTTCAAAGCAAACTGATGTAATTGAACCGACTTGTCTTGTTCAGACTTGGCTGTATTGTAAGAGTTATCTGTTTTAAAACAAGTCAGTTAATTGGCTGAATCATAGAATGGCCTGGATTGAAAAGGACTACAATCATCACCCAGTTCCAACCCCCTGCTATGTGCGGGGTCGCCAACCAGCAGACCAGGCTGCCCAGAGCCACATCCAGCCTGGCCTTGAATGTCTCCAGGGATGGGGCATCCACAGCCTCCTTGGGCAACCTGTTCCAGTGCCTCACCACCCTCTGGGTGAAAAACTTCCTCCTAATATCCAACCTGAACCTCCCCTGTTCATTGATGGATCGTGTAGTATTGTGGGGAAGCATCGCAGAAGGAAAGCTGCTGTGTGGAGCCCCACACGATGAGTTGCAGAGGCCACTGAAGGGAAAGGAGAATCCAACCAATTTGCAGAGGTAAAGGCTGTCCAACTGGCCTTAGATGTTGCTGGACAAGAGAGGTGGCCAATGCTTTATCTTTACACTGACTCATGGATGGTGGCAAATGTTCTATGGGGGTGGTTATAGCAGTGGAAACAGAACAACTGGCAAAGAAGGGGTAAACCTATTTGGGCTGCTGAGCTGTGGAAAGACATTGCTGCCCGAATAAAGAATATGGTTGTAAAGGTGCGCCATGTAGATGCTCATGTGCCCAAGAGTCAGGCTACTGAAGAACAGCAAAATAACCATCAGGTGGACCGAGCTGCTAAAATTGAGGTGGCTTAAATAGACCTGGTCTGGAAACAGAAGGGTGAATTATTTCTTGCTCGGTGGGCCCATGAGACCTCAGGCCATCAAGGAAGGGATGCAACATATAAGAGGCTAGAGACCGAGGGGTGGACTTAACTGTGGATGCTATTGCACAGGTTATTCATGACTGTGAAACATGTGCCATAATCAAACAAGCCAAGAGGATGAAACCTCTCTGGGAGGAAGGGCGATGGCAAAAATATAAATGTGGGGAGGTGTGGCAGGTTGATGATATCACCTTGCCATGAATCCGCGATGGTAAGCGTTATCTGCTCACCATGGTGGAGGCAACCACTGGGTTTATTGCCACCAGTATTCTGTTCCATGTTGTTGCTGTGTGACAGAGGGCAGCAGAAGGGCAGACTGACAAAATGATGTCTGACACAGAAGTGCAGATGAAGCAAAGGAGTAGAATTGAATTTCCCCACGCTGAAAAATTGGCACCTGTTGACTTTCACTCACTGAATGTTTATGGGGAACCAGCGTGGATGTGAACACAGTGGAGTGGTGGGTGGTGTGTTTCAGCAATGGCGACAGCAGCAGTGCAGCATACAGCCTGTTGTTCATTTCTGGCAAAAATGCATATCTAATGGTGGTGACTGTGTTGAAAAATAGTGTTTTGTAGCTGTGATTTTACTCAATCAAACAATGTTATTGTACTCATTGTTATCCGTGGTAGTTCTATGGAAACATAAGAGACATGACTTTTGGAGTAATCTTTGTGTATGCAGCCTAGGACAATTCCTAGTCACTCATTGTGGCCTAAATAAGCCAAAAGGCTGGACACTGACATGTTAAGGTAATGGCTACAGTCAAGGGTTACAATCTTAGGATTTGGGTTACTGTGAGTGTTAGGGTTAGGGTTATAATTATGGCTCGTGTTAAGGTTAGCATTAGGGTTACTTGTTAATTCTAGTTTATGGCTAGGTTTATTATTGTTTTAAGGGTTACGTTTATTATTATTAGGGTTATGCTTAGAGTTAGATGTTAGAGCTTGTGGGTTAGAGTCACGTGTTAAGTTTCAGTAGGGTTAGAGTTATCATTAGGCATTAGGGTAAGGATTTAGAGTCAGGGTTCCATTTAGGGAGAGGTTAAGGATTAGGGTGAGGGTTAGATTTAGTATCTGTCTTATGGTTACGTTTAGGTTTAGGATTATGATTAGGTTTTAAGATTAGGCTTGGGGTATTGGGTTATCTTTAGGGTTTATCTTTGGTTTAAATTTAGGATTAGGTTTTAGTTTTAAAATGGGTTTGGACTACCTCTATGGTTCATGTTAGAGATTTGCATTAGAAATAGAGATGGAGTTACAATTAGCTTTAGGCTTAGGATTGTTAGGTATTACTATTAGGGATTTTCTTTAAAGTTAGATTTACCATTAGGTTTAGGGCTAATTTTAAACATACTGGTTAGAGCTTAACATTAGAGCTACAACCAGGTTTAAGGGTTTTTAATTTGGTTTTAGTATTAGAGTCATGTTTATCATTTTGGGGTTAGGCTGACACAAACTTTTGGGATTAGAATTATAATTAGGATTACATTTAGAGTTAAAGTTTTGGTTTAGTGTTATGGTTTTGTACAGGATTAGTGTTCCATTTAGGATTCCTGTCAGAGATAGGAATCATCATTAATGTGAAATTTACACTTATGTTTTTAGAATTAGACTTAAGGGTTAGAATTACAGATTAGGGTTAATGTTTAAGTGTAGGGTTAGGACTACTGTTAGGGTTAGGTTTATATTTAGGGGTTAGAGTTATGTATATGATTTGGGTTACAGTTCAGATTGGGGTTTGGCTTAGGGATTGGGGATAGCATTAAGGTTACACTAAGATTTATAGGTAAGTATCCTGGTTTTAGTTGGGCAGAGTTGATCTTTTCTTCAAAGTGTCTGGTATGATGCTATGTTTTAGTCTTTTGAAGAAGAATATTTTAGTTACTTTTCAGTGAATTACTTTTCAGTCTACTTGCAGCAACATAAAAAAGTAGTATTAGAGAAATTCGGCCAAGTGATCTCTTGAGTTAAAAATTTGAATAGGGTGTAATAAAATATAAAAAACCTTGATATTCAGGCTCAGAATAAAATTGATGTCAGTATAAAATGTCTGCATATCACTGAGTGCTTTAAGTCTTTTCTAGTTTCATCATTATTTCAGAAGTAATTATTAGTACCTTTACCGCAAACATATCAAATACTGAATTTCTATTGCTTCCAAGAATTTGAAAGAAACTAGAAGTATAAAAACTAACATATGGATAGAAAGTTAAGACACGAGGATCAGAACCTGCTCACTTTTAATAACTGCAAGTGATGTAAAAATTCTTCCTAAAAGGACATTTTCAATTGCCTCACAGCATTAGAAATGAAATTGCACAGTGTGCTGTAAAAACTGTTTATTAATAAATGTTTTGAAAAACTGGATTAAGCATTCCAGTGTTTTTAAGGTTTTGACAATCTGTTTTATAGATGCATAGAAATTGCAGTTTGTATGCAAAGTTAAGTACTTTTCAATGGTAACAATACAGAAAAGTATAAAGCAGTAAACTATCACACACAGTCTGCAAGTTTTTTTCTTTCTTCAAATTGTTTGTCTACTACAAGCGAAAGAGCCTGAAGAAATGTTGTCATTGTAACACTGGGAGACTGAAAACATGAAAATATCCTGTTAGATCCATCACAGCAATAGGCATACAAAGCACAGTTATTTGAAAAGGAAACATTTGATGTCATGTTACAAAACATTCAAAATGCTAAACCTCATATAAACCAGCTAGCATAGTTTGACTTTAATTTTACTATGTAAAGTCTTGAGTCAATCAACATTACTGAGAATTTGCTTCAACAAATGTTTGAACAAATCAGTATTATGTATGAAGTGATAGGGTTATAGGGTTTCTTTCAGCAATGAAGCATGAGAGAACAATGGTTCATCACAGTATATCAGTAGTGATATCAGTCTTCTTCAATTTCATTTTAAATTATGGCAGTAGAAAATTGTAGTTTAGATTAGCAAAAAGTTTTAGGACTTTTTTTTTTTTTTTTTTTTTTTAAACTTCAGGTAAGCATTCAAAGGTCTTCCTACCTGGCTTAAAATCAAACCAAAATATATAGAATAGAAAAAAACTTACTTGAATATAAAGTGCATGTGCTAGGAAAGGAAGTTTTCTGAGGACCCGGCCACTAAGACCTTCACTTTTTCTATAGTAAAAGAGAGACATAAGCACTGCTTAAATGCTAAATATTCACTCTTAAAAGATGACATTTCCATTCTCCTTCACCCATAAATTACTCTAATGAAACTCATGTCTTAACACCTTGTTTGCTCACTTGCAGCAGTTTTAAGAGAAGCTGAAAATGAACAGATATTGTATGGGAGGCCACATGGTGCAAGAAAGTAAAAAAGGGTAGAGAAATAGCATAGTCACATTTGCCTACCTATGCTTTTATTAAGCCCCTCTACAATCACTGTGACATATCTCATGAATCTAGAGAAGAATATCTATTAGTCAGGATTTGCAAACATTTTGGTTTGGAAGGGACCTTTAAGATCAAACTATGATTCCATGATATCCAGTGAAACTTCAGGCATCTCATTAAGTCAGACATCAATTTGTCTAGAGAATTTCAAAGGGCAGAGCAGAAACCAGTCACATTTGATACCCAGAAATATTTGCAAATCCCGATCAATTCCACTTATTATCTGCTGATGTTTTGCACTAACCACAACTATATTAAAAAAAAACAACAAACAAACAAAAACCCCAAACAACAAATAAGCTCAAGATGATTCAGAGCTCTAGCTATTACTAAATTCCATTACTTTTAGACATAATTTCACAATTCGTTTATATATAAATATGAATGCATATACGCACACATACACTTACCATGTAGAATTGAAAAAAATATTACCTTGAGATTTCCTTTAGTACCAGACTTAACCTGGACACATTATTTTCCACAAATCCAATCATTTCTAACTCTCTGAGTGACAAGAGATGCTGTCGAGGATATATGATTTGGCACTAGAAAGAAGAGTTACACGTTGTAGTATGAAACCTTAAAAAAATCATTTAAAATTAAATTCTAAAAGAAGAGTGTAAATACAGAGAAGGAATAAAATTTGTGTGTTTTTGTTATTTAGGAAGTTTGATGAAAACATCAACTTTAATAAAAAAAAGGATGTTTTATAGTTCTACTTTCAAAATATTACCTTCATCAGCTCTTCCAGGCAAGAAAGATATATTCTGAATATTGCTGCAGCAGATGGAGGGCCAATGTACTGCTTTATGTCTGCTCTGTCTACAAATGCCATGTCAATTTTCTCTGTAATATTTGAAGTAGTCAGGATAACTACATTGGGATACCTTCAAGATAAAAGCACATTCTTAGTTCACACGTACATAAATTGGCTCCACTTGGCACTGACAAATAGATACCTTCTTTCTTATGACTCAAGTCATTTCATGCAATCAACAGCTACACCACTCTTATCAGCTAATAATTACATGCTCTTCAACAGCTATCACTAATCTACTTCAACACAGTCTCTTTCCTTCAGCTATTTTGCTGAAGGAAAATCCATAGTTTCTCAACCCTATTTTAGAAGTAGCATACACTGACTACTTTGCATGAAGAGAGCCTAACAGCATAGTTTTTGCCATAAAGTTACAAAATTAAGACTTGTAAATTAGAATATTTTATCTATGTGCCTTCCATTTCACTTCAGAAGGAAGTATGTAGTGTAACTGCTAACATGACACATTCAACACTGCTTGATGACATTAGAGTGGGCTTAAAAGAGAAGTAACAAGTCCTTACTCTAATAAAAATATAAAGAAAAGGTTTAACTGCAGCTATTTTTCAATGAAGCTTTTGGACTGTGTTTGAATAAACTACTTACCTTTAATTAGCAGCAACACAGGGCCAAATAACAGGACACCTTGGCCAAGTATGCCCAAGGAGGAAGTAGCCATAATAAAATAAGAGATGTGCTGTATTAAATCCAGCAAAGTGGGCCAAGAACCATTAATGATTGCTTATAAGCAACATGTTGTATAAGTCTGCTTTAGACTGATATTCTGAAGCTGTTAATGACAAACACATTCTTCACTGATCTTATTCTTATCTCTCTAAAGTAGGTATGATGACCATCTGTGTTGCATCCCTCTGCAGCTTTAATGGAATTATATTATCTGCAGTTTATCTTACCCAGATTTGTTCACTTACTAACAGGCAAAATGTTCCAGAGGATGATTCAAATTTCTTTTCTCAATTAGCACCCTTAATGAAGAATCTTTTGTTAACCAATTTGGATTAGTGTTCCAACTATGAATTAAGATTTAGAGTTACAACAATTACCTTTCGCTGTTGCAATAAAATTAATTTACCTTTTAATCTGATCTATTTGCATCAGAACAGCATTCACTACACGAATAGCATCTGAAGGCTCTGTGCCTGCCTTGAATGCACTGCGGGCTGCTGTGAGGCTCTCCACCTACAAAAACCCAAAACATAGAACTTTTAAAAAATAGCAAAACCCCAACCCTAAAAAACAAACAATCCCAACACTCACAAGCAGAACACTGCACATTTGGAATCAGTAAACAAGTAATTCAATACCTTCAGATCCAGTTTAGTATCTGAAATTTCACCTTCAAAATCTTTTGTTAAATAGAAATCAAGAGAGAGAGTGAAGAGAATATCAAGGGAGAAAGGGAAATAAAAATGATAAAATAAATAAATTTTTTTAAAACAAGCTTTGCAATAAGAACTTCAAATAAGAAAGCTAATGAAGTACTGAAGAACTAAATCAGGCACATCCAACTTGCAGCCTGGCTCAGTTGGCAATGCTTCCTGCCCCTGCCCTGCATTATAAAGGCAGTGGCTCTTTTCCATGGAGTGACCCCAGACATGCACCCATTGCTCAGCAACAACCAGTGTGCCTTTTAATGCACTGCCAGCTGAAACCAGGGTGTGGGGAGAACAGTGCTGAGCAGTGCTGACTCAAGTGATGGCAAATAACTGCATGCATTTTTATACATTGGCAAAACACAGTGCTCTGAACTGTGAAGAATATGCAGCTGTGCTTTCACTTTTGACTGCAAGGACACTCCCATTAGACCAGGTTGCTCAAAGCTTCCTCCAGCCTGGTCTTGAATGCCTCCAGGGTGGGGGCATCCACATCATCTCTGGGCAACCTGTTCCAGGGTCTCACTACCCTCACAGTAAAGAATTTCTTCCTAATATCTAGTTAAAATCTACCCTCATCCAGTTAAAAGCCATTTCCCCTTGTTCTGTTACTACCTGCTCTGATAAAAAGTCCCTCCCCCGCTTTCCTGTAGGTCTGCTTCAGGTACTGCAAGGCTGTTATAAGGTTCCTCTGGAGCCTTTTCTTCTACAGGCTGAAGAGTCCCAACTCTCTCATCCTGTCCCTGTAGAGACAGTGCTCCAGCCCTCTGATCATCTCTGTGGCCTTACTCTGTACCTGCTCCAACAGCTTGATGTCCTTCTTGTATTGGAGGCCCCAGAAGTGGATGCAGTGCTCCAGGTGGGGACCCATAAGAGCAGAGGGGCAGAATCACCTGCCTCAACCTGCTGGTCACGCTTCTCTTGATGCAACCCAGGATACAATTGGCCTTCTGGGCTGCAAGCATACGTTGCTGCCTCATGTTGAGTCTTTCATTAACTGACACCCCTATATCCTCCTTCTCAGGCCTGCTCTTATACCATTCTCCACTGAACCTGTATCTGTGCTTGGGATTGCCCCGATGCAGGTGCAGGACCTTGCACATGGCCATGCTGAACTCAAGCTTGGTATGGGCCCACCTTTCAAGCCTGTCCTTCTGGATGGCCCTTCCCTCTATGTCAGCTGCACCACTCAGCTTACAAACTTGCTGAGAGTGCACTCAATCCCACTGTCCATGTTACCTACAAGGATGTTAAATAGCACCAGTTCCAGCACTGATCTGTGAGGAACACCACTCATCACTGGTCTCCAATTGGACATTGAGTTATTGACCGTAACTCTAAGTGCAGCCATCCAGCCAACTTTATCTGGTGAGTACATCAAATCCTTTTTTCCCCAATTGTGTGGAACCACGTCAAATGCTTTGCACAAGTCCAGGTGGATGACATAAGTTGTACTTCCTTTATCCACTGATACTGTAACTCCATCACAAAAGGCCATCCAGTTCGTCAGGCATGACTTACCCTTGGTGAATCTATGTTGGTTACCACCAAACACCTCATCTTTATTTTCCATGTGCCTGAGTATGGCCTTCAGCACAATCTCTCCACAATCTTGACAGGCACAGAGGTGAGACTGACTGGCCTGTAGTTCCTTGGATCTTTTTTTCCCTTCTTAAAAATGCGGTTATGCTTCCCCTTTTCCAGTCAGTGGGAAGTTCAGACTCCCAATACCTTTCAAATATGATGGATACTGGCTTGGCAACTTCATCCATCAGTTCCCTCAAAACCCATGGATGGATTGCCTGTGATCCCATGGACATGTGTATCCTCAGGTTCTTCAGTAGTCTTAAACCTGATCTTCACTTACAGCAGGCAGATCTTCCTTTACCCAGTTCTTACCTTTCCTTTCTATAACTTGACAGCGCAGCTAGAGGCCTTGCTGGTAAGGGTTTTCATAATCCTTATCTTATCAGAGAGAAATATACCTCACTTCACAGTCACCTCTTACTCATGCCATTGATTTTTGGCAGTATATACATTTGTGATCAACTGTTTTCAGGGATGAGGTACAGGAGAAGTCAAATTTCATCAAAAATCTCTGATGAACACCTGGAGATCTACTAAGAATTGCAACCACTGCCAACAAACCAGACTGATGTGTTAATTTCACACACACAAAAAATCAAATATTTCTCTAGTTTTATGATTTTCTTCCTTTTTTTAAAAGGTATGTTAAACAAAAGCATTAAAAAATTTAAATGTTTTGTTGCTTATATATTATTGATATTGCACATTTTGCGAGGGCTGCTCCAAAAGTAATGCTTCCTGTTTGATTGTACTGGCCCATGATGTCCAGGGTGGATGTTGGTGGTATGGCAGTAAAGGCTGAAACATTCAAACAGTAGATAAGAGCACAGCACAGTGAAGTGGTAGACAGAACACTTCAGTGTGAACCAGTGTTCACCTCCACTGATGTAGATTGTACAGGAACAGCATGCAGGCTCTTGTTTATTACTGGCAAAAACGCAAAGCTAAATGTAGTGACTATGCTGAAAAACAGTGTTTTGTAGCTGAGAATTTCCTTTATCAAATAGTGTTATCGTGGCCTTCGTATCTACTGTAGTAGATATGCAAATAAATAGGAGGCATTACTTTCGGAGCTACTTATGGCCCAAGACAATTTCTATTCACTCAATGCAACCCAAGCAGAGGTTGGACACCTGTGTACTAAGTGGTTATGTATCCAAGCCTGGGAGGGGCAACTAAAAAATTAACTGAAACCAAATTAATTATTTTTTAGAGCTTTACAACATATGCAAGAACACTATAAATATGAATCCAGCCTACTTGGAAGTTTGAAAACAATATTCCACTTGTAAACACACAGTAGCAAATGAAGTCTCACTTCATTTTCAGCTGGAATATGTCTGCTAAATCACGTGTCCTTTTGAGAGCTCTATAATCTTCCAGTCAATATTAAAATCCCTTCTTCTGTACAAAATTATGTGGTTTACAAAAAAGTCTAAGTATTATTATTTTAATGTCCTTTAAGAATTCCTACCCATAATTAAAAACTTTCTGCTAAGTTTTACATACATCAATACTATTAGAATCATACCTCATCGATCAGTACAAACACAAGAGCATCTTTGTCATCAATTAACTCTTGAATCTTCTGGAACATCTTGGTTACAAGCTTGCCACTCTAGAAAGAGGTCATATGCATATATTTAACTATTTCCTTAGCAGACTTTTCAAGTCTTCTCATGTTGAGCAATGGAAAACTACTTTTCATTGTTTATTTTAAAGTAAATCTCTAATATAGCTTCTATTTAATTATTTTCAAGCACATTAAGTATCCCAAATAATCTTTGGTGCAAACACTAATTGAACCAACAATAGATACAGTTTAATTTATACTAAGTCAGAGTTGACTTACTAATTACTACATCAGTACTTACCTCAGAAAACCATTTAGAGAAAAGACTATGGCTGTTTATTTCAATTAACTGTCCATATCTATACCTAAAATATGAAGGAAAAAATATGCATCAACTCTATTGCACTGTAAGTCAGTGATGTCAGTAACTCCCCTAAGGCTTAATCCCCCCCACTTCAACCATGGAATTTTTTGAATTCGTACTTTAATTCACTTACTTCTAAAAACACAACATCTGGTTTGTTTTTAATTAGAATTTTCAGAAACTAATCTCACTATAGCTCTTCACAATAAGTCACTACCAGGATTCCTTCATTTTTTTGATTTGTTACTTCTATACAGTTTAGTAAACTGTTTCCATGTTAATGAGTTCATTACTCTATTCATACAACATTATTTTCAGCATACCAAGTAAGACCGTGAAGTTTATTTACTGTCTGAAGGTTTTTTATTTAGCTACTAGTTGCTAAGAAGTTTATAGTTAACTGCATCACTTGTCTGATATATCCGATATACAGATTGACTTCAGCATTCAGAGAATTCCAGTACAAAACACACTGGTACCTACTAAAAGCAGGTTTTCTTGAACATGAATATACAAATGATAGGCTTAATACTCTGTGATACTTCGCTCTTTAATCTTCACAGATGTGTATTATAAGCACAAACAAATGACTATATTGCCATTTGAATTTGTTTTTCACAATTTGACACGAACCATTACACATTCAGAAGGATTTATAATACTCTATCTATCTGTCTTTTATATTGGATCAATTTTATTCCAAATGCAGAGCATTTGCTCTGAACATCAGCACTTGAAATAAAGTATTACACATCTTTGGGCTACTGAAAAGAAACAATTAAGAACAATTAGCTAAAGTGAAGAAATTCCAGAAAGATCACCTGTACGATAGTCGTATCGTCAGCTTCTGAGCCAATGCTTTGCAGAGAGAGGTTTTACCAGTTCCAGGAGGGCCTGGATTCAAATCAAAGTCATACATATATTACAAAGAATCTACATCAGGTTGTTGATGACAAAATATCTTTTTAACTGCTGTATTTCATTAAGGCACTAATTGCAAACAACAGTAGACTGGGAATAACAGGGTATTTTGAGAAGATACTCAATTACCATTCTAGAGCTGTGCTCTAGAAGCTCTGAAGCTGTATCATTTTCAATGAGTAGTATGAGTAGTATACCAGCTTGTATACAGACACCACAGAGTTAAAATAATCAAACAGCATTAGATCCAACTGTTTTGCTCTTGCTGGGCTTTTGTACGTTAGCATTCTCAAAAAGTTGTGCTTACACTTTTATCTTTCTGAAACGTAGCCTGCTAGCATGCAAAACTGAAACCCATCATGTCTGGTTTGATCAACTGTTCACATCCCTGAATCTCCACTATGAGGCAACTAAGAGTATCTTAGGAAGTATACTGCACAAGAAACCTTTTGTTGTTGCCATGGTGCCCTACAGAAAAGCCACAAAGATTTTCTCCAAACAGAAAAATGTAGTTAAACAGAATATGAATGTATAGAGATTGATTTTTGGGTTCTAAACAACAGATAACAGCAGATAACTGACAGAACTTCCATTCAAAGTTAGTACTGCCTTTATAGCATAAATGTGGTATTTAGCACTACGAGAGTTTGGGATTTTCCAGTATTAACTTTATTATGGTCACAATAAAGAGCTCATTACTACAATTTTACACATGTGTGTATATATACACATACACATATGTATATGTATGCATATATATACATTAAGAACATCTTGGTGCATTAAACATTACAAATTATGTAGAATTAAAAGGTCATCGTGGAAATGTTTGTTATGAGTGTTATTTTTTCAATACCAGTCTGGTTAACAAAACTGTAATCAATCAATATCAAGCCGCAATTTGCAGCAAAACTGATTCAGTTGATGTCAATGTCATTTATAATTAATATTATAGTAAGCTTGGGTTGACTGAACATTACAATTTTAGTCAGAGTAATAATTAAATAAGTGAGAGTACTGCCTTCATCCTTGACAACAGAACGTTATATTAGAACATTTGAATAAATTTCTCAGTTTCCTCAAAAGTTTTCATAAAGGAGACATAAAGGAATTTTAATACTCCAAAGAACTGTCATCAAACTGGTTCCTGATGTGCACAGTACCTGCAATATTTTTTGCACTTTATAAAAAAAAATTCTTAAAAATTCAAATGAAGAATATTGATTATTGTTATTCTATTTATAAAATGTTACAATTTTAATTTCTGCATAACATAGTAAGTATGAACATTGATTTGATTCTGACATTACTTTTCATAGAACTTTGTGCTACAGAAAGAATATGCCTAGAAGCACTGCTTACTGTAACACAGGAACACATAATTTCATTACATGGAAGAACTACATAAGCTTTTCCTGAAGGGAAGCATAAACAGATTGTCAGTTCATCAACTTATTTTAAGATAGACAATTCTTACCATGCAGCAAAACAACTCTGTTCCATGATATCAGGTTGCTGTCAACGTTTCTGTCAGAAAATAGTAATGTTGTCGTGACATAATCAAGTAACTAATAGATGAGTAGGGGGAAAAAAAAGACACAAATTAGAGACATATCAGGAAACACAATTACATATGGATGCAATCTCCTAATTATCTCTACTGCGTACCCTAACAACGACAACAAAAATCGGTTTTAAGTCTTTCAGTCTTAGACCACAATTTCTCTGTAAAGGCTGGAAATTCACTTCCTTCCTGCCCTCAGGAAAAAAAAAAAAGCATGCATTGGCCACAAATGGATTTCAGAACCTTCATCAATAAACTAAATGCTTTACAGACTGAAAGTATTTTCATTTTTCACTGTCCCCCTTCCAGTGTATACTCAGTTCAGATCCCAAGTACAGTCAGAGACTCATAATCTGGTTTTAGTTGTTATTACAGCTACAGATCTGTTTAGTCTGTTGTGGTCAACTCACTAAACAAAGCAGTTACTGTCACATTTTAGTTGCTTTTGTATTTCTATCAGGTATTTGTAGACTTGTTATCCTTCCAAATAAATAAAGTTGCATATAATTTCCTTGAACGTTTATTTTTAAATAAAATGTTAATTCACTGCAGAATGATCTAGAACACACAAGTAGAGAATTCCTTCAATTACATGAATATTCACCTGAGGTATTAATTTATTCGGATTTCTACCCTCATTTAACACCCGGAATCTTTTTATTTGATTACTGTTACCTGTAATGCTTTTGATCACCTGAATTAATAAGACAATGAAATAGCATTCCTGCCACAAAATGGAGCAATTACACAGCAGGAAAAAAAAATATCAAGCATGTTTGTCAGTAATATCCTGAGAAATACAGACACTATTTTGAAACTTAACAGGAATCATTTCAGAGTCTGCAGAATTCAACCATATTCAGCCAGCTCCATAGCATTAAAAAAATGAATATTGGCTCGAATAACTTCTACAAAAAGCTGCAGAAGTGAGGTTCCTTCACTTTTTTAATTAATTGAGCAAACACATCTGAAGAAATGAAGTATAATTTCTGGAATGATCATCAATGAAACTTCTAACATGGAAACTAAGATATATATATATATATATATATATTTGTTGTGGTGCAGGCTTTGTAGTAGTATCTACTAATACACTTTTGAGATACAATGATTAATCTTAAAATGTCAACTTTGTCTTCTTTTGTTAAGCATACAACAGTTACATTTAAGTACGGAATTACTAAAAATACACAGAAATTTTGATAAATATATAAAGATTTGCAAAATGGCTAAAACTATGCCACCCTTTACAGTGTAGGAGTGTACTAAGCAGACATCAGAATTCTCTCTCAAGCTGGTTATTGCCAAGTTATTGCTAAATTCTCCATACGCTGCAGCTACTTCAGGCTGGGTACGTTTCAAATCTTCTCCTCAAGCAATTTTAATTGTTACCAATTTTCTACTTACATGTGATTTTACTTCAGTGTCATATATAAGACTTTCCCAAAGGCCATGGAATTCAGCTGTGAAAGCAATACATTATACATCTGTTTAAGGCAAATCAATTCAGGAACTCGTAAGCTACCATTGCATTACAAAGGAGTTCCCAAATTATTCTCAGACAAAATTAAGGATCAAGAAGAGCAATCAAAGTATATGGAAAAAATATATGGATTATTTTCTCACAAAGCAAACCCTACTTTCTAAGGGTCTATACCTAAATTTATATATCTTACGTATGCATATATAATAATGCATAATATATTATATTATATATACATAGTACATATATATAAAGTTATATTCAGCATTTCTTAAAAATAACATCAACAGATAAGGGAAGAAAATAAGAAGAAGTTGAATAATATATTTTACAAAACTATTTTTACAAAAAATAGTGATCAAATCAACCATTTCCAGCTGTTGCTTTCTCCCTTAAAGCAGGAAAAAGTAAAAAAGGACTGTGATGAAGAATTATAAACCATAATAGTATGGAAATGTCCAATTATGGACTGCTCCTCAAAGAGAAACGTTGTAAATATTTACACTTCTCACAGCAGGAAAACATGAAATATTTTCACAATATGAAAAGCGCAGGAATTGCCAGACTCACACTCCCTCTTTGGCCTCAAGCTCACATCTACAGTTCTTCCAGATACAGAGTCCAACCTCAACAGGCACTAGACAATAACAACTGCCAGGCCTTGCTCTGTTGCAGAAGAAACCATTACTCTTTCCAGAAACCTTTTGAGTACTCTGTATCTCTTCAATTTCCCTACTTGGGGAAAAAGCTTACTTCATGTAACCTTCACATTTCCTCTCTAAGCAAATTACAGTTTTCTTTAGAAAAACAATCTGCAAATTTACTGAAAGCAAGATATTAAGTTACTGACAATAGCAACAATAATATCTAATTGAAAACTTGTTCCAATATTCTTTGCAATAGGTTGCTAGCACATGGTTTTATGAACAAATGTATTTTATGATTTAGTTGTCAAAAGAAATTCAGGATTTGTTTAAAATCTCAGGTTTTTCCCCAGATTACCAGGTTTTCAGCACAGTCAGACAGGAAGCAAACTGACATTATTTCAAAAATCAGTTCTTACAGGAAAAAAAAAAAAAAAAAGAAAGGCGAAAGATGCAAGAATCAGGAACCTAAAGAGCATCATGTTAACAAGGTACTTTCAGCTCTTGGACATTCTCTTTTGTGGTTTTGGCAAAGGTTTTACACAGAGATTCAAGTGTTGCCAGACCACTGGCTGCTGTTTAAGAATGTAACAGCAGCACAACCTTGCTGGCTGGTTGCTAGTTGTGGGCTCTGGAAAGCCAATATTTAAAATGATGAATTTCTTGTAGGTCATTAAATTAAAAATTTGATGCCTCTAGGGTTAAGCATTTGTGATTTTGACTGTATATTTTCAGGCTTTATTCCATAGGATCAATTACTTTGACCACAATTACAGAAAAAAATGGCACTTTGTAGAATCACCTATAGTGACTCAGTCAAAACCACTAAAAAATTCCAGACAGATTGGTTTCATCCACAAAGGACAAAATTATATAGTCAATATGCATACTACCTTTAAAAAATAACTCTACAAACACTTTGTTTTTCTTTCATTGTAATTGCTCTAGATCTTCCAGAATTATCAGGTGAGTACCTGCAGGTAGCACCCAGTGATTAGCTGCAACAATATCCTCATTTTCTTCTTCCAAGTTTTCAACGCTTGGCCCTTCTTCATTCAGATGAAAAATATGAATGGAAAGACTGCTTTTGCTCAAGTCAATAGGCTAGGAGAGATGTAAAAAGACTTTCAATACATCGTATTTCTCACTTCAGAGATAATTAGAAGATATGAAAGTTACAGTACTCAGCCAACATTCAGTTTTGAAACCTACTGCTTCTGTTTCAGCCCTTAATAATGAGCATAAGGTCAAAAAACTTTTCCGTGTTTATGCCAGTTGGTCTAGTACAACACACTACCTTCTTCTACACATCCAGCACGTGTTCTTAGGCTATCACTACTCTACCTACAATTAGCTCATATGCATATGAACAAAACTGTACATTTTTGATTGATACCTGTCTTTCTTTCAATTTCAGCTCTGTATCCACAATTGACACAGATTGCACATTGCTATTAAGGAAGCTGTCGTCAAATTCCGTCCACTTGTAATCACCAAACACAATGTTATGTCTGTTCAACAGTTTCAGGACACTCATCCTGATATCTTCTTTCTTTGCAGTACTAATAAGAAAAAAACAGCATTATTTATGGCATTAACCTTTAGAAGGCAAGTAATATCTAATATCTGAAATATCAGAGCGTTTTGTCTACTACATTAAGCCTCCCTCCATGGAAAACAGCCTCCATTCAAAACAAACAAACAAACAAGCACACATACCAAATGCAGTAACATTCTGCAGAAGCAAACAAATAAATTTAGTTTGTTTGCAAAGTAATAACCTTGACAGTACAGGCCAGAAAGCATTGTTCAGTTTGTTTGCAATCAAATCAAGGGTTGTGGGATAACAAAGCTAAACATTTCCAAGAACAGAAATCAATATGTATCAAAATGTTGACTGTGTTTTACTATGAATAGTAGAAAAACTCAAAGCCAAACTACTACACTGAAATTAGCTTGGAAGCTCAATTACCTCCTCACTCCTATGAACAACTGGTAGCATGCCTCTGTCTAGAGATATAAGGAGAATTCCAGTAAAACAGGTGAAAACTACAGGAGAAGGAAGAGCATTTTAAGACTCTAGAAAAGTGTTAATTTTAAAACTTGAGTCCAGAATCCTGTCTTTCAACACTGATGAAGATTCTCTTCATCAAAGCAGTGGATATTTCTTAGCAGGGCCCTCAATATACTCATCCATTTAATCCCAACAAACTGGTAAGACAAGGAGTGGACGAATGGACAAGGTGTCTGGACTGTCCTGTTCAGAGTGATCAGTAGTCCAAGTGGAGCAGCAAGTATGCGAGGCAGGGAGGGAGTAGGGAATGATTAATGTTGGGACCAACACTATTTTTGCACCTTCATTAACACAGTGGACAATGGGATGGAATGCAATTGCATTAAGTTTATGGATGATGCTGGAGCAGAGAGGACTATTATACTAGAGAGCAAAGCTACCATTCAGAGGGACTACTGCAGGCTAGAGATAAGGTTTAGCAAAAATCTCTGGAAATTCAACAAAAGTCAAAGTGAAGTCTTGCCTCTGCATCTATTGCCCAGAGAACAGAACAGACCAGAGGCCAACTGGACAAAAAGCAACTGCTGAAAAGGACTTGTGATTCTGGCTCTTTGTTGGGCCACACCTGCATTACTGTGAGTAGTTTGGGGCTCTGCTGAGAAAGATTTAAGTGTACTAGAGCAAGCCCAAAAGACAGCCACCAACAAGATGCGTTCGACCCCAAGCTGCAGAAACACTTCACAGACACAGAAAAACTCTCTGATGTGTTCAGAGAACACAAAGCGAGGCTGCTGTGCGTGCAACAGACACCAGCTGCAGCAAGCAAAGTTCGAGTCAGCAACAAAAAACAGATCCTGGCGTGGGGAAGCTGGGTCAAACACTGATCAGTCGTGCTGAGTGACTGTGTGAGCTCAAAATAACCTGAAAAACCCGAAGGCTCTGCCTTGGATCAAGGCAGTTTTCAGAGATCCTTTCCGATGCCCTTCGTTCCCTTTCCCGTTCCCACGCACATATACTTTTTCTATTATTCCAACCAAAAATTCGCAGCAAGGCGTCACCGAGCCTAAAAGCCCAGAGGGACCTGTTTGATTTCTGATGAACTTCCACGTGTATCTGAACGTTATCGCACGCGTTTGGGAGGGCTTGCTTCAAATCCCCAGCCGCTTCGTCCATCCTTCCGGCTCCTAAGGAGAAAGCGGCAACAAACAGGCTTTCAGTGACCGCCGCACCGGCAGCGCAAGCAGCCCTTCTTTCACACGGGAGCACCGCGTCCCCCAGCCCATCGCGGCCATCAACGCACCCCTTCCTTCCTTCCTTCCTTCTTTCGCGATGAAAAGCAGCACGGGAGGGAAAGGAGCTCACGTCGGACGGAGCCCCGAGGACGGTGACCTGAAGTCGGGCGAGCTGAGGACCGAGCGCCTTCTTCGCCCCGTCCGCGCTCAGACCGCCCGCTCCGCAGCACGCAGGGCAGCCGAGGCGCCGCAGCCCATTCGAAAAGCGGCGCGGAGCCCCGCCTCGCGTCCCCTGACCTGGATCTTCCTCCTCGGGGAAGGAGCGTTTCCGGCGGGGGAGGGGAGGTTGTAGCCTTCGGGCTCGGCTTTGCGATGGGGAAGAAACACAAAAAGCATAAAGCGGACAAGGCGGAGTGGCGGTCGGCTTCTACCACCGCCTACAGCGGTAAGGATGCGGGGCGGCAGCGGGAGCCGCGCCCGTCTTCGTCCCTTGTGGCTGCCAGCAGAGCCTGCGAGCCCTTTGCGGCGCACGAAGGGAGAAACCCTCGTTTCCGTGGGTGAAGATGCTGCGAGCGATCTTTCCTGAGCTCCCGTTCTCGGGGCGGGCGGTGGGGACGAGGGAAAAGGCGGGATGGAGGTGGGGAGCAGCCTGAGCGTGAGGCGGGACGGGAGTGCGGGGCTGCGGAGAGCGAGCTCCTTCATGCCCGTGGTTGGGGAGCGTTCTTCAGGTGTATGCGGGGTTTTCGTGCCGCCCGAGGTGAGCAGCCGTGAGAAAACACGTGCTGGAAGCTTTGTCGTTTAGCAAGCGCAAGAAAATCTTCCAGCAGTCCAAACAGGAGAGAATTCCAGTGAAATAATTACCGTGACTGTCGGTTTTCACTGCAAGGATTCGGTTTGCTTTATTTACGTGTGGATTTTCCAACAGTGGTAGGTTTTGATTTTTGTTTTTGATTAGGTTTTGACTGCTCTGAGGTCAGAAGCAGGTTGGTTGTTTTTTTGTTTTTTTACAGGCACTGACATTCTGGTTTATGGTGGGATGCAAGAACTGTGTCTGCATCTGTGATATTTTTCATTCTGGGGCATGTGGAACAGCTGCTGCTTAGTTTGGATTTGTGATTCTTAGCTGCTGCTTTTATCTCCAAGCACATCGCGTACGCTTTCAAACTGTATCAGATTCTTATCAATAGCATTTCTGAAACTAGCATCACCTATGTGCTTCATTGATAGCACGCTATCACTTTCATCAGCATCTTTGACTTTTTTTTTTTTAAATTTAGATTATGTAGACAAGCCTTTGGAAAAACCTTTGAAGCTGGTTCTTAAAGTTGGAGGAAGTGAAGTAACTGAACTTTCTGGATCAGGACACGATTCTAGTTATTACGATGACAGATCAGATCATGAGCGAGAGCGGCACAAAGAAAAGAAGAAAAAAAAGAAAAAGAAGTCTGAGAAGGAGAAAGAAAAGCACCTTGATGATGAGGAAAGAAGAAAGAGAAAAGTAAGCTGTGATTTTTAGAATTTAGACATACCGTCATTCAAACACATTCATTTACCTGAGATCAGATAAGTGTGTACAGGTCTGGTACAGTCTAAGGGATCCCCTCAGTTCTCCTCTCCACCAGTTTTTTTTTTAATCAATATTTAAGTAGGAAGACCATTGTTTGGAGGCAGCACTTCAGAACTGTAGAAAATGCCCATCCTGGTTGGTGCAGTTCTGCTGTTTAGAAGAGTGATTTATGTGTTGATTTGTTGAATAATGTAAATGCTTGTTCCCTTTTAACTGATATTTTTCCTTTCCATGTGTTTTGTGTATCGGTATAAATACTTCTGTTCTTAAATCTAATGTTTCGTGTTTCAGCTGGGTCAGAAATATGCTCTGCTATCCTTTGAATGAAAGGTATTTCCTTTCAAATCTAGAATGAACTTTGGTCCCTGAGATATAATAAGTTGTTAATTAAACATAGCAGTTTCAATGTCTAAAGCAGCTTTTTTTTTATAATCTGGTTTTACATGAGTTCAGCATACCTTTAGGTGGAAGCTCAGTGATTAATGAGAGAACAGTAGTATTTTTATGCTGTTTATGTTTTGCCTTTATGTTTAATCAGAGTGGAAAAAATTGGAAAAACAGACAATGGCAGTCACAATATTGTTTAAATCATATTATGGATCAGATGTACCTTGAGTATGCCAAATAAAAAATGGCTCTTATTTCTCTGTAGCTAGGATTGTGCATTCCAAGTATGTTCTAAAATCTATCTTTTTTGCTGTTGTAGGAAGAGAAAAAGAGGAAAAGGGAAAAAGAGCAGTGTGACACTGAAGGAGAAACTGATGACTTTGATCCTGGGAAAAAAGTGGAGGTTGAACCTCCTCCAGATCGTCCTGTCAGAGCGTGCAGAACTCAGCCAGGTGACTGTTGTGAGAACTTGTATCTGCTTAATCTGTATATTAAGTGGATTCTTAATCCATACCTGTCTTCCCAGTGGGTCTGCATCTATCTGTTGCTCATCTTCTTTTTGATTGGAAAAAATAGGCTGTGTTTCAGGAATACTAATTCCATGGGTATTATAGCAAAGGAACCTTTAAGACTGCACTAATGAAAACATTACCAGAATGGGGGCATCCCAATGTTGCAATTTGAGTAGCTAAATATCACTTTTCTTTTCTGTAAAAACGGTAACACCTTAGTTTTATTTTACTAATAGATGTATTTAACCTATTAGTAGATATTAAGTTAGATTTTATTAAAACTATCTTTCAAAAATGAGTTTAAAGCTCATTAAGTAAGAGAAATAGTTATTGTATACTTAAAACAGATATGTTTAGATATATTTGTTCCTTTAATTTGTCTGTGTTTCCATCTCAAACTGCAGCTGAAAATGAAAGCACACCAATCCAGCGGTTACTAGAACACTTCCTTCGTCAGCTTCAAAGGTATTAATGTCTTACCCATAGCTGTGTTGATTGTGTCTAACACACATGTTAGATTACAACTTCTTATTCCAGCTTTCTGTTTTAAAATCATGCAGAGACTGGCTTTAATATATTGGGTAACTTTTCAACTACATCAGACCTCATTGTTTTTAAAGGTTAGTTGGTGAATATTATTCCCAGCCGTGCCATTCTAGCCTGGGGGTAAGCAAGGCATGTTTTGAGGATAGACTATATTGCAGTTAGAGATTTATAAAGCACTAATAACTGAATTTAAAGAATAAAAAAATATGTGGATTTTAATAAAGATTGAAGTCATGAAATTGTGTTTTGCATTTTCTGTCAGATGCCAAAGCAAGTTTATACCCACTTGCTTGATAATATTCTGATGTGGTGAAATTGTTTGGTTTTTCCTTATGTTAACTCTGTAACTCATATTTTTTGAATAGAATTACCAACATCCTTGATTTTGCTTTTTTTTTTTTTTTTTTTTAAATAAATACAAGAAGTTGAATTCAGAACTAGATCTAAAATAGAAAAGACTGCAGTTACTTCTAGAGGATTTCATGAACAAGAAGATTTGAAGAAATTATTACTTACTGAAGCCTAACACCCATTTGGAGTGTAAATGGAGATACAGATAGCATATGAGAAATAATTAAGTAAATCAGGAGCTAGTTTCATCTTTTTCAAAGAAGTCTGCATGTGCATAATCAAATTCTGTTCTGTAGTAGGGAACTTTCCAAATACTTTCACTGTTTTGTGAAATTGTTTTTGTTTAGAATTTTTTTTTTCATTTTAAATAAGGCATTACTTGTTTTATTCTGTTAGTGTGGTATAGAAACAACGATCATCTTGTTTGCTGATTTAAATTTTAATTCTTTCTTTCTTTATTTTTAAATTTTATTTCTAGGAAAGATCCTCATGGGTTTTTTGCTTTTCCAGTCACGGATGCCATCGCTCCAGGATATTCCATGATAATAAAGCACCCCATGGATTTTGGAACTATGAAGGAAAAAATTGCAGCAAACGAATACAAATCAGTCACTGAATTCAAGGTGAATTGTTAGAGATTTAGTTACTTCAGAACACTTCAGTAACGAACCTCAGATTCATTTTGACTTCAGAAGTCTTTCTTACCTTAATTATTTTAATACGTGCTTGTTCAGAGCTCAATTGCCTGTTCTACAAAATTCACTACGAATTACTGTGGAAACGAATAACATGCTGTAAAGATCTGTGGAATTCATGCTGCTAGACACAATATTCTTACTTATATTTAGGGTTTAAGTTATTTCAAGAAACTTAGATTTATTTTTTCTATCTAGACTTGATTAGATTGATTAAATGACAATTTAAATATATCTGCATGAAAATTGGAGATAATGGAACATTTTTTTTAGTGCATTACAGTAACATCTTGACGTACCCTGTTTTCCATATAACTGTCATTTCAGATGGTGTTTTGGCAGAAACTTAGTTAGCAAGGTTATTGGCAACTTGCCTTAACTACATTGGCTGTTGACACTGCAGTAATGCCTTGTTGAATGCATTGGCATTCTACAGGCAGGCAGTGCTTTAAGTTTTTTTAATTTTGTTTTGTTTCCCTTTTTTTTTTCTTAGTATTGTCAGCTCCTGGAAGGAAAGAAATTTTATTTAACCTATTCATGAAGTTCTATGAGCAGTCTTTAACTTTCATTGTTTTCAGCTGTAGAAATGATGTAACAAGAGTCTTCACAGAGGACATTGGCTTGCTTTTCAGGGTTGTTTTTTCTCCTATAGAAAATTCCAGCAAGGTGAGCAAAGAGCAGCTTAGATTTCCTACAGGGGCTCTGACAAACGTTAGTCTGTTTTGTTATGCGTGAATTGGGATTTTTTGTTTGGTTGGTTTTTTTTAATGGAGACTTTCATAGGAAATAAGGATACATATTATCACTGCAATCAGCCAGCTGTGCCATCTGGTGTTTTGAAATCCTGTCAGCTTGTCTTTTTCAGTGATTTTAAAAAGCGTGTTTGAACAGGAGCTCTCTGGCTGTATTTCCGTACAGTTATGGTTACACTGATAATGCCAGTAGGAGAGCAACCTTAAAAAATGAAAATTACTGCATTGTTCAGACTAACAGATTCTTTTTCTCTGAAGGATTTGTTTTCTGCTGGCACTCTTTGAAGAGTGATAAATGTTTGCTAGAAATCTATCGCTGTCCAGTGTCCAACCTCTTTGTCCAGTGACAGAGGTAGGACTTCCTTTCTAGATGTGAGTATATGCTCATGTTTTTGTAATTGTTAAATAATACAGAAATGTTCTTAGGTTTTGACCTCTAAAAAGGAGTGCTCTGATGGTTGTCTTTCACTTCTGATAAACCTGCTACAACCAGCTGGAGCTAGTCAGAAGCCAGTACATCCCTCAAAGGGAAGACTATGAACCATATGTTTTATTTAGTAGGGGAGAAATTGTTGCAGGAATACCAAAGGTGGACAAACAAAAAACTCTTCTTTGTTATTTTCTGTACTACTTCAAAGACCATCACTAGATGCATTGCTCCCCTGGTCTTCCTTGTTTGCTTCTTATCTAATTATTTGCTCCCTTGTGCCACCTTCCCAATTCCTGTTTTTGTGATGGGCTCCGTAAGTGAAGGCAGACAACCTAAATGTCACAGGAAGTCACAGACTAGCATTTATAGCTCTTTATCTACTTAGCTAGTATGGAGCTGATGACTAGTAAATTGTCAGGAGAGCACTGCTCTGGCATCACTGCAGGGAAACAAGAAATAAAAACTACTTTTTTTCCCCATAATCTGATCAGGAATGCAGTAGGGCAGAATTTTTTGTTTTTATGTGTTCATGTTTGGTGTCAGAGGAAGAATTCAGGAGAAATCTTATGTCAAGCTGTAATCTGAATCTACGTTCAGAAATCTTTGTCTCAGAAAATCTGTTCCTTAAACATGGTGGGTTAACTCCAAAAAGCATACCATTCTGTTGGATCTTTACCACAGAAGAAAATCATAATCAAATATACTAGACTCCTGCACAGGCTGTATTGTATTTGTGTCTACAGAAAAACTAAAGCTTAATTGCTTGAACAGTCATTATTTCAATACTGAAAAGTTATTGAGTGAAAAATACATCCTTATACCATGCACCAGTCTAATTTGTTAGTGTCCAATTTGTGAAGTGCTACTGCATGATCCTTTGTTATTGATTTGGCAACTTTTTAAATTTTCAGATGACTATAATAATGTCTTTTTAGCTCAGTGTTTCACAGAGCTTCTAATAATGCTTTCTATTCCTTATTTAATGGACCAATAATATTTGGCTAAAATGAAGTCTTCCCTAGGGGAGGAAAAAAAAAAACAATGAAAAACCTCTCATGATCTGCAATAAATGTTTTTGGTTCAGCTTGCAGTGGAATGTGTTAAAGCTTATTTTAGCAAGTTGCATCAGTTAAAAATATCAGCCTGATATTGGATGTGATAGGAGAGGACAAAACGGCTGTTTTGTTCTCTTGTTGCATGCATTGAGCGTTTGTAAAGTTGTTTCTTAAGTTTTTCAAGGCTTTTGTTGTTGCAGTTTAAGTGACTGAAGATTACTACGAATTCCTACAAATAAAATTATGTTTAAGATACTTTATCTTTTTGCTATTGCATTTCTCTAACCTATTCTGATTTATGAGGAAGGAAAAACATGAAAATCTTTACTTGGTCCCTCAGTGCTGTTACTGATTTTTACATCTGTTTGTTTGGTGTGTATGAGAAAGAAGGAAACGTTTGGCACTTAGGTTAAACTTGTTTATACACTAAGAAGAATACAGAGCTGCCTTGGTAGTGTGCTATGTGCAAGTTGTGGAGTAAAGGACTTTGGTATTTGAACAGGCTTTTTTGTTTTGTTTTGTATTTTACAGGCAGATTTTAAACTCATGTGTGATAATGCAATGACATACAACAGACCAGATACTGTTTACTACAAGCTAGCCAAGAAGATACTGCACACAGGCTTTAAGATGATGAGCAAAGTAAGAGATCTTTTAAAAACAAAGCAGAAACACTTTGTTTTGGGGATTTTTTTTGTCATATTTAAAACGAATCTAATTAATAACAATGTGAAATGTTATTTCATCTATCTGCCATTACTTCTAGCTGTATCTATTCATATTATTCTATTTAGGGGCTCGATAGCATTCGTGTTATAAACACACCTTTATTTTTCAACCTCATCTGCACCACTGAAGTCTGTGGGAACTTATTCTACTGGCTTCAGTGGAAGCAACTGGGATCTAAGTGCCAAAAACCCAACTATAAGATGTTGCTTCTGGCTCTAACTTTTAATACAAAAATCTCGTTTAAGTTATAATTTTGCATAAACAAAGAAACTTAACATTTTCAAATGTGGTGGGTATTGGGGAGGTTTCATAAATGCACGTATACGAAGCTAAATTTTTACTCAAATATAGTTCTTGATCTGTAAAATGTGAGTTATTTTCTGAGCTGCTTTGTGTGTGCATGTGCTTGTGTTGCTGTTGTGCATGGTAAGTCTTGTATGAAATGGGTTGTTGTCTTTGCATATGCATTGTTTGTTTGTTTCTCTTTCTTGATAGTTGGTCTGCAGAAATTCTGATGCCATGCTACCATGACAAATCATGTTGCATCGCCATTGAAAATGAGGCATAAAGAACAAAATAAGGCCATGGCCATTCCCATCCCATCCCATTATCATAGCATCTTGGCTATGAGGGAAAGGTTAAGTCCCTGCCGCTCTGTCCTTTCTGATTCTAGGAACGGCTGTTAGCTTTGAAGCGCAGCATGTCGTTTATGCAGGACATGGATTTTTCTCAGCAGGCAGCTCTTTTGGGTGATGAAGACACAGTGGTTGAGGAGCCTGTCCCTGAAGTTATGCCTGTACAAGTAGAGACTACCAAGAAATCCAAAAAGCAAAATAAAGAAGTTATTAGGTAAAGGTTTTCATTGGTGTGCTTTCTAGGCTGTTGAAGTTTTTGTAATATTAGTCAAGAGCAAATAATTGAGAAGACTTCCTGGGGAAGGAATTCCACATTTCCTCATGGAATGATTGCATGTTCTTTTAAATGATACCTTGCATTTAATGTGTATATATGTAAATGTTTTATCATTTCTTTATATTTGCTGAAAATATAAGTAATTCCTTCTTGTGGTAGTTAGAGATGTTTATCCTAGCCACAAATCTTTAATATTTTGAAGGAACTTTGATTTTTTTTTTTCTTTTTTTTACTTTAAACCTGTGATAAGTTTGAAGGAAAATCGCTGAGTTCCATTGCTTTGATGTCTGGAATTTAATTGAGAAATTCTATTAAAAAAAAAAACAGTAACGAAGCATTGCTAATTACATATTTGAACTATTTGAGATCTACTTATATATCTGAAGTTGGGGGGCGGGAAGAGCAATCTTACCTCAAGTTCATGCTCTCTTTTTTTTGTTTGTTTTTGTTAAAAACAAGTTTCATGGTTCTGAACAGCCACAGGTTTAGTGGAAAAAAAAAAATCATAATCCTGTTTCTATCTGAAGGAAGAACAGGTATGTGTAGTTGTTTTGTAGCAGTAGGAGACAGCAACACTTATCTTCAAAAATAATTCTAAAATGAGTAATTTTGGGGGGTGTGGAGCTATTCTGGTACCACTATACAGAAATACACCTGCTGCTGTATAACAAACAAATTTTTCTTCAATAATTGTCCAATAGGTATTGTGTAGGAATTAAGTACCTTTCTGCAAAGGGGACTTTATGCAGATTCTTCCTGATTAGTCTATGATTCTGTTTGTATAATACGTATTTATTTTCTGATTAATTCTTAAGTAAACTGCATTACAGAGGTCTATTTCTACTTTGCCACCTTCTGTGTACTTGTTTTCAAAGTAAACAACTTCCAAAGAGAGCGAACAGATCAAGAAATTGAGACTGCCAAAGAACACAGTACTGCTTTGTCTTCAAAATCAACATTAATATGCAGTCAAGTAGAATTGTCAGCTATTCTTAACTATCCTGCTATCCATTTTCCTTGGGATCAATTATGCTGTAAATTTACTTTCTTGTTCTCTTAAATGTTTGTGATTTCAATACCCAGAACTGTTTCTTTTCTGATTAACTTGACCTTTAAACCAACTGTATTTTGGCATCCATGTGATAATCTTTTGATGTACAACAAGAGCTGTGGGTAGATTGCTTTCATAACTGCTTGTTAAAAACAGAGCTGAAGGCCATCATTCTGGAAAGTGTTAAAGTAGTTCGGACCTCTGTGTTACAGTTTAAAAATTGGCTTGATCATCTTAGAACAGAAGTCTTCTTTGAAACTTTCACTCAAAATTCTTGTCTGTTATGTGTACAGTAGAGAAAGCCTCTGATATAGCAAATTTTGCTGCTCTTCACAACCTTTTCTGAAGAATAGGAATGAACAGTTCCTGAATGAAACAAAAAACCTAGCACAGGATCATGAGAAAAATGTGTTATGTTTTAATTGTCTTTAACAGCAAAGCTTTTTTGCATAGCCAGTCTGAATCTCTATACAGAGGAAAATTCTTAGCTAAGAAAAGGAAAAGGTACCTCAGGAGAGGGAAATGGGTCTGGTATGAGGAGTAGTACCTAAAATGGTTGGTCCCTGGTGTCTAATCTAACCTTAGTGTATGTAATGCTCTGATAGATTCTGATCTATGAAGTATTTCTTTTATACTTAATGATGACTCTCACAAAAGCATTTTTTTTTTTTTTCTTGATTGGTTTCCCCCCCCACCCAGACATACAGATTCTCCATTTCCTCATCATCTATTTTTTCTGCATCTTTTTATTTGGAATAATGGCATATTCACACATGTGGGAGACGTATGCATCATTCACCTTGTAATGATATAAGAAACCTATTTCCAATTTATGCTTTGAAGTACTCCTTTTCATTGAAGTACAGAAACAATTAAATTTTGAAGTTCAAGAGTTGGCTGGTTCTTCTGCTACAAAACTTCATTTTCAGAGTGTAATTGTAATTCCACTGAAATGCTGAATTGGACAGACACTGGGAGGGGAGTTGGGACTGTTCTGTTTAGCAAGCTCAGAATTCAGCTTTGTGTTTTGTCTTTTAATTTCTACAACTACTACTCTTTTCTTTCTTCAGTTGCATATTTGAACCTGAAGGAAATGCATGCAGCCTGACAGATAGCACTGCTGAAGAACATGTCCTGGCACTAGTGGAACATGCAGCAGATGAAGCTCGGGATAGGATCAATCGATATCTACCCAACAGCAAGGTCTGCTTCATGACAAAGTTCACAATTCCATGTTGTGTCTAACTTAAATGGATCTCAAGTTGTCTCGTGTTTTAAACATCTTTAAAAATTCACTTGCAGAAAACACTGAATCACCTTCAGTCTTTGACCTGACTTCCTTAATTGCAACTCTTAGCACTGAAAATGATTAAAGTAACATGACACTCTCATATAGGACAAGGGAAAATGGTTTCAAATTAAAAAGGGGAGTTTTAGATTGGCTAGTAGGAAGAAATTTTTTATGTAATAGGAGTGAAGAGGCACTGGAACAGGTTGCCCAGAGATGTGGATGCCCTGTCATGGAAACGTTCAGTGTCAGGCTGGATCAGGCTCTGTGCAGCCTGATCTAGCTGCAGATATCGGTTTCTTGCAGGGGAGTTGGACTGGATGACCTTTAAGGATTCCAACTCAAACAATTTGATAATTCTGTTGTTGCAACCATAGAAAGAGCAAACTTTGGCATAGATTAAACTGTCATTAGGATTCTATCCTAAAAGAGAGAAGAAATTCTGAAGTGTGAACCTAATGTTTTCAGTGAGAAGTCCAGAATCTCTTTTATTTTTGTACCTAGCAGTAGTAGCTGTCTGTTACAGCATATTCTTGTGTAAGTACAAAATACAGCCTTCGGTAAGTAGTAGAAACGATAACAGGAATTTTGGACAGTGCTGACCACAGGTTTAATCACCTTGAACATGGTGCTGATACTGTTTCAGACGTTTGATTTTTGTTCTGAGTGCTAATTGGAAAAGCTCCATGGTTCTCAGTATGTTTTTCTCAGCACGATTTGTATGTGAGTTGTGGTTTTCCTAGACATGTAGTACTAATGGTTTCTTTTGTTATTTTGTGCTAGGGTTTGGAATCAATGCTGCAGACTTTCCCTACAAGTCTATGTTGTGATAAACATGTTACTCTGTTTCCCTTGCATCCTATGGAGTCTTTATTACTGCCATTACACAGTGGCCTCATATTTCATTATTTCACATTCTGTAGTGACTGCTTCAATTTAAAAAAGGTTCAGGATATTACAACATCCTACATTTTTCACCTAATCTTTTAACTTCTGTTGCAGAAGAAACATCTGCATTGAAGTGGTAGTAATGTTTTCAAACTCAAGTGCCTATTTCTTGGAACTATGGCACTTCTAGGTCAACTAGATTAAGAAGAAAAGCCTCACAGTAGGTGGTTTAGCTTCTTCAGTATATTTCTGAAGCTAGGAAGAAGACTTGCTAAGAGCAAACATCATTTGGAAACCTATAGAGTAAGACTTTTTTACAAACCATTATAGCAATACCAGTCTGCTACTGGAAAAGCCTTTCAGGATGCAGTCACTTCTGAAGAGGGCAACTCAGTGGTATTCAAGGAAAAGTTTAGATATTCTATTCCTCATGTCTGGGCTGTTAATCAGCTTGACAGCCCACTGTAGACCCCAGTTAAGTACTTAACACTTAAGTGTGTTATCACGTGTTTGTTCCAGTAGGTCTGGCATGGCACTTGTTTGTTAAGAATTTGATAGCACGTGCACAGTAGTACTTCTAAATGCAGAAAGTTGTGGATGAGATGCATGAATGAGCAGTATATTTGCTAAAAGGTGATAAGTAGTTATTTCTAAAAATTCTCCATATTAAAAAGGGAATTCATACTGGTGTTCAGGATCTGAATACAGCTAAAAACGCTTTTTAAAATCTTCTGTGTAAGCAGACATCTCATTTGAGGTTAGACTCTTTGAATGATTACTTGTATGTCTTTGTGATTGTATTTACAGATCGGTTATCTGAAAAAAAATGGAGATGGAACTTTATTGTTCAGTGTAGTAAATTCATCTGATCCAGAAGCAGAAGGTAAATCTTTAAGCAAACCTTTCTAATATTGAGTGTTGCAGTAGAGTCTTAAGTGTATGTACATATCCTGCATAGGATAAATGAGTTGTTTTGTTTTTTCAGTTAATTTGTGTTTCCACAACAGTTTTTTCCCCAGTAGCTTGTTATGGAAGTACTAGAGGAATCTATCTCTCAAGTTTTCAGTCTCCAGGTTTGAACTCAAAATACGGAAGTCTAGAAAGCTTGTAATTACTAGAATGGCATAGTCTTTGTGCTGCCATCTGTCCTATTGATTTACTACTTCCTTCTCTGTTCATTTTGAGATTGGAATTTATTCACAGCATAGCTATTACTGCATTGATGAGTGCACGAGCCCTTTTGGCTCGTCATGTGTTTGATTTTTTTTAATTTTTATTTTTTAATTATTGGGAGGTGCAAGCCTGTGTATCCCCTGACTGTCTAAATTCTTTTTCATCTTGGAGTAAACTGTTCTGGAATGAAACTGAGCATTGTGGCTGCCATCATGCACTTACCTATTTTTGAACAAATTAGATAAGTATGATTAATACTTCTGCAGTCATGCCACTGAAAATCTAGGCCCATTCTTCAGAATCAGATTCAGAAGGAAGAAATATTTCTGCAGCCATAGTGCTGTCCTAAAAACGTTCTTCATATGATTTGGATTTCTACACACAAGCTACTGCTTAGTCAGAGCAAGAAATTGCTTTTATCGTTTTTGTAATATCTGGATGTTGAAGGTTTATGAATTAGCTAGTAAAAGAATCTCAGGTGATGCTAAATGCCTTAGAAGTAAAGTAACTTAGTACTTAAAGCTGGAAACATTTTTACAGCATGTATTGGAAATTAAAATGGAGAACATAGATTTATCTACCTATCCTTACTAGACCTATACAGCTTAAAAGACTTTCAGCTTTCGTAGTGACTGTGACTCTAAAAGTGCATAAGTAATTCCTAAACATGAGATTTAAAAAAATAATTGTCTTATTTTTAATCAATTTATTAGAGGAAGAGACTCATCCAGTTGATCTGAGTTCACTGTCAAGCAAATTTTTACCTGGCTTCACTACACTGGGCTTTAAAGATGAACGAAGAAACAAAGGTAAATGCCAAATCATATTTTAAGGTCATGGAAAGCGTTTGAACAATTTCCAGATACAAAATCATTTGGGATTACACTTGTCTCAAAATAAGAGTTCACTTAGTTATTTGTAGAATGTGTAATTATTGAATTTATAGCAGAATGAAGTTGTGATTAAATTGACTTATTTGTCTAAATAAACATCAGGAGACATTTATTGATTCATGTTTTGTCACAGTAAAAGCTTTTTAATAAAGATAGCCCATTTTCAGTGGAGACAATTTATTTCTTTTTTTTCCTGGACCAGCAGTGCTTTGATTGGAGAAAAATCCTTTTGGTTGTTTGCTTTGTTTATCCTATGACAAGAATTTCACAAGAGTGCCTTTCTAGTTAGAATGTTCATTTTTTTTCATAGTGCTGCCACCTTTAATAGTTTCTAACCCACTGTTTTTACCGCTGTAATATCACATAAACTGTGAAAGCGTTTTTAAAATCTCCTGATTAAATCTGGACTTCTGTTGTTGAAGAAAAGCTTTTATTTTCGCTCTCTACCTGTTCTCCACAAGCACAAGGAATAGAAAATTTGGGAAAAGTTTGGGAGGCTGGGCAGAGCTTATTAAATTATTTATTTATTTTCTTGTTATATATATGTGTAAAATTGTTAAAGCTGTTACTGATTCTGAAGTCCAGAAGTGTCCTTGAGATATTGCTCTTGGTTTCTGTTTGAGAAATAAACAGTGCTTCACAAAAAAAGAAATCTTACTTGCTTTTCAGCCAGTCATTTATACTTCTGTTAATTACTCGTTGTCTGTCTTTTCTACCTGTCTAGTAACCTTTCTTACAAGTGCTAGTACAGCCCTTTCCTTGCAAAACAACTCTATTTTTCATGATTTGAAATCAGAAGAAGTGGAACTCCTATACTCAGCATATGGTGATGAAACTGGGATACAGTGTGCCTTAAGGTAAATGCTTCAGCATTTTTTATTGACTTACATCGTCTCTTTTGTGTCATTTTTCACTAAAATTAGCTAAACACTAGCTGGAAGCCACAAAAATTTCCACCCCTACCCTCACTTAAATCTCTAAACTTTACTGAATTAATAAAACATGAAGCTGGCTACCTTTCATCCTACTTTTTTGGTTTTGGTTGGGTTTTTTTGGGGGAGGGAAGGGAGAGTGGTTTTTTGTTTTTTTTTTTAATTTGCATTTCTGTTACGAGTTTGTTGCAAGATTGTTTGTTAATAAATATTTTGACTACAGGAATTTGTACATTGCTAATGATTTAGCAGTTTGCTTTAAACCCTAGCTATAGGTGGGCTTGGATACAAGTGATAAATTTAAATATTTGGTTGAAAACAGTGGTGTTTTTCAAGGTGTTTCAAAGCAGTCATAGCTTCCTGAAAAGGAAAATACCACTTTGCATTGAATTGTTGGTTTTGGAGTGAAAGAATTAATCACAGTCTTTTTTGTTTTCTTAACTCTTTTTTGGTTTTGTTGCTATTTTTTGTTTAATAGAAGGAAATGAATATTCAATCTTGTTTTTCAAAACTACTGGTAAATCTTCTCTTGAGCTATCATTGATAATGAGAATAAAAAAACACCCAGATCTTGAAAGCTTTAATTTCTTCTCTAAAGAAGGATGGAAAAGTAAAGGAATGAGGAAAAAGTAGTACAGAATAGGTGGAGAAGACCATATTATAAATTGAAATACCTTTTATGAACATAAATGTTTTCTGTAATGCTTATCTCCCATTTCTGCCAGCTTACAAGAATTTGTGAAGGATGCTGGACATTACAGCAAGAAAATAGTAGATGATCTTCTGGACCAGATCACAAGTGGAGATCATTCCAAAACTGTTTATCAGCTAAAGCAGGTGTGTTGATGCACAGAAATGTCACAGGTTAATGAATACACAGATAGACCCTGGTTTTTTAATATTGGCTGAGAGGCATTGTTTTGTAGTGTCAGCTTAAGTTTTGCGTGCTTAGCTGTTCATACAACAGCATGATGAACCAAGTTAGAAACAGAATTAATCAGCAGTGAAGTAATCTTCTGTCGTTGCCCCAGCTCAGTCAATTCTGCAGTTAGATAGTGAAGCTCACTGGAGAAAGGAAGAGGTTGAGGTGTGCAGCTGAGTGGAGGGAAACTAACAAGATGAGGCTGTGTGGGCAGCCTGTCTCTTGATGTAATGACTTAAGTTTCTGCTTCAGAGTTGCACTGCAAAGCTTGATGTAAGGATTTGTTTCCATTTGTTTAAATGCAGAATACACTCCTTGTGGAAGAGGGTTTAATACTTAAAATATTGAAATAATGTTGGAGAATAATGCTGTAAGTGATACATATTGCCCACGAATGGTAACATTTAAATTTGTATAGTGTGTATGAGGGAAAAGGTTGTAGCTTGTTAATGAAAGCTCTCCACCTGAGAGATCCCTGCTAAGACTGGAAAAGAAATTTTCTGAAGTGTCAGGCGGGTGTGTAATAGTAGTGGGCACATTTGCATTGCTAAGACAAAATCACAAAAATTTTGTTTTATGTTATTTTCACTCTTAATACCTCTCTTAATTTAAAATAATTGCCTGTTGCTTAAAATGTTCAGGCTCTGAATGATTGTAAAAGAAGGGAAAGTACGGAGGGACCATGGAGGGACCATGAAGGATTTTCAGACTTCCTGATGTCCTGGAAATTAGATTATGCTAAACCTTTGTAGCATTAGCAATAGGATAGGGTGGGTGATGCCTGGGGAAAAGGAGACAACAGAATGAAAAATAGAGGATTTCTTTTTGTTTTTTGTTTTGTAAGTCTGTACTGGAAGAATTTTTGCATATGAAACCTCACTAGTAGGAAAAAAATGAGAGCATTCAAAACAAAGTGTTCTAAAACAATCTTCTAGATATTATTCTACAAGTAGAAACATGTGTATACAATGCATATAACAGCTTAAAAATAAAGCACATACTTTACAGTTTCTTTTGTAACACCTAGATATATGAATATTGTTTCAAATGAGAATTTCTTAGCGGAGAATTTATTCTTTCAAATGATCTGTGCCTCTTCATACTTTGGAATGCTGTTCAGTTGTGATATGCATATATATATATATATATATATATATATATATATATATATACAGATTTTGTACAATTGGATGTGTTTCAGTAGTAGTGTGCTTTATGCTTCAGTATTTTATGCTGCTTCATATGAGTAAGAATGAATATCTGCACAACCTTGAGTGATCTGGAATCAAAAGTCAGTGGAGTAATGACAAAGATATTTCAAAGCAGTAACAGCTGAATTTTAATTGCAAGTGCTTGAAAGTTTACTGTCTCTATCATCATTTTGTGTGAGGAGCTTGAATATACTGGAAATTGTATGAAAGAGGGACTTCTCTAATATGTTGACTAGAAGTAATTGTTACTGTTCTTTCTCTACAGAGACGAAACATCCCAGTAAAACCACTGGATGAAGTTAAAGTAAGTTACACTGATACTCTGTTTTTTTAACTGGAAAAAGTGTGTTGGTCTTTACAGTTAAGAACATGTTATTTTCTCAGCTTTCCACATTCCGATCCCTAATTTTATTTCATGTGCATTTCTTCTGTATAATATACATTCAATTTATCAACTTTTTAAAATATTTTGATTTAAAAAAAAAAAAGCTGTTAAAATCCTTGCAAGTTCTCAGTTGTTTGAATATATGTATGATCATCCATTAAAGAAAGTCTACTCTTCATTTATTATTTTGTTTTTAAAGGATCTGTGCAAATGCCACAAAACAGAATAGTGTTCTGTGGTGGCTTAGGATCTGATCACAGTAAACCAGTCACTAAGCTGTGAAATGCTAAGATCTAAAATATGATTTTTATTTATTTATTTATTTATTTTTAGGTTCTACCAGTTCTCATAAAAGAAGAACACAAGCTACGTAACACCTGTCCTGATTCTTCCAAACAGATTATGGTAAAATGGTTTGTAGAAAATGGGAGTGTTGAATACGTTCAGTTTTGCTTCAGTTCAAGGATGTGCATCCTCTGAAATAGCGTTAAAAATTCAGTATCTAGGGGAAGTTTCCTTATAAGTACTTAGAAGGGATTCTTAAGCTCTCTGTTTATTTTAGTTATTGTCTGTTAGTCCTATTATTCTGTATTCTCTTGTTTAATTCAGTACATATGGACTAACTCAAAAGCTTAGGAAACTGATAGTTGGTCTGCTTATGATGAGTACTTGAAGTTCAACTTGCTGTAAAAGTGGAAAAAAAAATCAGTAGCAGTTTTTGATCCACTGCAAATGTCTGTTGGAATGCAGGGGAAAATAATGTTTATCTCAGGCTTTTACAGTTACTAATTAGCTAATCTTTCTTTTAAATGGTACTATTTTATCTTGCAAATTATGTGATAACAGAAGGTACGCTCTGTATTCCATGACAGTTCACATAAAATTATACAGGTTATGCTGAGGAGAAACTATAAAGAGTTTATATTTCTCTAGAAGATGTCTAAGTTAGGTTATTTCATCAAACTGCTAAGTTATTTTCTAGAAACATAGAAAAGAAATACCAGGTTGCATATTCCTCCTGCTCGAACAGGCAGCTTTGCAGAATTCTAATGAAACATATTTTGGGGCTGAAGGAGTTTTTTACTTAAGTCTTCTTGCCATTATATGGAAGTACTGCAGCTAAAATTAATTGCAAGTTGCATTTCATTATCCGAAAGTATAAAGCAGCTGATACTGTTTAGAACAGGAAGGCACATCTCACAGATTTTAATAGTTACATAAAATTTTCACTACATCTAGTGATACACTGAAGGAAAAGGGATTCTGGAAGTTGTTACTCCCTCACAAACACTTCTCCCGAGGTTCTTTCATGCAACAGGGATGAATTTGGCAAGAAATTCAGTCCCGGAGGATTTAATAATACTGGTTTTAACAGTCCCAGATGTTGAGATGAAAGATATTTAGACTACTGTGCATGTCTCTTGGTGGACTTCTGGCCTTTTGTATAACAGGGCCTGTCATGGAAGCGTTTTTAAGCTGCCTGTAAGTAAGCTAAATGTTGACCAGTATGGTTATGGAAGTTCCAGTCTTAGGGGACTGGTGGTGCACACGCCTTGAGAATATGGATTCGTGCATTTAGTTTATACTCTTGTTGCAGCTTGCCACTGTTGTTAGTCGTTGTTTCTTGAATTTTTATTTAGGTTGGAGAATCTGCTGGAGACAGTAATGCTTCTGAATTGGACTTTCTGTCTATGAAATCATATTCAGATGTATCTCTTGATATTTCGATGTTAAGTTCATTAGGTAAGTAATTAAATATTTAAACCATTATGGTTTAGTTGTACCATTTAGGCAAGATAACACCTGCATTTGCAAAGAAGTAAAAGTGCTAAAAAAGTATTAGCAAATCCACAACTGATTTAGCTAGAAGTCTTAGAGTCTGATACAAGATAAAGAAGACTTGGTTTATTTTATCTTTGGGACATCATTTTCTAGATAAGGTATTCCTGTTGTAATGAATAAACCAAAGTATTTGTATCTTACAATTTTGATAGCTTTGCTTGTGTTTTTTGTGTTCATATTAGCCTAAATATTAAGAAGCACTACGAAGCTTTAGCTAAGAAAAGTTACTGCTTTGGATGATATCTTTTG
The DNA here is from genome assembly GCA_037305975.1 of Chrysolophus pictus. Classification (NCBI taxonomy): domain Eukaryota; kingdom Metazoa; phylum Chordata; class Aves; order Galliformes; family Phasianidae; genus Chrysolophus; species Chrysolophus pictus. Next base: position 3,527,975 of record CM074577.1, read on the forward strand.
AAGTAACTTGGAAACTAGGTAATAAAAAATATGAAGCTCAATGATATCACCACTTTAATGTCCCAAAACAAACAAACAAACAAAAAAAAAAAACAACAGAAGAAATGTCAAATATTGGAAAGATTTCATCTTCAATTAAGGTGACTGTATAATGTACTGGGATGTTGTGTCAAACAAACATATAGACTAGGCATCCTTTTTTAAATACTATAGCAAATAGCAGCCAGCAGAATCGGGAATGTTGATCTGATCAAATGTCTTCAAGTATGTAATAAGAAATTACAGTTTAAGATGCTTTTTCAGTATGTGAAAGATGTCACGCTACCTATTAAAAAGCATAAGCAAGGTGATTGAAAGATTAAAAAAAGCTACAGGTTTATCCCATAAAAAAGCAATTTTAAGCTCTGATTATCACTGTAGTTCAGTAAAAAGATGAAGAAATACCTGTCTTATTGATGATGTTTAGCAGTGTCAGTCTGGCTATGAATTTCTTGCTTCACTGAAAACTGCTGTTGTTGTTTTTCTATAAATAAACTTCTAGTTTCTGGAGGGTGATTATTGCCCATTCTATTTCCCATAATTCTTGGAAAGTTAGGCAACATCCATACTGAAGACAGCCCAAAGAGAAGGGAAATGCTGTATTTATTTATGTTTTCACATGAAGACATTATATGTATGGACTGTTCTTACAGACCTTCTGCATGGGGATTTCCTCACCTCCCTGAATTCTATTTTAACTGTATTTTAGGTCAGATACTTAAGTCATCCTTCTACTGGCATCATTACCTTTGCTGCAAACTAGATCTGTTATTTCTTGTCTGGAGATCACAGAGACAAATTAAGCTCTGTTTAAATGCTAGGAGTCAATTCCATTTCCCAGGGATATGTCCTCTGTCCTCTCATATCTCCAAATGCATGTCAGCATGTATTTCTTGAAACTGAAGACAGATCTGCATCTGATACCTTTTAGAAGTGCAAAGGAAAGTGCAAGTTTCAGGTCTTTACTCCAATAGAAAGTAAATATTTATTTTAAAATTTATTTGAAGTGACTTAGTAATTCATGAATCAGTCTACATGTACTGATTATGGATTTTGCTGTTAACTTGTGGACTTCAGGAAAAGTGAAGAAGGAGCTTGATCATGATGATAACCATTTACATCTGGATGAAACAGCTAAGCTTCTGCAGGACCTTCATGAGGCTCAAGCTGACAGAGTGGGATCCCGACCATCATCTAATTTGAGTTCGCTCTCCAATACTTCTGAAAGAGATCAGCATCATCTTGGTAAGGTTAACTGTCACAGAAGTTGCAGCAGTTTCAGCTCTAATTTTAAACTTCAGTTTAAAACTTTCAATTTACATAAATCTTTCGCAAGAAACTACTCTGATAAAATAGTGTTCAAACTGCAGGATTTTAATTTTGAAGCATGTATGGCAAAAGCAGCTAAGACACTAGTTACAGCTACTTATTTTAGATTTAGATTAAGCACCATTGAAGTAATTGTGAAGGGTGATGAGTTAACTGTGGTTGCCAGGTACCTGCTAAGCCCTTCTCTCACTCCTCATCCTAAGCAAAACAGGGAGAAAATACAGTGGAAGAAAAATTCATCGGTCAAGATAAGGACAGAGAGATAATTCACTAATTACCATAGTGGGCAAAACAGACTTGAATTTAAGAAGGTTAATTTAATTTATTGCCATTTTTAATAAAAGAGTAGAATAGTGTGAAATAACCCTTCCTCATCTTCTTTCCAGGCTCTGTTTCACTCAGTTCTTCCTCCCTAATGAGTGGTCTAGAGGGATGAGGAATGGGGATTGTGGCCAGTCCATAATGCTTCTTTTCTGCCATTGTTTTCTCCTTACTGTCTTCCCCTACTATAGTGTGGAGTCCCTCTCATGAAATACAATCTTCCACAAACTGTGCCAGTGTGGATTCTTTCCATGGGGTGCAGTCCTCCGTGGGCCAAAGTTCATGCCAGAAAACTTGTTCCAGGCAAACTCCTTTCCATGGGGCCACAGTTCCTACCGGGGGCTGCTCTTCTGTGGGCACAGCCTGTGGCTTCCTTCAGTGCATGTCCTCCTGCTGCAGTGTTGCATCCTTCATGGCCAGCAGGAGATGACTACCTGATTCACCTTCTCTTCAGGTTGCGAGGGAAATCTCTGCTCCAATGCCTTGAACATCACCTCCCCCTCCTTCCTCACTGACACTGATTGATGTCTGCATGGTTTTTGTTTGCATTTTTCTCACTCCTTACTCCTGCAGCTTGTGCAAGGCATTTTTTTTTTATCATTTCATAAGTGTCACCACAAGGATACCAGTGGCACTGCTCATTGGCTCAGCTTTGGCACTGGCAAGCAGCTGGTCTGTTGTGGAGCTAGGTGGAACTAGCTGTGTCCAACACAGGGGCAGCTCCTGATCTCTTCTCAAAGATTGCAGTGTCCTCTAATAACAAAATCTTGCTATATAAACTCAATACATGAAGTAAATTGATACTGACTGGCTCTTGCCCTTTTATGCTCTTGGGAAATACTAAGGAATATATTATGTATTTTGATACTATATAATAAAATTAGAAATATAATTTCAATGTACTTACATGTAGCAAGCCACAGATACGATTCCACAATAACCTTCTATTTTCAATTGTATAATTTAGTGATGGGATGGTGGGGTAACAAAACAATTTGGTGTCACTTTTAATATTATCCAAACAATGCCTCATACATTCTTAAGTTACATCTTGTGTAATTCTTCAACTCAAAGTAATAATAATAATTGCTTTTTCAAAAAGGATGTAAATTCCTATAAATCTTGTGCTCTCTTTTTCAGACTCTCCCTATTTAAATTTCATTTAAATGTCTCTGTATGCACACACACCCACACAAACACACACACTTTTTCTGTACTTATGAAGGTTTTGATATTTTTTTTTCCTATTTTCTTCAGGAAGCCCTTCTCATCTGAGTGTTGGAGAACAGCAAGACATAGTTCATGATCCCTATGAATTTCTTCAGTCCCCAGAAACCTCAAATGCTACTACTAACTAATTTGAAGTTTATATATATTTTGTATTTTAATTGTATTGTTATTATATAAATTTTTTGTACATGGCAGAAGCCTCAGTTTGTCCTACTTTGTATGAGGATTTCAGTATAATGCTGTATAATATACTGTTCAAAAAAGCCAACCCCAAAAATGGAAGGGTACTCTAGTGCATCATGATGTTAGCAATGTGCCTATGTCTGCTTTTGCTTTGTATGTTGGAGTGTGTCTTGTCTACTGGTGTATGAATCTTGACTGAAGAACAGTAAGTGCTGTGTTAGAGAATTTCTGTTCTGTAAAAACTGAAGTTCCACCATCATGTTCATCAAGTTCATTGTTCCACCATCATGGCAGCAATCTTGAAACATTTCCTGTAGAATTATGTACCAATTTCTCTTTTGGTCTTAACATGGACATCCTCAAGGAGGAATATCTTACTTCCCTGGTGACAGAACTGAATGAACTGAAAGAACTGGGGTCGTTTTTTTACTTTCCATCTTCTACCCTCTAATCTGTACAAATGGTTTGTGTTTCCCTCTCTTTGTAAATCTTTCATCACCCTAGAGAATATTTAATATGAGAATAACAGTACTTGTAGTTGCTTTAAAATGCTTACCACACTAATTCTGCCCTGGATCTAAAAAAGGTGGATGTTTTTTATGAGCCCTTGTGTCTTGAAAAAGGAAGAGATTACAATACTGATACTTCTAAATTCAGTATTTATATTTACTTGGATGAAAAGAATTCTGCATGCAGCTTGCGTTTTGGTAATTCTAAGGTAAAATCTTTGGAATTCAGTATTCTTGGGGGGTGTACCACTGGTATATGCAAGCTGGACATGTTATAAATTTACCATATTTTGTAAATCTGTAAAAATAAAGAGTGAGGATCAGGAAGCAGAGCTCTCATCCACATTGCCTATACAGTCTTGCCTATGCAGCCTTTACTCTCTATCTGTCTTTGCCAATTATTTTACGAACATTCTTGCTTATAAAATTCTGACATCTCTTGTTCTCTTAGAACAAAATTCTGCTGCAAACCCTTCTCATACTGTGCCAGTACATCTTTTATGGTGTCTTCCTTTAGTAGTGAACAGGTAAAACTAAGATTTTTATGAGATACTCACCTGATTTATCTGTCTTGCCTTTCAGATGAAGATCTTGTTTTCACAGTTCATCCTGAGGCCAAAGTTCTGGAAACAGAACTGAGTGGCTAAGAGGGCTTTTTTTCTGTTAAAAATCAGAATGTCTGTAAGCTCTTCACATTGGACTAGAAAAGTCAGAATCACAAAGACTAGAATGTGCAGAAGAATTGGTAGAGGTCAGAGCAAAGACCAAATATACTCATCAAAGGAGTTAATAGGGAGGCTGATTGGTTTTTGTGGATATAGTAAATGTATTTCAAAATACAAATGTGTAATTCTGTGAAGGAGGGATTTTAATCGTTTTTCTTTACTTCTGACTGGAGATGTAGTAGAGAACAAATTAAATTTGTGGAAGGTCGAATGAAATGCAAATGTTAGGTTTTAAGTGGTAGTGGATGTTCAGGTTAGTGAGGTAAATGTTTTGCTATTTACATTTAGGATTCCCTTCACCCACAACACCCTTCCTGAAGAAATCAGAAAGAAAAACATTTACTGCAATACTTGAAGAATTGGATTTCAGGATTGTTTAATGAAAAAATGTTACAGCAAGAAATGAGAATGTAAATTCACCTAATAGCATCTTTTGAAGCCAAGAGGACCACGCTTTACAAATGGATTGTTCCTATCACATTTTCATATTTTAATACCACTTTATAATTAATGCTTGATTGCCATAACCTCTGAGAAGAATATTTAAAAAACAAAACAGTTAAGGTACAGATCATAAAGTGAGAGGCTTCCTCTTCAGCCTCTCAGTTACTGAATATTTTTAATCAGAGGTTACGGTATTGCTAGTATTTTTATATATATGTAAGAGAAGTTTTTTTAATTAATTTTTTTTTTTTTAATTCTCTTGTTACATATACTGTATTGGGAAAAAATTCTTAAGTTGCATCACAGAATGGCTGAGATTGCAAAGGAGCTCTGGAGGTCCTCTGGTCTCACCCCCTTCTTCATCCCTAAAGGCACTTTCCTAGGACCGCATCCAGAAACCTTTTGGAGATGTACAGCTGTTTAAGGCTACCTGTGCCAATGCTGGATCATCCTCACAGTAAAGTGTTTCTTGATGTTTAGGTGAAGAATTCTATGTTTATGTTTGTGCCCATTGTCTCTTCTCCTGGCACTGGGCACCACTGAGAGGAGCCTGGTTCTGTCTTCTTTGCACCCTCCCTTCAGGTATTTGTGGGAATTGTTGAGATGCCTCCTTCAGCTTCCTCTTCTCCAAGCTGTATAGTTCTGCTTATCTTTGCCTTACCTCTTACAAGATCACTCATTTTTCTGCCCTTTCTTCAGTATGATTATATTACGGAGCTCACAATTGGGCCACAGTACTCCGGATGTGATTTCATCAGGGCTGAGTAGAGGGGAGGGATCACTTCCCTTGAGCTGCTGGCAGTACTTTACCTAGTGCAGTCAAGGATATCCTTGCAGCCTTCTTTTCAGCAAGGGTGCTTTGTTGACTCATGTTCACTTTAGCATCCACCATGATATCCAGTTCCTTTCTTTTCATCTTGTTTTCCAGCTTCTTGGCCCCCAGTATATATCAGCTCCTGGTGTTGTTCCTCCTCACATGGAAGGACTTTGCACTTCTCATTTAAGTGTGTGAGGTCCTTGTCAGCCCATTTTTCCAGCATATCAAAAGTTCCCCTGGATGGTAGTACAAATCCCTGTTGTGCTAGACATTCCTACCAATTTTGTGTTATTTGTGAACTTTCTGGGGGTACACTCTGCTTCATTATCCAGGTCATTAATGAATATGATTACTGGACTCAGTAGCAATGCCCCTGGGATATACACCTAGTTTCTGACCTCCAATTAACCTTCACAAAGGATCTCGTTTTTATAAAATCTACACAGTTTGCAAGAGATATTAACTCAATTTCTGTTTTCTTTAGTCTGTAAAAAATAAAAAATGACTCTAAATTGAACACAAAGGCCAAATAACGCGTAGACAACAGCTGTATCTGAACTGTGGAATTGGGTTTCAGTATTTTCTATATAAGTCAAAAAGCATTCCATGATTCTGCAATGTGAGTTGTACAGTCTGGGTGGACAGCTTATTCAGTAGCAACCTGATGTGATACATAACCAGCAGTAAAGACTTGTATGTATAACAACATCACTAGCAATAGCACTATTTTTTTTTTTTTAAAGCAATGATGCTACATGAATTAACACCTCTTAGAGACAAAAACTTCACTATGTAAATCCTGGATACTTTTTGCATCCAGGTCTTCAATGACTTTAAAGTAATGGGCTTTGGCCATCACTTTAAATACTGTTCCAGGATTTTGTATGTTAAATGTTGTTAAGGGGACATAAAATCTTGAGGGTTGCGTAGATCTCTTTTTACTTTGCTCTCAAAAACTGCTGACATGATCTTGCCTCAAAATTTGTATCTGCACTGTTATAAATGGTTTTGCTACTGTGTGTTTAAGCGCTTCACACCTTTTCCACCCACTTTCTCAAATGTCTTTGAATACCATATTCTTAACATACTCACCTTTTTAACCAGTTTCTCTTCAGCCTTCAAAACACAGCCATGGTATAAAAGAAAAAGTCAGAGTTCCAGGATCCAACTTTCCTTTCCCTGAAAGCTGAAAGGCAAAAGTTGCCTCTTTGTCAGAGAGCAATTTTTTGAAGCACTTTCAGAGCCACAGGATAAAACCTTGTATTTGGGTCTAGATTCAGAACTGACACTGACATACCCTCGTGAGCAGGTTGTCAGGAGAACTACTCTCCCAGTCATATATTGTCCTGTCAGCGGGCACCACTGAGAAGAATATTTCCTTTTTCACTTCAGTAGGTATTTATACACATTTTCTGAGAACCACTCCCCAACCCTGAGACTTCTCCTCCCCACTCCAGTTACGGTTGTCTCAGCCTCTCCTCCCTTTATCATCTTTGTCATTCTGTGCTGAAATCACCTCACTCTGTCTGTCTCTCCTGTAGGGAGGAGCACAGAACAGTTCTTCAAGTGCAGCCTCACCAAAGTCGAGTAGAGAGGAAGGATGTCCTTTCTTGATCTGCTGACAGTGCACCCCAGAAAAATAATGGCCACTTTTGATGCAACGGTGCATCTTGTGGTTAGCTTGATGTCAACCAGGATGCCAAGACATTAGAACGTAAAAAAGTGAAACTGCAGGATTCTTATCTTTTTAAAAAAATCAATCCTGTTGATTATTTTTGATTGGTTGTAGAAATCACCTGCCTGTGGGACAATTGCAGTCACCAAACTATGTAGCAAGGATTTAAATGCTAGGAAATACCAGGAAATTTATATTACTTGCTCACCTTTTAAATTACAGGTAAGAGAGGAGGGTATTAATTACACCGAATTTCAGTATTAAAATATTTGCTAAGTGTTCCTTAGGAAAGAGTAAGCACATTGAGGAACAAAAATGAATCTACCATTCTATGATTCTTTGAAACCAACTTCACTTGTATGGTGCACATAGACACTTAAAGCAAGATAAATAAGCTGGTGTTGGTGTTTTGCATTGCTTTTCAAGCCCATAAAAAGGACTAGTGATGATACTTGGATTATAGTAAATAATCTGTTGTTCCTTGACTAAATCAATTTTTCACTGGGTTTGTACATTAAAACTTTCCTCCAATTCTGAGTAGTAGGGGCTTAAGTGATTGTACAGTCTGACTTTTAGGGAACTCTTAAATTGTGAAATGTTTTCTTATGTCCTAGAATAATCTATATTTCATAAGACAGTGGTAACATGTAGAAGGTGAGGAGAAAGAAAAGAGTCCTGGGAATGGCACAGGAGATCCTGAAATCATAGCAGTTGTCAATCCTATATAATTAGATGCATAGTTAGACCGTCCTGAAGCTACTATTCAAAACTGCAGAATGCAGAACACATATTACAGAATCATAGAATCACAGAATCATTGAGGTTGGAGAAGACCACTAAGATCATCTTGTCCAATTGTTACCCCAGCCCACTAAATAGTGTCCCTAAGTGCCCTATCTACTCTTTTCTTGAAAACCTCCTGCAATGGTGACTCTACCACTTCCCTGGGCAGCCTGTTACAATAACTCACCAATCTTTCTAAGAAAAAATTTCTCTTAGTATCCAACCTGAACCTCCCCTGGCATTATTATTATTATTACATATTATTATTAGTTACCTGGGAAAAGAGGCTTACCCCCAACTCTTTCCAGGCAGTTGTAGAGAGCAATACCATCTCACCTGGGCCTCCTGTTCTCCAGACTAAACAGACTAAGCTCTGTTCCCTCAGCTGCTCCAAGACTTGTGTCCCAGACCCATCACCAGCTTCACTGTCCTTCCTTACATACACGCCAGGGCCTCAATGTCTTTCTTGTAGAGAGGGGCCCAGAGCTGAACACAGTACTTGAGGTGTGGACTCACCAGTGCCAAGTATGGGGAGATGATCACCTCCCTAGTGCTGCTGACTACACTGTTACAAGCCAGGATGCCATTGCCCCTCTTGTTCACCTGGGCACATTGCTGGCTCATGTTCATCCGGCTGTCAGCTAGCACTCCCAGATCCTTTGCACAGCTTTCCAGCCTCTCTGCTCCAAGCTCGTAGTGATGCATGGATGCATGAGGTTGTTGTGACTGAAGAGTAGGACTCAGCACTTGGTCTTGTCAAGCTCGTGCAGTTGCCTCAGCCCACTGATCCAGCCTATCCAGATCCCTCTGTAGGGCCTTCCTACCCTCAGGCAGATTCCCAGCTTCCTCCCAACTTGATGTCATCTGCAAACCTACTGAGGATGGACTCAATCCTCTCAATTCAGACAATCTGTAAAGATATTAAACAGAGCTGACCCCAGTACTGACTCATGGGTATCACCACTAGTATTGCTGGTTGGGTTCAACTCTATTCACCACCAGTCTGTGGGCCCGGCGAGCCAGACAGGTTTTTACCTAGCAAAGAGTACACCTGTCCAAGCTATGAGCTGCCAGCTTCTCCAGGAGAATACTGTGGGAAACAGAGTCAAAGGCTTTACTAAAGTCCAGGTAGACTACATCCACACACCCACAGACCTTCCCTCATCCACTAGGTGGGATCATAACTCAGCTGTGAATGCTGTACTTGACTATCATTCCTATGTTTCAATCCTTGCATGGACTCCTTTTATTTTCTTTTTCTTTTTTGCTATTCTAATACCTTTTTTGGATCAGAAGTTTATTAAGTGCTAACTGGTGAAGATGGAATAAGTTGTAAAAATATGACTTTTTTTTTTTTAATTATTTTTATGATGATGACTGGTTTCTTCTAGCTGCTTTTGTATTTATGTATGAATGACATAAATCACTACCTCAGCTGCACGCATGTTTTCCCACAGTTTGCCACAATTTTAAAGAAAACAGTTTGACTTTTCTGTTTTGGGAGTTGTTAGAAGTATGTGTGTGTGTGTTTGGCAGTGTGGCAATGTGTTCAGGCTGTCTGCTACTCATGCACATGTAATGGCCAGTGTGCGTTCCTGGAAGTATGACCTGATGCACTGTAACAGTGTTCATTGTTGGAAAGTCTTTGCATGGACACACAGTCTTGCACTGGTCAATAATCTCTAAGAGAATAATAACTGAAAAATATCTTTAAAGCTAATGCTTTTTTTTGACCCTAATACAGCAGGCTTGATTTCTCATACTCTATATGTGAATGTAAATTGATTCCTGTAATATATGTTAGTTAATAATTACAGCCGGTGAGGAAATTTTTAGTGAAACTGTTGTTACTGTTGCATTGCTCACCTTTGTCCTTGAATAAAAAACCACTCTTTTAAGTTCTCATCTAGAGTAATGTGCTGGCTTGTTTGTTTTGCTTCAACTGTTTTTGTAAACTATTGTAAACCGAAATAACCTACAGTATCTTATTATATGCATCCTGGGTTGCAAGCAGTACTCATTCAAACACCGAAGTTCTGTAAATTAGCCTTTAAGCTTCTGTGTTTATCTGCACAAATGGCTGTGAAGTCGTCGTATTACTACCACTCCAGGAAGCACTTTGTGCCTAGGAAGGTTTGCCTGTTTGTTCAGCATATCTCACCCTTGGGCAGTGTCAGTTCTATGCAGTAATGTCTAACTGTAGATCCTATGGCTGATGGACAGCCCTTTTCATAAGCCTACTAACTTCTTTCTTGAGAGGAGGGGGGAGTGGGACACAGCACTCTTAACACAAAGTCCTCCCCAGAAGCAAATCTTTTTCTGTACGCTACTTTGTCTTCCCAGAATGGCAAATGTTGACTTGAATTCTGTTTTCTGGGTGTACTGAGACTGCTGAATGCCTCAAGAAATCTTTTACATGGCTTTGAGAAATCTTTCCCCTACACTTTCTAGAAAGACTGGACTCTGTGTTTGCATCCTCTCCTTTCTCTTTTTTATTTTTTTAATAAATTAAATATGTTTTCTTTCTTAGAAAGAAAAGAAGCTCCATGTATTAAGATAGAGTGACTAGTTTCTGTTCAGCTTTTTTTGTAATAGTGCTTTTTTACTGATTCCCAAGACCAAAAATAAACCCTCTCTTCTATTTCTGTGCCAGTAGTATGCTGCGTTTCCTAATTAATTCTATTCTAGTTCAAGAAAAGCTTTAGGAAGCAATTCTGCCGGTCCTGTCACTACTTATTTGAAGCATGGGGAGTAAACCTAAGCCATGTCTCATTTGCTCTTGTCTAAGAAGTGTAAGATCATATTAAATACATTGAAAAGTTTTAAGGGAAAAAAAAAAAAAAAAAAGTAAGCTTATACTTCTGTAAAACATTAAGAATTGGAAAACTTATAATTAATTTAATTAATTAATTATTTAAAAAAAATATTCTTCATTGTGCACAACTTCAATACATGCTCTGTAGCCCAGCTAGCAGTGCTGGAAAGAAATGAGTTCTGAGCAGCTGCTGTCCATCACTGGATTGCACCCATGAAGTGGACTTGCTGCTGCTAACTAAGAGTCTGAAGGAAACCAGGTCAGAGTGAATTTCCTCCTCCATATGTTTGAAACAAACAGAATTAGAAAGAGAAAGTGTGCATTTCAGTAGCTGGACATGCTGGTCCATTCATATATAAAGGCACCTTGATATCTGCATAATAGCCATTAATAGGATGTCCTATGCTGCCATTCTGTGCTTGCACTGCATTCAGCACTACATTGCAGAAGTAATATATAACAATCCAAGTATGCTGTCACCATTACTAGGGATTTATTACGGGGGATAGACAACAATGAAACATTCTTTATACTTAGTGGTTTGGCTGACAAGAATTTGAATGATATAACTGGGTATTATTTTCACAGAGGAAAACTGAGAAGTAGTCCATTGAAAAACAAGATGGCCAGATCTCTGTTTGCCTGTGGGACAAACAGTTGGAAGATTCAAAAGTTGTCAATCTGTACTGGACTTACGAACTAACACTAACTTTATTTCTAGAAAGGGTATCTTTCAGTGACCTAATCTGATTTCTTGTCTCTGGTAATAAAGTACAAGACATAGCAATGTCTGAAGTTCCTCATTATGTCCCAGATAAGAATCTTTCCCATTCAAAAGGGAGAGGGAGAAAAAATTTAACAGCAGTAACAATAAACAAAGCATTGATAGGCAGTATCTTGCCCACTTTTTATGTACAAAACATTGATTGTTGCTAGGAAATGATAGGGTGTCAATGAAATGTTCTTATGGCAGCACAACAATTCTTGTTGAAACAGAGGTTGAGTAGTCAGCACAGCTGCATGAGTCTCTTTACAGTGTGTGTGAGAAAATAGTTTATTAACTGTGTCCCTCCTCTTTCTTTTGGAAAAAGAATGAAAGGCTTAAAATATACCAGGAAAAACAAATAAGCAAAATAAACATCACAGGATGTTGGTGAATACTTTGTCTCTACAGCTGAGTATTTTAGCAGTCTTGCCAAAGATCTACAGTCCTGTTTTTTCAATCATGTGCATCTCCCATATTATTTCTTGAGGACTTGGGCTTTAATTGTATTGTGTTCCACAACAATTTGATTAGTTTTCGTGTTGAGTCATGGGCACAGTATCATGCAATCAATGCATGTGAGTCTGGGGGAAAGAAACTGAAAAGTATTGTATATAAAGTCTGCTTCTGAAAAATATTGTACATATATGTCTACTTTTTGCAATTGAAAATGTCAGAAAAATCTACAAATTGAGATGGATGTGAATGCTGGTAGGTATTAGTAGTACAAGTACTGTTGCATTTACAGTACTAGGAAGAGTACATTTACAGATCTAGGAAGCCAGAGATTTGTAATTCCAGTACTGTGTTGCACTTCTTTGGGAACTTTTGAATGAGAGGTCAGATCAGGTTGTTCATTCAGAGGTTTCTATCTCTCCCTTCCTCTCACAGCTGCAGTCTAGAATGACTTGAAGAGTCGCACTTAATGCTGTGCAGCCTGATTTCTTTTTATGCTATTTTTCAAGGGAGAATTGCTTTAAAAGAAGAAAATGCAGACAAAACTGGCATTTGGCAACTATTTTGCAAAGGCTTTCAATAGCCTATCTGACAGAAGGATTTGATTTTTAAAAATATAAACAGAGAGAGAAGGATTCTTCATTTGTTAACGGATCGTGGAAGTTAAATATCCTAGAACTGTTGCCTCTCTGAGTTTTGTCTCTTCCTGAATGAGTTTTTTTCACCACTACTGTAGGAAATTATCATGTTTGGGTAGTCAGCAAGACTTCCTGGACTTCTGCAGAAAACGACCTTCTCATTGTATTTTTGTTGTGTCAGTGAGAAAGTATTGGTAATTGCTGTTATGGTAACAAAACAGAAACCTGTTGTGGCAACTACATTCAACATTGCACATGTAGTATCTCTTCACTCTGTAAAAACATTTTTTTTTTTTTGTCCAGGACAGGAGATATCCTCTTGTTTAAGCTTATCACAGACAGATTACATTTTTTTTTTTCCTAAGCAATAGTCCAGATGTGGTGCAAGTTTTTTGTTTTGTTTTGTTCTGGGGGTGGTGGTGGTGGGTGGCGGAGTGGGGGGTGATGGGGAGAAAGGGTGGGGACAAGTGAAGAGTGTTGGTTTTGGCAGCTTTTTGGCAGAGTGTTCTTTTTGGCAGGTTAATTTTTACAGGTGGGAGGAGAATGACAGACCAGCCAGTGCAAAGTAACCAACTTGTTCCTAGTAGCTATTTACACTAGTTCTCCATGCCTCTGCAACTAACTGGTAATCTCTGAAATCCTGGGGCTCCAGCAATATTGAAATAGCCCTCGTGGTCTTCAGCACAGGAAGAGCAAAGCAGCAAGTACAAGAACTTCACAAAAAGTGGTGCTTGCAGATGAAGTTTCTCATAACACTGTAGTAAAATTGTAAATTTTCCTTTCCTTTCCTTTCCTTTCCTTTCCTTTCCTTTCCTTTCCTTTCCTTTCCTTTCCTTTCCTTTCCTTTCCTTTCCTTTCCTTTCCTTTCCTTTCCTTTCCTTTCCTTTCCTTTCCTTTCCTTTCCTTTCCTTTCCTTTCCTTTCCTTTCCTTTCCTTTCCTTTCCTTTCCTTTCCTTTCCTTTCCTTTCCTTTCCTTTCCTTTCTTTTCTTCCCCCCATTCCCCCTCCCTTCCTCCCTTCCTCCCTTCCTCCCTTCCTCCCTTCCTCCCTTCCTTCCCTCCTTCCCTCCTCCCTCCCTCCCTCCTTCCCTCCCTCCCTTCTCTGCAACAGCTAGAAACAGCTCGTAAGAATTGTAAAGATACAATTCCCTCTACTTGGCACTGGTAAGGCCACATCTACTATGTCCAGTTTGGACTCTCAAGTACAGGAGAAAAATGGACTTACTAATGTGATTCCAGTCCCAGTCCACAGAGAAGATGAAGGAAATGGAGCATCTTTCAGATAAGAGGAGGCTGAGACAGCTGGAAGTGTTCAAGCTGGAGAAATCTCGGGGTGAAGATGGTCTTAACAATGTATACAAAAAAACTAATGAAGGGAGTTAAGGAGTCAGATTCTTCTCATTTCTCCTCACTGACAGGATGGGAGGCAATGGGCACAAACTAAGACACAGAAGGTTAACTCCAGGCAAAAGAAATGTTTTTACTGTGATGGTAGTCAAGTGCTGAAGCAGATTAGCCAGAGGCAGTGGACTCTCCATCCATGGAGATATTCAGAATCATAATTGACATAGTCTTAAGTAACCTGCTCTAGTTTACCCTGCTACCCTGGTTTCTCTCTCAATTTAACTAGATATGGTGGGCAGTAAGTGGCACAGAAATGCCCTGTAAAGGATTTACAAATCTCTTTTTCCCCAGAGAAAACTGCCTCTAATAAACAATCACAAAAATCTTCTTTTAATGCAATTCTGTTTGTTTTTTATCAAAGGAGTGACTGTACTATTGAAAGCTGATCAGTAAAAGCAAAAGTTGTAAAAATTGTAAGAAAAAATCAGAATAGTGTGTATCTCTGGTCAACCGAAGCTGTAAAAACCATCCTAATTATCATCTCCATAGCTTTGATGTAGAAAAGACTGAAAAAGAACAGACTCGGTGATGGTTAGCTCATTTTATTTTAGGCTCATTTATTGTAGGCAAATTTAACACAGATTTTTCATCTATTTTTGAGTTCAGGTTATTTTTATTTTGTCCAAATGCTTGTTCTTGTAACAAGTTGGCTCTTTTTTTTTTTTTCACAAGGCATGACTACCAGTAGTGGCTGAGGGGAAATCTGTTGAGGCAGTTCTGCCGGAGTTAATAGAAGAAGAAAGGGATAATGCACAGGGAGAGCAGACTAGGAGAATGAGGCTGCTCAACTGTAAAGGAAAACCAATGATAGAACTAATAGTAATTAATTAGCACAGAAAATGGGTACTAGAATGAAAGGAGGGATCATTGCCAGACTCCATTACTCTCTGGACAAATTCTTTTAGATATGAGAAGGGTTTTGTGTTTAATATCAGATTTACTTGTTTGATATAGTTGACATTACATGGAATTTTGACTTAGAAAAGTGTTACAGCAATATGCCAAAATTCAAACACAGCCAAAATAGTAACCATTATACACAACTGATTCACAGTAAAAACATGATTCCCACTACCTGCATGTTTTGTCATCCAAAATCTGGGAAGAAAACTCTCTAACTCCTATGCAATATGTTAGAAAGCAGCATTCATTTTTTCCTCATGATACATACCAGGAAATTTGACAAACAAGCGTGCCCTCTCAGAGTTCAGATTCTACATTTAAACAGTTAAGATGTACACATAACATTAGCTTAATCACTGAGACTTTTGGATGACCATCAGCTGTTTTTTCCCCAAGTTGGCAAATTTCCATTGCTTGTTAGACCAAAATGAGCAACTTCCAAAGCAATATATTTGAAATTCGAGGAAGATGTCCTTGCACCTGTTGAATGCAAAGGACAGAAGTAGTCTGTTATGACTCTTGTGAAGAAGAATTAAGAGAAAACAAGGCTGTTCACATACCAAGCAAAGTTGAAATTGAAAGTTTTAGTTTTAGCAGTCATCAGTTCCTTTTGCTAAATTAATATAATGGTCCTTAAACTAATATACGGATACTAATCCCTACTGCTAAACAAACCAGCCTGAATCAGTACTTCCCTCTCATGACGCTGCTCATCCCTAATTGCCAGAAAGGAATGTGTAAGTTAAAGCCAGTTCAAACCCACTGCTCTTTTCATTTTGTTGGTTGCTTGGCTTTTATGTCTATTTTAGTCTGAGCCAGATATGCATGCTTGCCTGCTTAGTTCAGGGAGACATTGGTCTTCATTAATTATTTCAAGGAAGGCTATTTATTAAACCTAGTGTCTTACTTATTCAGCTGAGTACCTAAAACAAAGGTTACATTCCAGCACTCACTGTGTTCATTTCAGCTTACTTTACAAGAATTGGTGGTCATTCTTTACATTCTTCCATGGGAAAATTAATTTTTTGCTCTTTCCTCTGAGCTGTCCTGTTGTGGAGCTGGCCTTGCCAGTTACGCTTGTTTCAGATCGGAGGTCATTTTGTGATGACTTGGAAGATGAGCAATATTTTCTTATTGTAGTGTCTGGATGCTTGTGCTTGTTGTCAACAACAAGGAGGTGCATTTGGAAGAAACATCTTGAAGTATTCACTCACCAATCTACTTCCAGTTTTACAATGGAGGAAATTAATGGGTCAGTGTTTTTGACACATTTAAACTAGTCAGTCATGTTAAACAAGCAAGAAGCAATCGTACTATTCACCATTACTCAGAGAAAATTGCATTGTACTCCCTTGAGTAATATTTTTTCCCAGCAGTGGGAATGAAGCTAATGAAAATTACTCACCTTATTTTAATTTTTCCTCTTTGGATGAGCCTGCTATTCTTCCTGGAGTATGTTCTTCTTTAAAAAAACAACTCTATGAAGCTTTGAAAGCTACATCAACAACTGCAGCTCATGAAAGCATTCCTCAAGGTACACAATCCTACTGATGTATAAAAAAAAATGAGAATTATGAAATGAATCATTCAGGGGCTGTTCTAGGATTCTGCAAACCTGAGCAAGAACTGACAAGAGTTGGCAGCAAGACTGTGGTTAAACTTTAGCTTATTGTTACTAGCAAAGAGATTCCTGGACTCCTGAAATTGGAATTTGCCTGCATTTAAGTGGACGGTTGAGGTCAGGATCATAGAAATATATTACGGTTAGGGAGGGGTGGAAAAGAAGCTGGTTGTTAGCCCAATCCTTTTTTACTTCTCTGAAAAAGCAGCAAGAAAACTAAAAGTCAACTCTTACAGATCTTATTTCTTTTACACTTCATACTAGGCCATCTTCACTTGCTGTTGCAGAAGTAATTTAGACCTACACCTTTATTCTTATAAGAACTGCATTCAGCCTTGCCTGTGCCCTTAAGAAATCTCAATATAGTTCTGAGGCAATTAAATGAGGAAATAGTAGAACTGACATCATAGTTGATCACTTTTTTTAATGTTAACATTTCTTAGGATTAACAGAATTATTTGTATTTATTTTTATGACACGTGAAATGAACAGATATGCTTCCAGTTTTGCATAATGCGGGAGAAAATCCCAAGAAAACTTCAACTTCAGTGGCAATTGTAGAATAGCAGAATGGCTTAGGTTGAAAGGGACCTCAAAAATCATCTAGTTCCCACTGCAGTGGGCAGGGTTGCCAACCACTAAATCAAAGATTAGATCAAGTTGCTCAGGACCCCGTCAAACCTGGCCCTGAATTGCCTGCCCAGTGAGTCATTCACAGCTTCTCTGGGCAACCTGTTCCAGTACTTCACCACCCTGAATAAAGAATTTCTTCCTAACATCTAATTTAAATCTCCCCTCTTTTAATTGAAAGCCATTCCCACTAGTCCTCTCCTTATCTGCCCATGTAAAAATTTGGTCTCCATTCTGTTTATAAGCTCCCCTCAAGTACTGGGAGGCCACAATTAGGTCTTCCTTGGGATTGCCCTGACCCTGGCTTTGTTGAACCTCACTTGATTTATGTGGGCCCACTTTTCAAGCCAGTCCAGTCCTTGTGGATGGCATTCCTTCCTTCTGTTTTATCAGTTGTAGCACTCAGCTTGGTGTCATCAGCAAATGTGCTAAGGGTGCACTCAATTCCACTGATGATGTTGAAGAGCACCAGCCCCAGCATGAACTTCACAGGGATACAACTTGTCACCAGCCTCCACCTGATCTGTAGACCACAACACTCTGGCTGAAACCGTCCGAGCAATTATTTATCCACTGAATAGTTCAGCCTTCAAATTCATATCTCCAATTCAGAGATAAGGATGTGGTGTGTGACCGTGTCAAAGGCCTTGCAGACGGTAGACCATATTAGTTGCCTTTTCTTGGTCCATCACAGAAGGCCACCACATTGGTCAGGCGTGATTTTCCCTTGATTAAGCTGTGCTGGCTCATCCTTCATGTGCCTTAAAATGTTTTCTAGGAGGTTCTGCTCCATGATCTTCCAGGCACAGACATGAGGCTCACTAGGCTGTGGTTTTCTGTATCTTCCTTTCTCCCTTTCTTGAAAATGGGAGTGATGTTTTCTTTCTTCCAGTCACTGTGAACTCAGCCTGACAGCCATGAGTTTTCATAAATGATGGAGAGCATCTTGGCAACCACATCAGCCATTTGTTTAAGACCTTGGGATGCGAGTCATCTGGCTCCATAGACTTGTATGCATTCAGCCTCATGACATGGGTCTCTGACTTGCTCTGCTCTCAATGAGGGGGATTTTGCTCCCCCCTCAACTAAAGGTTCAGGGATGTGAGAGGTGTGGGAAGCCTGATGGCCAGTGAAGACTGAGACCAAGAACTTGTTGAGTTCTTCAGACATTTACACGCCTATTGTAGCCAGTTCTCCCTCCCTCCTCATTTAAAAGAGGGGACATAATACAGTGTTGTAATCAGTGTTATTATGTCATTGTGTAAATAAGCAGGCTGAAATTCCATATGTTGATGTTGTTACAAAATGAGTATGATAATAGATGGAAATGCAGGTTGATGGAAACAAATCTGGGGGCTTTGATAACATTATCTGAGAATAAGAAGGGCAAACCATCCTTGTTTCAGGATGTATAGACCATAACAATCAGCTATCAGGCTTCACTGAGACAAGCTGTGCGGACTGCTTTTATAGGTGCAGGTTCCCTTGCAGGTTCCCTTTTCTACCTCTGATTTGATGAACTGGAAGTAGTCTACTGGATTATAATGGAAAAATCCAGAGAGGGTTCATGGAATCCTTCAAATGGTTATTTTAAATCATAATCCCATTTGGAAAGATATACAGGTTTTGCTAAACACATTGTTACTCTCTGAGGAAAAATGATTTTAGAGAAAGCTAATGAGGAAAACTGGAAGATAAATGCTAGGGAAGGCCTAGAATGGTTTATGCCTGAAAGAGAAGAGGTTATATGAGGCAGCTAGAAAGTGGACTGATTTGGGCCCAGAAGGGTAAGAGAATAAAATTATGTTTAATACATTGTTCATTGGAAGGTCAGCCCCCAGGAGCTGAAAGAAGTTGCAGAAAGTTGATGGAGTTTCAGGGATGTCTATTCCACAATTGATTGAAATCGCCTACAGTGTGTATGACAATAAGGAAAAAGTAGAAAAGGAAAAGAAATAAAAAGATACAGAGAAGGTCAAAAAAAAGAAGTCAAGCTTCCTGACAGCTATAGTGCAAGCCATAAACCAAAGATGAAGAGGAACATTTAGAGAAGGATCTTGAGAAATAAAATTACTGAGTCTTCTAGTAGATACTGAAGCTGCTTATTCTGTTGTAAGTTGTTGCAAAGGATCTTTAAGTAAGTATTCAATGCCAGTAGCTGGGGCCATGAGAAAGCGGGAAGTTAAACATTTTTTTGCAAACAGTTACATATGAAATGGGAAATAAGATTTTAACTCATGACTTTTTGTATGTGCCAGAATTCCCTTTACCTCTCATGGGACAGGATTTGTTGAAGAAATTAGGAACTTTGATAACTTCTGATAAGAAAAAGATACGGATACACACCTTGCAGACACAAGTCGATTACATTCTTTAGAGAAGGGAGCAAAGATATATAAATGACTGAAATTCCATTTGAAATTGTGGATGCAGTAGATCCTTTGTGTGAGGGCCAGAAAAGCCTTGGACAGTCTGCCAAACTGGTAAAAGAACTGAAATCAGGAGTCAAAAAATTAAAAAAAAAACAATTTACTGTGAAGCTGGAGGCCCATATTGGGCTAGAACCCGTAATTGAGAATTTTCTAAGGTATGAACGATTACAAGAATGCTAGTCTGAATATTATACTCTAATTTTACCTGTTAGAAAGCTATGTTCTCACAATTATCCGTTAGTGCAAGATTTGAGAGCTAGTAATCAAATAGTCACGTGCCTCCTGTAGTAACAAAACCCCTACACGTTGTAGACAACTACAGCTAATTTTAATGTTTGCAGTTTTAGATTTGAAAGATGCTTTATTTTGCATTCTCTGAAATAGTAGAGCCAGAAATTGTTTCTGAATGAGGAAGTTCAACAATGGGACAAAAGACTCGTCTGTGCTGAATGGTGATTTCCCAAGGATTTAAGTCCACTTCTGCAATGTTTGGTAATGTACTGGCAAGGATTAGAGCAATGGTAAGGATTAGAGCAATGACAGAGTAGGAACACGTCAATTACCTTGCTCATACCTTTTAAATTCTGCATTGCTCTTACCTGTGAATGAGGGAGAAGTGCTATCTCACAGTTATTTGTAAGAAATTGAACAAGTATATTCCAGCTGGCCAGACCTAAGATATATCCCCCTAATAAGTCTTGACGGGGAGCTGTTCGCTGATGGAAGCAGCTTTGTAATTAAAGAGGAGCAGAAAGCACTGGATGTGCAATTGTAACCCTAGAAGAAGAAAAAGAACGAAGATCCTTGCCAGCCAATAGGGACAGAAGCTCTAGTTGAAGCAGTAAGAAGATACATTGTGGAAATTAACATGTTATTTATTGCCAAAAGTATTGCCCAGAGGTGCAGGATTTGTCTTATAAATAATCCTAAAATTCATAGGAGACCATCTTCCTTCCCCTCCTTCACTTCCCCATGGCTTCCCCACCTGTCAACCACCAAGGAGAGGTAAAAAGGGGTTCTGTACCTGGGGAATATAAGCAAGTTGATTTTTCTCAATTATCAAAGTGTAATAGGTAAAAAAATGTATTGGCTTTGGTTGACACTTTTTCAGGGTGGCCTGAGGCATTCCAGTGCTGAGCCAACAAAACAAGCTAAGTAATCAAATTTTTATTAAAAGATGTAATTCCAAGATTGGGCATTCCAGAAGGTCTCTCATCAGACAGAGGACCTCGTTTTGTAGCTGAAATAACCCCAAGAGTATCTAGGTTCTTGCAAATAAAATGGGATTTACATAACACATGGAAACCTCAGACAAGTTATCAGGTAGAGAGAATGAATCAAACATTATAAAGACAGATTGGAAAATTATGTCCAGAAAGACATTTGAAATGGGTAGAAGTTCTCTCTTTGCCATTGCTGAAAATTCAAATAGCCCCTAGACTTAGAGAAGGAGGTAGTCCTTTTGAAATCTTGTATGGAAAACCAGTTATGATAAATCTGTCTGGAAAAGGTGTTCAGATGTATGTGGCTGTTGATCAAATACTTACTGAATATCACTTGCCTTTGGCAAGGATTCTTTCTTCCCTCCATATAATTAAGAATTCCAGCAGCCCGAACATTGCTTTAGATCCAGGGACCAAGTGTATCTCTGAATTTGAAAAGATGAACCTTAAAGATGGAATGCTGTTGTGGTTCAACCTGGCAGGCAGCTAAACATCTCACAGCCTTTTGCTCTCTGCCCATTTACCAGTGGGATGGGGGAGAGAATCAGGAAAAACAACAACAAAGCAGTAGAACTTGGGGGCTGTGATAGAAGCTATTCACTAAGAAAAGGAAGAGAGAAATGATAGTAATGACAATATATATGTATACATGTACAAAATAAGTGATGCACAGGGCAATTGCTGACCACCTCCCGACTGATGCTCAGACAGTTCTCAAGCAGCAGCTGCCATCCCAGCCAACACCCCAGGCTTATAGTTCTTCCACATGATATTATATGATATAGCAAATCCTTTTGGTCAGTTTAGGTCAGCTGCCCTTTTTCTGTCCTCTCTCAGTAACATGTGCCCCCCCAGACCCGTTGTTGGCAGGACAGTACAGGAAGCTGAAAGCCTGAAATATCCTTGGCTCTGTACAGCACTGCACAGCAACAATTAAAACACTGGTGTGTTCTCAACATTGTTTTTCTCCTAAAGCTAATACAAAGCATCACACCAGGCACTGTGAGGAAAATCAATACTGTCCCAGCTGGACCAGGACAGAAGACAACAATTTTTTTTCAATAGCTGCCTAAGCAAGATCAGAAAATAAAGAAAAAGGGTTGTGGTTTTCTTATTACTTGTTTTTTTTTTTTTTGTTATTATTTTGTTTTTAATTAACTAATGAACTATTTTGCTCTGTATTGTGACCTACTAAGATCATTATGCGTTTCTCCATCCCTAGCCAGCTTTACTGTTCCTTTCTACTCATTTTCTCCTGTTTACACAAATACTGTCCCTCCCAAAATGATGCTGGGAATATTTGTACATCCAAGATGTTATCTCAGATGCCTGTCTGATTGTTTTCCCAAAATCTAGGGTTTTTAAACCAGTGTGCAAAGAACCAATATACACACAGAGGCGAGGTATTTATGTTGTTTCTGCACAGAGATGTGTGCTAGCTGATTCATCCACCAAACTAGCACACCTTCTGTGTAGTGCAGGATTTATTTTATAGACCAAAGAATGTAAAATCTCCTTATCTCTAGGTGTACTGATAACATTTACCTATATGAATGGTTAAATACTCTTGTTTTCATTTGAATTGGCAGCACTTTCTACCATGATTTCTAGTTTTAATGATTAATGCTCCAGGCTAATGATGTTTGCACTAGTATAATCCATTGAACTCTTGTTCATACCAAGACAAGCTCAATACACATTTTCTTTCAAGGGTCTGGCTGACTTGTTTCCTTTCAATAACACGACCACCGTTTCTGATGAGTGGTTGGAATTAGTAGTGCCTGGAAGTAGGTTGTTGTGGGATCTATGTAAAGGGAATGATACTTTCTAAGATGATTTAAAAGCATACAGATAACTGACTGTTGCTGCTGGGTGTGTTTCCAACATGAAACAGGCAAGATTTCTCTCTTGCTTTCTTTTTGTTCTTTCCTTTGTTCCTTCCTTCCTTTGTTCCTTCCTTCTTTTCTTCTGTCCGTCTTTCTGTCTTTCTTTCTAACTTTGTAAAAACATTAGTCTCTTGCACCAATCTCCTGATGCTGTACCTTCACTCATTCAATTGTTTGGGTTTTGTTTACCAGTCATTGACCTGTTTGTTAATATAGCTACTGTTGACATCATTCCTTATCCAAAAGAGATTAGACCCTGTGTTTTGTTGCGTCATTCCAGGGCAGCTCTCCAAGACCAAGCTGTCCATCCACATGTGAAGTGTTTGACTTAAGAGCTTTATAGTGAGACTCTTTTACAGTGAGAAAAATCCCTGTAAATGAATGCAGTATTCTCAGAGAAAAAACAGTAATTCAGTGGAATAATAAAAAGAATATCTTTCCCATCTATTATTTGTAGATGTCAGTTGCTAGGGTGCTTGATATCATGGAGTATAACCCTGTCCCATAGTTACAATTTGCATATCTTTGTTGTTCTTGTCAAAAGAGATAAGGATTGTACCTTCATCACTTGAGTAGTACTGGATCTGAAAACTAACACTTGGGAAAGAATAATCTTATGCAGCCCATGTAACCATCATTTCATTAATGAACTGTTAAACCATGAATCACCCACTGGAGCAGTGGACAAGAAAACTTGCCTTATTTTGTTTTATTGACTCTGATTAAGAGAAACATGTCCTTCAATGCGATATCTTGCTGGTGCAGGCACAATGTATTTGTAGGAAAGGGAAGATTTACTTTTCAGTACCTTAGAAGAAAAATATTGATTTAATCTCATTGCCTTCATCTGCGCTTGTAGATTCTAGAAGCCTCTCTTTTGCCAGCTAACTCAAACATTCATTCAGTACTGATTAGCAGGTGTCAAAATGTATTCCATCACAGGAAGAAACAGAGAAAGAGAGAAGGAACAAAAGGAGGAAGGAAGGAAGGAAGGAAGGAAGGAAGGAAGGAAGGAAGGAAGGAAGGAAGGAAGGAAGGAAGGAAGGAAGGAAGGAAGGAAGGAAGGAAGGAAGGAAGGAAGGAAGGAAGGAAGGAAGGAAGGAAGGAAGGAAGGAAAGAAGGAAGGAAGGAAGGAAGGAAGGAAGGAAGGAAGGAAGGAAGGAAGGAAGGAAGGAAGGAAGGAAGGAAGGAAGGAAGGAAGGAAGGAAGGAAGAAAAAGGTTTTTTGCTCTACACATGAAACAAGAAACAAGAAATCCAAAACAGCAAAGACAACAAAAATAAAGTAACACACCAGTACACTCTTTGGACTTTTACTAGTAATTATGGTCACATGTTTTCAACAGTAAACCTTGTTTACTTATGACCTGATTCAATTCTCTCATGACTTCATCAGTCTAGCTGTTGGCTCTGTTCTAAGATAGATGTCTGCTGCATTCTACAAACTGATCTTTGTTTTTCTGCCAACAGTCAGGACCAGAATAGCTCAAAGGGCATTAAATGCATGAAGAAATCTTACTGTTGTTAGTTTGGGCTGTTAATCCACTAGCTTGTTACAATCACTCAGTGTAGTGACATGCATAGCACTTGTAATCTTGAATCACCAAGCATGCAATATTTATAAAGCTGAGAAATACACATTTGGTAGTCCTTTTTGAAATAAGCTAGATACGATATTTAAATTTTTTAAAAAAATCATTAGTGTAAAGTGTTCTAAATTTTTCACTGCATTAATGCATTGGCATTAAGATAAATAATTTTCATTAATAAATTGGCCTTCTTTTAAATTTGCTGTCTTACAAAGGAGATTATGACAGCTTTCATCAACCTTGACATGGCTCCACTGGTCTGGGCTCCATAATGTATATTAGCCCAGTATTCCAGATTTGTGATCAAGCAATCTCAGGGTTATTCTTGCTTTGATGTGAGTAGTTAGTGGTCTGGAAATGGCTCTTAGGAATCATTTGTCTTTTACGTCTTGGCTATATTTTTTCTGTTTATGCCTAAGCATGAGAGCAGAAATGAAAAATGAAGATGAAACTGGTCACCTGCTTTCTTTTCTGGAAGTGGGTTTCTTCAGGTGGTTGGTTTATTCAGCTAGCCCAAAACTGTTAATAAACTTTGTAGTTGTGAATCTGCCATACATGCGACATATTTCAATTAGAGAGAGCTACTGAACCTTATTCGTGTCTCTATTTAATTTGCTTATGGAACTAAACAATTTGAAAATAAGAGTTAAAACTGGAGACATAATGTGACCTAGATATGAAGGACTGAACAGTATGGTTCCCATTTCATTATGGACTTGAAGACTTTTTAATGAACAGGTGCAGGATCCATCTTTCACTACTATCAGTAAATAATCAGTCTCCTCTCTTAGATAAACTTAGATAAACTTAGATAAACATAAAATGCCTGCAAATGAGCTTCAAACATTAACTTGGCATTCACTCACTGTATGAGGAATATAACCATATTTCAATATGAGAATAAATTTGAAATGTAAATGACCAGTGTTGCAGAGCTGAACTTTAGCCCAGAAGAACCACTGTCTGGTTTGATGATACCAAGAAATTTGGGCATAATAAGTCACAGAAACCTAAGGGAGGGACTGGGACGATGAAATACTGCCTACTGTAGGAGAAAATCAGCCAAGCATAACTTGGACTGCATCAAAATAAATGTGAGCAGCAGGTCAAGGGAGATATTTTCTCCTTCTACTCCCTCACATGAGATCCTGAATAGAATACACTGTTTGGCTCTGGGGCCACCAGCGTAAGAAAGATGTGGATCTGCTGGAGTGAATCCAGAGGAGGGCTGTGATTATGGTTAGATGGTTGGAGCACCTCTCCTATGAAAATAGGCTGAGAAAGTTGGGGTTGTTCAGCCTTGAGAACACAAGACTCTCTTCTCCAGGGGTAACTTATAACCACCTTCTCTTACCTAATGGGGACCTACAAGACAACTGGAGAGAAAATTTGTATCAAGAAATTAAAGGACAAAGGGAATATCTTTAAAATAATAATAAAATACCAGATAGATTAATATAAAATGTTAGGAAAAAATTCTTGAAGGGGAATGAGGCAATAGAACTTGCTTCCCAGAAAAGTTTTGAATGTCCCATCTCTGGAAGTGCTCATGGCCAGGTTGGGTGGAGCTTTGAGTGACCTGGTCTAGTGGAAGTTGTTCCCTCTTATGGCAGTGGTGTTGGAACTAGATGATCTAAACTCCCTTCTAACCCCAAACTTTCTATCATTCTATAATATCTTATTAAACTAAGACTCACTAAAATCCAGAATATGGATCTACACCAACCAGTATAGCCTATCTTTTCTTCTGACCATCAGAAAAAGCACACAAATGTTTTATCGGAGTGATGGCCATGGATGACAGTTCTTTATTATGTAGAAAACTGTTCTGTGATTCTGCTGTAATAAAAGAGTTGGAGAGCATATCAAATAAGTTTCCAATGTTGAAACATTTTGTTTTGGTTTGGTAATTTAGTAATGAAGGCGTTCTTTTTTGTTTGTTTGTTTTACATCTCATCAAATATTATCCCTTTGCACATATCTGATGTATTCAGAACACTAGTTATTGTTCTTCTCATAAATGGGCTTTGTAGCCAACCTAAAAGCCCAAAGCTGTCAAACTGTTTGCTCTGGGCAATTTAGTTGATGTGATTTTAGTGATCGCTTAACTGTAATCTGAGACTATTCTAGGAAAAGCCCAATCCCACACTGGGCACTGGTAATGCAAAAATGCAAACCACGTATAGCTGTTCATTAGACATCACTTGTATGGCAGATCCTCTGCAGATCATCTTCGCCACTCCCCCAGGCACAACTGAAAAGATCCTGGTTTCTTTGCACCCTTCTTTCAGGTACAGACATCTGTAAGTTTCTTCCTGAGCTTTCTCTCCTCTAGGCAGAATGGTTCCACATCTCTGAGCTTTTCCTCATACTTGAGGCTTTGAATGTCTTCTAGTTGTTCACGATGGGGGTAGTTTAACGCCAAATTCAGTTTCTTCGTTATACCTATCTGCTCTTTTTCATGACAGGGCTTTTCAATATTTAGAGCAGAAGAAGCAGAGCACGTTTTTATGTCTCAGACCTTTCCACTCTTTGTCTGACACAAACTAACCTACCTTTAGCAACACTTTGACATGTAAGAGTATGAAATAGACTGTTAGAGACATTCCATTCTTTCATTCTGATAAAGTAGTGAAACAGAGGTGTAAGTCCAATCTAAATGCCCGGAATCAAAGATATCTTAGTCAACGTCAGCAAAATTTGAGAGAGTATGTTTGTGCCTTTCAGTGTGAAAAGAACGACCTTTTCTTCCACTGGGTAGCAAAAGGGATTCACTATTGACCAGAAAAAGAATTTCTTTAAATTTTATCTTAACTAAATCTTTATTTTTACACATTTTACACAAGCAAACACTTTTTTTGTTGTTACAGTGGATCATTGCAGTGCATGCAAGGCATTTCATATTATTTTACTTTTTCCTCTCTGAAGTCATGCCCATAATTTTCAAACAGCAGATTAATCTTAAAACAAGTACAATTCAGTCTGCCACTGCCTTCATTAAAAGGTGCATTATTCTTTTGCTGGAATTCTTCAACCAACCAAGAGCATCCCAGATTCTGTTGACAAATTGCTACTCTGAGATTTTGCTTGCTGTGATTTTTATTCTAGTTGGCTGTTTGCACTGTATTTTCTAATGGCCTGGCTTTTGTTTGCAATATATAAGGCTGAACTGAGGAGTAGGGTTCAGCTTTTAAAATACTTCTAAAGAATAAGCACAGGTGGCAAAATATGACATTAGAACTAAATCAACTAAAAACACAGTACGTGAGAAACTTTATTGCACATGGCTCTTTGCTTCTTGTCATGTCCAAACACATGCTAAACAGAATTAGATCTTTAAAAAGTCAGTTTGTCTCTAACTTTGTTTAGTAAATGCTCTTAAGGAAGTAAGGAAATGGCAAACTAAATGCTGACTCCTTTTAAATTAATGGCTAAAAACCTAATGCTGGTGGGGCTAGAACATCACACTTCCATTCTAGGCTGAATTATAATAGGTCACATGCAGTACCAGTGTGTATTCATGATGATGGATTGAGGTCTAACAAAGTGTAGTTTGTCATATGGCAATTAAAGAAGGAATGTATAAGCCAAGAATGAAGATGACATGGTAACTGCTTGAGTTACAATCAGTGCTAGCTATATCACAAACCTACATTTTTACTCATTTCATTTCCTAATCAGTGAACAGTTCTTAAGAGTAGTCTTTTGTAAAATACTAGAGTTAAAAGTAGTCTCACTTTTACACAAAGCAAATTGGGGTATTTAGTGCTGGGGCAGTGAGTGACATCTGAGATGCACAGACCAGTAGGTTTTAAAAAGGCTTCAAATATTCTCATATCTGCTAACACAAAGTAATCTAAGCCAACTGTATTAAAAAGTCCCAGCTTTTCAGATTTTAGCAGGAAATCACTGTGGATACCTGAGGGGCCTCTTCTGTTATCTGGGCAATCTTGGTAAGTTTTTTATCTTTCATTTTGACTTGCTTACCACTTCATGAAAATGTAGAGAGAACGACCCTTCGTGCTTGCCTATTTTAAGTGCTACCATATTTTTGATACAAATAAATACTCCTTGGAATATTATATATAAAAAATGTATCTGTACTGCCAGCAGGAGTCTCGCAGATGGCTATTTTTGCCTTCCTATGATTGACTAAGACTGAACACACAATTGCAAAGGAACTAATTCTGTGTATCACAGGAGGTCATATTGTCAAAAATCATAAAACCATGACAGGTTCCCAAAAAAAACCAAACGCCAATGGAAACAATGAATACATGTTCACTAAATTGAATAAAAATTGACTAAATGTTGACTGAATGTTGACTAAAACCTAATTGGAACGACTACTTGCATTTAAAAATGATTTCAACATTTTGATGGAAATTTCAACCAATATCATACTCTTTCATTCACACAAACATTCTGACTAAAATATACAAAGCTTGAAAGTAACAAGCAAATTAAAGTGACCTTTTTGTAATAATAACACAGTCTTGATGTTGTTATAATAAACTGTCTTCCTACTAAGGCTTGATGACTTGTAAAATCTTTTTATTTACTGTTTGTTAGTTCTGGTACAAGATATAACATAACTGTTGGTTCACAAATTGCCCAGTGTTTATGGAATCTATCGTTTTGTCAGCACTCCATCTCATCTCTCTCAGCCTAGGACATAATGCTGGCCATAAAATTATCCTACTGTGGTTGGACTGGCTTTATGTATTAGTAAAGAAGCTGCCTAAACAAGAGAGAATATTCTGTCTTGCAGAAAACGGAGAAAAGAGCAGAAGGAAAAAAACATTATAAAATAACAAAAAAGAAAATGAATGGTAAATATTAGGTTAAACAGTAAAGAAATAACAAGCAAGAAGTATAGCAATTTAAAAAGAATCTGTCAATTGTAGAAGGTAGCTATGCACGTTGGCTGATGGACAGAATGAAGTGGGAAAACATACCATTTTATTTTGAATAGGTCTGAGTACTTCTAGTGTTAATTAAATTGAGTAATATTCTGGAATTCGGCATGAAATCTGCACTTTTCTTACTGTGAAGATCTGGGAAGGGAAAACTGTGGGACCAGGTTTCCCCACATCTGTAGCCATCAGCCCAAGGGCAACCAAGTTCATTTTTCAGCTTGTATAAAGGAATGTTCGGGACCTTTGCATTGTGAGATCTCCTTGGGAGCCATTGCGTAGCCCATGCCCCTGCTCTGCTCCACTCTTAAAGAAATATTCTCCTGCTGGAGTGGCTTTGGAACATTAGAGTGTGCATGAGAAAATAATATTTGATCAGTAATGTTTTCAAATAGTTTTTTAGAAGAGGAAAAGAGAACTTGAAATGCTGGGTCACACAGATGAATCATCAGATCATGTCACAGCTGAACTATCACAGTAGTTTGTGATTAGAAGAAGCATGGTATCATCCAGTCACAGCTACAGCCTACAAACACAGCTGTAGTAACCCCTTGGGAACTGCAGCTAATCTTAGGATAACAGTGAGATCTCAAGGTCATGGTCTGTTTTTCTTGTGAAGGAGCAGACTTCTAGATGAGATTGAACCAATCAAGAATCACAGAATGATAAAATCATAGAATCAATCTCTCCTGAGAGCTAGACTACTCTCAAGAGTTTCTGAAAGGCCACCTTCTATGGCAAAGCAATATTGATTTATTTGTGTAAAAGTGAATAGATGATTTTTGGGACTGAGGAAAGTCATTCCTTGTGCAGGGATGAGAGAAGGCTTCTGGGAACCCGAGGGTAATTTTCTCATGTAAAGGAAATGTAGATACTGCTGCAGAAATCCACAAAATATACGAACATGGCATTCACATTATTTTATTTTTTGAATAAAAATACAATAAACAAATATAATTGATGGTAGCTTTCTTGAGTTTAAGAAAGTAAATGCAGGCTATCCTGCTTTGAAGTATAAGAGGTGTTAATTTTAACGCAGAAATAGAATGAACTCAAAGTTATAATATTTTATGAAGGTAGTGTGATAGCCCTAAATGAAATTTTGTGATTTTATACTATGCTCTCCTAAAATTAGTTTAGCAGGTGTAGAACATCAGTATCGTGAACAAAAAAACCAAATGTGTTGGTTGAATAAAGAAATAGAGAATTAACCATTTTACTTATCCTCATCCTGTCTGCCTGTGAACTGAAGAGAGGAGTGCAAGTCATTAAGGATTAGGTTGGTTGGCAGAGCGTGCCACAAAAGTATAGAACACAAGGTATCACAAAAGTATAGAACATAGTGGCTTAGAAGAGACATCCAAGGGCCATTGAGTCCAAATCCTGGCTCCACACATGACCAACCAAAATTCAAACCATATTTCTGAGAGCATTGTCCAAACACTTCTTGAACTCCAGCAGGCTTGGTGCTGTGATCACTGCCCTGGGGAGTCTGCTCCAAGGCCTGACCACCCTCTCGGTGAAGAACCCTTTTCTAATATCCAACTTGAGCCTCTCCAATGCATCTCCATGCCACTCCCTCAGGTCCTGTCACTTTCATGAGACAGATCAGTGCCTTTCACTCTGCTTCTCTCATGAGGAAGCTACAGGCTGCCATGAGGTCTCCCCATACTCTCTTCTTCTCTGGGTTGAACAAATCAAGTAATCTCAGTTGCTTCTAATATACCTTGTCTTCTAGACCCTTCATAATTCTTGTAGCACACATTTGAATGCTCTCTGATAGTTTTATGTCTGTCTTAGTTTGTGATAACCCAGACTGCAAAAAGTAGTTGAGGTGAGTGTGCACCAAGCAGGTGTCCTCTTTCCTCAACCAGCAAGCAATGCTTGGGCCTGATGCACCCCAGGGCAATTGGCTCTTTTGACTGTCAGGACACACTTACGACTTATATTCAACCTGCTGTCAACCAGAACCCTGAGATCCCTTTCTGTAGGGCTGCTTTCTAGCTTCTTGTCTCCTGATCTGTATGTATACCCAGGGTTGTCCAATCCAAGTGCAGAATCTGGCACTTGCTTTTGTTAAACTTCATGTGGTTACTGACAGCCCAGCCCTCAAATTTGTCAAGATCTCACCACAAAGCCTTTCTGCCATTGAGGAAGTCATTGGCTCCTTCCAGCTTGGAGTTATACACAAATTTATTTACTGTACCAGTTCAAGTCCTGCATCCAAGTCGTTGATTGAAATATTAAAGAGAACTGGCCATAAGAAGTATCTCTGCTACAGACTGGCTACCAGTCTGATGTAACGCCATTTACTATAACATTCTGAGCCTGACTCATAGGCCAACTGTTTACCCATTGTGTTATGTTTTTGTCTAGCTGTATGCTAGACATTTTGTCCAGATGGACACTGTGAGTAATAATACTGAAAGCTTTGTGAAATCAAAAAAATTACATCAGCCAGCTTCCCTTGGTCAAATAGGTGGGTAACTCTTGTCACAAAAAGAGATTAAATTTGTTAAACAAGACTTTCCCCTCATGAACTTGGTTGGGTTGGCTGTGGCCAATCACTGCACTGTCTTTCAGGTGTTTTTCAGTAAGTCCCAGAATAATCTCAATAACTTTATCAGGGACAAGTTTGAAGCTGGCTGGGAGTTCATTATTTCCACACTAAAAGTCCTCCAGCTCAGCACTCCAGGGGTCTCAAAGTCCATAATCAGTGTTGAAGACAGATGTAAAGAAGGCATGAAGGGTCTCTGCATTGTCTGCATCTCTGTGTTTGAGGTGACCATCCTCATCAGGTAATGGAGTGATATTATCTCCAGTCCTCTTATTGCTGTTAACATATTTTTAATAGCACTCACAATACTGGTCACACAACCAACACTCATCTCTGACATTGTAAGCCAATATAATAAAATAGGAGGCTTTACTTTTGGAGCAGCCCTCTTTTTTCCTACTAATAAGTGTTGATCTTGATCAAGCAGAGAGAAACAAGATGACTTGTCACAAGATGTGACACCCATCTGCAAGAAGGGCCATAAGGAGAATCTGGGAAACTACAGGCCTGTCAGCCTGACCTTGATACCAGGGAAAGTTATGGAGCATTTGCTCCATCTTGGGTGAGATCACATGGCATGTGCATGGTATCCAAGGGATCAGGCCCAGCCAGCAAAGGTTCATGAAAGGCAGGTCGTGCTTGACCAACCTCATCTCCTTCTACAACTGGGTGACCAGACTGGTAGATGAGGGAAAGGCTGTTGATGCAGTCTACCTAGACTTCAGCAAAGCCTTTGACACAGTCTCCCACAGTATTCTCCTGGGGAAACTGGCTGCCTGTGGCCTGGACAGGTATACCCTTTTTTGGGTAAGGAACTGGCTGGAGGGCTGTGCCCAGCAGGTAGTGGTTAATGGAGTTAAGTCCAGCTGGTGACCCGTTACAAGTGGTGTCTTCTGGGGGTTGGTACTGGGGCCCATCTTGCTTAATATCTTTACTGATGACCTAGATTAGGGGATTGAGTGTACCCTCAGTAAATTTGCAGATGACACCAAGTTGGGAGGTGGTGTCAATCTGCCTGAGGGCAGGGAGGCCCTTCAGAGGGATCTAGACAAATTGGGTTGCTGGGTTGAGGTGAATGGGATGAGGTTCAACGAGGCCAAGTGCCGGGTCCTGCACTTTGGCCACAACAACCCCATGCATTGCTATAGGCTTGGGGATGAGTGGCTGGATGAGTGTGAAGAGGAAAGGGACCTGGGGGTATTGGTTGATGCTCGGCTAAACATGAGCCAACAGTGTGCCCAGGTGGCCAAGAGGGCCAGTGCCATAATCTTGTAGGTTGTTTCCAACCTTGTGATTCTATCATTCTAAGATGCAGCTATTAGTGCTGTTTGTGTATTGTACCACAGAACCTGACAGATTTGTTTCCTTTCTTGATCATCCCTCTTCCTTTCATGAAATGCATAATAACAATGGACCTCTGGAGATTATCTACTCCAACTCCCTCCTTTGAA
Organism: Chrysolophus pictus; assembly: GCA_037305975.1. Classification (NCBI taxonomy): domain Eukaryota; kingdom Metazoa; phylum Chordata; class Aves; order Galliformes; family Phasianidae; genus Chrysolophus; species Chrysolophus pictus. Next base: position 3,561,311 of record CM074577.1, read on the forward strand.
AGCAAGTTCTCTGGAGTAGAACGCACAGAAAAGCATCCAGGTAGGTTCTTAATATCTTCAGAAAAAGACACTCTTGACAGCTTGTTATGGTGTTCTGTCATCCTCATAGAAGTTTTTTCGTCGTGTTCAGATGGAACTCCCTGTCTTCTAGCTTGTGTCCATTGCCTCTTGTCCTTTTGCTGAGCACCACTGAAAACAGCCTGGCCCCATCCACTTGACATCCGCCCTTTAGATATTTCTAAGTGCTGATAAGATCCCACCTCAATCTTCTCTTCTCCAGGCTAAACAGTCTCAGCTCTCTCAACCTTTCCTCATAAGGAAGATGATCCAGGCCCCTAATCATCTTTGTAGCTCTTGGCTGGACTTTCTTGAGTAGTTCCCTGTTTTTCTTGAAGTGGGGAGCCTAGACCTGGATACAGTAGCCTTGCTGAAGTCAAAGCAGGTAACACTGCTGCTCTCTTCTAACCTACCCAGCTCGTCATGACATCATAGAAGGCTGCCAGATTGTTCAAGCATGATTTCACCCTTGGTGAATGTTGATTACTGATGGTGAAACACAAATAAATTCGTGCGATTTGTTCAAATTCTATCACAGTCAAATTCAGGTAATTCTGATTCTGCATGTTTTTTCTAAGAGTGATGCTACTAAAAGAGAACACTGGTCTTAGCATGGGTTGTGACGAAAATTTCTATTAAAGAAAACATATTATGTTCTGTACTCTGTGGGCTGGGGAAAATTGAAGACGACATAGCATCTGCTGTATGTTAAACACTGGGTGAGTTCTCTTCTCTGGGCTACTTACTAAACCTTGTTTATTGTTAATCAGCGTTGCACTCATTTTGCCTTTGAAACCAGTCTCTAATTCAGAACTACACAGCTCTTGATCTGCTTCTCAGTTGCAGGAAGGGACCTTTCTTGGGGCAGCTCAAGTTTCATAAAGAGTAGGCTTCCAATATTCTCGCAAGGTTTTGAGGAAAACCTACCCCATTGCACAGCCCAGCCCAGTTGTTTTTTCCTTTTTTTTAGTTACTTTTTATAAGTTGTTGCTGTCAACAAGTTTGAGGTGCAGTTGGTCAGCCATCAGAACCAGAAGCTGACAAAGCCTGCAGGACTCGGTTTCCAGACTGATGCTGCTCCGTGGTCATAGGATCATAGAATGGCCTGGGTTGAAAAGGACCATAATGATCATCGAGCTTCACCCTCCTGCTATGTGCATTTTCCTTGGGAAGGGAGAAACCCAGCCTCAATTCCCAGGCTTCCCGACGCGGATTTGTGCGAGTACACCCAGCCAACCGATCCGTATCTGTCCCAGCTCTTAAAAAGAGGAACGGCAAGGAAGCCGTCTCCTCCCTGCCCACCTACTGCCGAGCACCGGGTAACGAGCAGGGAGAAGGGAGACGGCACAGCGTATAACCATCCATTTAAGGCAGCAGCTGCCCCTACGTTAATTCATTACCTCACGCTCCGTGGGAGGCGGGAGCGGTCGCCAGCTGGACAGCCCGTCTGTCCTATGGGGACGAGAGGCAGAGGAGGGCGAGTAGGCGGTGCCGGGCGCTCGCCAATGCCGCTGCCGGGAGGGCAGGAGCCTGGCTGAGCCGCCGCGCCAGCTCGGGGTTGGCTGCCGATCGCGTCAGAGTCGGGGCGAGAGTCAGGTTGGGCTGGCAGGAGCTGTCGCTCCCTCGGTGAGCCGGTGGTAAGTGGACTGAGGCAGGGTCAGCTTCCTGAGTCCCTCTTTTATCTTCTTTTTTCCTTTTTTTTTTTTTTTTTTTTTTGGAACGGTCACGCTTCACTGGTGTTTCTTGTCCTCTCGCCCCTTGTCGGCGCGCTGGCTGATTAATTCACGTTCGGTCAGCGCAGCCCTACGGGGAGGCTTTTCGTTGTTTGCGTGTTCCGTGCCCCGGTGGGAGCGGAGCTCTCAGCGCAGCGGGTTGCGCAGCGCTGCGCGCCTTGCTGCCGTTATGTAACGGTGTGGGGGGCTGTGACAAGACAGCGGTTGCTTCTTCTTGCAGGCGTAGCGCGTTACCGTCGCTCCTTCCTCCCCCCGTTGCTCTGTTTCCTTCTCTTTTCCCCACGACCTCACGCCGTGGAGGGGCGAGAAGAGGGGCTCTGGGCGAAGCTGCGTTTATTCCCTTTGCCCTCCGGTTAGGATGGGGCCTCCGAGCGGCCGCATCTTCAGGGGGCTCCCGTAGAAGAGCGCAGCAGCAGCAGCAGCCTGTCCGACGGAGAATGTGATTGCTGTCCGGATCCCGAGGGCGCTGCGCTAACAGCGGGGTGGAAGGACAGCACTGTCGGCTTGCCGTGGGTAGCTGCTAGCTCAGGTCTGAGTGCAGACATCCATCTCCTGAAGATACCAGGAGAAAGCAGACCGAGTAAATTGCAGTTCGCCTGTGCTTTGGAGCCGGTATTCTATCGAAGACAGCGGTAAAACCTCATCCCCTGCAGTTGCCTTTTCTGCATTCTTGCGTAGAGCAAGTGATCCACCGCTTTTGTGGAGCTCGGTAAAGGACTTGTGTTTGTTTTTGTTTTCAAAATGCCCGAGGGGCTTTGCTGAGAACTGCCCCTATGTGGTGTCCTCCGTGAGAAATAGCATCTGGTCTAGGAGGCTGTTTACGGGCTGCAGCTTAACAACCTGCAGGTATAGAGCTGAGCGTGGTATTGCAGGGTAAACAAAAAACTGGATGCAACAACGTAACGTGAATTAATCAGTTCTCTTCAGCCTCGGTGAAATAACTTTAAAATGGTTAAAAGCAACACCAGCAAATCAGCGGTGGTTGCAAGCGTGTCTTCAATCCTGGTTAGTCACGTGGTTGAATTATTCATCAGAGAAATTGAGTATCTGCTGGAAGATGCTGAACGCATATATGAAAAGTGTGTATCTTAAAGGCTGGCAGCTTTGAATGTTGCAGTAGGTGCTGCTAACAAGCAGTTTACCTATTGATATAGGCAGGTGCGTGCAGTGGTGAAATTCTTACTGACAGAGGCTTGCATAACTGCTTTTTTTTTTTTTTTTTTTTTTAAAGAAGAGATCAGAATCAGCCCCTGGCCTGAAATGAAACGCAAACAAGTTTGAATTGTATGGAGCAGTAAATGGGTGTATTTTCACTGACTTTTATTGAGCCTTCACGCTATTTTCTCAGCTAGTATAATTAGAGTGCTTTTAGAGTGCTTAGAAGGCTGACAAGTGTTAGCATGATAATGGAGCATAGAGGACTGGTGACTTGTTTTTTTCTTTTCTTTTTTCACCTAGAGCTGTGAAAATGTGGAGGAAAAATGGAAAGATATGCTCTCATAGACTCAGGCTTAAATTAACATGATTGTTTATCGGATGTATACCGTATATATTCCTAAGATGGCAATGGTTTTTGTTTTATCCTTTAGTGACGAGTTGCTTCCTTTTCAAATTGTTATTTACAGATCCTTCCCTTTCGCGACCTCCCTATTCCCAAAACCAAAATAAAATGCTATATTGAATGCTTTTGTATCTCTTTGGGTTACAGTCATATACCTGCAAGCAGTCCATTATTTAGAGCTGTTGAAGCGTGTGCCTGTTATTAAATCATAGTACAGTGCAATGCTTGGGCAACGTGCCATGCAAGGATCAAATTTCAGATAGAGCTCATGTGAGAATCTCCTGCAGTGTATACATTTTTCCCTTGTAAATAGATAGAAGTGCTCATCCAGTAAGTAGTTACCTAATTAAAGCTGTGTATTGGCTGTGGTTTAAAATAATAATAAAAATTTTATTTGAATCACAGATGTGTTTACTTTCTGTCAGCAGCTGTAGATAAGAAGTTGTTTTTTTACTTTCTATACCTTGAGATTAACTTAAAGGCTCTCAAGAAGGAGGGAGGGAGGCAGGCAGCAGTGTTGCTTGATGTTAAAATAAATGTATTCTTAGTGTATGCAGAGATGATGAGTTGTACTTATTGCAGCTAGGAGTGCTTTAGAGAATAAGCCATATCACGATTAAATTTGGTAACTTTCTCTTGATGTTAAGCTAAGATACAAATTAAAATAAGTCATAAGGTATATTTCATGCATTATATATATATATAATGGAAGTCTTCAGTGTGAGAATGTGATTGTACTCATAAGCCTGTATTGCTCCGGAGAGGAAAAACTTGTTGCAAGAATGGTCTTTCTTGTGGTGTAGTTTCTTTCTACTTGTATATTTATGCCCTTGCATAAATTAAATGAACTCTTTTCAGCAAATGACAAGCAGGGTGCTTTTTCTTTCTGAAGACAACTTCTATGCTTTGCATAAATAAAAATAAATGCAAGTGTGTTATTTTTGCCCCTCGTCCTTCTTTGCCATACTGACATAAATGTTGTATTTTGGAAGCTTTAAAAAGTAACTAAGATCAGTTTTGCTATATACACATTTAAGTGTCTAGAACTCTTAAATTCTTGTATTTCTCTGTTTCTCAGTGGGGAAGGTCTCTGCAATTAAGGAGAAGTTTGCACTGTAGGAGGATAAATTATGTACTGTACCTGGCTTTAAATGCTTTTAGATATTCCTACCAGTTAGTTGAAAGGAGATTTTTGCTTATAGTTTTTATTGCCATTGTGTCTGGGAGCTGTGATCAGGGACATCTACTGTTGTACTACAATAAAACTATGGAACATGAACTTGGGTCTGGCCTCCAAAATATTACGATCTAAAACATGAGACAAAATGCTCTAAGTAGTACAAAAAAAGGAATGCAGCTGTTAGGATGCATGGGTTTATGTATTTTATCTATGCATTTAGCTATGTGTTTTGTCTTTCTCACATTTTAGAGCAAGGAAAATGGTCAAACTTAATGTAAGGTTCACACAGTTGTCTGAAAGATGTTCTGGTATCCCAGGGGACTCTTGGATTCATGGTTTGGTTTTGAGAGGATTTTTTTAATATATTTAACTTGACAAAAATGACTTAAAACAAACAAACAAAACCCTACATTGACCCAAATTGAAAAACTTTCTCTTTAGGCAACTTAATTTTTACCTTTCCTTGAATTTAAGGTCAGGAGTTTCATTTTTCTCTTAAAACTGAGTTTTCATTTCAGGGTCAAAGCATGATGCAGGGAAAATTAGGCTGCCTTTTTCCAAATATTTCCTGTGAACTGTTCTTGTTTCTTCCTCTCAATTCCCTCACGTGCCCAAATCCACAAAAACTGTAGAGTAACAAATATGCCTTCAACTGAAAGGTCTTCTCCATATCTTTTCCTGATTAGTAGAAGAGGACGAGAGTATACAGATAAAAAATTCATAGTATTATGTTTCAAGAAAATACTGTTTTCTGAATTTGCAGCACAGCTGTCTTAAATAGTTTTATGATGTTAATTCTTGCCCAGTTTGGCTGTTATCAAGCATATACTTTTCAGTATACAAATACTAGAATATTAGGCAAAATGAGTACAAAGAAACTTTAATATTAAGACGTAGAATTTCGTGTTTGAATCTCTGAGGGATGTATGGTCCTAGTTTAAAACATGTTCTTAAATGCACAGTTGAAGAATGGCATTTGTATGGGAGTTGCTGGGTTGTAGTCTGAACCACTGGTTGAGCACCAGGTGAGAATGTGACTAATCCAGGGAGCAGAGGTGCAAGCAGTGCACCTGAATGACTGGAAGTGTGGACCCTTACCCTCGTGGAAGGGTGAGCAGCATCTCTCTTCAGAGATCATGCTCTTCTCAGAGGTCACCAGCCTTTGGAAAGGATGAGCCGCCTTCCTCTGTATTGCTTTCTAAACTAAATCTTAACAAATGACTTTGTAAGTGGGATTCTATCCTAGTAGAAAGTCTTATCATAGCTCCCATTGCTCCACAGTGTTATTTGATGGGTACTACAGAAATTCTTGCAATGGAAACTCAAAAGTGAAGAAATCATGTTTATGAAAGCATTCTTTTCTTCTTCATGACTGCTCACTTTTAAATTAAAACCAAATCAGACTGTCTGTCTCTTCCAGTTTTGCTTTCGGAAGAAACAGTAATTGGAACAACTCATAGGAGCTTAGAGATGTGGGAGAACTTACTGATGATTTAACAAGAGAAGTGTTCACCTGTTCTGAGCTGTATAAAAAACTTAAAGGATAGTTTATTTCTTTAGATTTGTATAATACTGGAGAAGCAGACTTTGTCTAAAGAATCTCTTGTGTTCTCAGTCTAATCTGAGTCTCATACAGGTTATTTTCAGTTTGCTACTTGAGACCAATTACTTAGATTTGAAAGAAAGGGAAACCGAAGAGGTATTTCATTAAGTACATCTTTAATATTAAATGAAGTCTAATGTGCAGGAATGTGCAGGATGTGGATTATTTGCAGCTATTTTTGAAAGATACTTCTAGCATTTCCACTTGTTGATTGTTTCTGCCAAAGAAAGTTTTCTTTCTGGTCTAAATTAGCATAGACTGAATGTTCAGCTGTTGAAGGTTTTTTGGTATCTTTGACAATAAAGAGCCATTTTGTTAATAATGCAGTTTCTCTACAAGAGTAGTTGTATACCTTATTTAAGGGGTTTCTTTCACCTGACAAATTACCTTTATAGAATTTATCAAATATCTCTTGTACGATGTCTCGTTCTGTTATTTTGTAATTCTTGCACCATCTTCCATTCTCTGATCATAGCTGGTGTTTTGTGACTTTTAAGTCTGAGTACTTTCAAGCCCTATAATTTTCTGTTCTATTCTTTTCTGATTAAAATTTTATCCTTGTCAGTACCATCAACTTGGCTTTCTTGACATTTTTTACCTATTTATTTATACGAAGCTCCCCATCTTACTATTGTTTTAAGTGATCTTCCGACTGTATGTCTCTAATCTCCTTCATGGAGCAGATCTTTATGACTTGAGGTTTTTGCATGAATACTTTGAAAAGGTTCTGTTGAAGTTCAAATTATTGTTCTTGTTTGGATGATAGTGGTGGGAAGAGATGATGGGTAGTGTATAAAGAACTATGTATATAGTATAATTTCACAGTTGTAGAGCTAGCTTATGCAAGTTAGAGGACTTGTGCTCAACTAATTTTACAGTGAAAATAGGTTCAACATGTTTTTTGGAGATATAAGTTATACAGCTGACTAGTGGGGAAGTAGCTGTTGTTTTCTAGTCTTACTGGATTTGTGATTCCCAAGTATTTTCTTGATCTGCTGTAAGAAATTATGTTGTCTAACAGTGTGATTATCTCTTTCTCCCTTTTGAAAAGTGTCATATTTACTTTATTCTGTGAAAATTGTTCTAGATACTATCTTGTATCCTTGCATATGTGTCCTAATTATTTCTTCATTTGATAATGAGTGGCAGCTCAGCAGAACTAAGGAGGAATACTTGAGCAGGATCTTCATATGGGATACAGTTGGGTATGGAGGAGGGGGAGGGAAATGGAGAGATGTGGTAGTTTGCTTGTGCATTATTATCTGAAGGATGTCTGTATTGATGCTGCTTCCTTCATATTGAAACATTATGTAAAGGATATGGTGATGGGATATAGTGGGTATTTTGTTGAGCTACTTATGAGTAATTTAGGGAGACAAAAAAATTTGCGTAACAGTGTTGTCACGTGGAATGTGCTTTAAAAAAGGTTCTATTAGAACTGTTGCCGATAAAAAATAGTTTGTGTATATGCATATAGATGCTTTAATTATGTATGTATAAAGTAGTGTTTTATGAAGGTATTCTTTGGAATGGAGAAATGTAATACACTATGAACTTAATTTTTTCAGTATTTGATGATATTTTAACAGTATTTCCGTAAGCAGGTAATGATGGCTTTAGAAAAGGAATGGTAACAGCCACTTGTCTGTAGAGGAAATAATTTTTGTTCTTGACTGTGTTTTCTAAGGCTTTTCTTAATGGAGTATTTAACATCAGAGTCCATGTCTTGATTTCAGCTGAGAGACAGTGTTAATGGTACATTGGTTGCTGTTGAGTGATGGGTGCCTGCCTGCGGTCAGGTCACTTGGTGGGGGAGAGCAACCGCTTTTATGGTGCAGTGATGGGCTTGAGACAGGGCAGAACCAGGACAGCTGACCTGAATGTGGCACAAAGTTCTTCCATACCACATACATCATGTGGAAGGCTATGTAGCAGTAGGGAATTCATAGAATCATAGAAGAATTAAGTTTGGAAAAAATCCTCTCAGATCATCTCGTAAAAACATCAACCCAGAACTACCATGCCTACTAAATCATGTTCCTAAGTGCCTTATCTACCCTTTTCTTGGAAACCTCCAGGGACTGTGACTTTTCCACTTCCCTGGGCAGCCTGTTCCAATACCTTGCCAATCTTTCTGAAAAGAAACTTCTTCTAGAATACAACCTGAACCTCCCCTGGCATTAACACTAGTTCTTTGGGAAAAGGGGGTGACCCCCAGCTCCCTGCAGATTCCTTTCAGGTTGTAGAGAGCAGTAAGTTATTCTGAGCACCCTTTTCTCCAGACTAAACTCTGTTCCCTCAGCAGCTCCTCATTCACTGTCTTTCTTTGCATATGCTCCAGGGCCTCAATGTCTTCCTCACAGTGAGGGGCCCAGAGCTGAACACAGCACTTGAGGTGTGGACTCACCAGTGCCAAGTATGGGGAGATGATCACCTCCCTAGTGCTGCTGTTACAAGCCAGGATGCCATTGCCCCTCTTGTTCACCTGGGCACATTGCTGGCTCGCGTTCATCCGGCTGTCAGCTAACACCGCCAGATCCTTTGCACAGCTTTCCAGCCTCTCTGCTCCAAGCTCGTAGTGATGCATGGATGCATGAGGTTGTTGTGACTAAAGAGTAGGACTCAGCACTTGGTCTTGTCAAGCTCGTGCAGTTGCCTCAGCCCACTGATCCAGCCTATCCAGATCCCTCTGTAGGGCCTTCCTACCCTCAGGCAGATTCCCAACTTCCTCCCAACTTGATGTCATCTGCAAACCTACTGAGGATGGACTCAATCCTCTCAATTCAGACAATCTGTAAAGATATTAAACAGAGCTGACCCCAGTACTGACTCATGGGTATCACCACTAGTATTGCTGGTTGGGTTCAACTCTATTCACCACCAGTCTGTGGGCCCGGCGAGCCAGACAGGTTTTTACCTAGCAAAGAGTACACCTGTCCAAGCTATGAGCTGCCAGCTTCTCCAGGAGAATACTGTGGGAAACAGAGTCAAAGGCTTTACTAAAGTCTAGGTAGACTACATCCACAGCCTTTTCCTCATCCACAGGAAGGTCTCCTGGTCATAGAAGGAGATCATGTTGATCATGCAGGATCTGCGTTTCATGAACCCATGCTAGCAAGATGTAATCCCGTGGTTGTCCCATACAGGCTGTGTGATTACACTGAAAATTATCTGCTCCATGACCTTCCTGGATACCAAGACAGGCTGATGGGCCTGCAGTTCTACTGATCCTCCTTCAACCCTTCTTGTATATCGGTGTCAAACTGGCAAGTCTGCAGTCATCTGGGATCTCCCCAGTTGAACAGGATTGATGATGAAAGATGGAAAGAGTTTGTGCAATCACTTCTTCCAGCTTCCTCGGTACTTTCAAGCAGATCCTATCTGGCCCCATGGACTTGTGGCAATCTGGGTGAATAGCCGTTTGCTAACTGCTTCCTCCTGAATTATGGGAGGGTTTATTCTGCTCCCCACCCATGTCTTCTAGCTTAAAGGCCTGAATACCTGAGGATGACTGGTCTGATTACTAAAGGCAGAAGCAAAGAAGGCACTGAGAACCTCAGTGTTATCGTTGGTGGTATTATTACCCACCACATCCAATAAAGGCAGGAAATTCTCCTCAGCCCTCCTCTTGCTATTAATGTGTTTATGAAAACATTTTTTTATCTTTAACAGTGGTGGCCAGATAAAGTTCTTGCTGGGCTTTCTCCTTTCTAATTTCCTCTCTGTGTATCCAAGCAACATCACTCTATTCTTCTGGAGCTGCCTGACCTTCCTCTGAAAAAAATGATAAACTGTCTTCTTTTTTTTTTTCTTTCTTTTTTTTCCTCAGAGGCTCAGTGAAAGCTCCCTGTTCAACCAGGCTGGTTGTCTTCTGCCAGCACATCTTATGGCACACAGGGACAGCCTGTTCCTGTGCCTTAAAGACTTCCTTCCTGAGTGTGATATTCAGCCTTTCTGTACCCCTTTTCCCTTCAAGACTGACTCCCAAGGAGTTCCCTCAGCTAATGTTCCAAACAGCTATTGCTCTCACACCTACTAGGCATGCTTTTCTTAGGCTGATCTCCAGTGAGCCTGGTTTTATCTCCTTTTCCATTCAAACTTAGTTTAATGCCCTGTCAACATGGCCTACTAACTCCTGGGCTAAAATCCTTTTTCCCACTTTGAGATAGGTAGAGCCATCTGTTGCCAGCAAGTCTGGTTCCAAATAATGATAAAAAAAAACAGAATTCCTCCAGTGAAACCAATCTCTTAGCCATGTGTTGATCAGGTGAGTTTTCCTGTTCCTCATAGTATTCTTCCATGCTACTGAAGGGATCAAAGAAAAGATCACCTGAGCTCCTGCTCCTTCAAGAAAACCACCTCAGTGCTCTCAGGTTCCTCTTGACAGCCTGCAGGCTTCTCCTTGAGACTGTATCTGCCAACCTGAACTGCCAGAATTGGGTAGTAATTGCTGGGCAATACCAGACTAGGGGGGTTCCTGGTAATATCCTGGGCCCCAGAGAGGCAGCACACTTCCCTGTGGATAGGGAATAGCATATCAGGCCCTCTGTTCCCTCAGAAGGGAGGTGCCTATGACAATTATCCTTGTTTTGTTCTTGGCAGAGGCAGTCTTGAGGTGTGGGAGAGGTTGACTCACCCTAGACAACTGTATGGATGGACCTTCAACATACTCATTTGCCTGTCCTTCATGTTCCAGAGCTTCATCCCTATTGTGCAAGGGGACCTGGGAAGGCGAGGTAGGCTGGGAGGCGATTCACCTGCCATCCCAAAGAGGGACCCGTTTCCATTCTTCCTTGTCTCTTAGGCCCCTTCCTTCTGCCTGATGGTGATAGCCTAGGGGATCCACTGCTACCAGTGGAGTGTCCTCCTGGTTTCTTTCACACAGAGATGGCAGAGTGTGGCTCTACCCGACTGCCTCACAATCTCTGAGTTGGCTGCAGACTCGCTGTTTGGGGATTGGCTGGATGTTGTTTGGCATGTGGTGTGATACCGGGTTTGCAGTAGGGCATCGGTTGGTGGGCAGTTGTATTGTTAGCTGCAGTTGGTCAAAGGATGGTGAGTAATTGTGTTGTGGATATATACACAAAAGAATTATGATTTGTTTCTTTGTGTTTAATAATACTGATACTTACTGCTTCATATATATATGAAAATAGTACTTTGCCACCTGCACACATTCAGGTATCACTGCTGAAGTTATCTGCATGATTTTTGAGGTTCATTTTAAAATTTATAATTGTACTAATAGGCATGAATTGGTTTTTATATGTAGATAAAACATCTGTACCCCAACAACAGAATTGAACTGAATGTTGGCTGGAAGGTTCAACCTCTACTACCTTAGCACCAATATGTGCCTTTGATGCCACGGACCAACATAACTTTTGGAGTAGCCTGTGTGGGTGTATTTCCTTTTTTTTTTTTTGTCTTAGTAAATAGATTTTTGTCTCAGTTCAGTTCTCTTCATTTTTGTTTCCAGTTTTCTCCTTTTCCCCACTTGGTGGGGAGGGAAGTAGTGAGTAAGCAGCTGAGTGATGCTTAGCTGCCTACCAGGTTAATCTGCAGTAGTCTAACATATTGTTTTGTTAAGATAAAAGTGTTTTCCAGCTGAAGTTCTTAACGCAGCTTCATGATATAGGGAGTCTTGTCCATAGCAATAAATACATATATACTGTTAAAGAGAACTCATGGTTTGGTAATAAGATTACTGATTAAGCCTGCAAGAGGATTTAATTTTATCTAAGTGAAGGTAAGTATAATAGAGTTTTTAGCTATGCTTGATCTTCAGTGTTGCTTGTTTTCAGTCTGTGTTACGTATTAGGGAAAATGGTGGTTCATTGTCATGTCTGGAGAAATATACCCAAAGCAGAACTCAGAAGAAAGTGAACACTGATTGCTACTGGTAGACGTGAAGGAAGTTTAAGCCTTAACAAATGCAAAGCATTGCACCTTATTAATAGGCCGTTTTATTGCTCTGGCTGTTTATCTCTTCGTTCAGCTTGAATGTTTACACAAAAATGTGGGAAAAAGATTCCATCTGCTGCACTTTCATTGCTGTTTTTATTTGGCATAAATAGTTACAGATAAAAAATAAATGAGAATTCCCTTTAACTATAAATCATTTCTAAATAATGGGGAAGATAGGACAAATACTGAGATAAAACAGATGCAATCATACAAATTCAAACAGTTTGCAGAGTTTGATAACATTTACAAATCCAATTTATTCATATAAAAATTGCGACTTTTTAAATCTTTTAAAAATTGGGGTATTTTTTCCTTGAACTGAATAGAATATCTTCACAAACTGTTTGCACCAAACTTTCTGTGGTGTGCTGCGTAAGTATCGTCACTATTACAGTAACAGATCCTGATAAAAAGTATGCCTTGAGCAATTGCATGCTTACCAACACCAGGTGCAGGAGGTATTAACAGGAGGATGGAAGTGAAAACAGGTAGAAGTTAATGTAAAGCTGTTGTGTGCCCGTGGACTGAATTCTTTGCAATATTTTCTAAAAGCCTTTCTAAAACCTTTCAGTTTTAAGATCATCTAAGAAATATCTTTAGTTATTCTTGTAGCTTTGCAGGACCCAACAGACTAGAATGTAGGTGTGAAGAGGTGTCGCCTAACACTAAGGAGGCCAGGAAGGTTCTTTCGAGACCCTTGGCAGAATGTGGGTTGGCTGCAGGGTTGTGGTTTTTGATGGAGATTTACTGTTACAAAAAAAGAAATCAATAGCATAGCATACTAAGTACAATTTCTGGCACCTAGTGCATCTTATAGTTCAGAATTTCTAGACTGAGTTTTCAGCCACCCAGATAGATCCTCTGCAAATTGAGTCAAATTTTCATCAGTCAGCTCATGATAGAATTATAAACTAGACTCAGGTTTAAGTAAAAGAACATGAATCACTCGCTCAGTTCTTGGAGGAAGAAGATGATGGTGGAGCGATCCTGGACCACAGAGGGGATCATGGGTTTTGCCATCCTGCAGCAGTTCCAACCTAGTCACACTTAGGGCACGGAGCTGCTTGACTTTATAAACAGTGTTCCCTGTGCTTTATGCTTCTCTTTATGCTTTCCTATTCCAGGGTGGGTGTCCATCTTTAGGCAGCCCAGCAGCTGGATATTGAGAGCACTGATGGGCTTTAACCACACTATCAGTCAAGTGCTCCCCGTGTGGTCTTGGTGACTCAATGCTTGGATCTTGGTAACACTACATCCATCATCACCATCGCAATGGATGTCTGTACATCTTGTGGCCAGAGAGGGAGAAGGGAGCAGCGGTGTACATTAACAGCCTGTTTAAACAGTGTAGATATTTGCCTTAGGTTAGTTATGCTATCCATATTGTCAGGAACAGAGTGTATTGCTTACAAGAGGTTGGGACTGATTTGTAAGAGAATGATACAGAAACAGGAAACCTACTGTGAGGTTGAAAAATAAGTAAAATTATTAATGTTAACAGCATATAGTTATCAGAGAATCATAGGATGGCCTAGGTTGGGAGGGACCTTAAAGATCATTGAGTTCCAACCTTCCTGCTGCGGACAAGGCTGCCAGCCCCTAAATCAGGGATTAGATCAGTTTGCCCAAGGCCCAACTGAACTTGGCCTTGAATGCCTGGTGGGGCATTCGCAACTTCTCTGGGCAACCTATACCAGTGTGTTGCCACCCTATGAGTAAAGATTTTTTTTACTAGCATCTAACATAATTTTATCCTCTTTTAGTTTAAAGTTACTCTTTGGGAAAATTTCTGCTCCAATTAGCTTGCTCAATTATCTTTAAACCAAAACGAGGCAGAGAAGGGTCTTCAGCTTTCTTTATTCGAATAAAGGGGAGTATGCTGGGGCTCACCTCTGTGGTGTCTCTAAAAGTATCAGGGGACACAGCTTCTCTTTTATCCCTCTACTACAACGCTATTAAGTCCTTTCCCCATTGTCTAAGGTAGTCAGGGTTCACATTCTTCTTTGTTTGCCTATCGTGTGCTCATTTCCCCATTATGTACCCTCCTTCATTTCCTTTATTTATACACTGTAATCTGGATGCTGAGTTTGTTTTGCCCAACTAGAACTTTCTTTGTGTCCTGCGAAGTCTATCACTCATTGTTCTGGCCAGCAAAATAGATTTACATCCTTGTGCTAAGCTAGCATCTCCTGCCATATGCCTGAAAGATAAGTTTGTTTAACCAGTTCTTTTTCTTAGATCTTATTTTGCAAGGGCATGTTATCCTTCTTTCATCTCACCTTTGCCTTATCATTATCTACCCACGTAACAAGCCAATCCCCCTCCTGCTTGTTAGCTCTCCTTAAGTATTTCTAATTTTTTTTTGGTAGTTCTGTACTTAGTTTGATTTGCTGACTTTGCTAACTGAATTGCAAAGAATCTATCTAGCATGTCTCTCTTTTTTTTCCTCCTGATTTTATTTTATAGTTCTCAATAAACCAGTAGACTTGGGACTGCTGTTTCCTTGAGTATTCACCAGAATGTTTGACATGATTAAAGATACTAGAAAGGCTGTGACCTTTCTAAGGTCATAGCAGAATCCTGTTTTTCTTGGCTGGCTGAACTGAAAGTTTTCCTTAGTTCATAGGACTTTTGTTGTCATCTTAACTATTTGTCATTCAGTGAATTACAGAATTGTAGGAATTGGGATATTTTTTTTTCTTCCACTTGCTTGGAGACACCATCCAGAATAAGCTGTTCCATCACATTCCCGTGGAGTAGAGGTGTGTGAGGACTCCTGTATTTTCCTAGCTCCTCTTTCTTGCTGTATTTGAAGACTGGAACGACGTGGGCTTTACTCCAGTCCTAAGGCACTTCTCCCGTTCTCCATGACCTTTCAAAGTGGCTTGGCAATTGCTTCTGCCAGCTCTGTCAGCACTCACGGGTGCATTCCATGAGTGCCTACGGATTTCTGCACCTCAGATTTGCCTAGACGATCTGTTACTAGATAGTCCTTGACCAAAGGGAAGTCTCCCTTTCTCCAGGCTCTCTTCAGGGTCTGGGACTCATGACGATCAGTCTTAGCAGTGAAGACTGAAGCAAGGAAGGCGTTCAGTAAGTCCACCTTCTTAAGTGTCCTCCATAACCAGAGCACTCACCTCATTAACCAGTGTGCCCGCATTTTCTGTAGTTTTCCTTTTTTATATTGATATAGAGAAACTGATGTCTCACCTGTAATTATAGGCTTGCCTTTCTTGTCCTTGATTTCCCATGCCAGATTTAATTCCACTGGGTTGAAGCTTCCTCGTTGCATCCCTACATGCCCTCTCAATGTTCCTATGATTACTCCAGCTGTTCTGTGTGTTTCTGGAATCCCAATTTCGGGAATTTTTTTTTTCACAAAGCCTTCTGAACTCTTAGCATCTGCTTATAATGTCTTCTACAGCCTGCTAGATTGGAGCCAGCAATATTTAGAGAGGATAGGATAGGTGGCTAATCCTTCTCCTTCCCTACCTTCGTTGTCTCTGGAAATGTAGTATTGCTTAACTGTGTGCTGGACTTCTTAAACAGTGATGAAAAGAGTTTCTTTGTTTAACTGTAATTGTTATTATACAGTTCGTGCTTTTAAAAAAGTGACTTAATTAACCAGAGTTTAGAATCGGTATTTTTAGAGTAGCCAGTTTGTTTGTCAGTTCTACTTACAGCTCTGCTGTGCTTCCTCCTCAAATTACTGTTAATCTTTATTTCTAGTGGGAGCTAGCAAGCACCTTCTGATCACTTTCAGTGTATGCGTGTGGAAAAGGGTTAAGGAAGAATCAAAACTGTTCTGCTTTGGATTTTTGATGAACAGGCTTTTCAATAGTTGTCTTTGAGAGAGCATCTCTTCAGCGTGACACGATTCACTCCTCTCAGTAATAACCAAATACCGTTAAAGGATCTGACCCCATTAAAAATCTGATTCCCTATTCAGTATTTTGCAGTTCTTTGCCTTATATAATATGCAAATCAATGTTTTCTCTTTCAAATGTTTTGTTTGTATTGTTAAGAAACGTAATTTTTAGCTGAGGGTAAGTCGGTATTCTCATAAATGAGGTAACTTTTGTTACGCTCTGGATTTTATGAAGCAGCCTGTAACTGTGGTTCAACAAGAAAAGGAGTATCCATGAACCTTCTCTAGCCACAGGGAAAAAGTATATCACTAGTTTTGATCTACCTTGACTTCCTACTTTTGCTAATGAAGATTTCTTTGAAATGAGACTGCTGTGCATATCAGACATCTTCATTTGAAATGGAAACCTTTTCTGTGGGATATGTCCCGTTGTTCCTCTCTCCATGTTGCCCAGAACTCCTCAAAGTACATCAGTGCTGTTATTGATGTTTGAAGGAACTAATTCTAGAAGTAAACTGCCTTAAGGCCTAATACCTTCAGTAACTTTCTTTTAGCATTTTTCCCTGCATGAAGTTTATAAACTTTCAATTTGTAGAGGGGCCTTGACCTCCTGGCCATGCTTTTCTAGATGCAGCCCAGGATACGGTTGGCTTTCCAGGCTGTGAGGGCACGTTACTGGCTGATCTAGACACTTTGATGAAAATATATATATCTGTAATAGTTGTACTTATGTTTTACTGTAAGTAAATTAATTGTTGTGTCAACGTTGGGAGACTTTCAGAAAAGTTTAAGGTAAAATTACTGTTTTTTGGAGGGCAAGTAGGGCCCAAAGGAAGTAGAAATGGGAATGGGAATTGGTTAAATGCCTAACTTTTTAAGGAGCTTCTAATTTTCAATTTTTGGCCAGTGAATTTCTTTTTATTATTTCATAGATACACATGTAAGTCTCAGGTTAAACTTAGTAAATTTCTGTCATCTTAATTTTTGAATTTAGCATGTGATTTGTTCCAGTTCTTGTGCAAACAGTGTAAACAAAAGGATTAAGATATAACAAGATTTTTAAAAATTTATTTGAACATATTCAGAACACGCAGTACAGCTTTGGCCATGCTGCATTTGTCCAAGTTTAAAGGACAAAGGTATTTCAGTATAGTTTTGATTAAAAAGTTGTTTCTAATCATGCTTTAAAAGTCTGATCTCTAGCAATTCAGAATGCTTATCAGACTGTTGTCTCTCCTATTTTCACAACAGTTTTCTTATCAATATAAGTTGATCATACTTGCTGAAGTATGGGTTTAATGTTGTTGTTAATGGCGTCAGGTTTAAAATGGAATTCCCTGGAATTTCCCTGGTCCAGTTAGAATGTACCACTGTCAGATTGGAGGGATCATAATGAGAGTTTGCTAGGAATTAAATTAAGAGAGGCTGTTCAAGAAAATTATTTCAATATTAGATTCTGGAAAAATAGAATCGGATCTAAAGGAGGAGGATTGAATATTGGAGTTATTGCTACAAAACTTTAGTTTTTGTGTATGTAAGGTATAAGACTAACTTGAAGTGTGATGATTTAAAGTTCTTCATGGATTTTTGTCTGGTCTGACCGTTTCAAGTTACAGCTAGAGATTATGAATGTGAAGGTTTCTCTTTCAGGAGCCTAGTTGGCTTAATAACTGCTGCATAATAAGTATTTATGGCTGGTTCTGCAGAGTGCAGAAAAGAATAAGCCTTGGTTGTTCAAGTAACAGAGGCTAAGCAATACTGGAAGAGGCAGAAGTCTAAAATTGTTTCCATTATTGATGAGTTTGTAATCAAAATACAGTATATAAGCCAAAATTTCCCATCTGATGCAACAATTAAATGTTAACTAGAAATCCATACCAATCTTTGCATATGTTACCCACTTTACCTCGTACTGCTGTGATTTCAGAAGGATTGAGAGGGTAAGTATGGTGGGTTTCTTAGCCCTTATGCCAGTATTTGCCAGAGTTCTGATACTTGAAGCACTTGTTTATGGATTAAAACTTCTAGCAGCACCACAGATCTGTGTGTGAACTGATGTAGTTACTGGGACAGGCACAGGGTGCACCCTGTCCATAGGCTTCTCTGGGCTTTTCCCAAGCAAGGACAGAAGGCACATCCCTTCTCAGTGCTCCTGCATTCTGGGCATGTTAATTCTAAAGGAATTTTATAGCTATAGTTCTCTGGGCAAGAACTTGAGAAATAACTGGAGAGTTTTTTCCAAGTATTTCTGAGGCTTTCTTAGTTGTCATTTCTTTAAAGCATGAATATTTTTGGTGCATTTTCAATTATAAAAAAAAAAAAAAAGGGAGGGGGGAGGGGAATCCAAAGACTAGAGTATAAAGGACTGTTTATTTTTTATTAAAAAAAAAAAAAAGTATAGTAATGCCTATAATGTAGAAGACACTCTTACTCAAGTCAGTAGAACATCTGTGATGAATTCATGTTGTCATTAAAATTCAACTTGTCATTAAAAAAAGAAGCAAACAGTAAGTGTTCTCCTGTTGTCTGCTGTAAAGATGGTGAAACTAGGTTTGTGCCCTGTTTTGGAATGTCATTTTCCTGCTGCAGTTGTTTGTTGAAGGGCACTGAGTTCTTATGATCTTCACGGCTTACTCTTACATTATGACATGTCAGACTGTAGTTTAACAGAAAGTAAACTCTATTGCAAATTAAGGTAACAAAGTTTATCTTCCTCTTCCTTGTAGCACAATGGCTGACAATAAAGCAAAGCCGACCAAACCTGCAAATAAGACTCCTCCAAGGTCTCCTTCAGATCCAACTAAGGACCGGGCTGCAAAACGATTATCCTGTGATTCAAATAGCTCCCATGAGGGAGCCGTGGCAGGAGAAATAAGTGCTCTGGAAGAGGCCTTTAGAAAATTTGCTATCCATGGTGATACAAGAGCCACAGGAAAAGAAATGCATGGGAAGAACTGGTCTAAGCTGTGTAAGGACTGTCAGGTGATAGATGGGAAGAATGTGACAATCACAGATGTTGACATTGTCTTCAGTAAAATCAAGTAAGTTCCTTTCTGCTACTGTTTCTTTGTCTCTCTAGTATGCTTTGTGGATAACCATCTACATTTATCTTTGATTCCCCAAGGACCTTGTGAGTCACTATGCCTTTGCCACAGTCTCTTTAAATGTTCCTTAGTGATGCTGTTGCTTTCAGGTTCCGGCTGCTACATTAAACTGACTTCAGCAGAGCAGGTGTTGAAGAGTAATGCGGTTGAAGAGTAATGCAGAGAGATGGAATAACTTGTATCTGTCTTGATTGTGTCCTAACAAACTCTTTTTTTTTTTAAGCTACAGTAAATGCTCTGAATGTTTCCTGAATAATATCTGAACGAAGTCAGGATGTAGTCTTAAATCTTGACAAAATTCAGCCTCAAAGAACTGAGGCTAAGGTGGGTTATATACTAAGGCCTTTTTCCATGCATAGTCTTGATGTCCAGCAAAACAGCTGCTCGTATTCAAAGTGTAGGGTGCTGGTCACACCAAACTGGTTATTTTTTTTCTTGACTTTATGATGTATGATGCTGGCATTTATTTTTAGAATTTCTTTAGCTTTTGTCAACTTTAATTCTCTTTCATTACAGGAAATAATAAAATATTGATACTACTTTCTCATATGGGTGTCTGGCCAAGTTAATGATAGGGCAACTCTCTGATAATCAGCTGATTTAAAGAAGCATCTGTTGTGATACCTGCTAGGGTAAAAATGAATCCAGTTCTATTATGCAGGAGTCAATTGTGAAGTGACAGGGACTTAGGACTGAAGAAGGACATCAGTGCATCACACTGCTATTGATCAGCAGTCTCTGCTTAGCTCAGGGTTTCTTGTCTGCTTCTGTGGAGTGTGCCTGTTCAGCATTTTCTCAGACGCTGTTGAGTGGACATTTCAGAAGAGATATGCTATCTTTCCCCTCTCCCTCCTTTATTTAGCAGTTGGAATACTTTTGCATTTGTTGCAGTTACCTTAATTGTTTATTAGATACTTGCTCTTTCCTTACTTGCATATATATCACATGTTTTAAAACTACTTTTCCTTTCTTTCTCTTTTGTTTCAGATTTAACCCTAAGCTAAAGGTTAACGATAAATTTGGAATGCATCAAGAAAGGCTTATTCAGTATATAAGCTCCTTGCTTATCTTACAATGAAATATTTCCAAACAGAGCAAAGGGTGCTTCTTCTGTTGTTTTTGTTTGACAATTCAAGTGTTTTATTTATTTATTTATTTATTTATTGCATCCTTGTTGAATGGAAAACATTAAACACTGTAAAAGAGTTTCCAGCACCTCAGAAACAGCGGTGTACTTCTCCCATACCAAATGAAAGAGTTAAGTTGGGTGTCTGAAGGCTCTGTACTTCACTGCTGCTTTTATGTTCACCAGCTTCGCTCTTATCTCACAAGACAGACTTTGACCCGTGATTCTGATAGCCATCCATAGAGATGGATGATGTTGGTGGCTATTGGAAGTTGGCCAGGGAACACAGTCCATATACTAGAAGAAATGTTTTGTTATATAACATTACAGTTGCATCTGGCCAAACAAATTTTCTGTCAGGTCTTTGACTAGGAAATGAGTGCGTTGAGCAGAGTTTGTTTTCTAGCCAGCAATGCTTGTAGTGAATGACAAATGGCAAGCTTTGTCAGAATACTAGAAAGTAAGTACTATCTCTATGTATAAGGTCCCTGATTGCCATCTTGCTAACTTTCTCAGGACTGATTTATTGTTCTCCTACGGATGCTTTATGTATTTATTTTTAATATTTTAGCTTAACTGTTGTACTTGAAAACAAGTGAAGTTGCAGTTGTATTCTATGAGAAGAAAACATTTTACAAATTACTGGGTTTGAAATTTTAATGACAGGACCAGAAATATTATTTCACTTTTTTATAACTTCAGCTCAGGCTTCCTGGTAAAATGTGGAGTTTAGTATACATATCTTAGTTTTAGCTTACTCCAGTAATTTTTTTCCACTTCCAATACTTACTATTGTTTACTGACAATCTCTCCTTTGTATTTGACATGTTAGGAGTGGTAATGCATTCTGGGTGTACTGAGCTTAGTGGCATGCAACTTGCAGGTATGCAGTAGTATTTAAAAATGTTTTCATGGGAATGGGAATTCCATGGTTATCCTTTTAGTAGCTGAAATGATTGCCTGCTTTCTTGGAATTTTTGTATATTAACTGACTTGTTTCTTTTATGCAACTCTTCCAGACTTGCAAAAGGTTATTGGTCATGCTTCTTTTAGTGTGCTTGCAAGATGGGTTGAGTGAATCTTACTGCCTTAGAGAAAGCAATCTCATTGGTGACACATGAAAAGGGCACATAAATGTTCTGCATTTAGTATGAAAAATGCGTCTGCATTCTTGTTAATCCTGCAAGACTGAGAGACACAACACAACAGTCTAAGAACTTGAGGGTTTTTTGTATTAAGGAAAGCAGAATATCTAATTATAGGTGTTACTGATCTCTGACCAGCAGTCTGGCATGTTGTTCTAGGAACTTAAATTTCTTTGTTGAGGTCAACAACTGCACTCAGGAATGTGGTATGTTAGCTATGCCATACACATACTTCATTTGTTGTATGTAGTTAATATGGTAATAGCCACGATATAAATGCCTCTGCTGTTATTTTAGAAGTGTTATCACTCAGTACTACAAGAGAACGCTTTAAGCACTGCCATAAAACTGTTAATTCTATGGTATTATTAGACAGAAAAATCAAAATATTTCTGTTTATACTGACATGTTGCTATGGTTGCAGGCAGGCCTGGGTGACATCAGGGCTTGGATCCATTATGAGCATTTATTTAGGTAGTTGTCTCCATGGTAACATTTGTTTGTTTTGATGTTACCATGTGTTAAATCTTAAACAAATTTTTGCAGTTCTATACAGGATTGTTATTGAAAGCTGTTTAATCTACAGAAGCTTTACAAATATACCATACTCTCCACCCTTTCAAAGTATTTTTGGTGAAAGATCAAACGAAAGCATAATTGTCCTCTGAGATTCCATTAATAGTTTCTTATGTTGCTTTGACATGTTTTCTTGTTGCTGAGGAAGCCATGTATTCTGAAGGCCAGAAAACACTCCTCCATCTTTTTGAGAAAGGAAGTTTTTGTTCCCATGGAGAATCTTCACAACAATTTTCATGTGCCCTGAACAGTTCTACTCATACTCTATATTTAGTGCATCTTGCAGAGTCAGCTGTTTAGCCTAGTTCCCACACTCTGGATCTGTCAAGTCTCTACAGGAGTGCTTCCACCTGAGATCAGCCTGGACTTAGTTCAGCAGTAGTTAACCATTGCTAAGAGACTGTGAAAGATTTAAATTTGATGTTTTCATTAAGAAGCTGGCAAGATCGTGTGCCTATTTTCCTTATTTGTCAATGCTCCAAAAACAATACCTCCTACTTATTTCCATAGACGCTACAACAGATACAAGGAGTGCAATAACACTGTTTGATAGAGCAAATTTTCAGCTACAAAACACTATCCTTCAACATAGTCACCACTATTGGGTACGCATTTTTCCCAACAGTGAGCAAGTGTGTGTATGCTGTGCTTGTGCAAGTCTGCACCATCAGAGGTGACCCATGCTGCTATGTTGACATCATTGCTAGGAAGATGTTGCCTATGCAGTCCATTTTTCATTGACACACACAGTTGGAAGATCCAGATGGTATGATGAGTGTGGTAGGACAGTCCAGCCAAGATAGGCAACGTGCTCTACAGTTTTCAAACTGGTATGCAGCCCAGCATTACTGTGTTGTGAGAAAAAGGTTGTCTTCCTCTCTGGACTGACTTTGGAAGTTCAAGCTTGCAGCTTAGTCGGCATTACAGTGCATCAGTCAGAGTTGATGGTTTTTCTGGCTTCCTGGAAATCCAGAAGGATCACTCCTTTTCTATCCCTGAACACCAACCAAACTGTTGAAGTCTTTAGTATCATGGTGAATGCTTCAGTTTCATACTGTTACTCCCCTTTCCTGATTATGGCACAAGGTTCTGGGGATTCTTCTAAACCTTTGATGGCAAAATTGAGATAGAGATCCTGTTGAATCCAGAAAATTCATGATTGCTTATCTGTATCAACTGTATCCTGCTGCAAACAGGCCAAGCCTACGCAGCAACATAACTTTCAATAGATGCATTTTTCTCCTGCAAATTGTATTATTCTGCTGTATTATGTTCTTCTTTTTGTGTGTGCACCTGTTGCCTTTTTAACTGTCATTTCCTTTTGTCTGAGTGATTCTGTTTGTTTGTTGTTGTAAAGTGTGTTTGTTGCTTTAGATCAAAATTGTGAATTGAATGTTTAGCTCTTTGCAGTTCTCATTGCTCTATAAACTGGTCTTTGCCTTTTAATCTCACGATAACAGATAAACCAGAATTTGCTGGAGTTAGTACAGCTGACATGAGAAGAAGTGAGAGAGATCTTGGACTTTTGTTAAGCTTGTCAGGGTTTAAAAGATTACAGCTTTAATTTTCTGTGTTTGGTCTGAGGGCTATTGCTCTTCCAGGGAAATGCAGATCTTCTGGGGATTGTGAGTAAGGCTTTCTAATTGGATCTCCTTTTAGGAGAAGGTTTAGACACTAAGCCCAGAAAAATCATGTATTCTCAAGAAGTTAGATGAATCTTTTCTGTTGTTATCTTGGGTATGTCTACTCCCTGAGGTCTTCTGGACTATTTCTTAACAGGCATAAAAGTACAAGTCTCTAGAAGAGGAATAAGCCACTATAATCTAATGAGAAGAATTAATTCTGTTGACTCTTCATCTCTGCTGACACAGCAGTGCATTGTACCACTTAGTGCCATTTGTGATCATGAGCACCAGCAGGTGCAGAGCAATGGTGATATTTGGCACCAGGCTGTGACTCCCATGACACATGACAGCACTAGCTTCATGGCCCAGATGTCTTGAATCTTTATTCTGTGCCTTTCAGCTGAAGACACTGTTTAAAAAAAGATAGTAAACTAATGACTGAAGCAATTGTGCTGATAGTGGCTGTATAATTTATTCTGTGCAAAAGATAGGACTGATAGTTTTTATCTCATAACAAGGATGTTTTGTTTTTCTATCAGCCAACAACAGACGTAGAGTGACACTGTAACATGGTAGTAGTTCATTCACCACAACTGAGAAATCAGTATAAGAAAACAAGATCTGTGTTTACTGATTGGAGTTCATTATACAAGATCTCCAGGTATACTCATTACAGTACACCAGTTAACACTGGATTTGTATGTTTCCTGATACTTGAGGTGTTTGTTACTCAGTGTGGAGTGGTGTTTGTTGAGCTTTTGAAGGGAACTGACAACCACCAAGAACTGAGATGTTACTCGATTTGTGAGACCCAGAGCAGTGTGGGATTGACATGAGAAGCTACCAAAGTGAGGATCTGTAGAGGAGACGGCAGCTTGGACTCATTATCTGGTACAGTCTGTGTTTAACAAAAGAACGTATGTTCAAGTCTGTGGCAGTGAGGGTCTGTGCTGTGAGGAGGTGGAGTGGTGACTACACTGCTTACTATCCTATCCAATCATTTTCCCCAGGATAATTTGTAGTACTGGGAGAAGTTAATTAAACCTATTTTGATTCTCATTATGGCTCAGTCTACTGTGTATTTGGAAATGGGTCATTGGGTTGAAAGAACTGCAGGGGGTCTCGTTCACTCCCTGCTGAAATAATCACTACCCTTCTTAGCGCTCAGGTAGAATTTGCTAGATCTCTCTGTCACCCTCTGTTATTGCTTAACAGGCCTGCATGGTCTCAGAAGATAAGGACATCAGCCTGGAAAAGTCCTGTCTTGCCTTCGCAAGGTCCTCTACTTCAACCATTCTCTTGCTAGAAAAATAAAAGAAGACCACCACACTAACAAGTATTTGGGACGTTAACCCTTCTGCTTCTCAGTTTACAGTAGCACTCCAGTGTTTTAGCTGTTGCTGAGCAGTGCTGTGCAGAGCCATGGCTTCTCATAGTATTTTGCCAGCAAGGGGGCTTGAGAGGAGCACAAGAAGCTGGGAGGGGACAGAACCAGGACAGCTGACCTAAACTGGCCAAAGGGATATTCCATACAATATCACATCGTGGGAAAAACTATAAACCGTAGGTAGTTTGCTGGAGGGGCTGCTGCTGCTTGTGGACTGGCTGAGCATTGGGTGCTAAACAGTTGTTTGTACATCACTTGCTCTGTAAATATATATATTCTTATAGTTATTTCTCTCTTCCTTTTCTGTCTTAGTAAATAGTTTTCTTCTTAACCTACAAGTTTCACTACTCCCTCCCCCCCCCCCCCCCCCCCCAGTTATCTCCCCCATCTCACGGGGGGCAAGGAGAGTGAGTGAAAGGCTTGTGATGCTGAGTTATCTGCTGGGTTAGACCACAACAGTAAGTTGATAGATAAGTATCAAATCTAAGAAAACAATGATAGCCAGACTGGAAGGAGAGGCCAGAGAGATGATCTGCAGCAATGAAGATATACTGTTGGTAGAAGAGAATCAGGTCTGGGAATACTTGAGGAAACTGGATACGCTTAATTCCATGTGTCATAATGGGATGAACTCAGGAGTTCTGAGAGAACAGGCAGATGCAATCGCTAAGTCTTTGATTGTGGCAGTTCAGTGAGAAGTGTATGAGGATTGGAATACAATAAATGTTACTCCTGACTTCGAAAAGAGATATGGAACTAACTTTACCGCTTTCCTGGGGAAGATAATCAAGCAGCTGATCCTGGAAGCTATTTCCAGGCATGCGAACAACATCATTAGGAGAAGTCAGCTTGACCAACTTGAAAGACTTCTACAGTCAAGTGTCTGGCCTGGTAGTTAAGGACAGAGCAGTGGACATTGTCTGTCTTTACAAAGCCTTTGAAACACTATCTCCTATATGACCTTTGTAAACAAGCTGTAAACGTATGAGCTGGATGTGTGCAGTGAGGAGGATCAAAACATGGCTGAAAGTCTGGGTCCAGAGGGTGATCATCAGTGGAGTGGAGTTGTGGGTCAGTAACTACTGATGTACCCTGTGGATGAATACGGAGTCCTGCTCCACATGTTTCATAATGATATGGATGATGGGGTGGAGTGTACCTTGAGAAAGTCTGCAGATGGCACAAAACTGGAATGAGTGGCTAATACACTAGAGGGTTATGCTACCATCTAGAGGGACCTTGACAGAATGGAGAAATGTGCTTACAGGAGTCTCAAGCAATTTAGTAAGTAGAAGTGCAAAATCCTGCACTTGAGAAGTAACAACTCTCTAATATATGCCAGGGAGCAATGAACTGGAAAGCAGATCTGTATTAAAGGCCCTGGTGTTCACTTGTTCTGGTGGACACCAAGTTCAGTATGGGCCAACCATTGTGCCTTTGCTGAAAAGAAGGCTGCAAGTGTATCCTGGGCTGCATTAGGTGTAGTGTTAGCAGCAAGTTGAGAGGTTAACCTTCCCTCTGATTGGCTCTGGTGAGGCCACAGTGGCAGTACTATGTCCAGTTCTGGGCTCTGCAGTACAAGAGTGACATGGACATACTGAAATGCCACAGTGAGGATAAAGGGACTAGAGCATTTCTCCTACAAGGAAAAGTCAAGGGAGCTAGGACTATTCAACCTAGAGAATAGAATTGGTCATATGTTTATTCATTGATCTGGGTGGAAGCAGCAATGGTATATGAATATGTATGGCTTTAGTGTGCTGGGCTGGTTTTTTCCTTTTAATTTATTGTCACCATGGTGCACATCTGCTTTCTGAAAAATGTAAAGCGTTAGTCTATTTGTATTGAGCTGTTTTTTCATTATGCTTCAGTTTCAGGTTAACTTGTTCCATAAAAATACCTGTGTGTTTTGTGTTTTCCCCATTCTTTTTCTGAGATAAGGTCACACTGAAGCTATTAAGAAAAGTGAGCTGAGCAAAACTGTGCCCTCAACCCAGAATTTCTCTTCTGACATTTCTTCAAACACCAAACTTTAGAGAATCAAGTTTCAGCATTTCTGATTGCAATTATGCAATCCATGGTCTTCAAAAAATTTTGTGTTCACCAACTAAAACTTTTTTAAACCTACGCTTGCATATATTCTAGATGACTTCTATATAACCTGAACTAGAAACTGTCTGCCAAATAATCACAAGAGGAACAGAGAATTTGGAGACTACTAGAGAAAGTTTGAATTTGGTATATGGATTACCTTTGACTTTTATTTTGTCGTGGGCAGAGGACTGAATAAGTGTTTGAGTAAAGGTGTGCTCGATGCCTTTGAAAATAATTCTTAGAATCATAGAATCACAAGGTTGGAAATGACCTATAAGATCATCTAGTCCAACCGTCTTCACATTACCACTGCTACCACAAGCACTAAACCAGATCTTGCAGCTCTTCGTCCAGATGCCTCTTGAATGCTGCCAGGGATGGCGACTCCACCACCTTCCTTGGCAGATCATTCCAGTGCCTGACCACTCTCTGAGAGAAAAAGTTCTTCTTTATGTCTAACCTAAACCTCCTCTGGTACAACTTGTGGCCATTCCCCTGGGTCCTGTTTGTTGCCTGGGAGAAGAGGCCAAACCCCTCTTCACCACAACCTCCCTTCAGGAAGTTGTAGAGTGCAGTGAGGTTTCCCCTGTGCCTCCTCTTCTCCAGACTAAGCAATCCCAGCTCCCTCAGCTGTTCTTCATAGGACTTTGCTCCAGACCTCTCACCAGTTTCATTGCCCTTCTCTGGACACGCTCACATTCCTGTAGTGAGGGGCCCAAAACTGAACACAGTACTCGAGGTGCGGCCTCACCAGAGCTGAGTACAGGGGATGATCACCTCCCTGCTCCTGCTGGCCACACTATTTCTAATGCAGGCCAGGATGCCGTTGGCCCTTTTGGCCACCTGGGCACACTGTCGGCTCATGTTCAGCTGAGCATCAACCAACACCCCCAGGTCCCTTTCCTCTTCACACTCATCCAGCCACTTATCCCCAAGCCTGTAGCGCTGCATGGGGTTGTTGTGGCCAAAGTGCAGGACCTGACGCTTGGCCTTGTTGAACCTCGTCCCATTCACCTCAACCCAGCAACCCAGTTTGTCTAGATCCCTCTGAAGGGCCTCCCTGCCCTCGGGCAGATCGGCACCACCTCCCAACTTGGTGTCATCTGCAAATTTACTGAGGGTACACTCAATCCCCTTGTCTAGGTCATCAATAACGATATTAAGCAAAATAGGCCCCATTACCGACCCCTGGTGGACACCACTTGTAACAGGTTGCCAGCTGGACTTTGCTCCATTAACCACCACCCACTGGCACAGCCCTCCAGCCAGTTTCTTACCCAAAGGAGTGTGTACCTTTCCAGGCCACGGGCAGCCAGTTTCCCCAGAAGAAGCCTGTGGGAGACCATGTCAAAGGCTTTGCTGAAGTCTAGGTAGACTACATCAACAGCCTTTCCCTCATCTACCAGGCTGGTCACCGAGTCGTAGAAGGAGATGAGGTTGGTCAAGCATGACCTACCTTTCATGAACCCGTGCTGGCTGGGCCTGATCCCCAGGATGCCACGCACATGCCGTGTGATCTCACCCAAGATGATTTGCTCCGTTACATTCCCCGTCAGGCTGACAGGCCTATAGATCCCCAGATATTCCTTACGGCTCTTCTTGAAGATGGGAGTCACATCAGCAAGCCTCCAATCCCTTGGGACCTGTCCAGTTAACCAGGAGCACTGATAGATGGCTGAGAGTGGCTCGGCCATCTAAAGAGGTGCAGCTTTAGTTTAGTTTAGTTTAGTTTATTTCCTATTTTCTTAAATCTGCAAGAATTAGTTTGGACTCATAGATTTCCTATTTTGTTTCTCATTTCGTGTTTTTCTCATTCTTTCTTTTTTTCTGAATGATAGGCACATAATTTTTTTTGTGTGTGTGTATTTGCTTGGAGTAAGCAAATCAGGTTTCTTCCTGCTTGGAGTAACTTAATGATTCTGCCAGCTTGTAGCTAATTGAACAATGCTTTAAGAAATGTTCTTGCTTTGAATAATGTATTGAAACACCGATGATCTAGATTTCAAATGTATGTTTAATAAAAAAGAAAAATCTATTGTGGCCAAAGGAATATTTGCACATCTAGATGTTTATAGGTTTCCTGTTTTCTGTTTTCAAATAATGCAGTTGTTTTCAGATTTTCTGTTGGATATCTCTTCGAATATTCTTCTACTCTAATTGTAAACAGTTTGAGAGACTGTTTTAGCCTCAGTCTGCCTGTTCCGTTGATTTCTGTTGTGTAAAATGGGAATGGCTGCTGGCAATGCAGAAAAATTACATTAGTCAATTTAAGTCACTTTCTGCTGTTTTAGAACACGTGAATACAAGAGGGAGTTGAGGAGCAGGGAAGGTTTGTGAACACTGGAGTTGTATGGAAATTCAAATCTAAATGGATTACTCCTAAGGTGGGAAGGTTGACAGGTTTTTTGTTCATTTGTTTTCCCCAGAGCTTTTATGTGACCTCCCCCCTTGCAGCCCCCATAGTTCTCTCTTTCCTCGGAGAGGATAACTCTCCAGAAGGAGAGATGTGTAGTTTCTTCCTTATTTTAGGTTATGTATCTTGTTTTGTTGGAGAGAGAAATTGGGGTATTTCTACTGTGTGTATACCTTCTCTCTGAAGTCTCATTTCTTAAAGCATATGGTTTAGCTTGGGGCAGTTGATTGTGTCTAACAGATTCATTGTGGGTTTTTCTGCATAAGACCTCTGCAAATGGACTGCCATTGTATTTAGTTTTTCTTCCTCCACTTGATATATCGTTCTTGATTTCACACCTTTCTTTTCCTATCCATGGCCTGTGATTCCCAAAGCCTGAGCTTATGCTCTCAGTTCAAGCCAGTTGTTTATTTTCATATTACCATTTTCTCATATGTCCAGCAGAAAATGTTTCTACAAATAAATGCATATCTAGGTTTTTTGCTTCTGTCTTCTGAGTTATTAAAACAACCCAACATCCATGCACTCTTACTTACATGGGCACATCTTACTCTTCAGTAGATTTCACTGGTTTTGAGCTTTCATTGGAATCAGAAATTGCTTTTATGCTTATATAAGATTTAACATGATGAAATCCTTTTAAAAATTGGAGTGTTGCTGTTTTATAGCTATCTGGTAATTTTCTTATTTGGACAAGCTTATAAAAATCTGTTGGTTTTTAAACCCTGTGTCATTAAACTCTAAAGGCAAATCCCACCTCAGGTTAGATGAGACTGGTGCTCTGGCTTCCATAGGATCATTTTTCTGCATTGTTTAATGTTTAAATTATCTTTTAAAAAGAAGAGAAACTTCAATGTATAGTATTAAATATAATTTTCTCCGTGTAAAACAAACAACAACAAAAACAAAAAACAAAAAAACACACAAACCAGATCCTGTCAAATTACTTCACCGTGAAATGTGAGTAAACTTATTTTATCTTGGTGGTATGATCACTAAAAAATAGCTACAGTGCCTGAGTAACAGGTGAATGTGAATTAAAGCATGCTTTTTGTGTTCTTTTCCCTTTATTTTAATTTTCTTCATTTGGTGAGTTTTTTTGTTTATTCCGGACAGTAGTTTCTGAATTAGAGTGGGAATGTTGTCGAAGACATCACTGCAAACAGGGAAGAATGTCTAGAATACAGTAAGAACAATAAAATGTTCAAATTGCAATTGTAATTTTACTTGAACTTTGTAGTGATTTAAAAAGATATCTTTCTAACGCTTTCACCCACCCATCTGTCACTTTGCCATCATGTGAAATGGTGAAACATTTGAAAGATACTGTTTTTATAGAAATAAAGATCCTATCTGGTAATTTAAAAAACTTCTCGTAACGCTAGACCTTGTAAAAGATGGAACTGGGCTTTTTGCTTGAAATATCACAAAAACTTGAGGAAAACAAGAAAATATTCCAGGAAAGTTGGTAGCACAATAAAGTTTCTCTTAATGAAATTTTAAAAAAAAATTGAGAGAAGGCAGACATTTGGATAATATGTTGCTAGGAAAAAATCTTGGATATTCACTGTTGTTGCATAAGAATGAGTTAATTTGGTTCTTATTCTCTTTACCTGCATGATGGTTTACTTTGAAGGTCTTAATGAAACCTTAATTTAAGTTCTCATGTCTTGAGACTTAATGAATTAAGAGCTTACAATGTTAAGTCATTTATTAATACCATTTTTCTTTGAGGTCATGCAATTGTTTGATTATTTCATATTTATCTTATTTCTCAATGAAATAAGATGTGGTATCATATAATCATGCACCATCTAGTCCTTAGTGAGATACTTTTTTCTCTATTGAGTTTCATAGAGAGACAGTGCTATTGTTATTAAATATGTGATTTCTACTTTGGAGTCCTGTTTTTTTTTTCCCTCTCCTCTTTGAAGTGCCACACAATGTTTTTGGAATTGGTTAACTGCTCTCATCAAAGGTAACTTGTCTTACCTGAATGTCAGCGCAATCAAAACATCAACATTACATATGGAGAGACAGCAGTAAAGATGGTTACTGTTAGCCAA
Source organism: Chrysolophus pictus (assembly GCA_037305975.1). Lineage (NCBI taxonomy): Eukaryota > Metazoa > Chordata > Aves > Galliformes > Phasianidae > Chrysolophus > Chrysolophus pictus. The sequence goes on from CM074577.1 coordinate 3,592,816, forward strand.
AATCCAGAAGATGCTGGTGCTAACAGTACAGTTCATCATCCTTAGTATCCTTTATCTCTGATTTTTATGTACTTAAATTCAAGTTAGTAAATAATATGACAGAAGTTTCACGAAATTGTCATTAATGCGAAATCTTTGTGATCCTTTTTGTATTCAATAATATTACATTATTTTTATATATATTATTTTTAATTCAATACTTAGTTTTGTTTAGTTCATTTGGATTATTTGCTTGCAGTCAAATGCATTCTCTATTACTTAGTGGATATTTGCCTATGCACTGGTGCCCTTGCTTGATGCTAGGTTCCTTTCAGTAGTGCTTGTATGGAATGTATTTTCACTGAGTGTAGACTGCTCTTCCTTTTAATCAAACATCTTAATGCAGTAGAGTCTGAATCAAAGTAAACCTATCAGCAGTTATTTTCCTGTGACAGGATTGCGTCCATTCATGTGGGATAGCTGGTGAGCTCTAGACTGATGGTTTGTATAGTTCTTACTTTTCCTTAGTCATCAAGCAATGAGTTGAGTACGTGTGCATTGCTCAACTCTAAACGAAACTACAGACAGTGTTGATTCTTTGCTATGTCAGCTGTAATTCTTTTGCCATAAGCCTCTACACTTCAACAAGAACCTTTTGAAGCTATAGTGGCTATGTAATCTTCTGCTCTTTGAAAGGATGTGCTGTTTAAGTGTGATGTGCTGTAATAGGAAAGAGCTTCTTATCACTAGGCTGTATAAGCTTGTCATAGCCTGGGGAAGATTGTTGAATGAAATCATTAGATATTGAAAACTGTAATTAAATACTCATCTGTCTCAAACTGCTTTCTTTTACTTTTGAGGCAGACTTAATGAGCTCTGTGACACCATCATCATGGATTTTTGTATTTCAGGTGTGACCAGAGGTGTCCTTGGCAGCTCTCAAATATTAGGTCGATGCAGTTGCAGTTAAGAAGTTTCTGCCTTCATCCTCTGTGATCTGTGGGTGTGTTCTCAGTATAGTGAATATCCTTAAGATGGCAAGAATGAAAGAGAGCTTTGAATAAACTCAACTCTCTGAATAAGAAACTGGAATATCTGCAGGATGATTCTTAGGCACTGTCTTCCTGCTTCAGCACTACTTTGTCCTCTAGTATATGGAATCAAGACTTGTTTCTCGGGTGTCTCTTTTTTCCTTTTTGGTTTGTTTTGTTGTTATTTTAAGGCTGTATCCTGAATCATTCTGTACTCTGATAAGCTGCTTCTGCTGCCACTTGGTCTGTGTCCCTTGGCAGTTAACTTTCCCCTGAGTCATGCTTTGAAACTGTGCCTGTCCTCCATGTATGCAAATAATAGGTTTTTACGTTCCTGAATAACTCTGTTGGTTTCATATCTTTTATTAGATTCTTGCCCAGAAGTAGAGAGCATGTTGAGGATAATAGCAGTATGTTTGTGATGAAGTTTGTATGTTTTAGACTTGTCTGTTTTGTGTGTGTAAAGTTTTTGCATTCCTTGAGTAGAGTTCAGGGATTCACAACCAGAAAATCTCTTTTCTTTGTATAATACTTCCTTAGAAGATTTTTCTTAGTAGCTAACTGTTGCATAGATCTACATAGATGTGTATTCTTAAATAGCCAGATGCAGCATTATTTTTATTCTCTTAAACTGAAAAAAAAAACCAAACAAAACCCAACCCACTACTCTCTTAAGCTAATTTTGTCTGTTCTTTCAATCCCCATCTTTATGATGAGATGTACTTTCTGCTTCAAATTTTTCTTCATCTCATTCTCCTTGAATTCATTAATCTCTGTTCATCTCTTTTACTTGGTTTAGAGTGTTTTCCTTTTGAAGCTTTTACCTACTGCATGTTTTTGCCAAGTAATTTTCTTTCTCCTCTCTCCCTCTTCATTCCCATCTGTCCTGGTTTCTCTGTCAGTATGCATAAAGTTTGGGAAGTCCATTGTGTACCTCAAGGGGTATTAATGTTGAGTGAGAAGAGGCAATAATCAACATTATTACAGCAAAAATCTCCTGGATTAAAGTAGAATAAATTCTTACCTTTTTCTCCAAACTAGAACTGACTTCAGCTTGCATCAGACCAGCACTGTACATCATCTCTTCTGCTCTGGACTGTTATAACAGATGCAACCCTGGTCATGGACGAAATGAACTCTGTGGGCAATTTAGAGGGGTGGCCCATAGACTATAGCAATGACACCTATGTAATTAATCAGGGCGTGTGATAACATGTTGGGTGTAAATGGTATGGAATAAAAGGTGAATATTGTCCTGGTTTCAGCCAAAACTGTTAATTGCGCACCGATGTTTTGTCTGTTGCTGGTGAGAATGCACCTGGGGCCACACTGTGCCACTCAGCAGAGAAGAGCCACTGCCTTTATGGTGTGATGTGACAGCAGGTTGTGAGGTAGAGCCAGAGCAGGTGGCCTAAATTAAGAAAGGAATTAGTCCATACCATGTGAAATCATGCGGAAGGCTATACATCTGTGGGGAGTTGGCCAAGGGGCAGCTGATGCTTGGGGCTGCTGGGCATTGTGGTTAGTGGTTGGTGAAGACTTTGTAATGCTGGCGGGATGTTGATCAGCAGGCAGTTGTACTGTTAGCTGGGCATCAATCATTGGGTGGTGAACAATTGCACTGCAGATATATATATATATAGTTATCATTGCATATTTGTTTCCTTCTTTCCCCTTCTGTCTGAGTAAATGGCATTACTCAGCCAGTTGGCATTACCAAGCAAGTTATATCTATAGAAAAATTGTAACAGTTGTCTTGACATCTTGTTTGTTTGGTTCTAATCTTTCTCTGAAGGGAACTCATTTCTATTAAATAGCCGTATGCTCAAAGATGTCCCCACTCCAAATATTCCTACCAGCTTAGGTGAAGATCTCTGTCGTAGATTCTTCCTTGGATCATTTTGCCAAGGATATATTTTGGAAGGATATCTTCTTTCCTAAGAATTTGCCAGTTGAATCCTGCTTCCATCAACATCCAGATGTTCAATTTCAGTATCCCAGTTCTACCCATTAATTGAGTGAGAGTCTCTGATGCATGGTGATGCTTCAAGTTTTATTTTCTCTTGGTTCTTTTACTGCTGCCTTTCTTTAGAGCTGTTAAATACTACAGTACATAGAACCTGGTGGAGTTGTACTGCAGTGTCTTCTGCCCTCTCTCTTTAGTTGTATTTGCAAATAAAAAATTCTGTTGGCACGTGAAAATCAGTGAGTTTCCAATTGTAGTGAGTTTTACTTTAGCAGATTGCTACAGACAAATTGAACAAGATCCATCTGTTTTTTTCTATTTTAATACATTAAGAGAAATAAACAAGAAGCATGTTTCTTTTTCTTTATCTCTCTCATTATAGTGTCGTTTGTTAAACAGCCACATTACTCGTGTTTCTCAGTTCAGATTTGTTTTTGTATTTAAGGATTGAGCAGATATAGCACAAGTTTGAAATCTGAATTTTGTTAGAAAATCTGCATTCATTAGAGATTTGAGGAAAAGGTATGTCTTCTAGTCTGCTCTGAATGTTATCAGCAGGTTTGCTTTTGTAAATATTTTGTAAAAAAATAATAATAATTCTGGTAGATATTTATTGATGAAGACTTTTGGCTGGAGTTGTAAAGTTTGCTATTGAATGTGATACCATTACATGATTAATTTGGATTATTTAGATTATTAATTCTTAATGGAGGAATGACTTAAAAGAATGTGAGAGCAGGAGTGGCACGTTAGAAGTTGTCCAATTAAACTTACCATGCCAGTTAGTCAGAAACTGTGACAGATAAGCCATTTGGGCATTCTGTTACCAGACCAATCCTTCGTTTTTGTCTTCTTTGGGAAGGGCGTAAGTATGGGGAGTATTCAAAATTGAAGTTACTCAGATTTACAAGAGAGAATGTGGTCACATTTTTAGTGACATCTGAATTAGCTGACACAGGCAAGTCAGTAGTGAATTTAGAGTAAGTAAACCTCAGAAACAAAATTCACTGGATAAGAGTTAATTCAAAAACATTTGTTGTACTCCCATCTGTAATTATGCTGCCTCCAGATCTGTGTCAGACTTTCCATATTCCACAGACCCAAACTTTCTAGTCAGGTGACAACTGCCAACACTAAACAGTGCCAATTAGTTTATACTGCTGTCGACCTTCCTGGCATGATAGCAAGAACAGAAGCTTCTTTCACTATTTTTACACCATCCTTTCCCCTCTTGAATCTAAGAAAAATGAAAGGAAACATGATTAGCAAGTGGTATAGGATGACTTTTTGTAGATTAGAGATTTAGACAGAAAACTGTTAATTTGGAAACTGCTGTATTAACAGTTAACTGAAATAGTGCTATTGCAGATTTCTGATACTCGTTGAGGATTTTGTGTGTGGGTTATACGGAGTGTAATTACCTAGTAGTCCATTGTTACTTCAAACAGTATACAGGTCCAAATAATGTAGAATAGTATGGAAGTATTAATATGCAGCAGTAAATTCTCATATTACTCTGGACGAATCTTGTTATCGTGTGACAATGTTAGTAATGACATTTGCAAATAAATACTGTGTCATTTGCTATTACAACTTGCTTTGGGCCTGTACTTGATCTTTTGCATGTTTGTTACACTGATGTCCAGGCTTGGAATTGATAATTGTTTTACATATGACACCAAGCTGAGTGCTGCAGTTGATGCACTGGAGGGAAGGGAAGCCATCCAGAGGGACCTGGACAGGCTGGAGAAGTGGGCCTGTGTGAAACTAATGAGCTTCAATAAGGCCAAGTGCAGGGTGCTGCACTTGGGCTGGGGCAATCCAAAGGTATTTATACAGACTGGTGGAAGATCTCCTTGAGAGCAGCCCTGCGGAGAAGGACTTGGGGGTCCTGGTGGACGAGAAGCTGGACATGAGCCAGCAGTGTGCGCTTGCAGCCCGGAAGGCCGACTGTGTGCTGGGCTGCATGAAAAAAGGGGTGGCCAGCAGGGAGAGGGAGGTGATTGTCCCCCTCTGCTCGGCTCTTGTGAGGCCCCATCTGCAGCACTGCGTCCAGGCCTGGGGCCCCCAGCACAGGAAGGACGTGGAGCTCTTGGAGCGGGTCCAGAGGAGGGCACTGAGATGGTCAGAGGGCTGGAGCAGCTCTCCTGTGAGGAAAGGTTGAGGGAACTGGGTTTGTTTAGCTTGGAGAAGAGAAGGCTGTGGGGAGACCTCATTGTGGCCTTTCAGTGCTTGGAGGGAGCGTATAAACAGGAGGAGGAATGGCTGTTTATGAGCGTGGATAGTGATAGGACAAGGGGGAATGGTTTTAAAGTGAGACAGGGGAGGTTTAGGTTGGATATTAGGAGGAAGTTTTTCACCCAGAGGATGGTGACACTCTGGACTAGGTTGATGGATGCCCCATCCCCACAGGCATTCAAGGCCAGGCTGGATGTGGCTCTGGGCAGCCTGGTCTGCTGGTTGGTGACCCTGCATATAGCAGGGTCTGGATCTAAATGATCATTGTGGTCCTTTTCAACCCAGGCCATTCTATGATCTCATGGTATATGAACCTGGACTCCAAAAACAAACTGAGGAATTAAAACTTTATTCCAGAATCCAGTGGTCGCGTGTGAAGAGATCCATCAATAAAAGGAGATTGATGAGCGACTTCCAGACATTTTTCTTAATACCATTGGTCTGTTCCCAAACGTAGGGGCAGTTAGAAAGAAATTTAATGTGTACCATGAATATGCTTTCCTCCACTGAAGGGTGTTGCATTTGAATAATTCTGTTTGTTATAGGAAGCATAGCTTAGAATAGAATGCCATGGCTTATCCTTCCTAAACATAAAGGCGTCTTTGTATCATAGTTAAGCACAAGGCTTTAAAAAAATTATATTATTAGTCTCCCTTTTATACATATTTTTTACTTTTCATTGCGGAGACCACTTTTATGATGCTTGTGTTTTCATGAAAGCTTTATTTTTCCACATGCCCTTTATTGTTAATGTATTCCATTTCTTTCTGACCTTTCTCTTCCCCCACCCTTTACATTTCAAAAACTTCTGCCTTTGAAGCGCAAACCCCAGATTTTAAATGGGATAATAAAGGAAGGTGGGGAGGGAAGCTGCAAAAACAAGTAACAAAAAGGCAACAAAAATAATATACCTGAATAGAGTGCCTTTAGGAAGGAATCATTGTGAACATGAAAAATTACTTCTGGGAGTTTCCCACTGTGTTCCTGATTGATGATCCAGGTTAAGCTGTGGCAGTGCTGATTGTTGACTTCCAGGTAACATTTGTGATACAGGAAGTTACACGTGAAAGGTCTACATGGTAGATTTGGCTGTGAGTCTTTACAGAACAAGGACCTTAGTGTGGCCTTATGCTGAAGTTTTGTGGTGATTGCCAGTGTAGTCTTTTTCTAAATAAGAGGTACAGAGATACGAAGTCTTGACCTCTTGAGCTAGTTAAAAGTTCTTGAGCATGTATCATCATCAGAAGGATGTTAATCCTATTAATGAGAGTTCTGGATGAATTCCAAGCAGTTAATTGCACTGTGTGCAGTGTGTTTTTTCTGATTAATGAAATGTTGGATTGTATTCTTTGTTTCCACTGTCACTGTGTTCTTTCACTAGCTGATTCCATGAGATAATCCAGAACGGACTTCACTTCAAACAGACAAGTGTTTGCAAAAAGCAGAATTTGATCAAAATATAAAATTTATTTTTGCCTAGAATTGGTAGTACTGGTAGGGATATAAGGATTTGCTACATGTGGAGCTATGTTGGAGATGAAAGTTACCAGTAGTGAACTGTTATATAAAAGGTTGCGTGAAGGCTGGCATTTTGTTGTAAATAAACAATTTCTCATTTTTATTAAAAAAAAAAAAAAGATGAGGCTTCATTTTGTGTTAATTGACATAGGATTTATTTCCTAACTGTTGGCATCTTAAACTGTGAAATCTTCCTTTTCCCTTTTGTTAGTGGAGTCAATCTCATGTTTGAGTGTGATTTGACCCCTGACTATGTCTGAAATGAGATTAAAAAAGAAAGAAAAAAAATCTGATTCACTCTGGGCAGTGACTTTTTGCAATAGTTGAATTTAAATTTCTGTCATAGTTTTTCTAGCTTGATTTCTCTGTTGCCAGTGCATGCTCTCTCTATGCTTGCATCCATTGTTTACTTCTTGATAAATAGCTTCCACTGTTGAAAGGATTGTCTAGGTTTTTTATTTTTTTGCTAATTTGCTAGAGATGCTGTCCAAATTGACATGAGAATTAATACTTAGGCTGCAAACAAGTCTGATGTAGTAGCATGCTTCCCAGCAACGTGGATTTGACTTCAAGGCTTTCCTTATTTCATAAGCAATCAAAAAATCTATTACTCTGCTTTGGCCTTAATTAGTACTATTTTTAGTGTCAGTCAAATCATCTTTTTGGAAATTTTTCTATTTGACCTGCTGAATTTTAACTTAAAAAGGCATAAATTTTAATGTGTAAATTCATTTGAAGATCAGGGAGTTTGTAATTTACTAAATAGGAAGAGGTGTATTAGCAAAATCCTTTCCTTTGGAACAAAACCTAAGCAGATACTTACTAGTGTGGGAATAAGGGATTTCCATTGGCTGTATTTACCAATGGGAAACAGGAAATCTTCAGCTCTGAATTTCTGGAGGCTTTGTAAGACTACTATATTTTTTTCCATGAACATGTGAATGTTTTACAAAGATGATGGTCTAAGAAGGAAAACGAGGACTGTATGTAAATTAATCACTACAAAATTTGTCTGTGATAAAAGAGGAATTTTAAGCTTTCTACTGATACACTAGCATGGTTAACATCAATTGCTATTTATAATTAAATCGTGAACACGTTGAACCTGTGAATAAAGTGACATGAACTGTTATTCAAAGAATCACAGAATCATAGGGGTTGGAAGGGCCCTGTGGAGATCATCTAGTCCAACCTCCCTGCTAAAGCATATTCCCTATAGTAGGCTGTGCAGGAAAGTTCTGAGCCTCTCCAAGGGAAGCTTCACAACATGTCTGGGCAGTTTGTTCCAGTGGTTTATCACCCTCGAAGTTTTTCACTTTGGGTTTATCACCCAAAGAAATTTTACCTTGTGTTCAGATGGAGCATCACGTGTTCTAGTTTGTGCCCATTGCCCCTTGTCCTGTTGCTGGGCACCATTGAAAAGAGCCTGGCCCCATCCTCTTGACAGTTGAGGAATAAAAAAATAACAAAACTCACCAAAGATGCTTCTGTTCTTTTTTTTTTTTAATGGATACAGATCTGCAGTTAATCAGTGTCTTGCTTTGAGCGACAGACATTCTGATAGCTTGCTAGTTTCCTCTAGTTCCTCTTTATTTCTGAACTGACACCTGTGGGATTATTTAAAGTGTTATCTTACTGATGTTTATAAAAAAGAAAGTGATGTTTTAGTGGGCTGGGAAATGGTGCAAATGGCTCTTTCTTTTCTGCTATGGTTTTCTCCCATTCCATGTGGTAAACTAAGAATATTCTGCTATTCTTGGGATGTTTGTTGTGTTCTCTTATAATTTCTTTAAATTTCTGTATGTTTTGGCAGGGGAAAGTCTTCTAGAACTATTAGTTTTGAGCAATTTAAAGAAGCTCTTCAGGAACTCTCCAAGAAGCGATTTAAAGAAAAAAGTGATGAAGAAGCAATTCAAGAAATATATAAACTAATTGAAGGAAAAGCACCAATTATATCTGGAGTAACGGTATGTTACTGTTCTAATGGATGGATTATTTTAGCTGTATTTTGTTCTACCCTAGCTTTACACTCACCTGCTTCCCTCTGCAGTCCAAATCCAAGTCAGTGTGTCTCTGAGCCTGGAGGCAACAGCTGTACTGAGCAGAGTGAAAACAAAGATTATGTAGTGCGTGATTATTGTGCTGTGGTGTGTATGGCACTGTCATTGCTTCTGCTGGGAATTGTAGTACCACGTGGTAATCAGAAAAAATCAAGGAGAGCTCTAGTCTGGTTGAAACACAAACTTTTATGAAGAGTGCTGTATCCAAATAAAAAAGTAAATTCAGAACCTCGTTAAACAGTTCTATGTTGATGGTAGTTGATGGTGAAATACCAAGAATAATTAAGTAAAACAAACAAACAAACAAACAACCTGAAAATCAACCGTGTAAATCCCAGAATACCAGAAATCTAGAAATAATTATCATTTTGTCTAGTCTTTGGTTTCTTTCTCTGTTTCTTTTTCTTTTTGGCATGTAAACTTTGATAAGTCTACTAACATTAATAAAATAACTTTTAAACCTGATGTACATAAGGTTGGTTATCCTTCTAAATGTTCAGGTTGGACAAGCTTTTACTTTGTAGTTAATTCAGTAGAAACTAGATTGTTCATTATGATCTTGAATAGTCCTTTCAGTCTAGTTCAGCTGCTTAAAGTTAGTAGTCTCCCTGAGTTTAGTCAGCAAATAATCTTTCCTGAAACTTGTTTTGCACAAATGAGCAGTGAAAATGTCAAGTGGAGAAATCTCTTTTGAGTTGTATAGTTTGTTAGGTTCTACAGGATTTCATCTTATTGCTCTTGTGCTCCATTTGGAATAAGGGGTAGTTTTGATACTTAGTGATGGGCCTTCTTTTTGTCCTTGAGTCATTTTAATTCATCAGAATAACTTGTTTTTCTTTCAAGGGGTTCTCCCTCTGAATTGTGCATATTTATTTCCTCTGAATTGTGAGGCCTAAGCGAATATGTACTTCTGACTCCTTTGTTTTCTGCATTTCAGCACTTAGGTACTGAAATGAGCAATGGCTGCTAGCATGGGAACAGTTTCTTCCTAAGTGAATGGTAGGGTGATTTGAGAACTTACAGAGTAGTAGTATGTGGGTGCTGCAGATGTATGCGAATTGACAGTAGCACAGGGAAAGTGATGTAGAGCTTGATTAAAAAAAAAAAATACTGTAGAATCATTTGGGTTGGAAAATACCTTCAAGATCAAGTCCAGCCATCAGTCTGACCTGCAGAGTCCTATCATTAAACCACGTTCACACACAAATTCATAAAATGGTTTAGGCTGGAAGGGACCTTTAAGATCATCTAGTTCCAACCGCCCCTACTATAGGCAGGGACATCTCCCACAAGACTGGATTGCTCAAAGCTCCACCCAGGATGGCCTTGAGCACCTTCACAGTGGGGACATCCACAGGATCTCTGGGCAACCTGTCCCAGTGTCTCACCACTCACAGTAAAGAATTTCTTCTTAATATCTAGTCTAAATATCCCCTCATCCAGTTCAAAGCCATTTCTCCTTGTCCTGTTGCAACGTGCCCTTACAGAAGGTTTCTCCCTGACTTTCCTATAGCCCTCTTCAGGTACTAGAAGGTTGTTGTAAGGTCTCCCTGGCACCTTCTTTTGTCCAGGCTTAGGACCACCAATTCTCTCACCCTGTCCATGTAGAGGAACTGCTCCAGCCCTCTGATCATCTTTGTAGCCCTCCTCTAGACCCACTCCAACAGCTTGATGTCTTGTGGACCCCAGAACTGGACCCAGTAGTCCAGGTGGGGTTTCATGAGAGGAGAGTAGAGGGACAGAATCACCTCCCTTAACCTGTTGGTCACACTTCTTTTGGTGCAACCTAGGATACAGTTATACTTCTGGGCTGCATATGCATGTTGCCGGCTCATGTTGAATCTTTCATCAACTAACACCCCCAAATCTTTCTCCTCAGAGTTGCTTTCAAGTCATTCTCCACCCAGTGCATATTTGTGCTTGGGATTGCTCTAACTCAGGTGCAGGACCTTGCACTTGTTCTTGTTGAACTTCATGAGGTTGGCATGGTCCCACTTCTCAAGTCTGTTCACATTCTTCTGGATGGCATCCCTTCCATCTAAGGAGTCAACCGCATCACTCAGCTTGATGTGATCAGCAAACTTACTGAGGGTGTACATGATCCCTATGTCCATGTTGTCAATAAAGGTATTAAATAGCACTGGTCCCAGCACTAATTCCTGAAGAACGCCGCTCATCACTGGTCTCCATTTGGACACTGAGCCACTAAGGCAAGTGGAGAAAGACTGTAAAGATGGCAAAGGCTTGTGACTTCTTAGAATCTTGTGGATTTGCTGCACCTCTGGATTTCCAGTTTCAGAAGTTATAATGCCCTGAACAGTGGTGAGGGTGAACAAGACCTGCCAGTGTCCGCTGATCCTGAATTTAATGCTTGCAAAAAGGTGAAAAGACCAATAGCTACTTCCAGGCAGTGGAAATGCATTTGTTGAGGAGAGTGTTAAACTGTAGAGTTACCATAACCTGAAGAAACAAAGCCATAAGTGTCAGAACAGGTGGGCCTAAGTGACAAACTTGACAGAGGATGGTCTCACTGTTCTGTAAATGAAGCAGAACTTGTGACATGTCTCAAATACTTGTGCATGAAAGCACCCAGCATGGAGAGCAAGCAGGACAAATTATAGGTTTGCACAGTTGCAGAACTATGATGCCATTGGAGTTCTGGAAGCATAGTGGAAGCTATTCTGACTAGTGTATTATGAAGGATGAATGGAGGATCTTCAGAAAAGATGGTGTGGAAAAAGAGGAAGAGGACTTGTGTTCAATATGAAGCCGTAGCCTGACTGCATGGGAATCTGGCTTAGGTCAGATGACAAATGAGTAGAGTGCTTGTGTGTGAAGAGAACAGACCAACATAGGTGATGTTGTAGTAGGCATGAACTACAGGCCTACTGATCAAGCAGAGGAGAAAGATAAAGCCTTCTTTAGGCAGCTGCTAGGCCTTGGCACTCAAAGTCGGTATCAGCCATGCCAAAATGTCTGGGAGTAGGCAGTCTAAAAGACTTATTCTAGAATGGAAAAAAAAAAAATTGAGACAGTGATCAACGATTTGCAGAGATGCTCAGTTGAATATGCAGTACACAACCAAAAGGAAGAATTAGTTAATAACATAGAATTATAGAATGTCTTAGATTGGAAGGGACCTCAAAGATCATCTAGTTCCAAAGCCTCTTGCATTGGACAGTTACTACCCACTTGATCATATTGCCCAGGAAGCAGATGAACCTGTCTTTGAACAAGACATTTGTGTTGTGGCATTTACAGCTTTGCTGAGCAGTGTGTTCCAGTGCCTTACAGGTCTCTGAGTAGAGAACTTCCTCCTAGTATCTAGTTTAAATGTCCCCTCTTCTAGTTTAAAACCATTTGCTCTTGTCCTATTACTGTAAGACCATGTAAAAAGTCAGTCTCCCTCCTTACTCCCTAAGTATTAAAAGGCTGCAATGAGGTCTTTCCTAGAGCCTTCTCTTCCTCAGCTGCCTCAGCCCTTGTTCACTGGAGCTCCACTGCTCTGGTCATCTTTGTGGCGCTCCTCTGGTCCCACTCCACCAGCTCCACATCTTGTGCTGGAGGTCTCAACAATGGGTGTGGTATTCCAGATGGACTTTCACAAGGGCAGAGACAATTTCCTCCCTTGCCCTGTTGACCCTCCTCTTTTGCTGCAGTCCAGGATACAGTGGGCCTTCTGGCCTGTGCCTGCACACTGCTGGTTTATGTTCATCAGAAACTCCAAGCCCTTCTCTGTAAAGCTGCTCCCAATGACTTCTCCTGATCTGGACACATGTCTGGGATTGTTCCAGCTCAGGTGCAGCACCTGTCACTTGACCTTGTTGAACCTCATTCAGTTCATGTGGGACCACTTTTTAAGCTTGTCCAGGTCCCATTGGATTGCATCTCTTCTTTCTGTTGTGTCAACTGCATCACTTCTCTTGGTGTCATCAGCAAGCCTACTGAAAGTGCCCGATCCTATTACCTCTGTTTTTGATAAAGATGTTGAAAAGCCCTGCTCCCAAGATGGACCCCTGAGGGACATGACTTGTCCTTGCCTCCACCTCAACATAGATTTGTTGACCACAACTCTCTGGCTACAACTGTCCAACCAATTCTATATGGATGAATGTGGAGATTGTGACTGAGCTCACACACAGAAGTGTACAGAAGGTGGAAGGAGGGAAAGGCTATGTGGTATGAGTATGGATTATGCATTGGGAACATGATCGGGTAGGCCCAAGTTCAGCTGGAGCTGAGGCTGGAAAGAGTGCTGAAGAGCAAATGAGAAGTTTCTGTTATTAGCAAAAGTAAGTGCATGTGTTGATTGGTGGGGATGGGGATCTAGTGACAAGGGACATGGAAAAAATGGAGATGCTCAGTGCTTTTTTTTTTTTGCCTCAGTTTTGACTGGTAGGGCCTAATCTTTGGGGTTCTTAGGACTCTGGCCTGAAATAGTAACCACAGTAGAAGAAGATGGAATTAGGAATCAGTTCAGCAATTAGACACGTGTAAGTCTGTAGGACAAGATGGGTTACATTCAGGAGTGCTGGAGGAGCTGGCCAGTGTTGTTGCAAAGCTGCTGTCCGTTGTCTTCAGAAGGCCATGGCAATTGGAGAGGTTCATAATAACTGGGAAAAGGCAAATATCACACACATCCTTAGAGAGGGCTAGCAGGTTACTATATCCAAGTACCTACAGGCCAGAAACCATAACCTTATTCCCTGTGGAGGCTGTGAAGCAAGTTATCTCAAAAGCACTTTCTAAACATGCAAAGGGCAAGGAAAGGATTTGGAGCAGCCAGTGCAACAAGGCCATTCTTTCTAAAGGCAAAGAAGTGACGGATCAAATAAGCACTGTGGACAGGGAGTATAGTATACTTTGATGTCAATAAGACCTCAGAACCAGCTCATTATCACCCAGCTGGGGAGATACGGACTAGATAAAGTGGCCCTAAGATGAGTGGGAAAATATCTGGTCTGTTGGCTTTGGAGATGCAGTCAGTAGTGCAAAGTCCAGCTATCAGCCAGCAGCAGCTTGTGGTGTCTCTCCAGGCAGATGGATGGGACAGAGCGTTCTCTTGGCAAGTTTGTGAAAAACTCCAAACAGGGAGGAGTGGTTAATATGCTGGAGGTCAGTGGCTCCGTGCTGTGGGACCTTGGCAGGCTGTAGAAGCAGGCTGATGGTAAGCTTCATGAAGTTCAGCAGAAGTAAAAGCAATTTCCTGGGCCTGCAGTGAATTAACCCTATGTAAGACAATAGCCCAGGGGTGCACAGGTCTTGCAGCAGCTTTTCAGGAGGGGATCTTGTGGCCATGGTGTTGAACAGGAGTCAGCAACAGTCCTTGTATCAAGTGAACTTTTGCAGCAAGAAAGGGTAGCCAATATATCCAGGCTGCCTGAGCAAGTGTATAGCCAGCTGATCCATTGAAATGATGCTACCCTTTTATTTGGCAGCTGTGAGACTGTATCTCAAGTGATGCCTCCAGTCTGGGACTTCCCCGTGCAAGAAAGAGATTGATACACTGGAACAAGCCTAGTGCAGAGCCACCACGATGCTCGGGCTGAAGCATGTAATGCATGAGGAGAAGTGGAGAGAACTTGGCGTGTTCGGCTTGGAGAAGGCTAAGGGGAGATGATATTTCTGTCTCTAGCCACATGACTGGAGGATGTACATTCTGACTTGATCTTCTTAAAGTTGGTTGTGGTGGTTGTTTTTTACCCCAGACATGGGCAAATACTGAAGTAAGTTTCCTGGAGAGCTCGTGGAATCTGCATCCTTGAAGGTGTTCAGAGCTTGACTGGATAAGTTTCTGAGCAAGCTCATTAAAGCCTTGCTGTGAGTGAGTTTGCACTGGATACAAGCTCATATATATGCAAATGTTCCTTCCAACCTAAATTTTTCTGTGAATTTATGAATCTAAATAAATCAAGATCCTGGACTGCATTGTAAGAAATCTGATAACGATTAACCTGCGGGCATGGAACAGAGTTCTAGACCTGACTATCTGAGCAGATAGCTTGCCTTTCAATTTTTTTTTTCCCCCTGAGGTCTCTTTTTGTCTAAAGCATTAATTGTTCTATAGTTAGATATGAGTAACTTTTATATTTAGAGAAGGGAAAGTCTTTGTGTGCCTGTCACTACTGAACTGTTAAATAGAGTTTCTGGAAGTGGTCGTCATTGTCAGTGAGCTGCGTGTGATTATAGATTTATTGTTATTATCAATTGATTTCTTTATTGCACTTATATCTAATCTAAACATCTGAAAAACCACTGCTAAAAAAAACTGCAACAATGTGGTACAAAATATGTAAGTCTTGAAATGCTTGAGAGCTGGAGTCTAGAGCTAGTATTACTGAGGATGAAAAGAAAGGGTCGTTTTTAAATGCTGAATGTGCAACATATGATCTACTCCTTTTACCTAGGCATTGCACTGCCTTACACTGGTGATATTAGGTCAGAATACTGTTGAACTTACTGATTTGAAATTGTTCCTGGAAGTGGTACCACATCCAAGGTACGTTGGGTAATGAGTTAGTTATCACGCTCTTTTTGTGTGCTGTGAGGAAGAAGCATCTATGAAATCTAGCTTTTTCTTTCAAGTTCGATGTGTTCATGAAAACAGGGTAAAGAAAATTTTAAAAATCTTGAAATAGTAAAAAACCAAACAAACAGAAAAAAAATAAAACAACAGAAAACAACCACAACAAAAAAAACACCTTCCTTTTGAAAAGTTTTTTTGTTAGTTGTCATTCTTTACAAAGTTTCTGGATGTTACCAGCAAATAAATAATACTGAACTGAAGTAGTTTCTGAGCAAGCTCTCAGAAACTCTCTTTTGAGCCTTGCTGTTAGCAAGGGCTTGCGTTGCATCCTGTCTCATATGCAGTTTTCTTCTAGCCTAGGTCATTTCGTGTTTTATAATTCTAAGCTGCAAAAATGTCCAGTGACATAGAATCCCTAAACCCCTCTGGGCAAGGTGTTTCTATGCTTAGCCTACCAGTGGTGAAGAATTTTTATTCCACGTGGAAAAAATTCCCATCTAGTTGTAATTTCCCATGTTCCAAATTGTGTGAGTTATCTATTCTTTCCCCTTTTTTAAAAAGATATTTTTCTTTCCTCCTACTGTGCACTTTTAAACTGTTTATTCTGTAACTCCAGTGTTGAAAACAGCAGAAGGGTTTATTCCTTCCTTCCCACCCACTGGAGCTGAACAAACCCTCTTCCCTGAGCTCTTCCCAGTATGCCACACACTCCAAGTTCCTCACTGTTTTATTAGCTCTTCTCTGCAAAGTGGGAAAGAGTAGTGAATTGCTAACAAAAGCTATGCAAACATTTTAAGCCACTGAGTTAATTAATATAAAGACATTTTCTTTTTACTTTCCATAGCTTCTACTGAGACAATTGCCTGTTCTTATCTTCTCAGTGTGACTGTAGTGTGAGGGGAGATTCAGTTGAAAGGGATGGGGAATGGTTATGCATGCCATTCCTGACTCATCTGGGGTGCTTCCACCAATTTGGAGATACAGTTAAAAAGCAGCATTCCAGGAAAATACCTGTAAAAGTACAGGTTATACTGCAGGCTTGTGTTAATGAAAAGAGTTATGTGAGTGAATGGAAGAATGGTCGGTCTTGGAGAACGAAAGAGTTGATATTTTGGGAGGTATGCTGGCAGGTTTGTTTGGTGTTCCAATCAGTTTATACATTCATTATATTTAAGTTTGTTGTGCAAAATAAAACATTTTTCACAAAGAGAGTTTTAAAAAGGTAAAGAGGTAAAAAGTTTATGTACGCAGGTATCTTTTGTGGTATGCCCACTTTGTGGTTAACTCTGTGTACAGACAGAACAGAAGAAAAATGAAGGCTTCTGTAAGCTCACCAAATAGAAAAAGGGAAGTTGCTCCATGTAATTTATTGCCTCTAGAAAAGTATAACTAGATTATGTAACTTACTGTAGATAGTAAGTAGTTCCAGCAGTTGGTGATCAGGAGCAGAATTGCTATACGATGAGACAGAATCATTTGTCTGTGAATCACAGTGGAAAAGAAGGTGAAGTGCTTACTTGCTCAGGTGGAAATTGTCCTCATTCAGCTCTTTGTGCTGGTCACAGTATTTTTTGTATTCCTCCCACTGATGAGGGATGGTCAGCTTCTCCTCCCCTATTTCCCCCACTCCCTTTATTTTCTTTGTCTTGCAGTACCTATGTGGAATTAGTAATGAAAATGGGTTTTACACTCTTTTTCCCTTTAGTTGCCAGCTTAGTCTCTATAGGGTTTTTGGAGGTGGTAGTTGATTTTATCACAGAATCATAGAATCATAGGTTTGGGTTGGAAAGGACCTTTAAGATCATCTAGTTCCAACCCCCGTGGTATAGGCAGGGGACACCTCGCACTAGACCACATTGCTCAAAGC